>OY728165.1:258632898-259832898 GCA_963277665.1 Viscum album | reverse complement strand
CATGGACGCCACTTCAATTTCTTTTTTAGACTTAAAATAATGAAATAAAAATTATATATATGTATATTATACTAATAGTATCATATTTATTTCATATATTCCATATAATTTTATAAAAATAATCCTTAACAAATTCCATGTATATCATGAATGATCCACATCTCTTTGAGGAAGTGGTAGTCCATAGGTCCACAAAAAATTTTATCGTATCCCAACAATATGAAACACACGATATTTTGTGTTATATAATATTTAAATAAGTATAGATAATTCAAAAATATCATATTTATAATATATAAATTAAAAATACATCAATATTTTTAACCATGAAAGGTGGGAAATGGAAGAACAAATGACATTGGTTTGTAAGGCGGTAGTCCTCCATACACACGAATGATGATGGTATATCCCATTTGATGAATATCAACGGATTTTTTCGTAAAAATATTAGTATAAAAAATATAATTATATTGAATATAATTATGTTATTATATAATAATAATAGAAAAATAATTAAAGAGTATGATAAGTAAATGAAACAAAAGATATTCTTGAAGATTGATACATCTTATTCGGGTAAGTCCTTTGAGTTTATACAGAAAGGACATCCTAGGTTTGATTTATTCCCAAGTAATGATTAAAGGATATTGTTATTTAATTTTGGGAATTAATTTATATGGGTATTTAGGATAAAAATGTGTTATATGTGTGTATAGATGGGAAGGGGTGAGTTTCATTTTATAGTGGAGGAGGAGTGGCATTCTAGTATAATATAAAAAGAAGGAATCCCACCTATCTTTTTTCCATGTAAATTGGATCCAATGAAGAACCAAATTCAATAAAATGGATTATATGGATGGAATATATCCATAAAATGTCTTTTGGAAGTTTATCTAGGTCATTTTGGCCCTTCTGTTTAAGTTTTTGTTCAGGGTAAAGCTATTTTTTCTCTTAATAGCTGTAATTAATTTTTATTACATTCAATATAAAAAAAACAATTTTAAACAATTTATAAATTATAAATTATTCTTGTTCTAAATATGGATTTATTTTCTCAATATTAAAATCACTTATGTTTCATAAATTAATTTAAAACTAATCCTGTAAATGAAAAAACTAAACTGATTTTTAAATAAATTTTTTTCAAATGATTGAAATTATTTTATATCTAATATCAATGTTAATTTTATTAAAAGGAAATATATTTTTTTTAATTAATGTATTATTAATATAATTTTACTTTTCAAAAAAAATTAAAATATAATTTTACTATATAAATAAATTAGATGAGAAAACAACTTTCAAATAAAATTCAATATTTTTTATTAGTCATCAAAAAATGAAACTTCACAGAAAAATAATTAAAATTCACCATAAGAAAATTTTGAAATTAAAATTTAAAAAATATATTTAATTTTGACAAATAATATTTATTAATGTGTAAAAATTAATTCTAAAAAAAGGTGACTGATTAAAAGGTGGCAAAATTCCATTTTTAGAAAAATATAATTCTTAACCATAAAACTAGTTTTATTTTTATCTTATTATTATATAATATTTTATAGGAATACGATTTTTTTAATATATTATATATTTATATATATATATAATTAATATTATCCATTAATAGTAATTAATTCTATTTAGTATGATAATACACCTTTGGGATCATAAAAACATTTCTTTTATATTCAATAGGTTTTTATATTCATTTATAATTAATTAATAATCGATGAATTTTAATAAACTACGTATATTTATATGTTTATTAATATTATTCATCACCTACCATTAACCTCCATGGTTATATCATGTTATATTAAATAATAATATTTTAATAATATGTTGTTGTTTAATAAAACACAGCCTTGCATGTAACACAAGAAATCGATGAATGTTTTTCCTGAGTGTAATGTAAGAAAGATAAGTATTGTGTGCATTGTAAGATATATAAAAAATTAAATTTATATAAATTTTTTAATATACCATAATTTCTCAATATTTTATATTCATTTCTACGTTTGGTGTTTTTGTCATAAATGATATTAAATAAAAGTTACACTTTTAGAATTTTTTCGGTGTTGCATTTTCACCACCTTAAAAAAATCGGTTCATCACAATTTAAACTCAATATTTGAAATATAGGGTTTTGTATTTGATAAAACCTTCATTTAAATATTATATCATGAAAATAGTTAATAAAATATATTCTTAATTAGACAGAATGATATGTACAAATCTCATATTGAATAATATATGAATAGGTTTTTAATTATATTAACAATAGTAGAACGTAATGATTTTTACATTAATGAAAACCATAAATAGTTATTCGGGTGATTGAGGTCATTGATTACAAACAACTGAATGATCAATGAGATGTTTAGGTCATCAAAAACTTAAATTCATAATGAATTAAATGACCATTGGATCAATAAAAATTAAGGTATTAGGACCATATTTTATTTCTAGATCATTTTGCTAATGTTGGGTAATTATTATACCTCCTACGAATATAAATAAATTTAATTAATTGATATATAAACAAAATTTTATTCCTTTTTTACATAGAAAAATTTTCATCGCATTTATTACATCAAGAAATAAATATCCAAAAAATTAACTATGGTGTCTGAAGCACTAAAATGAACTTTTAACGGATCGTAATGCCTATAAAAGAGTGAGAAGTCATTCCATTTTTCTTTAACTATTCTTCAAACTCATTATGGATAATATATTAATCTATAAACCTATAAATTTATACCATTGGTTCTTTAATAACATTTATACATACAACGTTTTAGCTAAAAATGATACATTAACTAGGGAATCATGTTGGCCAGTGATAGGCTTCAAACCCTTACCATCCTTCTATCATGGGTTCATTCCCCACTACCTTTCCAAAATTTATTGTTTTCAATAGTTATATTGGTTTTCCTTTTCTAAAACAATATTGATATAAGTCCTATAAAATTTGTAAATTAATATGATGGTCAATACTAAAATGAAATTAATCATAAATAATCTTTTTACTAGGGTTTTCAATACAACCTATCTTCTTTACAAAGACTAATACTGTTTGAATATTATTAAATTGAAATTATTGATCCCAATAACCCTAATGATTATCAATACCTTAAAAATTCTTTCTATAAAATTTAATGGAATAGTTCCTAAAAAAAGTTCCACTAGACTATATACATTCCATAAATATATTCAAAATGTCTTTAATATCAGTAGACTCATATCACCTAAAACAAAAAAAAATATATGTTTAATACTTATGACATATGATCCACCATAATATCATAACCATGTTATGGTATCCCATAATCTTAATTTAATGAAGACATATGCTATTCTATGCTAATCTTCAACCTATATCTTAATGTTATGTTCGCTAATCTCTATTTTCCTAAATCAAGTTCCAAAGGCCGCTACGAAATATTATTTCTTTCCAACTATAGCACCCAAACCACAGTAAACCTAGATTTGGTGTATAATACCATTACATTGGAATGATTATATGTAATAAAATAATAAAGGACTAATCAATTTGGTAGTCTTAGTAAACTAGATACATACATGAGTATGGTATTACAACCCAATACAGTAATTACAACACTTTTTTCCTATTGATGATAACATTATTCCCACTTAGAATATATTTACATATATTTCTTATGAAACTTATTATATTCATGGGTAAAGGAAAAAAATAATGGGGAGCTCAAATTCTCAATAAGGTTAATGTATAATGAAATAAATAAAGAATGAATGAAAATAGTTAATATGTAAATGTAATAGGGTAAGACACATTCCATATAATAAATAAAATGAGAATAAATTGTTTAAAAATTAGGTAAATTTAAATAACTAAAAATCCATGACATTTAAAAATATATATCAGGAATAATCATTATTAAAAGGAAAGTAACACAATCACATTCCATTAAATATATGAAATGAGTATGAAATGCATCCATAGATAACGTCGTAGACAAAATGTCATGGATTATAATCAATGAAATGATTGAAATAATTAATTATTAGAAATTATGTTTCCCATGAGAACTATACCTTTACCATTCAAACCTATTCTCAATAAAGATTAATTTTGTGGGTAGAAACCCATTTATTCTTCTAGGAATCAAACTCAAATGGTTTGTCGCTAAATAATTTCATATCATGAGACTATTGATGCATCGAGGGTCTTGTATTATACTATCCCAAACCCATCTAGTTAATGTCAAAATCAATCATTATATATTGATTAAATTATTTAAAAAATGAAAAACATTCCTTATCAAATATCTGTATTGAATAAATGTTACTAATTTATCAATACATCCCCAATTACTCAAATAATAGTCCATGTGAACACGAAATATTGAAACGGTATAGTGTTTAGATCATAATAATATCCATAACAATATAATATTTATATTTACGATAAATGTTGTTTTCAATAAAAATTATCATAAGGAAGTGATTTTTTGAAAAGAATGTTATGAATCAAAAATGAATGTGATACTGAAAAAAAATTGTTACTACTTTTTAATTTTCCTGTCAAAGCTCCATGAATGAGATATTACAATGTGAAATTAAAAATACCATTAATTTTGATTGAATAATGATATTATATAAAAAATTTGATGTATATACACCACATTAAAGTGAATTCGTTTATAATAATAGATACATCTCATTCGAATGTATATTGAGATTAAATCTCTTACCTTACATTTTTTTGGGTGAATGTTCTTTAACCTATAATATAAGGGTTTTAAAAACATTAATAAATTATTAATGAACTAAAATAATATTTAGAATATCATATATTATATTCTTGTAATATATTATTACATTTTTCGTAATAATCATTCATCACATTTACTATTTAAGGTCTTTGTTGCCTAGTTTTCAAGTATGTTTTGACTAATTATTTTTGTTCTTGTTTTATAGACAATGATTTAATCAACTAAATAAATTAAAAAATTATGAAATCATCATATATATAAATTCTATTTGTATTTCTAATAATCAATAATATTTGGAGATTGGAAAGGAAATGCACCATTGATGTTGATGATAGGTCGTATATACGCTTGAATGCTACTTCCAATTCATTGATGTATATTAAAGAATGAAAAATTACTTATTTATATGAATATTATAATTAAAGAGTCAAATATATTTAATAAATGTAATATAATTTTATTAAAATCATCCTTAATACATTCCATGTGTCGCATGAAATAATTACATGGTTTTGAGGAGGTGGTAGTCCACACTTCCATAAATGATGTTATCATATGCCAACAATATGGAAGACATGAAGGAATGTGTTATATAAGAATTATATAATCATAAATACAATATAAATATCATATATATCTTATAAAAAATATAAGTATATCATTATTTCTATCCATGAATGGCGGTAAATAGATGAAAAAAATACATCGGTTTGTGGGGTAGTAGTTCTCTATACACCAAAATGATGATTGTGTGTCTCATTTGATGGATGTGTGTGAAATTGTGGTTATATGTATTATAATAAAAACATATCAGTATATTTATAATACAAATTATATTATATAATCATGATATCAAAACAATTTAAGGGTTGTAAAAGAAAATGAAACAAAATGATCATTGAAGAACATTAGTTCTTATTTGGGTAACTCCTTCTTTATTACAAAATAATTCATTAGAAGGATTTAATCTAATATTCAGGCTTATTGTATGAGGTATTCTAGGTTTGATTATTGTTTTGGTAGAGATTTTATGATTCAAATGGCTTTATAGGTGTGAATAAGTGGGATGGGTGGGTGCCTTTTAATAGTAAAATATTAGTGTCATTCTTGTAATATTCTGAAAAAGGTAAGTACAATAACATTTTTTCCATTTTTTGTGGTTCCAAAAATGCACCAGATTAAATAATAGGGATGATATGGACTAAATATTTCCATAAAAATGTATTTTTTTTACTTTTTTTCATTTCATTTTGTCCCTTAAGATTATTGTTTAGTCGATGGTGAGAAATTTTTTCTCTTAATCATTATAAATATTTGTAATTACTTTCACTAATATTTTTGGTGATTTTTTTTAAATTATTTGAAATTATAAATTATGATGATTTAATATTTGTAATCCTAATTTCTAAATTCCTATTATAGAGGTGAAATAAAATAATTTAAAATTATTCTATTAGATAGTACGATAAAGAGGGGTTTTAAAGTTAAAATGTTCAAAAGCGTGACTTATTTTTATATAAATTTAAATGTTAAATAAAATAAAACGTCAAAAATTGGATTAAGCGATGTATAGTTGATCTCATATTACTTTTATACATATTCAAAATAGAATTTTACTATATAAAATAAATATAAAAATTAATAGTTTTCAATTAAAATTCAGTGTTTTTTACCATTCATCCAAAAATAAAACATCATTGAAACATAAAAATTTTTAAAACTAAGATAATTATGAAATTACACATTAAAAATGAAGATAATTTTTAAATATAAATTTTTAAATGTTTGGAACTTCAGTTTAAAAATAGGTGCTCCATTAAAAGATGACAAAATCCCCTTTTTAAAAAATTATATTTCTAAGATTTAAAGTGGGGTTTTTATCATATTATGTATACACAACATATTGTATGAATATCAAAATTAATTTGTTTAATATAATAAATTTATATCATTAATCTCATTCAATAATAGTAGTAAATTTAATTTAATAGGATAAACATCATTTTGAGCACAAACACAATTCTTTTATATTCAATTTGTTTTTGTATTCATTCTTAATTAATTGGTAACCTATGATTTTTTATAAAAAAATTATTTTCATAATATAGTTAATTCAATTCAAAAATCCCTTATTTTGACTATTTTATATCTTATTTTATTAAATAATAATATATTAATAATATATTATTGTTCGTTAAAACCCAGTCTTGTGTGAAACACATGCTATCGAATGAAGTATTTGTTGCGTGCAATGCAAGAAATCTTAGTAACACGTGAATTGAAATATATAGAATATATAAAAATGTAAAAAATATATTAAATATACCATAACATCTTGATATTTTATATTCATATCTATGTTTCGAGTTTCATTTCACATAGGTTATAAAATAAAAGTTACCCTTTTATAGTTATTAGAGTGTCATATGGATATTATTCCTTATTTGTACACAATAGAATTTATCATTAATGTTTTTTTTTCTCTAAAAAAAATGTATTTTATGACTTTATAATAACTTGACCATACAGATATAGTGATAATGAGACTTTCAGGATGATTTTGGGAAGTATTCTTATGTATTTAAGAAAAACTACGAATATATTCATTATCTATGGATGTGGGGATGTGGTCATTATAATACACTATAGAAATGTAGTATCATATTCCTTTTATTTTTTCATTAATATTTTTTATAACCATATAATTTTTTTTTGTATTACCACATTTTATATATCAAAAATTTGTTTAATAATAAATTTCTTTTTACAAGTGTTGAAAACATATTTTTTACTCCCACTTCTTATCTATTTTAAAACTGTTATGGATTCTTATTTTTTTATGATTTTTTTCTATTAATATTCTCACACGTTACAATATATAATATGTGATATAGTGATTCATAATGGTATGTTATATATTTTATTCATCATATTGTTAATAAATTTTATGAATATCAAGACCTTCAAATATATAAATTTTCCCTCTCTTTTAGGAAAATAAGTCTTGATATTTAAATGAATAAATAATATAGGCATAAGAATATGCCTATTTGAAAATTATGAGATATTTAAATAATAACCTTAATTAATTGTTTTTTAGTTCAAATATTAACCACGTATGGGGTTCCATCATTACTGTTTGTAACTATAATGCACATATTGTTGACTATTTTTTGGTTATTAAAATATTAGAAAGCCTTTAACCATAATTCATGTTATTATAATATTGAAATATTCCAAGTTATAACTATGATTAATTTATTATTTTTAGAAATAATATCTTTGTTAGGGGTTTCAAAATTAATGTTTTTAACTATAATTCATTGACACAGAGCATTGAAAACCTTGGTTAAAATATAATTATTGCATGTGTTGTATAAATTTAAACATTTTCTACCTTTAAGGTTTTCATATATTGGACTAATACGATTTCACATAAATTTTTCATATGATGGTTTAATATTCCAACTCATAGTGGAAAACAAGTTTTCATATTATATGACTTCATTTTATAATATTATGGTTTAATATGAAGGTATATATACCATCATTTATATAATATGAAGTCACATATTTTGTTACAGAGATTGAAATTGCATTTTCTGAAAAGGATATTGTATGCATATAATATGACGGTATTAATATAATATGAATATTATTTATTAGTCTGTTAACTATGGTAGCATAGTCTATGAATATATTCATATAAATATATTGTTGTGTATATAAAATATCAAAATACATCTAAAATAATGTTCCCAAACTAAACTAATTATAAATACTATTTTTGAGATTAATTGTCCATTTTTGTTTTTAGAGTCATGTATCATATATCTTGTATAGTTGATGAACTGATAAAATACCTATAAGATGTCATTAATTCTTACTTCTATTCCCATTATTCTATTACGGTTATATTTTTATAATGCATGTTCCAAGAAAATTGACTTAAGTAACAGTATAATGATGCATCTTTACTTAGAATTTAATATTTTAGTACCCACTATATCATAAACCTTTTCACTAAATTCACTTTTAATGAAATTATTTCATTATATTAATTTATTTCAAAATTATTAAACCATATATCAGTTACATCCAATTATGAACTGACTATATCATATCCTATAATTCATAAATTAATCCCACATTATACCAATAATAATATTAAAAACATTTAAAAAAGAAACTATAACTATAATAGAAATACCCTGTGAAGTTAAAAAACTCATAACAAGGAGATAATTATTAATTAATTATAATATTACTTGAGAAAACTCAATGATAGAGATAAGAGAATATAACTAATACTTATTTTATACATTAAATTCAATCACAATTATAAAACTATTTTATAGAAATATATCTCCTCTCAACACATTATTCCATTTATATATTAATCTTTACTTTTCCTTACCTTTCATAACAAATAAACACAACATTAATCATAAAATAATATATTGTGAAGTGATACATATTAAAAATACATCTATTATGTAATTGGATTTGATAAAATATATTCTACGTGTTTTTTTAAATCGATTAATATTTTCAATTTAACGATTCCAAAAATTAAAAAAATATTACCATGTTCACCTAAAAACATATTATTTCATTTTTTTGAGTTAAATCGAATCATTTATCTAGTGCAGTCAATAACACAAAAAATGAGGCCGTCAATTGCATATGTTCTTGAGTACTCTTCACACTATATAATCATCATCTACTTTGTTATCTTTATATTTTTACACATAAAATATTTCTTCAAAGATACTTTTATTATAATATTTACATTATTATCATATCATTATTTGAATATAATTTCCTCAAATTTAATATCTTTCTAGAATAAATAATACCATCTTAAAAATAAAGTGAGTTAATTCAATTAAATTTTATAAAATTTATTAGGTTTGAACTTATTTACTCATCCTATATAACAATTTGTTTTTAAAACTATAATTCCTCATTCATTTCAAGTTAAAATTGTTATCCATTGAAGTTAAAATATTTATTCCCATATTATTTCTATGTTTTGTAAATTATTTATTATTATATTAATTTCATATATCATTTTTCTTTAATTTATTTTACATTGATTATGTTTCATGTTGTTTAATTTTAACGAAAGAATAATAAGACAACTTTTAGTACATGTAAAAACATCTTCAATCAATCCACAATATTTTTTATAAAATTTGTATTTTATTTTTCTCTCTTCATTATATGAGCCTTATTTTAATTCAATTAGTATATTAATATCTTAAGAATTAGCCTCTATTTTTCTAGATTCCTTTTCTCACCAACTATTTCAATTCCTTTCAATAACACATTAAGTTTACAACTCTTTTATAAAAAATTCTATTTTAATTTCATTTATTTTATTTATTAGTAAATTAATTACTCAAGTGACCAAATATTTTTTGGAAAAGAATAATCATAAATATTTCCGAACACTTCTCCCAAATTAAAATCATCATCTTCTTTATTTTCTGTTATGATCTTGTATAATCATATGTGTTCAATAATATATTTAAATTTTTTAGAAATCAAATGGTCAGATTGTTCAAGACCATAATTATCCCTATTACATTATTTATATGTACTCAAGCATGTATTTTTTTGAATGTAAAGACTTTTTTATCTATATACTTGACATTAATAGATTTTATAGTCCTTATTTACTAGCACCCACTTTATTCAATTCATATACTACTTCAATCAAGAGACATATTATTACAATATATATATAAATTATTACAATATTTTACACAACACCAAGAATAAAATTCATATAAAACATTTATAAATTGTGAAAGATTAAAACATTGATATATATCTTATTTTTTGGAGAAAAATATTTCTCTTTTTTATATTTCATATAGGGAACAATTTTACTAAGAGTAACCACTAAATTCCTTGTTTTATTCATGTAATTTTCATTGATTTCTATATCCTTATTTAATCCGAAAAATTACATCAGAATTCCATAATTAGTAAAACTAGTTTTTTCATTTTTTAATGGTTGAGAGAAAAATTTACCTCTTTTCAATTAGGTTTTTATAAAACTAATATTTCTACATAATTCAGTACATTTCATTACATTAAAATTTGGTATCATAAAGTTATAATACACACCTAATTTTTATTTTTATTCCAAAAATTTATTCTAAATAGACTTTGAATATTTCGAATAAAATAGTATAGTATTGTTGAAATAATCCCTTTTGAATTCAATATATTTCTATAAATAATCAAATTTGACCATGTATCCATACGTCTTTTATTTTTAGTAGTAACCTCATTTATCATGTACATTTTTTATCATCATATTCTAAAAATCTTGATATTTTTTAATTATATGTTTATCTACATTAATTAACATAAAAAATGTAAACTTATTTGATGATTCATTAATGGTATATCTAGTGTTTTTTTGAATCATTTAAATTAGTTAAATATTTTATGGATGCTTGATGATTTGTGTTGTTGGAAGTTCTGTAAAATATAAGTTTAGGGTATTACTTTTTTAGGGTATAGAGAGGATATCTCTATTTTTTAAACCATGGAAGTATCTTACAACTTCCATGTTTAAACTATTTCTATAACAAGGCACAAAAGTGGTACAATAGTGGCCATTAAGGAACTATTAACACAATTTAAATTGTGGAAATGGGATTTAATTTCCATTCTCAAACCATGGTTATAGCTATATAATCTAAAAATTCAAACCATTTAGATAGATGTAAAAATTCCACTGTTTAAAACATGGTTGTGTTATTTCATATCCATGATGAAACTGTGGAAATATCTTGATATTATCAAGGAATAAATCATTGAAATATTCCATTTATTTCCCTAGTTTAAACTATTTCTATAAGTGGACACTATTAAAATAAATATTTGGCCTATAGTCTATCCAAACCATCGTAGAAATCTACTTACATGGATTTTTGGATTATTTAAATGGTTTAAATCCATGTAAATTGCTTAATTTTATAGTTTTGAATACAGCCATAACACATAATATAAACCAAAAAAAATAAAAAATGTGTTAAATATGTAATATAACTCAAAAAAGAAAACTAAGATAATAAATATACGTATTAATACTCAACTTACAAGAATGTAACAGTTTGAGATTGTATTTTTTTCAAATAAATTCAATTTCTTCCATGGCTTGTGCAACATGAAAAATCAAGTTTTAATGAATTTTGATATACTAGTAACATTATTAATTAAACCTGAATATTTTGATCTAGTCATTGGATTGATAGATATTAATTATAATAAAAAAATCTTTAAAATTAATTATAATGGGTTTAGGAAATGATAATATATTTATAAATATGTTCTTAGTTTTTATTAAAGTCTTCATGTTCTTCAAAAATACATTTTCTAACAAAATGAATTTTATTAATTTTTCTGAACAAATAATATTAATAAATTTATAAAATAATATAAAATCTAATTTATATAATAAAACTATTTTTTGAATCAATATATAAAATTTTTCTTAGGGTTAACATTTTAAAATTTTATGAAAAGATTAATTTTTTATTGAATAGGCAATTATATTGATTTTTATAAAAGAAAAATTACTTTTGGTATAAAGAATTTATATGGTTCCATGATGTTTAAAAATGGTTTGAAATTAAAAATAAATTATATACTTATTAATCTAAATTATAACACTGTAATCATCTTTGTATTTAATTTTTATATTAACACTTTTTATACGTATGAAAAATTTCCCTTTGGAAGACCATTTTTTTAAGCTTGTGGATTTACTGTAAAACTAAAATTTTCACCTTCTATGAATGAAATTTTGAAAAGTGGATTCCATAATTTTAATCATAATTATTAATATTATCTAATGATGTTAACTTATTTTTTTTTCAAAATTCTTAGTAAACACATTAAAAAGTAATTATTGTGGTTGAGGTTAAAACGAGTTTACTAGGGGTTAAAATAAATTGTTAATGCATTAAATGTCATAAAAAGAATTAAAATTCTTATTGGAAAGCTATATATCAAACCCCACTACCTTATTTGGTATTTTTATATTATTTTAGACCCTTTTTTCTTGAAAGTGAGCAATGTAATAATTAATGTAAAGAAAAAGGATAAAATGTCCCTCACATGATTTTAAATATCAATTATGTATTCACATAAGTAAATATACTGAAATTACATTGAAAATAACGTAATTTAATGGGGCTAATTTATATTTAAATTTTAGTAATTATATTTTTATTTTAAATGCATAATAAATTCCAGTACAATAATTATTTAATTAATAGAACTATATAATAAATGCTACTAAAAATGATAAATGTATTATAAAATGAATTAATTATTGAAGTAAATTATTTTTTATATCAATATTGCATGAAAAACATGTATTAAAATGATATCTTTGAAATACTCCTTTAAATTATTGTTTTTAATTCAAATTAAATAAATAGTGTCAAAACTGACATTAATGTTATTTCATAATAAATAATATTTTATTTAATGGTTTAAAATTTCTAAAAATAAAATAACCTCTCATGTTATTGAAATATTTTTATAAATATCATAATGATTAAATTAATGTAATAATTAATTTTTTATAGTAATTTTATTTAACCATAAATGGTAAAAACATGGATTCAATGGTAAAGAAAAAAACACAGTTTTTCACGTTTCATGCGTTTTTTTATAATAAAACTTCCAACCAAATTGGATTTTTTATTTTAAAATTTCATTTCATATTTATAAATACTAGGAATAAATTATTTACTATATATAATTTTATCTCAATTCTTAAATGATTTATTTATATGATGAATAAAGCTAGTTATAGAAGTGAAAACTAAAATGAAAAAAGTAAGGAAAAGTAGATGTTAGGAAACAAATGCTTAAAAATTGTTCCTATTTGGGTGGTGGACGGTTGTATAGAACATTTAATCCATAAAATTAATTATTTATAGATTTTTGGACGACCTTTTGTGTTATTGAACTCCCATTGCTGAATAGTTTTGGGTATTTACAAAAAATGAAACTCCTCCCGCATTATAAAAGGTCACCTAATCTCCTCACTTTTTTACACATATTAAGTCCTTTTACAGAAAAAAAACTAACCCCCCCTCTAAAACAGTCTTTTCTGTGTTTTATATCTGATTTTTATGGAATAAATGATATTTATCTCCTCTTCCATAAAATGAAATACAAAACCATCAATTGAGTGTGTGGCAGACTACCACATCGTGAACCGATGTAATTAATTTTCCATAACCACCTCTCACAGATGGATATAATGATATATTTAACATATTTTTAGGATATTTATGACATAATTATATATCTATAATTATTATTTCACATATAATTTATTACATTCCATTCAGGTAGATTAAGATAACATCACTCAAGGGTACTGCAATCTACCACCTCCCGAAGCAATTTGATTAATTATTCACTTACTCATTACATGGAATGTAATAAATATAGGTTTAATGAATATATGAGATATATATGAAATAATAATTATTCTCAAATATAATATAATATTCAATTTTATTTAATTCCAACCATTAAGAAAAAAATGAATCAATGTTCATTAAGACGTACGACCTACTGTCTCCATGAACTGTATACAAAATTTGGCATCTCTATAATTAATGGATTAATATAAATTCACATATACTGAATAAATATATGATATTTATATCATGGATAATATTATATAGGTGTTGGAACAAAGATAAGTGTAAAATGACTAAAAATACCCAATCAAAACATACATGGGAAAGATTGGTTATTACCATAAACATTATTTTAACTAGGAATTATTAATAAAATGTTAATAAAACATCACAATTAAATCATATATAGAATGATATATATATTTTTTTCTCTAATATGTTTATAATAATACTATATTTATTATACAGGATGATTTAACATGTATGAAGTAAGTCAGGACTTAGGGTTAAAGATTTCTAGTTTCTCTATTATTTCTAAGAGACATATGCTAAATTCACCACTCATTTATTTTTTCCGGTGTATATAGAATCCCTTTTCAAATTCATATATTGAATATATTTATTTTAATAACATTTAATGTCACATTTATCTTAATTATTTAATGGGGCTTATGAATCAAATGTTTCCAAAGTGGTAAGGGATTTTCATTTTACTTGTTTTTTGTTAAAAACATGTCATATTCACCACTCGTATATTTTTTGACGTGTATATACTAACCATGAAATTATTTTATAGTTTTTATCAAGAAAGTATTTTATCTAGATATATATATATATATATAATTTTATTTATTTTATGTGGCTTATGAATCAAATGATTTTAATGTTGTAAAATTTTTCTTTTAAAATCATTTTATTTATCCGGATTATTCTTTTAATAATTTCCCAATTATGAAATATTATAACCTACCTCTCATTAAACTCTTGAATTTTATTATCCTATAAATTTTTCTCAAGAATACATGTTTTTCATTTTATTTTTTTAAACGTATTTAATAGATCATAACTTTTTTAAGGAAATATTGACATTATTTTTCACTTAGGTCAAAATTAGTTTTTCATCCGTAACTATGTTTCTTAGATATATATTAAAAAACGTTTTTAATATACACTGATTTTTTTTGAACGAAATTTTGAGCAATTTTATAATATTTAAAAAAAATTAAAATGATTCTTACTTTTATTTTTTGAATGAGGTACATTTGAATTTTTAATGAAAATGTGAAAGGAATATTTTTATTAAACATGTAGAACATGAATGGAATTTTACACCTTAATGGATGGTCAATTATTTAAGTAATAATTTATAATATTAAATGTCTATTTTCAAATAAAATATTTTTGGGAAAGATTTTTTACTTTTTATTTTAAAAAATGTAATTCTCAACGTGTAAAGGTTATTTTTCTCAAGAAATGATTATAAGGATATTTATTTATTATTTTATATTCATCCATAGATATTTGAAAAGAATATTATTTTGAAACTTTTTTATGTTTTTCTAAGTGATTTTAAATTTTCACAGGCTGTTTTACTAAATAAAAGTTCTCAAGGATCTTTCTAGGTCATTTTCCTTCTCAGATAACATCCTTTTATGATACTTTTGATTTAATAGTGATATAATCAAGCATTTCCATTCTAATTATTTGTTCAAATGGTTTATTATTACGGTGAAGAAATCATTATAATGATCATTCCTTTTACATGGGTTATGATATGAATAAATATTTATTAAACTAATTTATTCTCATGGTGTCAGATATGATGATTTTTTTAGTATAGTGTGAAAAAAAAATGTGTGGACTATATTATGGGTGGGACCTATATCTCCCTCATACAAATTGGATAATTTTTAATGTAATTTGTGATCAAATATTAAATAGAATGTTCCGTCAGACCTAGAAGTGGTTTCACGAGTGGATATCCCATGTAGTGAATTTAATTGTCCATGTATTAGTTTTGTACATTGTATGGATTATTTCTATGACCAGGCACTAAGATGAAATGTGATTCTGACACCTAGTGTGCCTAAGATAAATGATCAAAATATATTAAATATCATGTTAAGGTAGTTCTCCTAAAAATGAATGATCTTCTAAATGGAGGCTTATATAATAAATCTATGGGAACCATTGAGTTCAGATAATGTGTTCAACCCCATGTGTGATTTGACCATCGAAAACATTAGGCATTTAGGTTGATTCATGATCTTAGGTGAACATTATAATAAATTAATTTTTTTAAGTACTCACCAGACTTAATAACCACATTATAAATAAAATTATGAAATATTTTTCTGGTTATCCACAAAACCCAACAAATGATGGAGATCCATTAGAGGACATGGAGGAATATCTATTTGTGGATGACAGGTAGATCGGGGATCTTCTATCATCGTAAAACATATTTTTAGGATCTCCCCAACGATAATGAAAAAAGTATTTCTCCATCAGCGATTGAACTAAATCAAAGTTGGATTATTTTTCAATTGATTTGTCCACATTTTTTTATTTCTATGTCAAATTTGAATCAAAAATCTATTTAATTAATTCAATGATTGTGTATATTTTGATTATGGGATCGACTTTATCCATGATTGGGGATTCCAAGTTAATTAATCTATATTTCTTAAATTCTTTTTCTATAAAAAAAATAGAGGAAAACAAGAATATTGGTTATCGTATATTCCTCATGGTTGTACATTTTTCATCCCCTTTTCCCTTTCCTCATTCATCGTGGGAAACCCCATGGATCTATTTTTAAAAAATACCTGATGAATAAAACATTTCACAAAAAATTATTAGTGGTACGAGTCGATGTCTCATATCCAAACATGATCTCATGAGGTGATTTTACGATGAAAGAAGAGAAATAGTATCACATAGATTTGGAATACCTAATTCATTTTCTTCATCACATGATAATGACCAAAAAATGAGTGGATTTTACAAAACAATTTTAGGGAGGGATTCTGGTGCTCGATGACTGAAAGTCCATACCGACAATATTCTTTAGTTTCATGCAAGGTTCATGACTTTATCATTGGATGGGGAAGAAATATAATACCCACGACTCTAGATCTATAATTGTGAAATTTTCCATAGTATATAGTGTGTGTTATGGAAGAACATTCAATATGGGACCATCATAGTGGAATCCATATTTTGGAGATAATGTTATGTATCAAACGGAATAACCCCTCCCCAATGGCTTGATGTATATCTGGGATAGTACACAAACATAAATAGGAGTAAAAGAGCTTGGAGATGTCGGGTACTCTAATGTGGAAATAGCCAGGCTAGGAATAGAGGGGCTTGACCATGTATATGGACTTGGGAGAAGTTTTAGCGAATGAACACACTATGTAATTTGACTTAGACACGTTCATAGGTCGTTTACATGGGAAAACTCGAGTGTTAAAGGGAAGTCTACATACTACTAGTATGCATCGTGTAATCCTTCAATGTTGGTGCGAATCTCTTTTCCTATATATCTTAGATATGTTTTGTTAGGCTATATTCCTTATATACCATTTCTATGAGGGTTAGTATGGAATCACATCCTACATGTAGAAAGGTGATAACTTTTAAAGGACTTATAGGATACATTCATTAGGATAAATTTGGGATTCCCATTGTGATATCCATTACAATTTTGTTTCCCCGATTTGAGTTTTTGGTTTCATCATGAACAAAACAATTCATGTGTTGATCCTGTACTTGGCGAGTTATTCTGAATTGGGTTGTTGGTATACATCATGGACCGAGGAGTGATCACTTATCTATATACCCTATCTCTTCAAAAATCCAACACATTATTCTAGTAGAGATACACAATGAGAACTACCACTTAGACCGATGTGATCAGTGTTATGATACCCATGGAGTGTGTTCTTATTGATGAGTGTTATATGGAACCATTATGCCTGAATTATTTCTTAGCATTATGGTTTGGAATTTACCATTAGAAATTGTGACTTTTTTCATTATATCTAGATATTATTTTTATATGTGTTGTAGATATATACCTTTATAGAGAAGAATTTTAATCATATTGTTATCTTCTTATTGATTTTTGGTTTTTCTCGTATATATTTTTATTCTCACCCTTATACAAGTGATTCCCTCACATGTCATGTCTTGTACAAATGATAAACCTTTTAATGGAATCCTAAAGGTACTAGGAACATATGGTTCTTGGTGAGACAGATAGAGCATGGTGTTTTCCAATGATTTTCTTGATAGTAGTACCAATATTTTCTTTTATCATGGAACTATTTTCAGACTCTAGGTATTGGTCTTGTATTTGGTCTTATTTACATTCCATTACGTCATATCATACCCTTGTTATGGGATTTATATGTATGCATGAATGATAATAAGTTTTTTACATTTCAAGATTATATGGACTTGGAGATGTGTTTGTGTGTGTGCACAGATTAGGATAAATTATCCCATGGTAGTGATATACCTACATAGTTCTAGATTATAAAACTTGGAATATTAGTGGCTAGCTTGGGGAGTCGTTCCATAAGCACCATTAGGACGGTACATGGTTGAGTCAACTCATATAAATTGGTTCTACCTTAGTACTGGAGCTTGTGAGATTGGTTTGGTGAAGTAGTGTTACATTTTGGGAGATTGGATTTCTGGAAAGGGACCCCGGTGTTGGTCCAGCGACAAATGTATCCATACACAAGGCCTTTAATCATCCACCTTTCAACTTGGTACATGAGAAAACTGGTAATAGGGAAAATAGTAGTATGATCATCATAGAATAATGTGTTGGGGTTTTCCATGTCCTTCTTGAGTCATCTCTATAGATAAAATCATTGATTGTGGTATATCTTGTTTACATTCAAGATACATTTATGATGTTTTCTTGCAAGGATTCAGTATCAGTATCACATGGATGATCCCCTTAGTGATTATTCAATGATACATAGACTGGTTTTAGATGTGTTACCTCTAGGTGATGCACTAACTATACCACCGCATATAGAGTAGTAGATAGTACCCATAGTACCAGAAGATGAGGTTTGAAAGATTAGTGTACATAATGAGTTTCGGTGGCATCGACCCCTTAAATTATGATGAAAGCCTATCCCAAAATAATATATGGACAATTTTGAGGTTGTGACATGATTTTTCATTCTTTTCAGGACACCGATAGATTAGTTGGTGGTTTTGGTAGAGAGCCTTCTACATAGGTCAGTAGGATGCTTGTGGGGGTCAGTTACCTAATCTTAGGGCTAGGTGACTCTAGAATAGTAATATTTTTGAAACAATTTCAATGATGAGTTGTCTCCGGCTACACTGAGGGCTTTACACACCCAAGAGAATCTCCAAGTCCATCAAGGAAGTAAGGTAGTATCTGAGTATTCATTGATGTTTACAATCCTATTTAAGTACATGATGAATATGGTTTGTGATCAGTTATTTTGGGATCAAACCTTTATACTAGGATTCTGTAGAAATTTCTAAGAAATTGTTATAGCTCTATGCATTTTTACCTATGATGGGGTGATAGAGTTAGCTTTTGTGGT
Source organism: Viscum album (assembly GCA_963277665.1). NCBI lineage: Eukaryota > Viridiplantae > Streptophyta > Magnoliopsida > Santalales > Viscaceae > Viscum > Viscum album. The sequence continues at coordinate 259,813,065 of OY728165.1, read as the reverse complement.
TTAGAGTTTCCTAAATAAGAGACACAAATAGTGGTTATTGTCAGTGGGTATAAGTGGAGAGACATCTAATGTAGGGTGATGACATTAGTCTTAGGGACTTGGACATGTTAGGCTTTGAGGAGGAGGTTTCAGGATAGAGGGTATGGGGTTCATACCTCAATGTATAATTCTTTTTATCCCAAGGATAGATCATTATACTCATGTGATGGAAGGGATAATATCGTAATGGATTGTAATACACACTATATGGATCATAGGGAGACCATGGATTGGATACCATGGTATAGGTATTTGAAGACGAATATTGTTTTGATGGGAGTAAGCCATGACAGAGGATATGGGATAGTAGCTGGAGCTTGTAGATTCTTTAATTTGTTACCAACCCCACCCCAAGCTAGTCATCTGAGGATCAAAGAGATGGATAAAATAGGAGGGGTGTCTACAGGTAGTTTTGGATTATGAACTAGAGGATCTTAGGAAAATATGATGTATGATCTGTGCCCTTTTTTATGTAGTTGAAGTAATGATAGGCATAGGATCTAGTCAGACCAATATTTCCACATGTCTAGTTTTGGACACAGTAATCTTAGTTGAGCACTTGCATCGAACCTTGTTCTCAGAGACTCCTAATGGATATGAACGATCCATCACACACTTATGCTGACAATGTGAAATGAATATAAGAGAAATATTTTTTGTTCAGATCTATTGGTTGAAGAGATGATGCCTTATGACATCATCTTAGGTATGGATATGATATCTATAGTTCATGGCTATATATACTATTTTAGTCACATTATGTGGGTGGTATGTAAAAATTGGACTATTTTTTTCATTTTTGGGTGAAAAGAAAACCCATTCAGATTAGTATATACTCATTTGTAGGAGGTTTTAGTCAATTAATCATCAGTTTGATATCATGACCCTTGGTGCAATGGATGTTATGTGTTTTTAGTTCTCTACATTTATGGTGTAGTATGAGGATATCTTTCCTTAGGATGTTCCAGGCTCACCTGCCCACCGAGACATAGATTAATGCATTAATCTATACACTTAAGTTAACCATATATCTATTCTATAATATTTGATGTCTCTCATAGAGCTTCGCGAGCTAAGGGTGAAATTGGAGGAATTCAAAATGAAGGGCTTTGTTATACCCATTGTTTCACAATATGTAGCCTCGGTTTGGTTCACAAAGAAGGTGGATGAATGTTTGAGGATGTTATTGGACTACTAGTTATTGAACCAAGATACGGTAAAGAAAAGTATTCACTACCAAGGATCAATTATCTCTTTAATCAGTCGATAGGGTCATTATGGTTTAGTAAGGTTGACCTCATGTCAGTCAAACACTGGTTGCGAGTATGGGGTGAGGATATAAAAAGATGACATTCGAATGTTTCAATATTCACTATAAGTACATGGTGATTCCCACTGGAATGAGAAATCTCTAGTAGTGTTCATGGGACTCAGGAAAAATATCATTTCTCCTTTCTTAGACCAATTCCATGGTAGTATTCTTCGATGATATCTCGATGTACACGGTATTGGAGGAGCACACAAGACACATGAGGATGGATCTAGATGTAATCTAAGAGAACCATATTTATGGTTTGATCTCTAATTCTGTGTTATATATATATTTTAGATACACTTTCTTGGACATGTTATCTTAGTAGATAGAGTGATAGTGGTCATAGGGAAGGTTCAAGAAATGTTATCTTGGGAGCCACCCCAAGAGCGTGATAGAGGTGCAGAGCATCTCTGGTTTGTAAGGATACTAACAAAGATATATAAATGATTTTAAAGGATAACATATCCCATGAAAACATTGTCTCATAAGGGATATACTTTTATGTGTATATAGATTTTACAGATATATTTTCAAATGTTTAGGTAAATTCTGAAATGACTCCAAAATTGAGATTTCTAGATGATCTGTCAAGTATGTGGTATTATAAGATGCATCAAGAACCAAGATTTGTTTTATTCTAATAAATATCTAGGATATGATATCGTATGGTGAAAGTAATTTGAAAATATATGACCATAAATACATGCCCCACGATCTTGATTTAGCAGTTCTTATCTTCACATTAAATATGTGGCGACACTACCAGATGGGTGAGCAGTTTTTCATCTATTCTAACCATAAGTGTCTAAAGGATATCTTCTCTAAGATGTATCCTTACATTAAATATAGGAAATTACTAGTTTTGCTCCAATATAATGAATTTGTGGTTTTTTTACTTATATGAAAAGGAATGTGAAAGTAGATTCCCTTAGCAAGAGATATTGTTATTAATTACTTAACAAGTCATTAGATAAGTTATCTTCATTTCAATTATCCTTAATGCGTGAGGAAAAAGCTTCTTACCAATAGTTGATGGTTCTCACCCCACATATTTTACAATGATTCAAGTTGGTAAAAAATTAAAATGTTTACTATGATACACCACATTCTTATATATCAAATGTAAATGCTTTTGTTGGATATTATGATGGTGGGGAGCAAGTGGTTTGTTTTATAGGATGCATGATGGTACTTGTGATGTTGGGGAGGAGGTTCATAGATAATTTGATTGATATCCTTTGTAATTATGTATAGGAGTATAAAATATATTAAATTACCTATGGTGCGAATGTGAATATCTAGGGATGGGGATTGGGATTGGAGATTTTTTCTATCAATGCCTTACTTTTCAGAAAGTGTAAGAGGAGTACCAAGTTCCTGTGGGTTTAGGTCAACACCATGAGGTTCTAGTGTGGAAGTGGGATGATATATCTTTGGAAATTGTGATGGGATTACCATATATTTCCAGGGAACATGATTCCATATAGGTGATCGTAGACATACCCATGATGTTGACCCACAATCTAGTAACCCTAATGAAGAGTTCAGTGTAGAGAATGGGATGCCTCTACATGGAAGAGACAATCTGACTCCATGGAGTCCCCTCAATGATATTTTATGAACATTATGATCACATCAAATATTTGTTATGGAAAGGATTACATGATACATTTGGGACTAAATAACATTTGAGAGCATATTTTCACCCCCATAGTGATGACTAGACTAAGTTGAACATTTAGTTTCTAGAGGTCCTATTGTGATCATGTTTTTTGTAGTTTGGAAATTTTTGGGAGGGCACCATCCATTTTTAGATTTTTTAAACAATAATAGATATCACTCCACCATCAGTATTATACCATTTGAGGCCTTTTATGGGAGACCGTTCAGGTACCCACAATATTGTACTTTTCTAGTAGAGTCAACAATTATGGGCCCGAAGTTGGTTCAATCTACTATAGTGAAGGTGAATATCGTCCAAGGGTGGATTATAACTACATAGACACATCATAAGTTATATGTGGGCATACAATAGTGGAATTTTTTGTTTTAGGAGGAATTCTATGTGTTTCAATGCGTTTCAACTCGATTTTGATTATATAGATTTTGATGGGACGACAAGATATATCTAAGACCTATTATCACTTTCCAGAAACTGTATAGAGTTGGAAAGGTGGTGTACCTCCAAGTTCTTCTTCTATAGTTAGACTGGGTACATGAGGTCATCCATGTTTGGTAGCTGATGAGTTGCTTGAATGATTTATAACACATTATTGATGGGGGAGAGATAGAAATTCCATATGGAGAAACCATTTCTTAATTCCATATAGATATCATGGATAATCGATTGAGGACCCTTTGTGGGTGAGGGATTCCATTAGTTCATGTCTTGAGGCAATATGTTAATATACATGAGAGAACCTAGGAGTGGGAGGCTCAAATGAATTCTGACTAGCCACATCATTTTTTATTTCCACTTTTTATGACTTTTCAAAATGTAAATCCCCAAGGTGGGGAGAATGTCAAAACTCTTATTTCCCAGTTATTTTTTTGATATTAAATTGATTAATTTTGAGAAAAGAAACTCAGACAATGTGTCATTCTATGGCATAGTGTTTCGAAAATAAAATTTTTTAATGTATTAAATATATTAAATAGAATGAATGGGTATTTTTCTTAAAAAAGTTAAATACATTATAAACAGAGGCTTGGATTATATGTCTATGTCTTCCTCTAAGTTCAGAGTGTGGGTTTTATCCTAGGAGTGGAATAATCTTGGAATGCATTGGGAAATCAGTTTTAGGTAGGGACATGGGAAAAACCTTAAATAAATTAATTTAAAAAATTAATATGTTCAATTATTCTCACATTCTAGTAAATTATTTTTAATATTTCTTATGGAAAATTTGAAGGGTTATACCCATAACCTTGTAATAAACTAGATCATTTTTAGATCATAAAGGAACATTGATTTATAGAAGAGATATGGATCGAGAATCATTGATGGATGTGCATATGCAATTTAGGGATATCGCCAACAACAATGATGAATATTAAATCTTCACCAATGATTGATATAAATCATTCTAGGATGATTGTTTTTATTGTATTTATAACTATTTAGGAATATAATGATGAACACGAATCAATCCCCTAATGGATTGATTTTTTTGATTTTGTGAATTGTGGGTATATAATAGATTTAATTTGGGATTTGGGATTTTATTTCAATTATTCTATATTTATTCACTAGTCTTGATAATGGAAATGAATTGAGGAAAAAAATAATCAAATGACCTGTGTTCGTCTTGGATGTGATTTGTACTTTTTGTGTTCCTATTTTTTATTCAACTTGGGAAAGACCTTGGCCCATAATTTGATAAATTGTCAAGGAATATAATGTTTAGAAACCATTTATTTGCACAACCATTTGATATCATAGATCTATAATTGGGAAGTGTGGTGATCATGAAATGAAGTATGTGGTTGAAAATTATAAGGATTTAGGATACTCAATTTTTTTTCTTTATCATGTGATGATGAATGATGAACAAGTGAGTATTAAATACATATTTTATGGCTAGATTATTATGTTAAATGATGGAATTTTCTCGTTGATAGTATTCCTTGGTTTTTGGCGTGGGGTGTGGCTTTATTGGTGGTTGGAGTAGTGGGACAAGATGTGAAATTATAGATCTATAAATATACAATTTTCAGTAGTACACGATGTGTGTTTCTGTGGAACATGAGATGTTGGATCCTCACAATGGTGGATAGGGTTTTGGGATGAATTTAAGTATAAAATGGTGTCTGGCCCACCTTATTGGCTCCTCATGTACCTATCATGGAACAAAAACCTGACTAGGAGTAAATGGTAAAATTCATTCCACGTGTTGTGACATAGATATGGAAATTCTAGGCGTACATGGGATTATAGGAATACATGGACATGTGTAGAAGTAAATGGTCATGGGACATAGTTTACTTTTATATATACACACACATTGTCCATTTACATGGGTAGAACCCAGGGTTGAAGGGCATGTAATGTACTGCTTGAGTACACTGGGAACTCAATCAATGTTTTCTTGAATCCCTTATCCTTTGTATCAAGAAAAAGATTAATTAGGGTGGGTACCTTATATCATATTCCATGAGGGTTTTCGTGGAATAAAATCCTTAACAAAAGATATTGATCCCTTTAGTTTGACTTCATGGACAGAGTTGTGGGAATATTTTTATGAGGCCTAGAGTGAGACTCTCTGTCATCTTCTTGGCCTAGGTGGTGTTCTTTGAATCATCGTGACAAACACTAAACAAATTTCTACCCGCTATATATCATGTTATTCTATATTGGAATTTTGGTATACCCAATGGCCTTGGTTGTGATCCCCTTTCTATTTATCATATCTCTTTAGATATGAAGTGTATACTTATAATGGTGAGTCCTTGAAAGAAAAACTACACAGACAGATTTCATCATTTCTATTAGACTCATAGAGTGTCTTCCCCATGATTAGTTCAAAGTGGATCCTTCTAGTTGGAATCCTAAGCTTTAATTATGATTGTGAATTTACCATGGGACTATTTCTCTTTGTTGAGTATATATTGATATTCTTTTTACTTGTGTTTTATAAATATATATGTATAGAGTTGAATGATATTCTTGTTTTTTATCTGCATAGTGATTTTGGGGTTACTTACTAGGTATTGTTATTATAAACCATGCATAAGTTTTCCCTACATGTGTCATGTCTTGCATAGATGATTGGAATTTTGAGGAGTCCAAGAGGGAACATGAACTATTGATGCTTTGCGAGATAGAAAGAAAAGGTGTGTACCTTATTTATTCTTCATAGTAGTCCCAATCAACAAATCATTCAAGAATTGGTTTCAGACTCTTTGTGGTGGGATTTTGTTTCTCCCTATTTACATTATATTACTTTTACTCAACCATAGTTTTGGGATTTATATGTATGAAAGCATGGTTATTATTTTTGTTACATTTCATTATTGTATGGGGTTGGATATTTGTGTGTGTAAAAGTACATTAGGCCATGGCCTCCCCTGTTATGGATACGACTGCTTGGTGCTAGTCGTCAACCCTTAGACTATTGGATGAAAGATTGGGGAGTTCTGGCAGGATCCTCATTATGATCAATATAGAAATACCTACCAGAAAATGGGTAAACTAGAGGTTATACCAAGAACAAAGCAGTTATATGGATTTTTAGACCAATAATAACATGCTATGAAATTCTTCAAGGATATCTTTAACATAATATTTTTCAATACATATGTGTATGCCAATAATCTATATCTTATGGAAATTTTATGATATCATGGAACATGTTATTTGATTCCATTATAGTTCATGTCATATAAAAAACTAATATTTTTTCCCACACCTTATGTTTATGATATACATCATATAGTGTATGGTTTTTAAAGTGTTATTATGATGTTCTCATACCTTTATAATCATGGTGAGCTTAATTGATTATTGATATCTCTCCTATTTACCCATACTAGGAATCTGATCTGATCCTTTCTTATTTTTAATTACCCAAGGATACAAATAATGGTATTTAGTTGGATAATAATAATAATAATACAATGTGGGAGAATATTTATAGAAGATTTTGGAGTTCATTAAATAAATAAAAATATTATATATCTAGTCATTAAAGACACCAAACCTTTATGGTCCTCAGAGGGGTGAAATTTATTGAATATTCTTCTAAAAACATATAATATCTATGTATGTAAATTATGGGTCTCTATAATAGGTATCAATGGAATGGTTTAGTTAACCATTGGAATCCAAGATAATAAAACATAGTAAAATCCCTAGGGATATGCCTCAGGATATATCTTCAGATATGACTTGTCATATCTCTATGGATAAGTATAAGATTAATTCTATGTATTGGAAAATATATTTGATTTTTTTTGAAGGATAAATAAAGTGGTTTAAAGGAAATTAAATTCATGTATAAATACTAAAAGTGGATGTGGATTTGGGAAATTTTTACCCAGGGGTAATAACTCTAGAAAGGGTGCACTATAATGAACTTTATCATCAACACCTTTAAAATAACAGGGTTTTATTCATTCCTAGTTCAACACTCTAGTAGTATATGTTTTATAAATTCACAAACTCTTTATGAACAATCATTAAGGAACTAAATAGACTATAACTATTAATGGACTAGGTTCAACCTAAGGATTCTTATATTAAAAATAAAGATTCATTATTTAGAAATAAAATTACTTATTTCCCACGATAATGTGGTTTTACAATGTGAATATTATTTCTCACCCTATACTTGTTATTTTTAGTGAATGTTAGGATCCAGATAGAACTTTTTTAATGTTGAATGTGATAGAAAACGTTTTAATGATAAAAAAAATGTGATGATGACTTGATTAAATGATATTGTGATTATTCCTATATATTTTCTATGACATGTTTTTAATAAGAAACATAATAAACAATGATCAGACTAGCCAAAGAAGGGATGTATAAAGTTCATTGAGATTTTTGGTGGTGGAAACTATAGAGGAAAGATCATTAAAGTTCTTATATGTTGAGATTATGGGAGGAATTTCTCTATGGAATGTTTCAAAGGAATAAGAATATGTTTTATGGGTGGAGAATAATGAAACAGATTAATAAATTTCCTAGGGAAAATGAAAATTTTAGTTAATGTAGTGGATGGGTATAATGCTTTACATAAGGTATAATATATTGTTGAATTTTATAAATGTGGAATGTGTCTGAATTATACAAATCGATATTATAGGAGGAAATCTCACGAAAATGATCAACTAGGTGGTATGCGTGATGTTTTTTTATTGATGATGAAGAGCCTAAAAATGATATTTTAAAATAAGGATATAATAAAAAATAAGATGATGAATCCTAGTTAATTGTATAATATTAATTTGGAATGATTTATGATTTTATGTATTAGAAATAATGTGTTATTAAATTTATAAGTAATTTTATATTTAATTTTTTTATTATATATGGGAATGAATACATTGAATGATACTGATGACATATGAATGTGATTTAATTCCAACAAGATATTTATGAAAACAAATATTTTCAAGAGAAGGATGACCCTTAATATGTTTCTGATGATGAGATAATGATGTTGTGGTGAAGATATTATTGATATAGATTTTGTAAACAAGATAGTGTTGATTACCTTTTAACTAATTAATGATTTGATGATAAAGTGGGTTATGTTATCATTGATGGACTTATCAAAATTTTTCAAATTTTGGAATATATTCAATGAAATATTGTTTTATTTATAGAATGAGGTAGCATGTTTTTATATATTGAGATTTATTCTAATTTTGGATATTACCATCCATCATGAGATTATATGACCAAGGTATTTACACATATGGTATGTGGCAATGAAGACGTACATTATAATATTTTGTGGGATTATGTTCTTTTGAAATTTAGAGACCTTATTTATAAATTTAGGATTTTTTGAAGGGTATAAAGGTTATACTTTTGTATAACTGTCTAAATTGAACCATATATTAGTTTTTAGATATTATTATATTATTTCACCATTTGATGATTTTTGAATATTCGGTAACCTGTAAAAACTATTTTTTTACGATAACTAGAGATAATAGAAATTAAATATAATTATTTTATGGAAAATATAATCAGTTAGTACATAAGTATTTAATTTAAAACATCATCATCTTTTATTGGAAAGAGATATGATGTGAAAGTTGATTGAAACACAAATAAATTATTCTATTATTCATTTCAAATGGACAAGAATAATGTATGTATATTGTATATTGTTCTCTTTCATGATATTTAAAATTTCATAACATTTTGGAAAAAGGTTATTTAGAATAAAATAATTTCCTATTACTTTCATTTATATTTAATCAATGTCCTTTTAATTCAATAAATATTTATGAATTTTTAGTTGTTAAATTTATCATGACATTGTTCTCAATCACCCTAAATTAGTATTTGGGTGTTATTTTTCACTTCTATGCCCATATTTTCACTTACCACTAATGTTATAGTTTTTAGAAACTAAGTTATGTCATCACATTCATAATATATTTTCCATTTATAATGAAAATTTTTATTGACCCTTTTTTTAATTTGGTTTTTCGAAGATGGAATTTTCCAAAGAAAAACCCCTTGATTATCGAGATCAATTTCAATTTGTGAGGATAAAAAAAATTAAAGATGGTTGAATGTAAAAATAAGATATTTATGACATTTTCCAATAAATTTAATTTATGTTATAGATTCTGTAACATGCAACACCAAGTTCTAACAAATCACGATATATTAATGATATTATTATTTAAATGTTTCCATTAAAACATAGATGTTAAATTTAGAAGTATCAATAGGAATAAACACATTTTTTAAATTAATTACAAATAATATTGAAAATAATTTATATTTACAATTAATTAAATAATTTTTATTAAATTATTTACATTATTTGATAATACCTTATCTCAAAATATTTTTTTATGAAAAAATAATAAAAATAATATATATTAGTTTTAGAAATTTTAATCTAAAAAAGAATATCATTTATTGAATTTAAATTTATAAATTATCATATGGTTATTTTTTATAATTTTCCAAAAAAAATTAATTTTTCACTGAACAGTGAAAAATATTAATTATTATTAAAAAACAATCACTTCATTTAAATAATTTAAAAACATAAATATTATATAAAAATGTTTTAAAAATAAAATTAGTTGAATTCTATATATATTAATCTCAGTTAGATATTTTGAATCAATTTTTAATGAATTTTGATACTGAAGCACTCTATACATATGAAAATTGTCTCTTTGGAATTTTTTTTTATCATTGTTTCTATGAGCATAATTTTAAATTAATATTTTTACCCCTTGTGGGAATTAATTTTGAAAAAACTGATTCTATTTTTTTATTATGACAATTAAAATTATGTAGCATTTTCAAATTATTTTTTGGAAAAATTTAATTTTGAAAACAATAAAAATAGTAAAAATTAATTATCATCATTAAGGTTAAAATAGGTTTATAGGGGTTAAAATAAAAGGATAAGGGTTAAAATGAACATAAAATTTATAAAATTTTTATTTTCTGGTAATATATTGACCATTAGTTCCGTAATATCAGTTTTTTGTGACTGTGGGACACTTTTCCATGATAATGTCTAATGTAATAATTTATGTAAAGAAAAAAAGAGAAAAAATCCCCCCACATTATTTTAAATATCAATTATGTGTTGACATATGAATCAAAGAAAGACATGAATGAGTAATAATGGTAAATTTTTAAATAATGAAACTAATTTCATGTGGGTAATTTATTTTAAAAAAACTCCAGTTATATAATTTCTTTATAAACATAGGAAACCCAAAAATAGTAATTATTTAGTTAATAGGAAAAATAAAATAAATGATAATAAAATATTAATACATAATATAAATTTAATTAATTATTTTAATAAATGATTTTTTGATAAATATAATATGATATACTAGTTTGATATTGATATATTTATCTTTGACAATTTTCTTGATGTTACTAAAGTCAAATTAAATGAATATTGTCAATATTGAATTTAATGTTACTTTATAATAACTAATTTTTTATTAATTTATTGATAATTCCAAAAAATATTATAATATTACAAGTCATTTTAATATTTTTTAAATATCAACCACAATACATACATAAACCAATGGCCCTTTTATTATAATTATATTGACCCCTAAATACTAGAAAATATTTACCATGTTAAAGGGTAAAATAAGGTTTTGTCTTTTTCATGAATTTGTATTAAAATTTGTAACACCCCAAGATTTCATAGTGTGTTATTTCTTCAAAATAATTAAATAACTTGCACTACACGCAACACCGAGTTCAATCACACCATGACTTACAAAAATAAGCCATTCAAAAGCGGTTATGAATAGTATTATCTAAATTTTAAACTTTATATAATCCTTATAATTTTAGAATCCATATTATGAGTTTCTTTGATATAATGCAAGAACAAATTCATTTTCAGTATTGCACTTTTATCAACTTTTAATAGTGAACCCTTTTTAAATACAATATTTTAAACATATTTACTAAATGGGGACATCAAAAAAATTTAAAATGAAACATCCCAAGCTTCCACGGTACGCTTTCCTTTGAATAATACAGTAGCGTGTGTTATACGCAACTTCGAGTTTTAACACACACCACAACCGATTAAACTAGCCGTTGTGAATAGTAATACCTAATTTTTGAAATCATATATACTTTATATTTCAAAATTGACTTCATTTTTGGATTCAGAATATCGAAATTAGCCTAGGGTGAAATTTTGGTACATTTCGGATAACTTTCATATTTTGATGAATAGTGAAAATTTCTAAATTTTAATTAAAAACAACTTTTTTAATCAAAATAATTAATAGTGATAAATTATGAATTTTAGTGGTTTTAAAGTATATTTAGAATATATTTTTACCATTTAATATAATGTTGGTCATTGGACATAATTTTACAATTAAACCGAACATAAACAAGTGTCAATCTTTTGATAGTTATTATCTCTTAAAAACACGCTTTTTGTTTTGACAGCGGGAATTAATTTTAAATTAATTTCTGCCACTTCTGTGTTTTGAATTTAGGAAAATGGATTCCATATTTGGAATCAGGATGTTCAAATTGTGTAAATAGGTAACTTTTATTTTTAGACATTTTGAAAAGTTACTGTGGTAAATATTTTATTTACCATGGTTAAAGGGTAAATCCGGTAAATAAGGGTTAAAAAAATAATATTATAATAATACTAAATTACCCTAAAACGTGTCTTAACCCTATTGGTTGATACATGGTCGACCATGGGCATCTTTGGGTCTATTTTGGGACCCCATGGATCCACTTGTAAGTGATAATGACACATTATATTAATAAAGTTAAAATAAAAATAAAAATGGCATAAGCTTACATCTTTTAGAAGAACAATTTTTACATAGGGTTATACATGTTGGATTTTCAATTATAAATATTCATTAGAAAGATAAAAATATTTCCTACATAATGATATTTTATTTATAATTTTTAGACATTAAATAATTTATTTTATTTATGACACAATGATGATGCAGTAATTACTAAAATAGTGAAAAATTAAAATAATTGATCTTATAAATACCCAAATAATTATAATATGAAACTTTTAATGAATTAAACTAATTTTCTATGATAATATAATATATTAGGATTGATTTAATTGACTTTGTTCGAAGTAATCAATCTGTTAGGAGTTTCAAAAAAATCAACTATTGAATAGTGTCAAAATTGACATAAAAGAGTTCTTAAAACAAATATTATATTATTAATTGATATTAAATTCCTAAAAATCTAAGGTTCGGCCAAGAGACTTATATTATGATAGGTTCCTCATTAATGGACCACTTGGGGGTATCTTGGATGTATATAGTAATTTTATTAACCATATTATATAAAAATACAAAGAGACATTGTAAAAGTGAAACTAATTAACTTAGAGTTAATACTTAAAGATAAGGTTAATATAAGTACCCAAACCTGTCTAAATTCTATTGGTTGAGTGGTTTTCGACCTATCCCCACCTTAACCTTTGAATAGTCAACTTTGGAGCCATTAGAAACCGAATATGAATTTATTATAAATTAATATTTCTAGCTTTTCCAAAGGTGCCCCTCACCCCTCTTATAAAAGGGCACTCCTCCTTCTCATTTCTTCACACCTCTCAAGCCACTTGGCTCGTCCAAACTCTGCACAACTAAGCTCCCCACATCCCTCTCCTCCTCCTTGAAGCTTCCCCTTAGGAAGAAAGCATTTCAAGAAGTCCTTTGGTTCCAACCAAAGTGAGTTACCTAAATTAAAGGTAACGATTTCTCTTAAATTATTTTCATTTATTTTGCTTCTCCAACCCCATAAATCTTTTTATTTCCTTTCTTTTGTAACAACACCAGTATCCTCAATATACTAGGATGTTTTTATAAGAAGGATTAAAACTACACATACACACAACTCCATCTAATGGATGATGAACATAATGTTTCTGTGGATGGAAAACTAACGCCTCACGAAACGATGATTGTTCAAATACATCTTACCACCTCTCATGGTGGCCATTATGATGGAACTGTAATTAAATATGATATTAATGATATATATATTTTATATATAATCTTCTTTAATTCCATTTTATTTCATACCATTATTCGTTTCATGTTGTATATACATACGATAATTTCATTTGAGGAAGTGCGGACTACCGCCCCCTTAAAATGATATGACTCGTTCATACCACACTTGGAACGTATAAAGGATGGTGTTAATGAACTTAAGTAACATATATAAAATATTATATTATACTGGAATAGTAATATACCTATGTATCATTTGGATTCGATTCTTTTAAAATAAAAATTAAATGGAAGTAGCGTTCGTGCGTACGTACGGACTACCGTCTCCACGAACGCGATGAGATTCATTCTCCATCGTATCCATTCAAGTATAATTATCATTTAATGATTTAAAAATGATGTTTAAGGACTTTATATCATTCTGGATATGAATAAGATACAACAAACATGACTTATGTAACAAAACATATAAAAGAAAATGAGTAAGTTAACACCCGAAACGACGATAATTATAAGATATTATTAACAAATCAATGTTAAAAGATCATATATGATATCATATTAATATATATGATTCTTGTATAATTTAATAACAATTATTTCACCATTATAAAGGAGGTTAACCTACCCCAAACAAGGAAAAGTACAAGGTAAGGGTTATTTCACAATCTCTTCATTATCCGAGGTTGTATTATACGTAATAATCTACTGGGATCTCTTTATCATCCACATCCATGTTTCTTCGAAATGTATTTCAAAACATTTTTACTATTTACAAGAATATGGGTTAAAGTCATTTATACCCTTGTTTGACTTTTTATAAGAGGTTTATAAAGGAATCTTTCCGTCGTTTTCAAAACAAGGTCCTTTTTAACCTTTTCGACAGAATTGAGGTAAGAATGTTTTTTTTAACTTATACGGCGGGTGCGGTTATTTTCCGCCGTTATAAAATCGTCGAAGCTTTCCTTACAAGCTCATAAGAATATTTTCAAAGAAAATGTTTTATTTTATATGGATCTTAAATGATTTCAAAATAAAAGGAGATACTTCTTTTAAAAGAATTTTGATTTCATCTATGTCAACATCCTTTGATGGATTTTAAGATTATTTGAAGTTGATTTATTATAATACAAAACTTCTATATTGTATTGAAGGTTTTGTGATATGTTTGAATGTGGATGTGCTATTTTATACCATTCATAGTTTATGGTGAAACTATTGACATTTCGTATGCTAGTTTTAACCCGAATGTTTATGTTATATTTCAAACTTTTCTTCAGATGAATGTGCTAAACAAGTATGTTCCGGGTTGGGGACCGGTAAAATTAAGCCCTCCAGGTTGGGGACTGGTTAAAGTAAGCCCTCCAGGTTAGGGACTGGTAAAAGTATGCCCTCCGGGTTGGTGTCCGGTTATTAGAGGCACTCCGGGTTGGTGTCCGGTTATTAGAGGCACTCCGGGTTGGTGTCCGGTTATTAGAGGCACTCCGGGTTGGGTTCCGGTTAGAAGTAACCACTAGGTCTTGGGATGAGGCCTAGACAATGAAATTAACGTTTGGAATTATGCATTACAACATTATGAAAGTGGTTATTGATATTGCATGTGATTATTTGATTAGTAGAATATCCATGTGAACAAGTAAATGGCATTATTTCATTTTACTTTTGCCATACTATGTTGAAGTTCAATTTTTAAAAGGCTTTTGTTTTAGTAATTCATTGCCTTAAATGTTTATGCTTATTTTGAATGTTCCGCTATATTGTTATCCTTACTGGGCATTTGAGCTCACCCCTTTTTTATGTTTTATTTTTCCCAGGTAGTGAAGAAGTAAATTATGATTGACTTGCAGGGATATTATGGGTTTATAGTGTGGACGTTGGAAACATTATGTTGTTGTAGTAGTTTTTCATTTTATGATGTAATGTAAAACTTATGAATATATCTAGTGTTTCCAAGGCTACTAAACTAATCGGTCTTTCGGGATTTGATCTTTCTTGTGATCATGCCAATGTTACGTAATTAATGCACCGACTCTGGGCAGCTGGGGTCGGGGCGTTACAAAATTAATTTTCCACATATATAAAATTTTTATTTTATAAATTTTATTTCATATTTATAAAAACATGGTAAAAATTATATAATAATCATATTTTTATTTCTATTCATAAATGATAAATTACCTTGATAAAAAGGCTACTTACAATAGTGAAAATAGAAATAGTACAAATAATAAAACATAGAAGATATAAAAGAATATATTAAAAACAATTTTTTTTCTATTTTTTGATGTGAGGATTGAAAATAGAATCCATGCACACATTTTTGTATAATTTTTAATGTTATTTGTGTTATAGTGACTTTTCATTGTTGAATTGTTTTGAGAATTTAAAAAAATGCCACCCCTTTTATAAAATTCCAACTCCTCAACTCACTTATTCACACATAATAAGACCTTTTAATTGAAAAAACCCTAAAAATACCTTAAAAATATATTTATCCATGTTATATAGATTCTATTCATCCCAAAATACCAAAACATCATTCCTTAATAAGATATCCAAAGGGTGTCATTCTATGTTACTGTAATTTTTTTCACAAAACTCTTTCTTTTTTAATTCTTTTTCATAACAAAATCATTCATGTTTTATTAATACCAATATAACAAAAACAATATCTATCATTTATTGATATGTTATTTTGTTAATGGAATAATCTATATCCATCACCTCTTCCATCAAATGGAAAATGAAACTGGTCAACGTGTGTATGGTGGACTATTACCTCACAAACTGAGGTAATTCCTTTAACTTCACCAACTATCATGGCTGAATATAAGTATGTATTTATAATATTTATGTGATATTTACACCATAATTCAACTTCTATAAATATAATTTCACTTATACCTTCTCACATTCCATTTGGTGGGAATACGATATCATCGTTTGTCTGTACGGTGGGCTTCTGCCTCGTGATGAAATTTGATTTTTTCATCATATGTGTTTTACATGGAAAGAAATAAGGATAAGTATAATTCAAATATGTGATATATAATAAATAAAATTTATTTTATAATGGTAATATAATATTTACCTTTCATTTTTTTATCTTTTGAGAAAATTGAATCCACATTCATGTATATATATGATCTACCATCTCCAGCAACTATCCATTCCATTTTCAATCCCAATATTGTATGTATTTATAAAAAAATTATATATTATATTTATATCATGGTTAAGATGATGGATATGATTTACCCATGATAAAATAAAATTTACTAAAAATATCAAATCAAAAAATACTTGAAGAACATTGGAGTTATTAACGGGAATGATATTTTAATAAGGAATTAATATTAAGATGGGTAAAAAAGAACATAAGTAAATCATAATTTTTGTTATATAAAAAATTATGTCTATATAATAGATTTATAATAAATAAATATTTATTATACTGGAGTTTCCAATTTGTATGAAGTAATTTAAGACATAATGTAATGGATTTCTTGTACATAAATTATTTCTTGTAGACATATGTTATATTCACCAATATTTTATTTTTTGTGATGTCTATATTTAAAAATTGACTTTTTATATCATTAATATAATTAATTTCATGATAATAAAATTTATATTTATGTTTTTATTTAAAAGGGGCTTACGATTTGAAATTTTTAAATGTGGAATGTTTTTTTAATCCTACATTTATTTCAATGCGTCACATATCATATTCAACACTTATTTATTTTGTTTGTTGTATATAATAACCAATAACTAATTTTATGATTCATATCATGAAATTAATGGATCTACATGTCCATATAATATTCATTATTCCCTGGGTATTATGATTCAACTGATACAAAAGTGGTAAAAAATTTATATTATAATCGCATTATTTTTCATGATTTTCTATGATTAAGATTTCATTTAAGACATCATTTGAGAAAACAATAAATAAACTAATAATATTCATATCCAGTTGATATTTCTTAAGAAAACAATTTTTAGTTCATTTCCATTTCATTAAATAAATAAAAGATCAAAAATATTTTTTAATGAATAATTGATTTTATTTAACGTTTAGATTTAAAATTATTTTCTTTAATGTATATGTCTTCTAAAAATAGCTTAAGTAATGTTTTTAATATTATCCATATATATATATTAAATAATTTCTAAACCATGAATTAATTTTAATTTTTTTTTAAAAAAATAATCCTATTATCATTTACTGTATAACATTTTTTTGGTTTTTTACAAAAAATGTGAAAAGAAATTTTTTAAACATGTGTAACATGATAAGATTCGTTAATTAATGAGTGATTAATGATTTTAATCTCAATTTATATGTGTAAAAGGTTATTTTCAAATAAAATATATTGAAAATGTTTTTTTTATTTTTAGTATTAAAAAAATCCAATGTAGAAAGGATAATTTCCTCAAGTAATGTGTCCAATTATCATTAAAGATTGCTTTCAATGTTTTCATTTTTATTTTAAAAGAAATTTATTTTTAATGTGTTAAATGTATTAAAATAATAATTTAAAATTTAAAAGCATCATTTTTGGAAGACTCAAACATGAACTTTCAATCTTAATAGATAAATATTAATTAAAAAACTAAATTATTTATGCCAGAATCATTTAGGCCTAATGTATTTGGAGAATTTTCCATATAATAAATATATGCATAAGTGAGTTACATCATTTCACTCAATTTTATTAATAACTATAACACTTATGATACATATCAAACATAACCCCATTTATCCTATCTTTGAGAAATGAGATTTAACAACAGGTGAGCCCAAATTATCAGTAAGGGTAATTAATGGATACCTCAAAATATCACAAGTATAAGGGTATGAGAACAGGAGAATAAAAAATTAAAATGATGACCTGTATATCATTGATCATAAACGTGAATCTTCACATAAATCTCTGTAGTTCCTAATACATTAATTATAATTGATTTAAACAATACGATCCATGAGGGCATATCTTTTCCATAAGAAATAAAAATGTGGAATTCACTTAAATATAGAAAATATTATGTTATGGATTCTCACTAAGAAAATCATAACATGTTTGGATTACCACCCATGTATGTTCTTCAAGAATGGGATATCCTTCTATGTATTCTCTTTTGGTATTGGGATAACGTCCCATGTACCCAATCTGGTATATGGAATGACCTCTCATATACTATATTTTAGTCTTGGGATATCTTTCCCTATACCCCTGGACCACTTATAACATTAATAATTTCCTAATTAATTTTTGAAATATATAGTTCCCACCAACAACAAAATTAAAATTATAAATATTTGTTCCAAAAGATCATAAAACATTTATCATATCACAACCCATCAGAATAAATGGGTTTCATGGACATTCCAAAAAAGAAAAACCTATGAAAAAGAAACATGTTTCATAATCATTTCATTATTTAATAAAATCATATACCATGGAAAATGAAGTGGGATTCATAATAATTTTAAAATTTCATAACCTATAAAAGAGAAAATGGTTTTAATAAAATATTATCATGAAAAAAATAAACAATCAAGTGAAAGAATAAGAATGTTAAACTTTATTTATATAATTATTCAAATCATAAGTAACATCACAATATTTCATTGTAGATAGAAAATTATTTTGAATGATGACATGGGAAATTTCATGAGGAAAATAACCATTATTCTAAAATATAATTTAAAAACATAACATTATAAATAAAATTAAATCGTTTTCACCGAAAATAAACATTGATTCTTACAAAGGATGATTTCAGATTAATTTTCACCATTTCTAGTAAAAAATATCCTTGACACTTTCAAAAAATCTATTTTAAAACATATAATTTTTTTTGAATCAATTTATTTGAAAATAAAACTGAAAATCTATAGAAGAAGCTTCAAATCAAATAATGGTCATAAATATGAGAAATGATGTTCATTCCATAACCATAAAAACAAAAAATACATTCACATTTTGGTTTAATGAAAAAAGGGACTTGATTTAAAAATGACATAAATATTATTATTATAAACTTATTAAAAAGTAAATATATTAAAAATTACTTTAAATAATCATATATTAATATTAAATTATTTTTGACAACATTTTTAGAAAACATGTACATATAAGAGAATGAGTTTTTGATGGAAGAGGGAAATAATGTCGGTTTTATTTAAAAACAATATTTTGAAACATTGAGTATATAAATAGAGTAAAAGTAAGTGAAAAAATGTATTTTTAATAAATAAATATATAATAATAAATTATATATATTTTATTCAGAGATATATTATAATATTTTATTATTTGATGTATAATCATGGACAATCCCATTAAATGATGAGATAATATCAGAAGACTCTTAAAATTTTTGTAACATTGAATTGTAATCACCATGAAGGAGATATTATTAAATAAATATTTAAATTACTATAATTTTATATATTATAATCAAAAAATCCTTTCATGTGTAGAATGTAGACAACATAAATGAAATATGTGGGGAAAACATCATGTGTCTGTAAAAAAAATGAGATAGAAATCCATTACCTTTTTCTCCAATTACTTTGTACGTGTCAAAAAATACTTTATAATAAATTTTATTTTACTATTAATTTATTATAGAACAATATT
Organism: Viscum album; assembly: GCA_963277665.1. Taxonomy (NCBI): domain Eukaryota; kingdom Viridiplantae; phylum Streptophyta; class Magnoliopsida; order Santalales; family Viscaceae; genus Viscum; species Viscum album. The sequence goes on along the minus strand of OY728165.1, from coordinate 259,792,848 downwards.
TATATTTATCATACCATATATTATTTACCTATGAACTTTTATTTCCTGTTTATTGACAATTCCAGGATAAAGTCACGTTTCATGCAATAACTGCCTTGTTTTTTCATGAATGTTCTGATTTTCTGTTCCTTCGGTCTTAATTCGATCATGGTAAAATAATTTAAATTTATTTACCCCTAATATAAATAATATATATTTAATTATATACTTATTTATATAAATCCATAAAATATAGAGATAGAATGAAAAATACACCATTCCTGGAAATGGTAGGCTGTATGTATGCGTGAATGTTATTTTCATTTACACAAATGATTGAAAGAAATAAAATTAAATAAATTATTAAAATTATAAAATAATTTTTAATTTACATATGTCACATTTTTTATTTAAACTATCATGTATTACTTTCTATAAAAAGTGTATGTGAAGAACGAATCACATCGCTTCACGAGGTGGTTGTTCGCCGTACATAAGAACGACATCAACATATTCCCATGGAATATAAAGTAAGAAGTAATTTGTGATATCATGATTATAGAATCATATGAATATAAAAAATATCATATATAAAAAATAAATCCATAATTATATCAATCTGTGATAGGTTGTAATTGAAAATGGATAACATCGGTTTGTGAGGCTATAGCCCGCTGTACACATAGATAATAATTTCATAACCCATTATATTGAAAACGAGAAGGAAATAAATCATTAAATTTACTTTAAGACATAAAAATATATTTAATATTATTATGTTATTAAATTATTATCATTTAAAGATAATTTAATGATGTGTCGGAATAAATAAAATAAAATGTTTGATAGAGACGTTACATATTCTTCATAAAATGACTTTTGGTTTCACCAATATCATTCCTATGTTGGTTTTATAAAAAAAATAAGAACTCTAGTATGAGATTATGGGAGGGGTTCACTGATTTGGGTAGGTATTGTACAAATAAATTTATTTTAAATGTTTTAGGAGGAGAAGATTGGGGATCTTCTTTTATAAGTGAGGTAAGGTTCACACTTGTAATTTTTGAAAATAAAATGATTTTCATAAATATTTCATATGATACGGGGATAAATAATGGTCAATTATGTAACATATAAGTTATTATTTCCAAATAAAACCATGAAATGGGTTTTGGAAAATCTTTTGGACATCTTAACACTTTTCATTTTAGTTTAGCACTCGCTAAATCCAGTTTTACTCTAACAATGAAAAATATTTTTTAATATATACTATTAATTATGGTAAAAGAATATTTTTAACCTATTATATATTATAAATTACTCTAATTCCAAGCATGGGATTAAATGTTTCATATTCCATTCACAAAAGTGTAAAATTTTAATTTAAAATTAATCTCAGGGATTCGATATGTAATCATGTTTTTGAAGAGAATATATTCAAAATCATACAATGTTCTTGTATAAAAATTATATTTAAAATTGACACCATTGAATTAAATTGGATTAATAGATATATAATTGAACTAATTTTACTTTTAAAATCAAATTAAAAAAAACATGATTTTTTTAAAAAGCTTAAAAAATTTTATTATTAATAAAAACCATTAATTTTTCAGAAGCTGGTTATACATTTATCTTTTCGTAAAAATATAAAAAACCCACTCAATTATAATTTTACATGTATATTAAAAAAATATTGTTAATTTTTTCAAATTTATTTTCTATTTTTTTTTCAAAATTTAATTTTTTTTTTCAAAAAATTAAATATTTTTTTGGGAAAATTGTATTTTTGAATCATATAAGGAATTCTCAAAAAATTAATTACATTTTTATCAATATCTTTTAAATATATATCACATTTATATATCATATTTTCCAATTAGTTATTATTATTTATATCTATAAGTTTTGAAAATATGTTATTACATTTAATTTTGAATAATAATATTAATAAAATAGTATGCTTTGTTAAAACTCAGTTTCCTATATAACACAAGGAAAGCATAGTTCTGCATGTAATAAATTCTTAAATTGATGTTACATATAATTAAAAATAGGAAAAATATTAAATTAATTGGAAAAAAATCACAAATTTTCAGGTTGATACATTCTACCCCCTTATAATTTATTAATGCATCAAAATTATTAAATTTGGTGCGAACATATATGGTTACTTATACCTCATTACATCCTCAAGTTCCCACCAAGCTTCTTAAAAAAAGTGTTTTTACAATAAATAATTTGACCAGGTGAGTTTTCATATTTCATAGGAATTTATTTTTAGGATCCAGAATCTCCAATGATTGTTCATTATAAAAAATATTATACTCCATTGTTATGAAATATATGTTTAGTACATTTGATGGATCATGTATGTACTTCCTCAGGGAAGATACATGGAACACATTGTGAACCCGAGATAGGTTTGGTGAATGTTCCAATCAATGATATATTTTCTTCATAACATCAATAATTTCAAAAGTGGCTAATATTCAAAAGGATGTACTTTCACTTATTTCCTCCATAAAGAACCTCATAAAACCCATTCATAGTATATTAATATTATACATCACATCAATAATTAATATAATAAAATTTATGTAAAATTTATGTTACCCTTAAATCTTTTTGAATAAATCTTACCTACCATAAAATTTCATTTGTATGATCAAGTCTGAATAGCTTTCTTTCTGCATCTTCATTCTAGTACATTTGACTTCTAAACTTGTTTTCATAAATGGATTCATATTTGAGAAAATTAATTCTCAATTGAAAGATATTATTGGATGAATGTTCAACTGAAGGATGGTTCTAATCCTAAACTCCTTTGAAATCCATATAACATGATCTTATAATATCATCTAGTGTTCGAATTGATATTTCATTGTGTCCATGTCACATCCCAGGTAAATAAAGAAGAAAACATTTTAATATTTATTAATATTTTCGAATTAAATATAAATTTTACTTTAATGGGGTTTCTATGTTCGATAGCGTACCCGATACGCAACAAAGAGTTTCTTTGAAATCTTACGTTGCACACTAGTAGTAAAATAATATTATTTTAAATGGTAGTTAACACGTAGCTGTTGTATTGGCAGGAATGAATAGAAATAACTAAAATATGATTATATATGTTTTTTAAATATTTTTATATTTATGCAATAAAATATAAAGGCTTAAAATAAGAAAAGAATTCAATTTTAGGCATATATACTCTAATTTTCACTAAAGGTCCACTTATCGCCTTTTGATGGAGAGCCATCATTAAATATAGTTTTGGTCACTCTTATACATTCTATTGTACCAAATAAAACTCTTCTTTAGAATCGGGACATCAAAATTTACTTTGTGTAAATTTTTGGTATTTTTCCGATAAAGTTCATTCTTAATGAATAGTGAAAATGTTGTATTTTAATTCAAAACCTCTTTTTAATCTAATTTATTTATATGATTAGATTATATTTTTAATTGGTTTTAAAGTGAAATTAGAATATATTTTAACCATTTAATCCAATAGTGGTCGTTTGAATAAATTTCACTTTGAAGTTGGACTTAAACTAGTGTCAATCTTTTGATATATATTATTTCATAAAAACACGCTATTTGTTTTGACAGCGGGAATTAATTATTAAATAAATTATTGAAAATTATATGTTTTGAATTTTGTAAAATAGGCATCATTTTTGAATTCGGAATATCAAATATAGCTTTGGGTGAAGTTTTTATATTTTTTTGAAAAACTTCAATTTTTGATGAATAGTGAAACCACTAAGTGGTACTTAAAAAACTGATTTTTCGTTTAAATAAAATTTTACCACCTCTGTGTTTTGAATTTCAAAAATCCGACATACATGGTTGTCATTAAGAAGTAAAATGTGGTTCAATGGGATTAAAATAATATTTTGGTGAATAGTAACTTTGAAGTTTTTAATCGCGATTAGAGGTAATTAGTGTAGTTTAAAGTAAAAATAATGATTTAATAATATGAAATGAACATGAAACATGTCCTACCCTTATTTTATGTGTCATGGCCGACCAAGACAATCCATGGGTCAACTTGGGGACCCCATGGAGCCACTTTGGTAGGAAAATGACATTAAAAACTTTTTATTTAATGTTAAAATAAAAATGTCACAAACATGAGTTGTTTTACTAAACAAAATTCTTAAATTAGGTTATAAAAGTCATATTTTTGACTATAAATATTCATTAGAAATCTAAAATGATTTCCTACATCATGATATATTTTTATAATTTTTATACATTAAATAATAGAAATTATTTATGGCACCATAATGATGCAACGATTACCTCATTATTTAATGATTTAAATAAAATGAGACGATAATGTAAAATCTAAGACCTAAAATTGTCAAAAACCTATTGGATGGGTGGATTTAGATCCCTTATAACATTATCCTATAAATATATAATTTTGGGACCCTTTTTATCTGAAACTCATTTGAAAATAAAGTAACATTTTATACTTTTCCAAGAGTGCCCCTCCTCTCCTCTTATAAAAGGCCCCCACCAATACCTCCTTACCCACACCTCTCAAGCCTTTGGCTCGTCCAAGATCTGAACATTTTGTCTCTCCACATCCATCTCCTCATCCTAGAAGCCTTACCTTGGGCAGAAAGATTTTCAAGGAACCCTTTTGGTTTAAACCAAGAAGAGTTACTCGATTTTAAGGTAATGTCTTCACTTTTGTTCTTTCGTTTTATTTTGCTTCTCCAACCCTATAAACTCTTTTTATTCCTTTATTTTGTAACAAAAACAGTATATTCAATATAATAGGATGTTGTCATGAGAAGGATTCGAGCTACACCTACACACACCTCCGTCTAATGGTTAAAGAACATACTGTTTCTGTGGTTGGCGAATTTCTGCCTCATGAAACGATGATTGTTCAAACTTCTTTTAACACCGTTAATGGTGGACATTAAGATGTCACTATATTTATATATGATATATATTATGATTATGTTTTCCTTATGCTTCTGTATTTTTCATTTGTGGTATACCTTTATGTTTTCCATTATGGGTAAACATGATAATTTCATTTTAGGAAGTGCGGACTACAGTCCCCCTCAAAGTGATTTGATTCGTTAATGCCATATGTGGGACCTATAAAAGATGGATTTAAATTTATTATATATGATTTATGTTACATCTAAATGATGAATATAATTATGGAATTAAAATATACAAACCTCTCATTTAGTTTTAATTCCATTAATATGACATAGAAATGAAAGTAGCATTCATGCGTACGTATGACTTACCGTCTCCATGAACGGTGCATTTCATTTCTTACATCTAAATGATTATTTAATATTATAAATACATGCATATGCTGGATATATATGATATATATGATATCCAAATCATGAATATCATTCTGGATATAATGAACCTTTGACCACACGAACAACATGTAATTGTCAGAAGTCCACTTTCAACTTAAGAACCAAGTTTCGACAAAACAGACATTATTAACATAAGTGGTTAAATAATGTTAATAACATGGTAATAAGTGATATAAAAGTAATAATGAACTTGAAAAAGGTTCTTAAGAAAGTAGAAAATTAACTCAAGTTTATTATTCAGGACGTTAAAGAACGATCGAGTCAAGTCAGACACGAGGTAAGGGACTTCGTCTCAATCTCATTTCATTGAGGCATATTTTGTTCTAATACATTACTTTCCTTCTATATGGTGTATAATCCCCTTTTACTTTTAATTTTATAAAAAAGGAATTTTTTTCTACGAAGATTTTTACAAAACGACAAAAAGGAATGCTTCTTTTAACGTACGCGGTGACAACGACCATTTCTGCCGCCACGTGTATTATTTGGTCTTTGGATTCCTCAACAAGCCATAATTTTTTTAAAATGAAATAAATACCACATAATATTTTATGTATTTTGGTAATGAAAAGGGTTTTTATAATGTATTTTTTTATTTCAATATATTTATGTGATATATTGTAATTGAAATGTGGAAATGTTTTATTTCCTTTATAATTGTTATGATTTTATAATGGTACTTGGACATTTGATGGGTGGTTACGTGATAAACCATATGACGGGTGGTGCCGTGAATACCAGGATGGGTGGTTACGTTATAACCTCCAATGCATTGGGTATGGAAGTCGTCCATATGGCTATTCCATTAAGTGATATATGTGGAAGTCGACCGTATGGTTATTCCATTTAAGTATGTTTATGTCCCAAGTTACCTTTATATGTTATGTGATCTTTATATGGGTTTTATGGTAATCTTTTGGTTACAAAAGGGTATGTAATGATATTTTATTCAGTGAATAGTTTTTACTACTTCATAAAGGTGAAAATTATTACTTTGATAAAGTATACATGGTTTACTTGTTGTTTTGATAAACTAACAGTTTTCATTCTTTGTGTATCCCTTACTGAGATTTTTATGCTCACCCCAAGTTTTATGAAATGTTTTTCACATGACTTAATGTGGAATAGGGTCAAGGATGGGATCAAGGGAAATTCATTCTATCTAAAACATGGAACTAGACGTGTTTCCTTTTAAGAATTTTTATTTTATGGAAACTTATTATAAGTTTCTACTTTGTAATATTTTGAGATGTAATAGTTATGTCCTAATTCTCTAAACCTCTAAACCGTGAAAAGATCCTCAATGTGAATTATTCATTTAATTCAATATTAAGTAAGGTTTAAGGCCGGAGCCTTATAGTTGGTATCATAGGTCGGTTTAGACAACTTTAGGAGTTATAAAATTGTTAAATTATAAATTAATTTATGTTATGATTGAAATGATATAGCATTTGAAGATTACCATGTTGCTTCGCCTAAGATATTTCGGTGTAAAGATTGGTTTTTCATAGAGGAAAAAAAACATATTTTTTGGGAAGGCATACAGAGGGAAATGACCTTTCAAATCAGTATCCTGAAATGGTTAGAATCAGAACTAAATAGTTTGTTGTAGTGATGGCTCAGTTGACTCAGGTGAAAAATGTTGGTTGTGTTTATTGATGATATTTTGGTTTATTCAAAAAGTAAAGAGGAGAATGAAAGACATTTAAGGGTTATTTTGAAAACCTTAAAAGAAAATAAATTGTATGAAAATTCAGTAAGTGTGAGTTTTGGTTGCAAAAAATTTCTTTCCTTGGTCATATTATTTCTAAAGATGGTATAACTGTTTATCCTGCTAAAACAAAAGTTGTTGATGAATGGCCAAGACCCACAAATGTAACCGAGATCCGTAGTTCTCTTGGTTTGGCAGGTTACTACCGAAGGATTGTTGAAAACTTTTCATGGTTATCTAGTCCAATGACTAAGCTAACTCGGAAGGGTGTTAAGTTTATCTGGACAAAAGAATGTGATGATTGTTTTCAGGAGTTGAAAAGAAGATTGGTGAATTCTCCAGTTTTGGCACTTCCTTCTAGGAATAGTGAGTTTGTTATCTACAATGATGATTCATTGAAAGGACTTGGTTGTGTCCTTATGCAGAATGATCAGCTAATTGCTTATGCTTCACATCAGTTTAAAACTCATGAGGTAAATTACCCTACACATGATTTGGAAGTAGCTGCTGTTGTTTTTGCTCTAAAAATTTGGAGGCATCATTTGTATGGAGTAAACTGTGAAATATATACTGATCAGAAAAGTTTAAAGTATATATTCAGTCAGCAATAATTGGACATGAGACAGAGGAGATGCCTAGAATTAATCAAGGATTATGATTGTACAATTCATTACCATCTGGGAAAAGTAAATAAAGTGGCTGATTCCTTGAGTCGAAAAAGTAATGCTTCATTAACAATGTTTCATTTGGAACGTGATCCTTTGGTTAATGATTTGATGAACTTTGGCATAGAAGTTGTTGGTGCAAGATTTTATTTTGTTTTGTTTCAGGTATCAGTGAAATCTTCTCTATCAGACAGAATTAAGCAAGCACAGAAGCAAGACAGTGAGTTGCAGAAAAAGGTAGAGCTGGTTTAGAAGGGTAAGTTTCCTGAATTCAACATTGATAATGATTGTGTATTGCGGTTTGGGAAGAGATTATGTGTGCCTAGTTATTCACAATTGAAGAATGAGTTGTTATGTGAGGTTCATAGTTCCCCGTTTTCAGTTCATCCTGGAAGTACTAAGATTTACAGAGATATGCGGGAGTATTACTGGTGGGATAGAATAAAAAGAGATATTACTGATTTTACTGTGAAGTGTTTGACATATCAGCAGGTTAAAGCAGAGCGGCGGTTACCAAAAGGGATGCTTCAGCCATTACCAGTGCCAGAGTGGAAATGGGAAAATATATCCATGGACTTTGTTGTGGGATTATCGAGGACATCTCGAGGTAATAATGCAATCTGGGTTATTGTTGATCGATTGACTAAATCTGCTCATTTCCTTCCTATTCGAGATACATTCTCTCTAGATCAACTTTCTCGATTGTATCTTAAACAGATAGTCAGGTTGCATGGAGTTCCCCGCTCCATTGTATCTGATCGTGATCCCAGGTTTACTTCTAACTTTTGGAAAGGCCTTCAGAAGTCATTGGTACTGAATTAAATTTTAGTACAGCTTTTTATCCGCAATCAGATGGCTAGTCAGAACGAACAATTTAGACATTGGAGGATATTCTACGAGCTTGCTCTATGGATTATCAGGGAAGTTGGGACCAACATCTTTCTTTGGATGAGTTTTCATATAATAACAGTTTTCATTCTAGTATACAGATGGCACCGTTTGAGGCATTATATGGGAAGCGGTGTCGAACTCCATCTTTTTGGGATGAAGTGGGTGAAAGGAATTTGATGGGACCATTATTGGTAGAAGAGATGGCAGAAAAAGTTCAGTTGATTCAGAAACACATGGGAACAACTCAGAGCAGGAAAACGAGTTATGTGGATAGCCAGAAGAAGGATCTATCTTTCGAGGTAGGTGATCATGTTTTTCTCAAAGTTTCATCGTGAAAAAGTGTGATGTGATTTGGTAAGAAAGGAAAGTTGAGTCCAAGGTTCATTGGACTATATGAAATTCTAGAGAAAGTTGGATCAGTTGCTTACCAAGTGGCTTTACCTCCGAGTTTATCTCAGGTACACAATGTTTTTCATGTTTCAATGTTGAGAAAGTATATGCGAGATTCATCTCATCTTTTGAACCAAGAGGTAGTTCAGTTGGAAGAGAATCTCTCTTATGAAGAACAACCAGTCCAGATTCTTGACCGAAGAGAGCAAGTGTTTCAAAATAAGGTAATTCACCAGGTAAAGGTTTTTTGGAAAAACCATATGGTTGAAGAGGCAACATGGGAATCTAAAAATGCTATGAGGTATAAATACCACCACTCATTTTGATAAGTGTATAAAATTGCGAGGACGCAATTCCAAAAACGGGGAAGGATGTAACATCCCATGTAAATAAAGAATAAAACATTTTCACATTTATTAATATTTACGAATTAAATATTAATTTTACTTTAAAGGGGTTTCTATGTTGGATAACGTACCTGATACGCAACAAAGAGTATCTTTAAAATCTTACGTTGCACACTAGTAGTAAAATACTATTATTTTAAATGGTAGTTAACACATAGTTGTTGTATTGGCGGTAATGAATAGAAAGCACTAAAATATTATTATATATGTTTTTTAAATGTTTTTATATTTATCCAATAAATGATAAAGGCTTAAAATAAGAAAAGAATTCAATTTTAGGCATATATACTCTAATTTTCACTAAAGGCCCACTTATCACCTTTTGATGGAAAAACGTCATCAAATATAGTTTTGGTTACTCTTATACAATCTATTATACCAAATAAAACTCTTCTTTAGAATTGGGACATCAAAATTTACTTTGTGTAAATTTTTGGTATTTTTTCGATAAAGTTCATTTTTAATGAATAGTGAAAAATGTTGTATTTTAATTCAAAACCTCTTTTTAATCTAATTTATTTATATGATTAGATTATCTTTTTAATTGGTTTTAAAGTGAAATTAGAATATATTTTTACCATTTAATCCAATAGTGGTCGTTGGAATTAATTTCACTTTGAAATTGGACTTAAACTACTGTCAATCGTTTGATATATATTGTTTCATAAAAACACGCTATTTGTTTTGACAGTGGGAATTAATTATTAAATTAAATAATGAAAATTATATGTTTTGAATTTTGTAAAATAGACATCATTTTTGAATTTGGAATATCAAATATAGCTTAGGGTGAAGTTTTGGTATTTTTCTGAAAAACTTCAATTTTTCATGAATAGTGAAACCACTAAGTGGTACTTAAAAAACTGATTTTTTGTTTAAATGAAATTTTACCACCTCTGTGTTTTAAATTTCAAAAATCTGACATACATTGTTGTCATTAAGAATTAAAATGTGGTTCAATGGGGTTAAAATAATTTTTCGATGAATAGTAACTTTTACGTTTTTAATCGCAATTAGAGGTAATTAGTGTAGTTTAAGGTAAAAATAATATTTTAATAATATGAAATGAACTTGACACATGTCCTACCCTTATTGGATGTGTCATTGCCGACCAATACAATCCATGGGTCAACTTGGGGACCCCATGGAGCCACTTTGGTAGGAAAATGACATTAAAAACTTTTTATTTAATGGTAAAATAAAAATGTCACAAACATGAGTTGTTTTACTAAAATAATTCTTAAGTGGGGTTATACAAGTCAGTTTTTTGACTATAAATATTCATTAGAATGTTAAAACTATTTCCAAAATCATGATATTTTTTAATAATTTTTATACATTAGATAAATTAAATTATTTATGGAACCATGACGATGAAGCGATTACCTCATTATTTAACGATTTAAATAAAATGAGATGATAATGTAAAATCTAAGCCCTACACTTGTCAAAAACCTATTGTATGGGTGGATTTAGAACCCTTATCACATTATCCTATAAATATATAATTTTGGAACCCTTTTTATCCGAAACTCATTTGAAAATAAAGTATCATTTTATACTTTTCTAAGAGTGCCCCTCCTCTCCTCTTATAAAAGGCCCCCACCTCTACCTCCTTACCCACACCTCTCAAGCCTTTGTCTCGGCCAATATCTGATCATTTTGTCTCTCAATATCCCTATCCTCACCCTAGAAGCCTTGCCTTGGGATGAAAGCTTTTCGAGGAACCCTTTTGGTTCAAACCAAGATGAGTTACTCAATTTTATGGTAATGTCTTCACTTGTGTTCTTTTGTTTTATTTTGATTCTCCGACCCTCTAAAATCTTTTTATTCATTTATTTTGTAACAAAAAAAGTATATTCAATATACTAGAATGTTTTTATGATAAGGATTCGAGCTACACCTACACACATCTCCGTCTTATGGTTAAAGAACATATTGTTTCTGTGGTTGGCGAATTTCTGCCTCACAAAACGATGATTGTTCAATATTATTTAAAAACCTTTAATGGTGGATATTAAGATGTCACTATATTTATATATGATATATATTATGATTATGTTTTCCTTATTCTTCTGTATTTTTCATTTTTTTATACCTTTATGGTTTCCATTATGGGTAAACACGATAATTTCATTTTAGGAAGTGCGGACTACTGTCCCCTCAAAATGATTTGATTCGTTAATGCCATATGTGGGAAGTATAAAGGATAGATTTAAAGTTATTATATATGATTTCTGTCACATATAAATGATGAATATAATTATGGAATTAAAATATACAAACCTCTCATTTAGTTTTAATTCCATTAATATGACATAGAAATGAAAGTAGCGTTCATGCGTATGTACGTCTTACCGTCTCCATGAACGGTGCATTTCATTTCTTACCTCTAAATGATTATGTAATATTACAAATACATGTATATTATAGATATATATGATATCCAAATCATTAATATCATTCTGGATATAATGAACATTTGACCACTCAAACAACATGTAATTGTAAGAAGGCCACTTTCGACTTAAGAACCAAGTATTGACAAAACAAACATTATTAACTTAAATGATTACATAATGTTTATAACATGGTAAAAAGTGATATAAAAGTAATAATGAACTTGAAAAAGGTTCTTAAGAAAGTAGAAAATTAACTCAAGTTTATTATTCAGGATTTTAAAGAATGATCGAGTCAAGTCGGACACGAGGTAAGGGACTTCGTCTCAATCTCCTTTCATTGAGGCATATTTTGTTCTAATACAAGACTTTACTTATATGTGGTGTATAAACCCCTTTTACGTTTAATTTTATAAAAAAGGAATCTTTTTCTACGAATTGTTTTAAAAAACAAAAAAAAGGAATGTTTCTTTTAACGTACGCGGTGACAACGACCATTTCCGCCACCGCGAGTATTATTTGGTCTTTGGCTTCCTCAACAAGCCATAATGTTTTTAAAATGAAATAAATATCATATACTCTTTTATGTATTTTGGTATTGAAAAGGGTTTTTATAATGGATTTTTTATGTCAATATATTTAAGTTATATATTGTGATTGAAATGTTGAAATGTTTTATTTCCTTTATAATTATTATGATTTTATAATGGTACTTGGACATTTGACGGGTGGTTACGTGATAAACCATATGACGGGTGGTGCCATGAATACCAGGACAGGTGGTTATGTTATAACCTCCAATGCATTTGGTATGGAAGTCGGCCGTATGGCTATTCCATTAAGTGATATGTGTGGAAGTCGACCATATGGTTATTCCATTTAAGTATGTTTATTTCCCAAGTTACCTTTATATGTTATGTGATCTTTATATGGGTTTTATGGTAATATTTTGGTTACAAAAGGGTAAGTAATGATATTTTATTCAGTGAAGAGTTTTTACTACATCATAAAGGTGAAAAGTATTACTTTGGTAAAGTATACAAAAAGATATCCTCCTAAACTCATCCCATTCCATGGATTCAATTACATTCTCTGGACTTGTATTGTTAACAGTGTTCCAGTATTGATTTTATTCTCCATCTAAATGATAGATATGAATATTTTATTTTTCATTCTCTGAACAGTTAATAATGGAAAATTACTTTTAGTTTTATTAATTCATTTCTCAACAACTTGTTGATTAGACGACCCACTAAAAAGCGTGGGAATTTCCTCATGAAATTATCAATAGAATTTTGTTCCCTCATTTTATTATTTGGATTTTCATCATGATTCATATATTGAGAATGTTTTGTGAGCATAGAAATGATATTTTTTATTCCATCACCCATAAGATTTGGGTTTTTAGTAGTAAAATCACTTCATTTTCTATTTCAATCAGCCTTAACATGGTTTCTTTAGGTTCTATCCATTAACCAAAACATGAAATCATAGTGTGGGGAAAATAATCATTGTGGAATACCACATGATATTTAAAAATATATTATAAGTTGTCTAAATCATGACACATTCTATTCAAACAATGAGACCATAGTTTAATCACACTTCATTTGTGGTCATTGTTAAAATCATTTATGTTGGTTCAAAAAGAGTTTTTGAATTTCCATTGAATATCCCATTGGGGTATAAAACTAAGTTTTCATCAAGTCCCATTTTCATACATGAGATAACGATCGAGTTCTGATAAATTCGCCCTTTTTGATTTATTACCCATAGAAACCTCTATGTCAAATACACATCCATTTGTATTATTATGATATGGATGTAATTTTTTATAAACCACTCCCTCTATTGTTTACCAGAATTATAGGACATTTTCTTATACTGTGACTCATACATAGACTTATACTTTGACTTGTATCAATACATATACCTATAAATATCCTTAGTGGTCTCACAGTTTTACTTCATCCTAGTTTAAAAATGATATCTAAACACCACTCTGATTCAAATTTTAATGAATTTTTCTTATCTTATATAAATGTTACATTTTAATTGATGAATAGTAACTATATATCTTAACGATCCATGCTATAATCATTTAGTTGTAGTTACTTTGGGAAAATTTCAACATCAATAACTAATCCATAATTGAGTAACTTCACCTCTCCCTACATTCTTCCTATATTTCAAGCTTCTTATACATTCTATACATAATATCATTCTTCATTACTTGGGGAAATAAAATTGAATAAAGGGAGAGCATAGATGTTCAATATATAAACATACAACGAGCATAAGGTTATGAGAACATGAGAATAACATTGAAAAAAACCAATATAACCTATATCATAAATTTGATTCTTCAAATAAATGTTGGACATTTATAACACGTGTATCTTAAATGAATAAAACAACATGATCTATGATAACATAAAAAACATATGATATAAATTTATGGCATACAAAAAATCCTAGAATATCTTTTGTAATGGATATTTGAAAATACATTCAAAAAATGTTAGGATTGGTCTATCCACCCATACACTTGATTCAGGCTTGGGATAGGCTCTCATCTACCCACTTCTCAGCTTCGGATAACTGCGTGTGTAACCTATTTGGGCTTTGAATAACCTCACATGTACCATTTTTTGGGTTTGTGATATCCTCCTTTATATCCTTTTATTTTATATAGCATTAATCATTACCTAGTTAATTGGAGGGAGAAATATGTCCCACCCTCCACATATTTAAAATCATAGATATGTGTGACATAAGACAATAGTACCTTAATGATATAAAAAGCCTAGAAAATAAATGGGTTCTATGAACATTTATTCATAATATTAACTATGTAAAATAAATAGGTTTCTAAATCATTTAATAATTTTGTAAAAGAATATCCCATATAAAATGAAACATGTTTTATAATAAATTTATCATGGTATAACCCATGGAATAGAAAGGTATTCAGAAACATATTTTTATTATAATTATAGACCATCCACATAAAGAATAAGAATGGTATCCTTGGATTATATCACCATTAAATAATAGATAACATCAAATGTTTCATCATAGATGGAAAAATATTTCAAAAAACGCAGATGGAAAATTTTCCAAGGAATATAAACTTTATTTGTAGATCACTCATTAAAATTTAACATCATTAAATATTTTTAAAATCCATTTATTTTTAAAATAATCTTTTAAATATTATAAAGGAAGCATTGAAACCCATTTATAACATTACACGAGGAAATTATATTTTCAATTTGATAAAAATATTTGAAAACATATAAACTTTTTAAAATATTTTTTTTTGAAAATAAACTTGAAAAAATTTAAAAGATGGTTGAATGAAAATAATAGACATCACTGAAGGAAATTACATTCATTATGTACATTTTAAAACAAAGATTCAAATCAAATTTTTTATAAAATCAAAACATGTATTTTTTGGAACATGACATAAATATTCTTTTGATAAATTTATTAAAAATTAAAGAAATTTTATAAGTGTCTTTCAACAACCATATAATAATATTAAAAATTTTTAGAAAACATGGACATGGATAAGAGAGGTGTTTCGACCGATCAGAGAAACAAAGTTTATTTTCTTTATAATTTATAATTTTTAATTGTTGAGAGTATAAAGAGATTAAAATTATGGGAAAACTTATAATCATCACACAAAATAATATTAGAAGAAAATAAATTGTTTTATTGGGATTTATATCATAATATTTTATATTTGGATACACCATCTTGAACAATCTATATATAGAATGAGATTGTATCATAAACCCCATACCACTATAGTAACGTTGAATTATAATACCCATGAAAGAGAGATCCTAAAAAATATATGTAAATAAAAATAATTTTAAGGATACGACTCATAAAATGAAATCATGGGAAGTATATACACCAACTAAAATAAATATGAGTTTAATATTAGACGTGTCTCACAGAAAATAAAAGTGATATGGATGTCCCATAACTTAGATCTCGAATTCCTTAGTACACATTCAATCTTACTATATAATAATTATAATATGATTATAAATATATTAAAGAAATATAACTATATATATAATACCATAAATTATTTCATTATTAGCAATTTTTTCCCATTTATTAATAGCTCCATGTTAAAGTTACATTTTGGGCAGTAACTGCTTTGTTTTTTCGCGTAATATTTAATTTGATATTTTATGTCCTCCTAATATGAAAATGGTTTTATAATTTCTATAATTTAAATCAAGATATAAATTACAAATATATTAATTATATATATTTATATTAATTAAAAAATGTTTGAAATAGTAATTGAAAGTCACCATTCATAGAGACGGCAGGCCATATATATATATAAATGCTGTTTTAATTTTTTCTATGGATTTAATGAAATAAAGGAATATAATATATTAAAATAAAAGAATAATTTTTAATTAGTATATATATATAATTTTTAATTATAACTATTATTATTTTTTTCCTCTTAATGTACATGTGAAGAACAAATCACAACTCTTTGTGAGGTGGTAGTTTGTTTTACACTCGAATGTTATTATCGTATTTCGATGGAATTGAATGTTAAGAAGGAATATGTAATATAATGATTCTATAAGAATATTAATTTATTAAATATCATATATAAACAATAAATCCATCGTTAAATCTTACAAAGAGAGATGGTGATGGAAAACTAATAACATTAATTCATGTGGTGGTAGTCCATTATACACACGAATGCTGATTTCATACCCCAATTGACGGAATATTAGATTGATATAGATAATTACCCTAATGTGAAATTATATAAGTATATATAAGATATTTAGAATATTATATGTTCAAGGTATAATAATAAATTAAGGATTTTGAGGAAAAAAATTAAATTAAATGCTCAGTTAAGGATATTACCTCTTATACAGAAAACTTCTCATTATTTGCACAAAAATACTTCCTAGGTTATATTCAAACAAGAATAAAGATTACATGATTATAGAATGTAATATAAAATGTAATTTGGTAAATTATTGGCTTGGAAAATTGATTTTGGAAGTGTGAAGAGGATGAGAGATGCAGTTCCCTTTTATAAGTGAGGTGTGTGGCACACCAATAAATTTTGAAAGCAAAAAGGTGTAACCAAAATTTCCCAAGATCCAAGACTCTAAAATGAGCTACTATAGAACATAGAATATATATGGATTAAATATGGCCATAAAATGTTTTTTCATGGAAAATTATGATCCTTTTTAACAGATATGATTTAATTTTAAGGCCACAGTAAACCCATTCTTACCTTAACTGTGGTAAATAATTTTTACAATTTATACTATTAATTCTTATAAAAAATTAAATTTTTCTTATCAAATAATAGAATTTATAATTATTAAAAATATTTAACCATCTTTTCCAAATTCTATTCTCATAAGTGTTAAATTTTAATTTAAAATTAATTTCACAAACACGATTAGAATGTGGGTTTTCAATGTGAAAATGATCTAAATCATACAAGATATTTATATCAAAATTCAATATAAAATAGATTAAAAATAATTTAATAGGATTAATATGTATATAATGGAAATAATTTAAATTTTAAAACCATCATAAAAAGTTTTAAATATTTAAAATAAATGAAAATTCAAAATAAAAACCTATAATTATCACTATACAAATTTAACAAAAATTACCTCGAAGATAATATTGACATATAGATTTAGAATATTATTTTTATCTTTTGAAATAAATTTTCTAAAAGTGGTAAAAATTAAACTTATTATTTCCTAAAAAATTATATTAAAGAATTTTTAATAGAAAATATTAAATTTGAAGCATATATAGACTTTCATAAAAATTAAATACTGTTTATCAATATTTTTTCTTTATATAATACCATTATAATTAAAATTTTAAAATTATTTAGTACTATTAATATTACTAAGTTTAATGGTTAAGTTATAATAGTCAAATTTTAATAATATTATTAATAATATATCATGGTTAGTTGAAAATCAATGTTGTAAGTAACATAAGAAAAACAAAATGTGGCATGTAATTCATGCCTAAAATGGTTTTTCATGGAGTGGAAAATATTAAAAAAATTAAATTTATTTGAAAAAAATCACCAAATCTCATGGTGTTACCAATTTCCTCAAGACATTTTCTAGGTGATCATTCAAAATCATTTTACATAAAAGATAACATAATTTCATATTAATTATTCTTTACTAGGGTTATGACTCAATGATATTATTCTTGTTTTTTCGAATGGTTTAGTTTTATGTTGAATTAATTTTTATAAACAATGTCCCTTTTCCATAGGTTATGATATGAAGAAATGTGTATAAAATCCATTTATTTTCAAGGGATCTAATTGGATGAATGTTTTATGACGGTTTGTCACAATAATGGATGGATAATATAATGCGTGGGACCTTTATCTCACTTCAATTCATTGAGTAATTATTATTGTTATTTTTTCTCATAAGGTATATATTGGGTTTACCCAAGCCCGAAAGAGGGTGCACAAGAGGTTATCCCAAGTTTGAAATAAGTTTATTGGTGGTTTTCCCAAACCAAACATGTTATGAATGACTTGGTATATAAATATGAAATAATATTTTCATTCCATATATGTATTCCCAAAATCAATATCTTATTCCACTATTTTGATCTCATGGCTCTTGTTCGTTGATTCGATTATGATTCTTATTTTATTAAATACCAAGATTTATGCCATGAATGTTTTTTATGTTCTATGATATGAAGGGAATTTTTCTTCAAATTATTATTATCATGTTACCGTGCCTTATTATTATGTTATACTTATGTAAACATTGATATCTCCCTTATTTACCCGTAATGAGCCCATGAGTTCACCCTTTATTATGTTTAATTTCCTTAGGTTATGAAGAAGAATTTTAATTTGGGTATCTATAAAAAGAATACTATGTTGGAAGTCATTTATGGATTGTTTTAATTATATTTCAAGAAATAATAATGTTGTGTATCTTTTCTCTAAGGACACTAAATCTTTATGGTCCTCGCATGATTTTTTGTGACACCTATTAAATATTGATAAAAAATGTAAGAATTAGGTATGTAAATCCTTGGACACTATAATCACATATCATTAAACTCCTTTATAATAAAAATATCCATATTAATAACTTATTTCATAACTCTATTTATTTATGTTACTATATATAATATCAAATTATAATTATTTATTATACATTCATTAGTTAGTATAGTTTATTTTCATCATCTAATGTTAGCAATTGTTTATTTCATGAATGAATTTAAATTTTGAGGTAAATTATCATAAATTGATACCAATATCATAAATCCAATATTATCCAATTTAATTTAATTTATTTTTTATAAATATTTATAATTTTTTAATTTAATTTAATGAAATTTTTAGTAATGGATTATGGAGATGAAATCTTTAGACATCTTATTTTGGTATTTTTTATGAAAAAAGTTGATATGTTAGTTAAATATTAAATATTACGATTACAAATATAGAAACATGATAATTTTATCAAATTAATTTTTATTTATTATATTAATTTTTAGAATCATCCATGTAGTGTCGTGATGAGAAATTAAATACTTCATTACTTGCAGGTGGTAGTCCACATGTACACACAAACAACATTTTCATTTTCCATGGAGTAGGTGAATAGTAAATAAATTTTTTATTTTTATAACATTATTAATGTTATATGTCTGATATTTATTAATTAAATATAATATTTTAACCATCTATTTAGGGTGGTAATGTAAAAAATACATCTTTTATGGAGGTGGTTGTCTGCACGTACACATTGCTGACATTTCCATTTTTCTCAAGAGAAAGGAGAACGGTGGATAATAATGGTTATATAAATATAAAAACATATATGTATACTAATGATACATGTGATATTATTTTAGGATCTTATATTATACTTTGACAAATAATAATAAGACTTAATTAAATGGAAATGAAAAGGACCGATCAGGATGTTTTACCTTACTCTTAAGAATAAGTCCATTTCAAATTGGATTAATCCTTTGACGGGTTGTGTATTGAGGTGACCAAAGCTTATATGAATTTTCTAGAAGTTTTTATGAGATATTTTTTGTTTCTTTTTTTTATCTAAGGATATTTTGGTGTGTGGAGAAGTTGGGATGTGATCCGAAACTTCAATAAGTGATAGGGGTTCCAGTTTTGTAATAATATTGGAAATTTTCAAGTAAAGTGGGTCCAAAAGTATAAAATAATGGATATTGGATGAGGTAACGTCAATAATGTCATAATAATTAATATTGAGAAATATTTATTACATTTTTAGGTGTTTAACAATTTGATTTAACCCTTTTATCATTCTAACATATACAATGGTAACTAATTTTTATCCAAGTGATTTTTTTCTATAAAAAAATTGACATTATTAAAGAATTTTTAACATATATTTATGAATATTAAATAAAAATTATTGAAAAGAATTAAGAAAAGTGGTAATAATTAATTCGAAAATAACAATTTTATAACTTATTAAAACTAATTTTAGAAAAAAATAGCATAAGTTCTAAAATGTAAAACACTGGTTTTTTAATTAAAATTAATAATTTTAAATAAATAATTTAACTTATTAAATAAATATTTGGTAAAAAAATTCATAAATATATTTTTATTGTTATATCATAGTGTTTCCACAAAAACCAACGTATTTTTAAAAAAATTATTTTTAAAATTCGCATACAAATCAAGACTTTAAAATATTCAAAAAAAATTCTAATATAATAATATTTTTTCATTCCAAAAATGATTACAATTTTTCAAATTAAATTTTTTATATTAAATAAAATAATTACTAAATAAAATAATAAAATATAATGAAAAATAATTTTATAGTAAGGTTAACTATTCGAATGTTAACTATTTTTATTGTTAGTTATGAATATTTTCTAATTAAATAAATGTTAAAATATTATTCATATAAAAATATATTTTTTCATTATTTAACCATTATATAGATAATTCTTAAAAAAAATCAAATCTCATAAAAAAATATGTTTTTTAAATAAATTAATTTTGATTAAAATATGATATTATTAGATATTAATCTATAATAATTGAATTCCATTAGTGCATTAATATTAAAAAATGAACATTATTTTTCTTTGAAAGTAAAAAATATAAAGCCTATAAAATCTTGTGATATATATAATTAACATATTAGATTAGTAATTATATATTTATATCATCCTAACTTTTATATACATAACCCCTCAAAATCGAAGTGTTAGACCACATGATAAGACAATATCTATGGAACACCTCAACAATTGTTTATGAATTACTTTTGAAATGATGATAATTCCTTCGATAGCTTGCAACACACAGAACCTCCCTACTACATAAACAATAATATTGTGTACTATGATAACTTATTCATTAAATTGGTGGTACATATATTAATAAAATATTTTTTTAAATTATGAATAAAGGTTTTAGGTAAAGAAATTATATTTATAAATAAGTTCTCATTCTCAGTAATGTCTTTTACAGATTAAAAATTAATTTTTTCCTCAAAAATGTTTTTATTGATTTTTGTGATAAAATAATATATTTAATTTTTAAAAATTAGGTAAAATTTATTGGATAAAATTAAATTCATTTCTAAAACATGTATGTCAAAATAATGTTACCATTAATTTTCGATAATTTTTTGTTATGATGGATTTTTAATGAATAGTGAAAAATAATTTTTATTGAAATCACTCTTTTGATTTTAATAATTTCTAAAGTTACATTTTTTTAAAGTGTTTTAAACAGTAAAATTAAATCCTGTATTTTATTAATAATCAAATTTTGGTTATAATAATTGATTTTATGATGTATTTTGGTCCAAAATCTATTTATATTTAAGAATTTTATTTCAAAACAACTTTTCATTGCATTTTGTGAGTTTAATTTTATAATTAAATCATGAAAATGATATTAATTTAATTTAATAAAATGGATTTAATATTGGAATTCATAATTTCCAAAAAAAATAGTATTGGGTTCAATTACATTTTTCCTATAATGCATAGTAAAAATAGTATACAAAATCTTGGCGGTTACGGATAAAACGGGTTTACCGATGGGGGGTTAAATAAATATTGAAGGTTATGTTTTCTAATTAAACCTGTATAAATACTATATTATGGATATATTTCTACCTCATCATATTATACATTTACTCCACATTCCATTTGGTATCATTTTTCATGATAATGAAATTATTATATTTTATTCTTTTAGGTAATTCAATGTGGGTCCCCTCCCCTACTTATAAATGGACACCCCTAATTCTCTTATTTAAACCAATTTGAGCCTTATAGATCAAAAGAATAATTTAAATTATATTATAAACATCCCAATTCATAAATTACATATTATTATATTTTTAAAATACCATTACAAGGGTCCCTAGAAAGAATCTAAAAAGCTTACTAAAGAAGTGGTAATCATCCTATCCAACCTCTTTCAATATATTTCCACTTATAACATTTAAAAATACATATTACTCATCCAAAAATAATATCTATAGTATCCTAAATATACTACAATGTTTTTATGATTATGATATAACCATTATACAACCTCTTTTCATCTTGACGGGAATGTATTGCACGTGTGTAAGTGTGGACTACTACCTCAACGCAATGATGTAATTCATTTTACATCAACATATTTAATAGAGGGTTATTAGGACAGTTTTAATGGTTATATATAATATTTATTATATTATTAATATTATTTATTTATGATAAAATATCTATCTTCTTACTATATGATCCATTGGATAATGATAGTGTGGCTCGGGCGTACGTGCGGACTACCTCATACACGAAATGATGTGATTCATTTTTTATTTACTATTTGAATTGATTATGATAAGGATAGATTTGATAAATATATATTATATAAAGTATATAGAAAATATAATGTAAAGGTGAATTATTAAATCATCTTTCATTCATTCCATTTATCTAAAAGTGAAAACATCATTCATGTGTTCACACTTTTTACTATCTCCATTAACATTGAAAATCACATTTCTATATATACCTTTTATAGATGAATATATATATAAATATATATATATATATATTTATATAATTAATAAAAATTATAATTTTATAATTAATAAAATTAGGTATATTTTTTAACCATTGTCAATATATAAAGATTATAATGGCCTAACCAAAATTATCTTGAAAAATGAAATAGTTAATAGTAAGAAAAAATAATTTTAGTAAGGGATTGTCATTAACTTGGTCTTGAAATGTTATTGGTCGATCATTAATGATTTTATAGGTATATAGATGAATCATGTATATAGTTATAAAAAATTTAAATTTTTTTATATAGGAGGATAAAATATCATTCTAAGCATTTCAAACTTGAGATAAGGATTTTATGTTATGATCTCATTGTTTAATAGAACTGAATATGATTATGTTTTTAGGATGAAATTTTATGAAATTTATATCAATAAAATCTTTAATTTATTATTCTATTTTTATTTAAATTTATTGAATTTTTTATTTTGAATTTACTATAATTACATAATTAATATACTGAAATAATTTTGTTATGGAAAACTGAAGTTATATCTCCACTCGGTCAGAAAACTATTTTCTTTCATATCAATTATTAAAAAACTATTTTAAGAGTATTTTTAATATTGTACTATGATTATTTATATTAAAATTTTCCCATGATTGAATTTTTTCCAAAAGGATTAAAAGGAATATTTTTGTCTTTTTTCGAATGAGGTACATTTGAGTTAATACAAAAAATGAAAAAGAAAACGTTATTTTAATGTACAGGGTATGAACATATTTTCCATCCATTATCATTACTCAAGTATTTTAAAATTACATTTAAATTTTCAGTTGTAATTTTCCTATATAGTTTTGTCCTTAATATTTGGGTTGTTTTTAGATTTTAATTTTGTGATTTTTTGGTGAAATGGTATTTTCTTAATGAAGTATTTGAGAGATCTATTAATGAAATTATTCATCTTGGATAACATCTATTTATGTTAATTATGTGTTACAAGGGATATGATATAATTATACAAACCATATTATTTCTCAAGATCGTGTATGATTAATATGATTATATGTTAATGAAACCCATTTATTTTCCATGGGCTATGCTTAGTTGAAATTTTTATGAAGCTCATTTATTTTTGATAAGTTATGATATGTTGATATATTTAATTTTTTATGATCTTATGAAAAAACGAATGGATTATGATTATTTGATGGATGAACCCATAATTCTATATATCTATAATTATTAGGGTAAATTTTGATATCACAGGAGATAATAAGGACAAGTGCGGTGAGTGAACCTAGTTATGTAATAGACACTTTCCACAATGATAGTGTTAGGAGACAACCAAGCCTAAAGATATGTTGGATTGGGGAGTGAACCCAACCCACTATGATATTCTTAGAAATGAGACTTGAATACTAATGAAATTATTTTGAATTATAATGTATTATCCAAAAACTTTTGTCTTAGGCTAATGTAATTCTATAAAAGGATCATGTACATTAACTCCATTATGATTCATGTCATATAAACTACCAAGATCTGTCATATGACTAAATATTTTGATGTATTCTATATAGTCTACCATTTTTAAATGTTAATATCATGTTCTAATACGCTTATTCTCATATTATTATTTAGTGATCATCGATATATCCCTCTTATTCCCTAACAAAGCATTTAAGACCACCATTTATTTTGTATATATTCCCCATACTGTGAATAATAGTTTTAAGTAGGGTATTTATGAGATGCTTTATATGTAGTACAAAATATATTGGAGATATAGAAGATCATTCCTTAAATAAGAGGATTTTATTTTTACTATATAAAGACACGATAAATTTATGGTGGTTGGAATGGTATCTATAAAATATATTGAATATCCATCTATTAATAAGTAATATCTATCAGACCTCTAATATTAACATCAATTTTATTTTTTTTCTTCTTATTATATCTTGTTCTTGTGAGGGATTTATTTCTAGTAGTTGGTGGGTCAAAGATTATTTTTTTGTGACTTCTATCTTTTTTATGTTTAGCCTACATCCTTAGGAGTAACTGTGTTGTGGAAATGTGGGTTGGGTATATCGATTATCACTACCAAAATACATGGATTCTATATGGTTTGTTTAACCACACGACCTACTATGGGTAACCATGAATGTTCCACTTTCTTCTCCAGTGGGGAAAGCACAGTTCTCAGACGGATTGGTAAACTATGCACCTTTTCCTATATAAAAAATTTAAAAATATGTAGGAAAAATAAATAAGTTTTATTAATATTAATATTTATAAAATAATTAGAATTATGGATGTAATTATTATTTTTATTATATTTATTAGAACCTCTTATGGGTATCCGAACCCCTCCTCTCTATACACACACCTCCCTTTCCACTATGTCATGCAACTCCCACATGAAAAGCCCCTCTTCACATGACTCCCTTCTCTCCTCGACCATGGTTTTCGGCTTCCACATCCATTGATTTATTGTGTGTTCATCATTGTAAGGAATCATCTTCCTTCCAACCTTCTCTTTCACTCTTTTATATACTCTTATTATTGCGTGTCGTGATAGTCTATACCCTAATGGGGGTTTATGTTACTGAATTCATGTTAGCCTCAAGGTGTAGTGTTCTCAGTCCCATTAATGATGGTTCATTCAATGGTTATTGAGGGATGTGGGTTCTCCATTATATTTGGTTATGATTTCATTATTTTTTATTCTTTTCCTCAATTTAAAATTTAATTTTTGTAGTGTATGGGTTACTAATGTTGTACTAGCTTGGCTTGGAACTTGTTGGGTTGTTTTGAGCTACCATTTATGAATACGTTCATGTGTATACCTATCTAGGCATATATATATATAATATGCCCATATATATATATATATATATTCACCCATGGACGGATGAAAATATATAATGGGGCTTGGTGTTATTACATGTATATATGATAATGCATACATGTGTTACTGTAAAGTGGCATGTGCACATATAAGATTACAAGTAACAATCCCCTTGTAAATTTTTTTTCCTAAAAACGTTTAATTATGGGCTAGGTGTCCTTATATATTTGAGAAGTTGCATAATAATGAAAGTGGAAAGGGAATACTTGAGTTTCCATCATCAAACCTAGTGTACTTTGGGCTTGTGGTAGGTTCTGTACGCCCGATCCATTGATTTCAATTCCTTGATTGCATGATTATTTTAAAAATATTTTTATATTTATATGGTCTAAGTATGTGTTAGTGAAAATTTATTCCACCTCATGTAATTGGTTTCTTATTTATCTATATAATTTGTTTATGTCTGTTTTAATGTATTCATTTAAATGTGAATAATCCTAAATGATTATAATAGTTTTCTAAATGATTCCAAACATGTTATGTGTGTTTCTTTGAATTCAATGAGTTTTGATAAATTTTTTATCTATTACATGGCCCATTTGAAACATTGAACTATGTCTGCATTTCTAAATGACCTAAATGGATATGTGTAACCTCTCATGTATGGTTTTTGTTTTCACCTTGGTGTTGGGAATCACATGGGAAACCGATTTGGAAGTGTGGACCTTATTTTAATAGTTGGTAGTTTATGACATTTTTCGAAATCGGTTTCAAAGTGATATGAAATTTAGGACCAGTTAGAACGTGAGTATGACATAATGTATGTTTGGAACCGCTATGGTAGAATATCCAAGTAGGGGGTAAAAACATAGGTGGTGTATATATTTGGGAAAGGAAAACATACGGGAAGGTGGGTTATTGGTTTTTGGTACTCATGTGAGGACCTCCTCATTCACCATGTACTATTATCATGGGATTCATGGGTAGAATCTACAGGTTCGAGTGATAGTTCCTTCTCAACCCCAATTAGATATTTTGTTAATGCTCGATCTGTAGGGAGACCAGGTGGTACATGACACTTGTGAGTTTGGTTTAGAGAATCCAATTGGTTAATAACTTTTTAGGTTCACCATACACCATAAGTGGAACCTGAACAATGTATGTCCCATAAATGATTATAAATATTTTTTACAAATTTTCATGATTTCATAGTTGTATGTCCCTCTTTCATTTTTTGAAACCTTTTATACTTGACTCTAGAAAACATATTTCACACTTAAATAACATTACTTTTTTTCTAGTATTTTTATAAAACGACACCCTTTCTTTTCATTTAATATTAAAATATATGTTCCATCACAATGTTTCATTTAAATTAATTTATTGAATTTAATTTTCTTGTTTTGGAATCTTATTTGAAAATTTAATGGAATGAGGTTATTCTTATTAGTATATGTATGTAACCTGTTCTGTTTAAAAGAGTGAAAAACATTATATGGATACTTCATAATTTTAATCTACTATGACATAGTTTTCTTCTTAACGGTAAGTTATATGGAATATTTTATATTGATATGGATATTGAATTTTAATATAAATGACTATATATTTATCTATGTTTTATATTTTATGAAACTTTGAACTCATAATATGTCATCATGGTGCTATGTTGGTTTAGTAGGTGTCTTATAGGGTTATATGGAGGTATGTGTAGTTTTATTTATTTCTTCTTCTAGTGTTAGTTATTATTTTTCAATTTATGTATATTTATTTTTCATTTTTAGAGTAAATATCCATCCCAATTTTATTTTTCATTGATGTTTGACTCTAGTAACGAGCCTAGAAGGATCTATAATGCCTATTGGGCCTTGTTGTATGGGAGTTCAATTGAATGGTTCGGGGTAGACCAAGGTTGTTTCATAATAAAATTTTATTATAAGACGTTTATCCTTTTTGGTATGGGGATTATAAATAGTTTGGGAGATATAGATTTAAGAATTTATGTTTTCATTCATGGGTAGGTTCTTGATAACCATATATTCGAAAGTATTGTTGAATTTATAGGGTAGTCTGAGAGGTTCATACATCAAAATATGAGCTTGGATCTTAGGTGTCTTTAGTTTCCTTGTTTTTTAGAAATTTATATTTAATTTTGATGATTTTTTATGTGTGTGATTCATTGGGTTAATGGTAACTATTATTAATATATAAAACTAAATGAAGACAATGAAACTTCTTATGATGACCTTCAATGTGCTCACTCAAATTGTGCACAACCTTCCCAATTGTGTCGGCAAACTGTGTGTATCAATTTTTACTATGATATTTTGTAGTGCTACAATTGGGTTCTAAAATGGAATTTGGTGTATTGATTTTTTATTTCCAAAATAATAATTTGGGTTCTTTGAAAAATGAAAATGGTGGATTATTAAATGGGAGTTGTTTCATAAATGGAATCAATTTGTAATTTTTTTGGAATTTTTGGAATTATTTAAAATCTGTGAAATTGAATTTTTCCAGAAACAAGGTTTTTGGAAATTATTTTTTTGGAATGAAAAAGGGTTGTTTTGAAAATTGATTGTGAAACTTTTTAAGAGAGGTTTGGAAACATATTATTTTATTTTACCCTTGGTGTAACTATAAATGAACACATGAATATATGCATGTATGTGGCTGGTGGATAGTTAGTGGTATATGTGGTTATTTTCATGAAGTGTAAGTGAAGTATATATATATATATATATATATTCATGGGAATTTAGGGAATACCATTAGTATATACCCAACCTTTTTCTCAGGATTTGTTTATTAAAATGTTTTTATAATGTTTATTATGATGTTTATATATGTTTGTGTGTGTGAATGATTTTTGTCCAAGAGGAAATAAAATGTAAATTGGGGTTTTTAAAATGGGGTATTATTTTCAAATTATTTTTATGTGGAAAATGGTTTTGAATTTGGAATGAATGTGGGGGTTTCAAATAGATAATTTTCTCCCATTGTATAGTGCCCGTTTTTTGAATTATAATTTTGGGGTTGAAAATATGTTTTCAGTTTGGGTTATTAATTAATGATTGATATTTGGAGGATATTTTTTGTTATGAACTATGGGTTACTTCCATGTATCTTGTTTATATTATTCCATTCTGAAATGACCAGTGGTTTCTAAGGGGTCTCTTCCAATGGTTGGTTTTTCCCAGATTAATAGTAGAATAGTGGTGACATGTTATTTTCATTGATTTATATTTTAATCATGGTGGTCAAGGTATGTTTGAGTTTGTGTTGTATATTGAGGATTATAATAGTGTATATGGGTCTTTGGGGACTCCAAATTTTGTGAGGATGTTAGATGAATAGCTTCTATTTTTATGGCATGTCTTCTTTCTCATCAGACCACTCGCTCATGAACTTTTAATGTGGTCAGTTTGGGAACTCTATAAAAATTTACATAATCCTCTGATTTTTTTATGGTGTGGATAAAGTGAATTTTTGTAAGTTATGTTTGTCAAATATTAATCCCCAATCATAGGTTGTCATCTATCTATTTTGGGGTAATAAATTCATCAAGATATTATAGCTCCTACCATAGGCCACATAGATGAGATTTTCAAATATTTAGGGAATTTCTAGGTGTAGGGGATGTACATCTGCCCTATTATCTGTAAAATCATATATAAAACCCATTTAGATCATTCCTTCCTCTAGTTGTCTAATTTGGAACCCCCAATTTTTCATATTGGAAGCTTTCTTTTGGAATTGTTTTGGTTTGGGGATGTGCATGTTTGGAGAATCATGTGTATTATAGAAATTATGAATCTTGGTATGGACCGATGTTTAATTTTAGCATAATTCCTTGGATTCCCCATGCACTAGGGGTCTCTTCGTGCTAGTATATTTTTTAATGGTAGGAAAAGAAACTAATGTTCATGTGGATATCCTCTTTTAAAATTGTTCGGTATAATTCAAGAAGTTATGAAGTCACACTAGTGCTTGAGGTTATGTTAGTATTTTTTGTGTTTTTTAGATTTAGAATATCAATATTTTTCTATAGTCATAGTATGGTGGAATGACCATCATAAGTCTATCTCATGGAAAACATGATCTATAAGGTATTCCTAATGAGAAACTTTCTTGTTCTTGATCCTCCTGACCTTGATTATGTTAATTGGAGGCCCAAACAGTGGGTCTCATGATGAATGTTCATGGTTTTCCTGAATGGGCCCTAGTGATTTCCATGATAGGGGTTAGGGTTCTCTATGTTGATCTCGTTTTCAGGTAGTTTATATTCTTCATTAAATCATTATTAGGAGGCTTGAGTTCTTGGGTCTCAGTTGTTTACTCTTTCTGTGTGTGTTCTTTTATTTGGATACAACCATTCTAGTATCGTTTTGGGATATGAATCCTTTAGGTTGTCGTTGAGATGGAGCTCTCAGGTGTTGTTCCTCGAGTGTTATAGTTTCTTCTTTTATTATTTTTTGAGTCTTTCCTTTGTTATGTTATAAATTTAGTCTCCTGGGAGATTCTAGGGGGAGAAAGTGTCATTGTGTGAAAATTTTCACTCCCGAAATAGAAATTTACCTTTAATTTTATATATTTTTGGTCTTATTATATCTTGTGATTGAGATGGATTTAGTTATGGTAGTTGGAGGGATAATGTTTCTTGGTTTAGGCTTCCAGCTTTTGTACAGTTATACCACATGGTAATGTGTAACTGTGTAGTGCTCGGGTGGGTTGGGTCTTTCACTTGAAAGAGCTATTTTCTAAGACTTTTTCAAGGTTACGTAAACCATGCAGCCTTTTAGGGTAACTGTTTTGGTACCCCATGTCTATCTAGTGGGGACAACACTGTTTTCTCAAGGTTTGGTAAACCATGTCCCTAAACTGTGTTTAATGTTTAATTAAAAAAATAATAGAAAAAGAAAAAATTAAATGTGTTTTAATAATAATAATAATAATATTATTATTATCATTAGTTTTATGATTATTATTATTTTTATTAAAACCCCTAATGGGTATCCCTTCACCTCCACTCCATGCATTCCCCTCGTCCCTTTCGTCTATGTCGCATGACCCCTTGAGCTCAATTCCCTACCATTGTGCCTCCCTCCACTCCATCTCCAGGGTTTCTAACCTATATCACCTCATATTTTATGTGTGTTCATCCAGGTATGGATTCCTCATCCATTCATCCCATTATTCCTCGTGTTTTCTCCTATTCTTATTATTTCTCACAATCAGATGAACCCTAATGGGGTTATAAAATTTTGATTTCATGTCAGCCTCAATGTGAAGGGTTCTTGAGTCCCATTAGGTATATTTGTTTCCATGATTATTGAAGGAAGTCGGTTCTCCATCATATTTGGGTAAGGATTCATGGGTTTCTATTTTATTCGACAATTTTAATTTGTGGGTTTTTAATGTTTGGGTTTCTAATATTCTAGTATCATGTATTCGACCTCGTGGGGTTTGTTTTGAGCCTCCATTGTTAAATATTTATAAGCTTATCCATATGTATGAATATATATATATATATAAGTGTTTGTTCCACATTTAAATATATTAACCTATGGAATGATTGATATATATTAAGGGTATATGTGTGATTACATGTAAATATGAAAATTAATATATTTTTATTTTTAATGGGGTATATGAATATATAAGAATATATGCAAGGATCCCCTTGTACATATTTCCTATCAAAATATATAAATAGGAACTTAGTTTCCTTATATATATATATATATGCGATGGTGCATGTGTGTTCTAGTAAATAGGTATGGCTAGAGTTCTCATCCAAAAAGGAAGTTCTCCTTATGCTTGAGGTAGGTTCCCTATGCATGGGCCTTTAATTTGAGATCATTGATTTCATGAGAATTTTAAAAAAAAATTTATATATATGTGGTATAGGTATATGTTAAATAAAATTGTTTTCACCTCTTGGAATTGGTTTTATAGTTATATAAAAAAATCTATGTATATTTACAAGTTTTCCATTAAATATGAATTATCCAAAATGTCTAAAATGGGTTTCTAAATGATTCCTTACATGTGAAGTGTTTTTCCTGGAACACAAGGGGTTTGGTAAAATTTTTCATCTAATACATGGAAGGTATGTCACATTTTGATTTAGTTTGATTACTATATGTCCAAAATTCATGTTTGGTATGTTTTTTTACATTTTTTCTATTTTCAGCTTGTTGTTGGGAATAACATTGGAAATAGATTTGGAATTGTGAACATTAAATTCCAGGTTGGTACTTTATGTATTTTTTTCTGAAATTGGATTCAAAATGATATAGAATGTAGGCCATGATGGAAAATTTGTATGACTTAATGTGATATGGGAACATATATGGTGGAATTTCTTAGTATAGGCTCATCATATAGGTGATATTGATGTTTGTTCGGGGTAAGAACAATGTCATTTGGGTTACTGGTTTATGCCACCTATGTGAGGAACTCCTCATTCACCAAGTACTATTATAATGGGATTACTATGTTTCATATTGAGGGATGATTTAATGTTTTATATTGACCCTTATTATATGGGTTGGTACACCCTAATATTTTTAGAGAGGCTAGGTTGGACATGCCACTCCTGAGGCTTTTTAGAGAGGATAGTTGGTTATAGATTGTGGAGCTGCACCATACATCATCAGGCGAGTTCAAACCGAGTACATCTAGTGATTTATTCTATAGATATTAATTAAATTCCAATGATTACATATTAGTATGTTCTTATTTCATTTTTTTAACCATTGGTACTTGATTCTATGACACATGTTTCCCACATACACTAGATTCCTCTGTTTTCAAGTATTTTTTATAAAGTGACACCCTTTATTTTCATTTCATATTAAAATACCTATTCTGGAACTGTGTTTATTTTAATGAAATTTATTAATATGAATTTTATAGTTTTTAAAGTTAATTGATAAATGTAATGGAATGGGTTTTTTCTCAAAAATAGAATCTAGTTAGTTTTTCTTTTTAAAATAGTAAAAAAATTATTTTTATATAACTAATTTTCAAACATTCATAAAATGGTTTTCTTATTACTGGTCTGTAAAAAAATAGTTTATTTAAGATAACCTAAAATTTATTAATACTAATGCTTATAGTGTTATATTATTTTATCTTCTGGTGCTTCATTCATCTTGGGATTGGTTATCACAGTGATACATTTGTTTAGTGGTTATTGTTGACCCCTAAGGTCACTTGGAGGTATATATAGTTTTATTTATTTCTGTTTCTAGTGTTTATCTTCATTGTTCTATTAATATTTTTTTTATTTTTCATATATTATAGTCTAAAATATTCCCAATTGATTTATCTTTGATGGACGACACTAGTTTTTTCCCGGTAGGATCAAGAAATTCTCTCAGGCCTTTTGTGGGATATCTAACATGAACTATTTGGGGTTGACACAGTTTGGTTAATTGAAAATATCTTGGTATGAAATGTATGGGTCACTATAGTTATTATCAGAGGATATTATTTAGTAGTATTTAAATTTTACTAATTTTTATTTATAAAACAATGACGATAATTCTATAAATAATATAACATCTTAATGTTTCTATAAGGAATATATTATGTGGGTTTTCTCATAATACATCCCTATTTAGATATTATAAGTTGGTATTGTTTTTGAATAGACTCATCTATGGGTAATAACATCAATACAATTTTTTCAACTATATATCAACTAGCATTCCCTTGCATGGTGAGTGTTTAATTACTGTTCACCTTAATTTACACTCTCAGGGGATATGATTTGGATAATTTATATGTTTATTATAAACCATTATGAAGGATTTGAATAGATCATTATCATGGATGACCTAGTTACATATATTGAAATAAAATGTCATGATTTATACAACCTATTAAAGATTTTTTATGATTACTCACTCTATTTAATGATGCATGATGGTATCCATTTTGGTTTTGTCATGGGATTATAGATTAAACAATAAAGTTAATATGGTGACATGTATTCACAATTATTGAATTATATTCATTTAGACAATTTATATTAATTCACTTATATAAGGAGAAGACTATAAAAATACTAATCCCAATCCTCATTAATTAGCTATTGAAATATCTATGAAGAATCCTAATGGTATGATGATTGTATATCAAGTCTATTTTTTTTATCGGCTTTATGTTTTTGGGAATGTTCTTATTAAAAATATTTTTATTACCCAAGTAATTTATTTTGATGTTATCTTGGGCATGGATTTTATTTGTTTAAATAAATGACTATTAATTTACATAGAATGGAAGTCACATTTGATATTCTAAACCAAACTATGATCATCTATCGATGTGACAATAATTATGATCGTCCAATTAAAATTTAATCAATTTTATGGGTGTTGATTCATATTCAGAAATGGTATTTATCACAGATGGATTCAGATAAACTAAACAGTATTGATATTTATATTGAGTGGGAGTTTGTTGATTCTTTTTTGAAATGTTCCATAGTCTTCCTCTAAATTGTGAAGAAGATTTTTCAATAGAACTCATACCCGATGCGACACCTATTTCCAATGAATCCTTATTTAATGGACCTAATTGAGTTACATAAATTATCTAAGGAACTGCAAGATAATCTTAATTGGGGATTCATTCATACAGGTGTTTCATCATGTGGTATTACTGATCTTTTTTTCTAAAGAAGCATGGATCAATGCAACACTGTATGATTATTTGGAATTGAACAAGATCACAATAAATAATAAGTACCATCTACGCTATATTAGTTATTTTCATGATCATTTATGTGGATCAAAACGTTTTTCAAAGATATATCATTAATCTAGAAACTATTAGTTGATTCTCAAAAGTGATGATATACCAAAAATTATCTTCGATATGAGGTATGTACACTATTAATTTATATTGGTTCCATTTTCCACCTTAATTATCCATTTATATTCATGGACATGACTAATAGAATATTTAGACATGACCGTGTTCTTTTCATCACAAAAAAAAGTTAATTGTACTAAATTTAATTTAAATATAGATAATATATTTGATGTTAAAAAATATTAATTCCAATATATATTAAATTCTATTGATATTATTCATAAGTTTTAACAATTGTTCTTAATAATAGATATATTTGTTTTTATTAATTTTAATATAACAAATAATATTTCACCGACACCTTAGTATGTTTTATTACCGTAAAAATATCAATAATTTTTTTATACAAAAAGAAGTCATTTCTAAAAAAATATATTATGATAAATTTTTAGAAAACATATATTAATATAATAAATCATATATGTGTGGACAGAATTCAAAATATTCTTCTATAATGTTTTAGGGAAATAAATATTTAACAATATTTCAAAACAAAATATTAATTATATTAACATTATAATAATTTTTTATTTATTGCATAAAGTAATTTATAATTTTTAATATTTTTATATATTTTATTTTGTTAAAATAAATATACATACCCAAGGCACTAGGATATCCCCATATCGAAACCAACATCACAATGACAACCCCCACCATCCACCATCTCAGTCCAACAACAAGACATCCCACCATCATACCTCATGCACACTTATGCCCATCACTCATAGCCTCCCACCACCACACCTCTTTCGTCCTTCATGCATAATGTCTACTGCCATACCTCATACACCCTAGTATAACACTACATGAAACACATCCTCTCCGACCATCAGAAATATACCCTTGGGTATCTATGACATCTTCTAGAAAAATGAATTCAATACCATCACATTTCATAGCTTTGATCAAAGACACAGATCTATTGGAGAAATTTACATCATCAAGTGAGACGACAGTAACGAATTTTATCTATGTCATTTTTCCTTTATTTAACACATATTAAGTGTATTTTATGACTATAAATTTTTATATGGATAAAATTTTGAAGGATATTGTATATTGTGGAAAGGTTTTTTCTCTATCTGAAGTATATTTAGGGTCTGTACTATTTTATGTTAACCTCGGTCATAATAAATTTAAAATTAAAATCTATGTTGGGTAATCATTCATTTTAGAATTGTGTTTCTTGTGTTTATCTATTAGATTAATGGTTTATAATTAATCAAGTCATAAATAGTGTGTATAATTTTTTTTACTACTGGATATATGAAATTATATTTATTTAATAAATGTTTATGAGTAATGTTTTTGTCCATGATCATGTAATCGGAGGGGATGGTACTCAGAAGGGACTATTTACCTATTTCAGCTATACTTTTATTCATTATTATGTGTATCCATTTCAAGAATTAGTCAAAATTCAATGTTTGGATTCCAATAATGGAATGGACATATTTTTCTTGTTTAAATGGATACCTATTTCAAATATTATTTTAAAACATAGACAACAAATCCAATTTTAGAAAACATATACCTTTTCATTGTTTGATTTCTAGCATCAAATATATTTTCACTTCTACCATTATGATGGTAACAAAAAAATTAATTTGTGGTTAGATTTCCATTAATGGCTCACATTATTTAAACAAAAAATCTATTATTTTGAAGTTGAAATTTATATGGAATTATATTAAGTGGTTATTTTAGAGAATTCTAATAACTATAGTGGATGGAATTCTCATATATTCATCAACTAATGTTTATCTACACAAAATATCCAATTTTTCATATAGTGTCTAATTTTCTTCATCTTACAAGTCATTGAAAATAATTTGGCTTTGGTACAAATATTGAGACAGATTGAAATGTATTATTCACAACACATATTGAATATTTGGGTTTATAGAATGGAATTGGTTCTTCCAAATTAGTGGGACATTATAATTTTTTTCTCTAGGATACATTTTTCATTCACCAATTTCTTTTTTTAATTTACATAAATATATGTTAGAAACATTTGAGTTATTTCCCTAAATAATTTATTTTTAATATCATAGATTCCTCTATTTACCTTAAATGAATTTTTTTTCTTGAATGATATAAATTGTTACAAATATATATTAAATATAATGGAAAAATCCAAAATTTTCTATTAGTGTGTCAATTTAATATGAAAATAAAAATGAAATTGATAATTATCTTTTTATTAATAGTTTTTTTATTATGGATGGTGTTAATTAGATTAATTTCCCAAAAAATATTTATGGTTTCAATTAGCACAAAATATTTTTTGTTACTCAATGTTTGTGATTTTATGTGTCTATAAATTGTTTTCCTTTTATATTGAAGATATTTACCATATATCTCTTTATTATAAGTGATATTATGTTATAACTAGTGATATTTTATATATTTTATGAATGGTATTCTAGGATATGAGTGTCAAAACTTTTACCTCATTTCATCTTATATTAAATTTTTTATCCCATATATTTAAGTACAGTTTTTCTAAATTTTATTCATAGAAAGTTATTTTATGTTGTAACTAGTGAGTTATTTAAAATATTAAGAATACTCTTACATGATATGAGTGTTATATGTCATACATAAATTCATATTATAATATATTTATATACCTAATAATTTTAATTATTATTTTTCAATATTTTATCTTCAAGATTGTTAAATATTCTAACCTTTCTTTTTAGAAGGATTTTGTACCGACCCACTTATTCCAATTGGATTGAGAGTACAAAAATTCATTACATGGCCTTAAGTGACATCCCCAAGATTTCCAAGGATATAAATTAATGCTAAAGGTTTTGAAATACATGTGGGGGTGATTTACCATTTAATAATAAAACCATTAACTCAATAATCCATAACCAAATAGATCACTATATGATTCAAGATCAATTGAAAGAAAACTCAACCACTTCATTTATCTCAAAACCAAATCGAAGTGTAACATAGTGTAAGGCAAGGTAACTATCAAACTGAACAATATAAGAACAACTAAAGACTCCAATAAGACCCCATGACAACATTCTCTACAATCTTCATGCTTCACAATCACCAAACAACCCAAGTATCATGACATGGTGCTAAAAAAATGTGATACATTACCTTTTCCCATGTCCTAGAAGATAGCATCTACAGAAGAATCAAAGTTCTAAATTTCGTATGGGTATAAAAATTTGTATTTTATCCCTAATGGAATCCCTACACATGACATTTGGATATAAAAGATATCAAAATGTATATAAAACTATTTATATAAATCCATTATACAAAAGAGTTTATAACATGATATATATAGGTTATAAAGTAATTTCAACCAAATTAAAACATGTGAAATTAAAACAAATTTTAAAGAAAGGTATTTCTATAAAAAACTAAATAATGCCTTGAATCCATTTCTCAATATTCTATAGAATACCCTATCTATTCCACACATCCATGCAATCAACCATTCATGTAACCTAGTCTCCTTTTAATTGTGATTGACGAGTCATCCTTTCACTAAGACATTTCAAGTGAAACAATTCACAGGGGATATGCATAACCTTTATCCGTCCCATTAATGTAGGGGGAGACCCCTAGCCATTATTCATCCATCAGGCACACTTTGACAGGGGAGAGCATTAAAATTTATCCATCACTTTAATTATAGGGAAAACCTCTAACCCTTATCCATCCCATAAACCCATGAAAACACACAAGTATCATGTAAAAACCCATGTGTGTTCAAACAATTCAAACCATTTCAAAAAAATTATTCTTTTATTGAAAACCATTAAGAAAACCAATTCAAACAGAACATTTCATTTCAATAGAACATTCGTTTTCAATAAAACTATCCTTTTATTAAAACATAATGAAAAAAAACAATTTTTAATATTAATATCACATCCTTAAAACATTTAATTTTCTGTGAAAATATATATGAAAAATCAGGTTCCATGATTCCAAAAAATTACCTTTTTAAAATCAAAATTTTTAAATCAAGAACAAAGGTACTTTTTTTAAAACAGAAAATTTTCGATATTTTCACAATTTACCAAACCAAAAAATGTATGGTTTCCAAAAATTTATAATAACCAAATAATAACTAATTTATCATAAAGAAAACAATTTGAAAGCATCTCAATCAGTCCAAATAATTGGTCTCGATAGTGAATCCACCTACCTAGAAGGTTTTGTCGACAACAGACAACGGGAAAAGAATGCTCTAGAAACTAAGTTTATTCTCCAATAAATGGAATTAGATATCTTATTCTCTCAATATAATGACAAAAAAAATTATCTGGAATCCAAAATCATAGATATACTCCTAACATGCATCGATTAGAGATACCAAGTGGAGATTATAAGATGATCTTTGTAGCCTATGATGTGTGAGAGAAACGAGGAAGGATGAAGACATGCCTCGAGAATCATAGCCAAGGTTCCATGAGACCTACGTTGATCTCCCCCACTATCAATAACAGCACTATATATTTCATGATTTTTGGTTAAAAATATTAGAACTATAAACCACAGGTGTGGATCTATGAAAATGAGAAGATTTGATAAAGAGATATAAGAATACGAGACAAAAATGATGATGATTGGGCACTTACCATGAGAATCATTCTTGAAAGCTACATGAAAGGTCCTTATATAACTTCCAAAATGAATATAAGAGTATCCCTATCCATCAATGGAATGAAATCTCAAATTAGGGTTATTTAGGAATAAAAATGAGAAATTAAGAGAAAAAATAGTAAGATTCTAAAAATTTGGATTTTAATTTTTTCCATCACACGGTTTGTCGGCACGGTTAGAAAAACCATTCAAGATCCATGTGTTTGAAACTATCCTAAAACTGCATGTGTTCATGGTTTCTCTATGGACCTCTACATGGTTAGGACAAACTGCACACATACCATGCACCACTCCTTTTTCCCAAAAACATCGTGAATGTTTAAAAAACTCTCTCATCCTCCATCCTTGAACATTACAACCATAAAAAGCATCATGTATGTGTTACATGACATCATTTGGCAGTAAAAAATTATCCTTATAATTAGACTTTTCATCCTTGGAAGAATGAAATATTCAAATTTCTAAAATAGTTCTGACCATTGCTCTTTCTTTTTCTTCTCGTGTTCCTAGGTCTGTTCATGATTCTGGCCATGTTTCTATAAAACTCTTACTAGACCAACGCTATTTCCACACATGACTTTATTTGGACTATCTGTAATCTATACCAGAATATGTACCAGTAAATAATTCATCTCTAGGTCAACATAGTCCCATCTCATGGTCAGGATTAGAATAATAAATTTTCAACTGAGATGGATGGAACACATTATGTACCGAATTTAACCGTGGTGGTAATGCCAACAAAATTTCCACCTCTACAACCCATTGCAGTATCTCAAAATAACATTTGAATTGAGGATATAACATTCCCTACTTCCAATAATGATGATGTAAAATCCTTGGAGATATCCTCAAGAACACATGGTCACTTATTACAATGGAAAATAGTCATTGATGATGATTTTTATAAGATTTCCGACGACTCTGAGCCATCACCATCCTCTTTCTATTCAACTAGATATTATCCTTTGTTTCTTGGATAAGACCGGGCCTAACTAGAAATGTATCATCAATTTCAACCCAACATAATGGAGAAATATAGGGACACTAATACTATTATTCAAATAGAGCAATATGTATCAAGGACTAAAATAAATTATTATATGAGAACTCTACTAAGGGTAAGTGATCCTACCATGAGCCACTAAAATCCTTTACAAAATCTTGAAACATGCCTTCCAACATTTATATAATCCTCTCAGACTGGCTATCTTTCTGAGGATGATATTCCATGCTCATAGTCATCTAAGTAACAATGTATTTCTATAAGGATTTCCATAAATGAGATGTGAACCTTAGATCATATTCTGACATGATTGAAACCGGTACTCCATGTCTATTTACCACTTCTGGGGTATATATTTTAGATAAATCCTCCCTCATATATGTTTCAAAAATAGGGATGAAATTGGATGACTTGGTAAGATGATCCACTATCACAAACAAGGAATAGTGTTTTTGGACCGTTCTTAGGAGTCCTATAACAACATAAAAATCTATCTAATCCCATTTCCACACTATAATTGGTAAATACTACAACATACCTACAGCTCTCTTATTCTCTACTTTATCCTTTTGACAAGTTAAGCACCACGAGGAAATATCGGCCACCTTCCTTTTCATACCACTCCACGAAAATTGTGCTTTCATCCCCTTATACATCTTTTAAGTGCCTACATTTATAACCCATATCAAATGGTGGTACGTATTATGGAGTTGTTCCTAAAAATCCATAAGTAGACACATCCAATCTCTAAGACACAAAACTAAACTCTCATCATGTATCTAGCCCTCAATGGTCTCCCTACAATTGAGTTTTAAACTCATATCCAGTCATTCTGCATCAAATGGTTGTGCCTCTTTGACTATATTTACAAAATCAGAAACAATAACAACTGAAACAAATACCACAAAATCACCTCTTTCTTGAAATTCCACATGCATGTCTTCTAGGACCCACATCAACATCCATTCATCACAAGCTTCTTTCTCCAAATGAGAATATGATTTTTTCTCATTGTATCTTCCACCGAATTCCCTTTTCAAAGTTCCTACATCCAGTCACGGTCAAACATCTACAGATACTCCATACATCTCCTTTGCCTCATATTTGAATGTCGTTGTGAGAAAATTTGTTTCAAGATTTTATGATCTATAAACATAATTAATTTCTCTCCAAATAGATAATTTCTGAAGTATTCAAAGCATTTATTACTACCACTAACTCCAAATCAGGTTGTGGGTAATTCTTCTCATCCATCCTCATTATCCTTGAACCCTATTCCATAACATGGTCTACTTTAATGAAAAATATCGCAACCCTGATCCTAAATAATCGTAGTACACTACATAACCCTATCCTAGTTCTCTAAAAATCATGATTGGTGTTGATGTATGATGAACTTTCAACTCCTAGAAAGACATCTAGAATTTTTCTATCCATTGAAATGGAACATTCTTCTTTGTCATAGATATCGTTAGTGATGCTAATCAAGAAAACTCACACAAAAAGCATCTGTAGTAGCCACGTAGACTAAGAAATCATCATATCACAAATAAATTCTTTAGTGGGTTCCACGAGATAACAGAACCTATCTTCTCAGGATCCACTGGAAACAACTTTTTAAAAAATCGAATGGCCAAGAAAGCATACCTCTTGTATCCAAAAATCATATATAGATAATTAGTAATACAAATTGTGACATCTCAAGATTCCCAACACTATATATTAGGGTTTCTAATGTTCATACAATGACATTTAATACACCAAGAGGTCTTACACACACACCACAAAAAAAGAAATTAGATATTGCTAAAATATTTGATTCATCAAATGCATAAAGACTACTGGTTCATTCGTTAGACCGAATGTCGTGACTACATATTCATAGAGGTCATATCTTCTTTTGAAGGTTGTCTTCACAATATCATCCTTCCAAAATCAGAATTGATGTTATCTTGATCGCAAGTGAATTTTAGAAAACCACTAGGCTCCCCTAAATTGGTTGAATAATTCATCAATGCATGGATGTGGATATCTATTCATTATAATAACTTGGTTATTCTTATGATAATAAATGTAGAATAGAAGAGATATATTTTATTTCTTTACAAACAAGACTTGTGCATCCCTTAGAGACGTGTGTGTCTGAATGAAACCATTTCTTTATATCTCCTCCAACAGCACTTTAAATTCCCTTAACTCGGTTTTTTCTATGCTATATGATAGAGGGGAATTAGGATTGGTCCCTAGATTGAGATAAATCATAATCTTTTCTTCCATTATATGTGTTAACACTAAGAAATTTTTGAAATGAAAACTAGAAATTGATCCACAACTGCTGTAAAAATGATGTCCACAATCACATTTATCGATGCCAATGTCAATACTTCCACCATATAAGAGATTGTACCCACTATTAGATCAAAAAAAGATTTTTCACCATTCTTTAAAACCCTCTCTCCTCTTAATAGATTGTCGATGTCATCCTCGGCCATGAAACTAATTGTTCTATGATAATAGTCAATGTTATCCTTGAACAATGTCAACCAATCTATACTGAGGAGAACATCATAGAAATCCATCTCTAATATCGATATGCCCTATTTCATCTCAACTCCATCAATAGTTATAACACATGATCTTGACACAATGGCTTGACATTCTCTTTCAGCAAGAGGAATTTGCAGTTTTAACACAGAGGGGAACATTTCATGTTTTAAACATAGAAAGTCAATAGCATGATAACAATGAAGGAATGTGATGAACCTGTATCTAATAAAACTTTCACAAAGGTAGAATTAAATTTAATTGTACTTCTCACAATAGATAGTCCAGCCTAATCATCAATAATCATATCCTCATCTCCATATAATTACTTCACCACTACACATTTCTCCTTGTTGGAATGATAACATTGCACTTGTTCCATCAATGTATACAATGTTTCTGATTATTGAGATGTGTCTCAAGAACCTAACCTCATAGCACTATGAAAAAATATCTTAAGATGCCCCATATTTTTTCAATTCTTCCATGCTCTTGGTTGTGTCATACAATGTCACATAATGTGACTCAGTGAACCGCATTGAAATAATCCAAGCATGCTCTGGGGTCATGGGGGAAGGTTGGTTTCTATGAT
This sequence comes from Viscum album, assembly GCA_963277665.1. Lineage (NCBI taxonomy): Eukaryota > Viridiplantae > Streptophyta > Magnoliopsida > Santalales > Viscaceae > Viscum > Viscum album. The sequence continues at coordinate 259,749,383 of OY728165.1, read as the reverse complement.
ATGTAGGTGTTTTTCTTTCACGTCGTACCTACTTTATGATTTTTCTTTTATTAATAAATAGTCAGAGGCTTTGCCTCTGACTAAGTGTTTCTAGTAAAGTTATATGATACTCTAGTGAATACGAACTATACTTTCTCCACTTTGATTTTTTGTAGTGATATATATAGTATATATAGTATCTGGTTGTAGTCCTAACTCAACTGTTTGAAAAGCCCAAGCGATTCATTGGACCAACTATTGGTTCACCTATGGCTCAGGTACAACAACATTCTTAGAGGCCTCTTCCAACTAGTACATATGACACCAACTCGGTGCCTTATGCTAAACAAAAAGAAAAATCAGTATATATCACTTCCTAGCATCTAATGCCTTATCATTTCAAATTATATCACATCAACTATGCAAACACTATTTTTAAAATACATTATTTTCCACGTTCACCCATTTTTGAAATATCCATTCATGCTTTTGAAAATCAAATCATTTTCAAAATACACAAACCATGCACTTTTTCAATGACGTTCATGTGATTTTTTTTCTATTTTTAATATCTTATATTTTGTAAAAAATCATCAATCATTACTCATAATGAAATATGAAATCATATTGGGAATTAATTACCAATGCATGTCATGCTCATATCATTGGCTAAACCCATAAAAATGAGATTTTCGGTATCCTATATCGGTCTCTAATGCACTAATGTTCCCTACATACTAGTAACATGATGTTCAGCATAAATGGGCCAGCTATATACTTTTATGATCTACATTTCAAGTTCCAAAAATCCTACTAATTTTTTAGATCATATGCTAAGGAATAGATAAAGATGAATTCAACTCCAAGATGATGAAACTAAAAACAACTTGTTTGGAAAAGATGAAAAAATCTGATACAATTTGTATTAACATACTTATTCTCATTGGCTTGATAGTAAAAAGAGTCATTAAATGTCTTTAAGAGACATCCTCAAGATACCAATTGATAGAAATAGATGAATAAGGGATTAAAATACAAGTAGAAGAGGATTTACCCTTTGATAATAAAACCCTTAAATCAACAACCCAAAACTAAACAACTCACTATATGATGCATAAAAAAATAAATGACAACTCAGCCACATTATTTATCTCAAAACCACCTAAAATTATACCACAATAGAAGAAAATTTATCAATAAATGTAAATCATGTAAGAGTAGCTAATGACTCCAGGAAGACCACAAGACTCCATGATTCACAAGCTCCAAGCTCCAAAATCACAAAGTAGCCCAATTATCATGACATAGTTCTAAAAACATGTTAAACATTACCGTATCCCATGTCCCAAAAGACATAATCTATAAAATCACTAAAGTTCCAAAGTAGGGGTGAGTATAAAACTCAGTAGGTTTTCACCAATGACTACCACACTCCCACCACTAGGATTGAAAAGTTTTCTACATTTAAATAAAACCATATATATATATAAAACAATTCATAAAAAAAGTTTATATCGCAATATAAACAAGTTATAACTCCATTGGTAAACAAATGACAACCAGATAAATTGAAAACAATATTATAGAAAGATATGTCTCCATAAAAATTACTAAACAAATCATTGAAGATATTTCTCAATATTCCTTTAGCATACCCAATATATTCCACACATCTACACAATCAACCATGCATGTAACCTAGATCTCCCTATACTCACGAGTGGTGAGTGAAGCATTCAATAATACTTTCTTATAGAACCAATTTAAGGGAGAGATCCCAAACCCTTATCTATATAATTAATGATGGGGAGACCCTAACCCTTATATGAACCTCACATACCCTTTGATGGCGAAGATCCCTAACACATATCTAACCTGCAATACCGTGAACATGAAAAACCATCAGGTTAAAAATAAAGTGTGTCTAACCACTTTCAATCCATTTCAAAATAACCATTCTTTTATTAATATCCATTAATAATCCCAACTCAAACAAACCATTTCACTTCAATAAAACATTCCTTTTTAATAAAACTGTCATATTATTAAAAAACTGAAGAATAATTCAATTTTAAATGACCATATCCCATTAATAAAACATTCCCTTTTTATTTAAAACAACTAATAAAAACCATGTTCCCTAATTCTAGAAAATTTCCATTTTAAAATCAATAACTAATGAACTTTATTTTAAAACATCCAATTTTTCATAATTTTCCAATTTTTCGAACCATAAAAAAGAAGAGTTTCCAAGGATTTATAAATAGCTAAATCACAACAAATTTCTCACAAAGAAACTAGTTTGAAATAATGAAAATAAGTTCTACAATATGGAGTTTAAAGTGAATCTACCTATAATGAAGGATTTGCATAATACTGACAATGGACAAAGAACGCTCTATAAACTAGGTTTATTATCTTGAAAATATCCATATATTCATCTCCTCAAAAAATCTCAAACAAAAAATAAATTATTTGGAAACCAAAATCTTATATCTACCCCTAATAGTACTGTATTTGAGAAACCTAGAGGATAAGTGAATATGATCTATGTAGATCATAGAAAGCTTGAGAAGAATAAGGAACAAGAAAGATATACCTTAATAATCCAGTTTTAGATTCCAAGAAACCGGCGTAGATCACATCCCCTATCAAGAAAAACACCATATATATCCTTATTTTATGTTAAGAATCATAAATCTACCCAAATCGAGTGTATATATAAGAAAAATAGAAGAGTCGACAAGGATATCAATGAAAATGAGAAAAAATGACGAGGATCAGGCATTTACCATGAGAATAATTCGTGAAAACACTATGGGAGGGATCAATATTGGTTGTAAAACACATTAGATAGGTTCCCCAACCATTAATGAAGAGAAATATCAAATATGGGTCTATTTAAGACTAAAAACGAGCATGTAGCTTCCAAAACAAGTAAGATCCTAAAAAATGGGATCCTACTTTTTTTCTTGTGCACAGTTATTCCACATGGTGAGGGAAACCATTGGCTAACCATGCGTTTACCACTATCCCAAAAATGCATGGGTGCATGGTTTATCCTAGTACCTCTACATGGTTTTGAATAACTATGCACAGATCGTGCACCGCTCTTTTGGCCCCAAAAACTACTTGAATGTTTACCAAAATCTCCTATCCTCCAAAATTACACTTTATAACCATAAAAAGCATCAAGATAGAGTTACATACGAAAAACCGTTGGTATTAAAAAATCTACAAATTTTTTAATTATTATTATTGAGCATCATAAAAATAGACATTATGTATCTAGTTATTTGATCATCAAAGAAAAAATGTTTCAATTTTTTCATTCCATGATTGATCCTCCACCTCCATTGAATGAATATCCAGTGTCCTTTGCATATCCTTCAATCCATGCCAAAAAGAATACAACATACATAAAAATAAATTTAATATTCTCAATTTTTTTGTGTCCTCTATAATATTAGTTAACTAACCATGGTAATGTAATTGATTTATATATAATTAATTAGTTTATTATTAACCAAATAACAATTTTTTAGGATTTCAAAACAGACCAAAAAAATTATACGTTGTGAAATTATAGTTAAATTGAAAATATGAATAATATTTTTTATTAAAATAAAACATTTCATTAGTTTAAAATGTTAAAAATGAGTTTTCGAAAATCAATATCGTATTTTAAAATGAATCCATTTACAAAATAAAAAATTAATAGTCATGTAAAATGATTTATAAAATTTTAATGTCATTCAATAATTATTATAATTTAAAAACACTAAAGTGTTAATAAAAATTATACTTATGAATATATGTTTTCCCAAAATACATTTCACTTATCAATTATATGTATATTTTAATTATGAATTTCCATGATTTTATTAGTGTTTCTAAAATGATTTTCCATACTTCTAATCATTAGTTATATGTTCAATAATTAAATATAGATAAGTCATTACAATAGGATCATATAGTGATTTGTGTATGTTTTTATAGATTAACTACTAAAAATGATTTTCTGATTATTAGTATATAATTTAGGTGAATTTTTTTATCTTATAATAAAAAACACTAGTTAACGTGTGTTTTGAAAAGTATAAAATGCTATTTTATTTGAAAACGTATATATTTATTATATGTAACATTTTTATGTGACATAAAATATATTCTATTATCTATTATTTATGTGTAATAAGTCTTTTTTTAATATAGCACGACTTGTTTTTTTAATGAATAATGAGTGAAAATAGAAATAATTTTATTGGTATGTGTTTGGATTGGTTATCTGTAAATATTACTACTGAAATAAATGTAATAAATGATTTTAGAGAACACACATTTTTACTGCTCTTTCAAACATGATGATGTTTTTTAGAGAAAAAAATAGAATGATTAGGGGATAACTATTTTTAAAACATCATTAATAGGATATAAAATATAGCCATAATGGAATAACATGTGTGTGAGGTTGTTGAATTTAAACAACCATCATTCTTGTCAAAGATGGAAGCTTGGAAAATAAATAAGAGAATATGGACTTCAATTTATCACTTTGTCCATTTACTTTTCATATATTCATTTTAAGGGAAAAAGAGAGTAAGGGATTAATAAATTTGAAGATGTGAACTTATATTTATTTGTCCATGTTTGAGGTTTTGAATAATTTTATAAGCCTACTTGAACTGAACAATTTTTTGATATTTGGTTGAGTGAATTGTTCCAAATTTTATGATCTCATACCTTCATCATCAAGGATTTTTTACCCTTTTCTTCTATTATTTAATTAAATAAATTTATATTCTTATACATGGGATGTTGATGAAGAATTTCATAATGAATTAATTATTTTTCAAGTATCAAAACAATAACACTCTATTTTTAGGAGTTTTTTTTTGAAATGTGGTATCATATTTTACGTATTCATTTAGTAATACATACAATATCCAATTATGTTTTGTTTACTTATTTTCTAAAATTCATGTTATTTCTATTTTTATTGACCCTATTGAGGTTTTGGATCAAAATATTTTATTTTATATTATTGATTTTTTCATAATAGAAATATTTTATGAATTATATTATTATGTTCTAATATAGTTAAAATTTAATTCATCGCAAATTTTTTTCTAATAATTGATGAATTCGTAGAGATTTTGTGTTGTTGGAGAGGTGATGTTCATGGATTTCATACCTTAAAATTTCTTCTTTTTTCCATCCACTCCTTGTTTTTTTAATTTTGTTGGATTTTAGATATTCATTCTTTCATAGTGTTCTTTTTTAACTTATAAAAATACAGAACATGAGACATTTTTATGATATGGTTTTTTTGTTTTATACTAAATCAATGAGACACGAGACTTTAATTTTAATTTTTATTGACATTAATTTTTTCCTTATTAGGTTATTAGTGAGAAAGATAAACATGTTGTATTTTATGTTCTATGCCTATATTAGATTGATTGTGAAAAATTCATTCCAAACCATTTAGGTGGGTAATTAATATATTTTTTGGATTGGACTAACCAAGACAATGAGGTATCGTATATTGTTATGTAATATGGGTTCTCATGTTATTACAATTAGAAATGAAGAATTAATTTTGGTTCATTTATTCCAATAAACATATTCAATTTTATTTATTTTTTTGGGTTCATTCAATTACAATGAGGCTATGTAGATTTGTATATAATGTAAAAAATTTATACTAATTCTATTTGATGTTATTTTTGTAAGTAAGACTGGTTCTTCTCAATTTTTATCTTACTTTTTCCAGTGATAAAAATTATATTGGGAATGTAATATCAATTCAATTTTTTAAAAAAACCTTTCATTAATAATGTAAGGTCATTATTTATCACATTCTCTTTCAGTTAGCATTTGTAATAAATGTTTTATTTTGGTTTTTATCATATTAATTTTTCTGTTAGTAATTTTAATTCTTATTTAATTCTTGTTTTTATCTTGTAATTTGAGTTATAATAATGTTTTTTAGATCGGTATGTGGTCATATACCTTAATTATCTATTAAATTAATTTTATCATAGTTATAAATTTACGCTATTCACTATTTTGTTCCTATAATTTATCTAATTCAATATTTTCTTGTATATTTTTAGATATCCTCTTACAAATAATTTCATTCATGGGGTATGATTGTAAAATTTTTACACTTCCATTGTTTTTCTTATATTTAAGTTGATGGATTTTCAATTAATTCTATTAAATAGTATAGAATGATTCAACACTTGTGTTGAGAGTCCGAGTAAATTAAAATGAAAAGTAATAGAATATTTAACGAATAAATCTTGTTCATATTTTAGTGATGGGGAAACATTGAACAAGGAATATAAATGTTTCTTATAAAATGTGTTTGTGATATATCACTATTTTTTGTTCTCTTTATAGTCCTGTAGGATGTTTTTTATAGGAGTAAAAATTTCATGTGTTTGGAGGAACTGATTAAAATAAAATTATCATTCATTTTTAATGGTTTAAAATAAAATATAATACCCAATTTTTTCTAAAAAACCTAGAATATATATATTTTTTCATTAATACTATAATATAAAACACAAGTGTGAAAATCAAATATTTTTGTTTAGTTTATCATGGAATTAATTTCATTAGTGTGGATATTGAAAAAATAGTATTTAGTGTTCTTGTTATGTGGAATATTATTTCATGAAATATAAAATTCATTGTTTATTTATGTTGCTACACAATCCCACATGGTCTGAAATCCCAACATTGATAGATGATGCCCACTCATAGGAAATCCACAATAACAAACTCTTAATTCTCAATCTCCCAACAATACACAATTATTTCACCCAAAAAAACAATAGTATAATTAAACCATAATTTATCACCTAAAATGAAAAATTAAATCCATAATAAGTCACCAATCTAAAGAAATTTTTATCTCAGTTCACACTCAAAATTTCTATACATGTCCAAAGCACCTATGACCTCCCATAGCCTCACTTGGAGCAGTCATCTATTTTATGTAGTTTATTGAATGTTATTACTATAAACAACTTTTTGAAGTATTTTATTGATTTTGTGTATATTAGATAATAAACTATAATAGTGTAAATAAAAAATATAATACATAATCTAAATGAAACTTTTCGAATAAATTTCAAAAAATTTATGAAATTTAATAAATAGACTAATTTAATATTGTAAATATCTTTCATAATTTATATTTAATGATGATATCATAATGATTTCAAGTGTAAAACATTTTATATTGTATATTTTTTAAAATTATAGTTCTCCAGGAAATTAATTTTATACTACATTAACTGATTTAATATTATATAATTTAAAATTATTTTTTTATTTTACAATTATTTTCATTCTATATACAATTATATATATTAATGTCGACCAATTTCATACTATATTATATTTTTTATACTATATTTTGTTTATCTCAATATCATGGAAGAGGTAGTGCATTAATTCAAATTTATTTTCAAAACATAGGTAAATCAATATGATTTTATTATGTTCTGGAGGTTTATTATATATTTTTTTAGGAATAATCAAGATGGATTGTGTGTTCAAACAATTAATAAGATCATGTGGTGGGGTCTTTAACTATATCCATTCTAGGCAATGTTGGTTTAAATGAATCATCTAGTGAAAATGACTTACCGAAAGATCTTCCACACGGTTTCGAATCTTCCCTAAGATACTAAATTTTATAGATACAATTCATTCTTGTTTCTGAAACATTTGTATTTTATTGTAATATTGAGTTGAATAAATTTATGTAATATACTATTTTATTTATTTTTTGTTTTTAATTTTGTTATACTATGAAATGATTTTATGTTGTGTAAAATAATTTCTAAATGCATAATAATTTTTATACTATAGACAATATAAAATCAGTTTATTTTTTTGACTAATTTCAAATTATATCCTAATTTTCATACTATATAATGATAATCATATAGTTTACTATATACTTTTAAAAATTATTATGTGCATTTTTTTCAAATTATATACAATTTTTGTAGGTTATGGTCAAGGAGTTTGGGATGTTTTTTACTCTATATAAGATTTTGGATCATCCTTATATCATTCAAAATGTATACCCTAGAGATTGTTTAAATTTTTTCATTTTTTTGTATTGGTTTGTTTATTTTATGTTATGTTCCATTTTTTTCTTTTAATTGGTTTTTGGTATGTATTTATATATTTCACAATTTCTTGAGTCGTTATGTTTTCATGTGTCCACAACTCAAGAAGGGATACTAATGGTGCATCATATTCAAGGAGATTCTATTCAAAATTGTATGGTTGAATGATAATATATTTTAGAATAAGTTCTTTAGGATTATAGTTTGAGGGATTAAAGTATATGTATGGTGGGATGTTATTGTTCGTCTGTTTTATTGGGATGAAGTAAAAAGTTTCAAATAGACCTTGGTTCTGTACCATGAATTTTATGTGATCATGATTTTTAAAATTAAAGGAAATTAAGTCATGTAAAATCATTATGGTAATATTTTTTATGGATTTTCAATTATATTATAACAATATTCCCATAATTTATTTATGAAAATAAAAATATGTGTTCTTATGTTGGTATGGTTTTGTGAATGTTAATTTCATAATTATTATATAAGAATTATAAACACAGTTTTATATATAATTAATTTCATAAAAATAATTTAAAATATGACCATAAAATATTATAATAATATTAATTATTTCTTCATTTTGAAGTTAAATTATAAATAGATAGTAATTATGTTACTTGTTTTATAAATTGATAAATATATCATATGAGTCTGTTGTCAAATTTGTTTACCAATATATATATATATATAATCTTTTCATATTATTATAATTTTATTAAAATTATTTTATCAATTGCAATAATATTAATGACTATGTTTTTAAAAAAACATTTGGGATATGGACATATTAGTTGGTGATAAGATTTACTAGTTGAAAATGTACCTTTACCAATAGATATTCCCTAGTTAGAAGACACAAATTTTTTAAATGGTATGGACAAGGATGCTTTAATAATATGGAAAAATCATAAAATAGAGAGAATAATAAATGGGGTCATACATGAAACATCTTCTCACATCAAGGATGTCAAAGAATATGTTTTTCCAGTTTTTAATCACAATCCTGTGTTCCTCCTCTCAAAATGCATTCCAATTAATTCCTATACCATTCCCATGGCTATGTAAACTAGTATAATTCCCAATTTGAACTTATTAATGGAAAATGTTGCATTATATGTTAGTTTTCTTAAATTCCAAACCATCCATTGATTGCATTTCCTCCTCAAAAACCCAATATGAATAACCACTCCCATGAACACTACTCATTGAATGATTTCCAATACATAGCTTATTTCCAAGTTCATCAAGGTTCATCCATTTAAAATTTAGTTTTTTTTCTTTATATGACTCTACTCTTTGACATTATAATCCATAATTCCCATAGTGAGGTCACAGTCATCCTTTACAAGAATATGAACCTCATATGCTTGGACCACCTCACTAGCATCATGTTCACTATTAAGGGAGACAAGAAAACCAAAAGTGTTTTGAGAATAATATGAACCCTATCCTGTAATTCAAATGAATCTAGAGCCAAAGTATCCACATTCATTGGAGAGTAATACAAAGGTTCATTATGAGTCATTGGTGAATTAGTCTACTCTTTCTCAGTCTAACTAGGTGAAGGAGGACCTGAAGATGGTACTGTCTAGAGGGAGACCAAGATAGTGGGAACTTATAGACAAACGAAAGTTAGTCATCCAAGATCTGAATAGGGAGACTCCGTCCGTGGAAGGATCACTATGGGAACATAATACAAACCATTAGATATATCATTGTTGAAAACCTGAGTAGGTTCAGGATAATTTTTTTCATCTTAAAAGGTACCAATTGACATTATTATTCATCCACAAACATGGATGAAAATACATTTTTTTCCTTTCTGGTATTAGTGAAGTAAATTCTGATCTTTCTTATTAACAAAATTATAAGAATCTCGACTACCAAAGACGTTACCATTCAGTTTGAATCCCTTATCATCTTGTGCAACTAAAAACAATTTATCATTTCTGTTATTTTTGGTAGTGACTAATGCCCTCTCTAGTGAAAAATATCTATCTACATCATTTTTAATATAAACCCTAGATTTATACTGGACATTTAAATTAGCATCAAGATAAAAGCTTATTTGATATGAAGGAATAGCCTATTCCTCTACAATAATATCACCCCAAGACATTTTATTAGGAGATGAAAAATAGTATTATCACCCATTACCTTTGGGAATGTTGATTTAGAGGTGATCACTGTTGAATCCATCTACTTTGAGGTCAATTTTATTTCCCTAAAAGAGGAAACATAACTACTATAAAGAATTACCATTGAATTGGGAAGAGTGAATGAGGTAAGACAAGAATCCCTATCCACTTTTTCCACTTTTCCAAAATTCACACCAGAGGGACCATCTAAAATTAGGGCAGTCTGCATATAATAGATTTCTAGTTGTGAAAATTTTTATAATGAGTTGGAATTAATGAGATTTACCCTTCCAGGAATAATATCTCCACCCAAATTCTCCAATAATTTTCAACGGTATTCTCTTATCAAGCCTTCTTGTTACAAGTACTTTCATTATGACTATGAGCTTTAGAAAAAAAAATATTTATGTCTATATTTAATGTTATAAAATCATTTCTGGTCAACCTGAATTCATTTTAGATACTTATAACATTATTATACAAAACTATTAGTTCAAATTCATCCAAAATAGTTGAAAAAATTATTTTACCAACCATATTTTATCCCAAGCCGACCTGAACCAAAGATTATGAACAATGACTGAAATGACCTAGCTATGTTTCCTTATTTAGAATAATTTCAATACCAATTGATAAAAAATATCATAGAGCATCCTTATGTTCCAAAATTAATAATTAAGGAAAGAATAATTTACCCACAACTGGACGGACGAGTTTCATACCTGCATTGGTTTGATGTGTTTCTCCATTCACAATGATGAAAGATGTCAGGATTGGGGGAGACAGAGCCATGACCCCATGCCCATAGCTTTAGGTCCTCTTTGTGGAATAGTATGTGGAAAAACACTCTACCCATCAAGACACATCTTGATTAGCTAAATCTGGGAACCATTGCAAGTTACACAACTTGGACATCCATTTTAAATGATTTTGAACCCTTGGGTTTTATTAATAATGCAATGATATAGTTCTTACCCATTTTGAGTCATTCTAAACCCACCTTGGAATAATCTTTAACATGGGAAATAATAGCATTTCTACTAATAAACATGAAGATATATTCATTGTAGATTAGGATGAAACGTTGATGTGTGTCTATGGAGGATGCTGAAACCAAATTAAACCCACCTCGAGAAATCCTATGATCAACCGGTCTAGATGATTCATTTTTTACAAGTCAATGTTCCCCTGGGTGAGAAATGATTCTGAAATCAATGTTCCAGAATGAAATTCCATAAGGAATATCGTGAAGATTATTGTTGGATTGTTATGATGAACCTAAGGATAGATATGTTACATGTAAAATTTTCCAAGTATGAATTTTAGCTATAGGAAGTTATATTTTTAGCTAATATAACTTCCAAAAAGGGTATATCAATGGATTCATCAATGTTATAGGTTATTAGACCTTGGCCTAGAACAACCACTATGAATGATATATATAGTTTTTCTAGTTTATTTGAATATTATCTACAAATTCTGGAGAATTTCTCATGGATAATTATTCCACTGACCTAGTTAACTTATAAGGGATCCTTTTTATTTTTAAAATATTAATGTGAGGAACTTTTCATAGAACTAATGATAGTGATAGTCAGTGCAACTATACTTACATTACCATAAAGTTGATAAGGCTTCATGATCTATTTTGATGTGTTGATAAAGGTAACTTGATGCATGATCAATCAAAATGATATTGTTATATCTAATACTAGATAAATATTTAACGTTTAGGAGAAAAATTACATTACTTGTGATTTAGAGTTATCTATAGAAATGTTTTCATAAAAAATATGTAATAATTATATTTATAGAGAATGGTTTGATATATATGTTAATTATCAAATTTTGAAGAATATATTCACCCAAATAGAGTTGAATATATTCCAAAAAGGATGGTGGGAGTTTCTTAAGAATTATGATTGGTTAATATATTACCACTCGGGGAAAGAGACTGAGGTGGTAGATGTTATATTTCAAAAGTATAACACGTGATTATCTATGTTAAGGATCACAAAAGATCTAATATTTATAGTTTTTAAAAGGATTTATATGGAAATATTTATGGAAGGCGATAAATATTATCGGGATCAAAATTTTTTTCATCCATATATTCGTGTTAAGATTAAATAGGTGTATAAAGAGGATATTGAGCTACAAAAGAAAGAGTTAAATGTCCCTGATTTCAACATTGAATATGATTCTATAATAGTATTTTGGAATAATATATTTTTCCATACCACATTTATGGGAAGAGTAATTGGGTGATGCTCATAGTTCATCAATCACTATTCTTCATGGAAGTATGAATATGTATAAAAATATTCATGATTACATCTGTTGAGACAACATGAAATGAGATATTTCATATTATGTATCTCAATGATTGGTATTTCAGCATGTTGAGGTTGAGAGAAAATTTTCTAAGGGGATGTTATTTCCATTAACCATAATAGAATGAATGTGGGAAAACGTCACCATAAATTTTGTTGTTGGACTCCCCAAAATGATTAAATTTCATAATATTATTTGGGTTTTAGTCGATCGGCATAAAAATTAATAACACTTCATTTATATTTAATATTATTACTCTCTTTACGATATTTCAAAAAAAATACATTATGGATGTTCAAAGGTTTCTTGTAGAACCACATTCTTTTTTATCTTATCAAAATTTGAGGTTTACCATGATGATATGGAGAAGTATTCATCATGATAATGATTTAGTGTTTTGTTTCACTGCTACATATCATCCTAAAAGGGATTTTCAGTATGGTAGTTCCATTAAAACCATAGAGTATATACTGAGGTATTATTCTATATATTTAAATAGTCTTTATAACTAACACCTTCCTCTAGTAGAGTTTATTTACAACTACAAGTTTCACTTCAGTATAGAGATGAAACCTAAAGAAGAACACTCTGTAAACAATCGAAGAACTCCAATATTCTAGGATGAAGTTGAACAATGAAATATATCCAGACCTAATATTTTTATGGAAAATATATAGAAATTTTGATTCATTCAGTAGTACATTGAAGCTGGTTAGAGTTTATATAATTTTTCTGCTAAAAATTACCAGTAAGATCCAAAATTTGAATTTTGTGAGCATGTATTATAATGAATTTATTTATAGAATAATTTTATAGGATTCAAAACTAGGTAAGTATTATCAATATTTTTATTAACATCATAAATATTCATTATCGAGTAGGGATGATAAATTATCCATTTTATCATCCACAAAACTATTATCAAGTTCAAGAAGTGTTCCATATATCAATCTAAAGGTAGTTAATACAAGATTCTTCACATATATAGATCTCAGAGATTATACCACAGTACCAAAACAATATTTTGATGAATAATGAATTGAAATATATGGTCATATATAAAAATTTATATAGAATAAGACTACTAACCTGATTAATTTTCTCGGATGGAATTTGAAATTTAAAGAAACTACTTGGAAATTATGGGATGTGATGAAATAGAGATATACTCATTTTTATTTCAGAGTAATGAAATATTGAGGAAAAATTCATTTTAATGGGGGTATAATCTAACACCCACATATTTTTTGATATATATCATTTCCAATAAATTTAATTTTTTGATATTTTTCTATACACACAATCCCGAGTATAAATGAACTATAATAAACTATTCTATTTTAACCTGGTTTCTAAATTTTATGTATGAATAAGAATAAATATTATTTGAGAATTATTTATAAATATTTTAGGAAAATAATATATATTGAAAAATATGTTCTCAAATTTTAGTAAATACATTATATACATTAAAAATACTATTCTCTAAAAAGGGTTTGATTTTTTAGTTTGACAAAATAATATAATTAATTATTCATCGTTCCGAAAAATTATTTGAGAAAGAGAAATTTTTTATTTAAATCATCAATTCAAAATTATATTTGAGTTAATTTTTTAAAATTTTTAGAAATTATTTTGTTATCAATGAATTGTGAAAAATACTCTTTATTATTGAATTTTTTTTATTAAAGAATATAAAAAGTTCCATTTTATATAAAAATGTTTTCAAATGAAAAATAACATAATTTATTTTTTAATAATCACATTAATGTAATTATAATTAATTTTATGTTGCATTTTTAGTACAAAAACATTTCATATTTAAGACAAACAAATTTCTAAAAAAACCATCTTTTCATCATGTTTGACGATATAATTTTAATTTAAATTATTCCTCTTTTTTGAATTCAATTTAAAAATATGGATTTCATATTTTTTTCACATTTCCAAATTTTTTTATTTGGGAAGTTTCATTTAAAATCATAATAAATTTTAAAATCAATTGAATTTGTCAATGTGGTTATGGTTAAAACGGGTTTACAATAGGGTATCAAATCAGTAGATAATGGTAATTTAGCTAATTAAAATTTTCTAAAATCTATTTTATGGACACATTTTAACCTCATGATTTCTAAATTTAATGCATATTTCCATTTTGGATAACTTTTCTTCTTAATGGCCTTAATATATTTTAATATTTTATGAAATTCCATGTGTTTCCTCTCCCCCACTTATAATCAAGCACCCCTCCTTTGACATACTTAAACCACATTGATTCATATAGATCTACCAAGAACTCAAAAGTTATCTAAAACAATTTTATATAAATTAATTTTAAGTGATTTTGTTCTTAAAATACCTTTATATGGGTCTATAATAAAGGATCTGAATGGGGCCTACCAATGAAGAGGCTATCATCCTACCCAATACTTTTCAATTTATTTATTCATATAAATCCTCTAAATAAATTCAATTAATCATAAAATAATAAACTCAAAATCATTAATATACCTAATTTATGTTATTATTATAGAAACTCCATTATTCAGCCACATTTCCATCAAATAGAAAGTAAAAGTATCACTTGTGCATACATATGGACTACAACCTCCACCTAGGGATATAATTCATTTACATCACCATATATCATGGATAGTTATTATGGTGGGTTCAATTTTTTTAGTTTATATAATAATTTTTATTGAATTTTAATATAATATAAACTTTCTAACCTTCCCATCCATTGGAAAACTATAAAGTCAATTATGCATACGTGTCGACTACCACCTCAATGCGTCGATATGATAATTGTTTTCATTTTATCTTTACATGGATGGTAATAATAATATATTTCATAAATATAAATCCTATATATATGATATAATAATTATTATTTAAATTTAAATTATTAATTACCTTTCTTTCATTCCATTCATCTAATGTGAAAACAAAATTCATGTGTGCATATGACTTACTATCTCTATTAATGATGAAAATCATTTTTCTACCTCTATCATTTATTGTTGAATATGAATATATATTATATTATTTTTATTATTTAAATTATGGATATTATATTACCATGAAAAATTTATAAAAAAAAGAACCATCAAACCAAAATTCTCATGAAAAATAAAACAATTGACACACAGAAACAAAAATATTAATAAATAATTGTTGATAAATTGATATTGAAATACTATAAGTGGATAATAAATAATATAATAATTATTAAAATGAAAATCATTTATAATTATAATAAATTTAAATTTATTTTATAGGAGGTAAAAATAGCTTTTGAATTTAGTTAATCCCAACGTAACAGTTTTGTGTTTCTATTTCATTTATTAACAAGGTTCTTTATGAATAATTTTTAAATTGTGAAATTTAATGATCTATATATTAATAAAATAGGTTATTTTATTCTACCACATTAATTTCTATATATTAAATATTTTTCATTCATTTTATACTCTTTATCTACTCAATAAATGCTCCCCGGGTCCAGATGGTTTTGGGAATTTTTTCTGTCAGACTTACTGGGACGTCATTCATGAGGATGTTTGTAGGTTGGTTACTCATTTTTTTAAAGGTGGATCTCTTACTCAGAGTCTGAATGCTCAATTCCATGCCCATATTCCAAAGACTAAGAATGATAATGAGATTCATTTGTTCAGACCTGTTGATATGATCAATACTATTTTTAAAATTATTTGCAAAATCTTGGCTACAAGGTTGTCTTCTATTTCCAGTAAGATTGTTTCTCCTAATCAGTTTGGATTAATTAAGGGTAGGTCTATTCAGGATTGTCTTATTACTGAATCTGAATGTGTTAATCTTCTTAAGAAATCTACAAGGGATGGTAATACTTCTCTTAAGTTGGACGTCAGGAAAGCTTTTGATACTATAAATTGGAATTTCATTTATAAGGTTCTTCGTTTTTTGGTTTTGATGATGTTTTCATTAATTGGGTTAAAATCATTTTCGAGTCAGCTCATATCTCTGTCCTTGTTAATGGCTCCCCTGAGGGCTTCTTTGCTTGTTCTAGAGGTGTCAGACAAGGTGACCCTCTCTCAGCCATTATTTTTTCCATTGCAGAGGATTATCTTAGTATATTACTTTCTATTATGGCTGGTAATGGGATTCTGTATTCTATTAGTGCTGGTAGAGGTTTTGTTGCTCCCACTCACTTGTTATATGCGGATGATATTATTCTTTTCACTAAAGGGGATAAGAGAAATATTAAAAATATTAAGCGTGCCCTTTTGCATTATGAAAAAGTATCTGGGCAAGAGATTAGCTGGGACAAGTCCTTTGTTTATTTTGGAAGGAATTTTCCTATTTCTAGGAAGACTGGCATTATTAGGGATTTGGGTATTCATGAAGGTGTTTTTCCCTTTACATATTTAGGTGTTCCTATGTTTTGGGGGAGGCCTAAAGCTTGTTATTTTTCTGATATTGTATGTAAAATCAGATGTCATCTTGCTACATGGAAGGGTAAGTCTCTTTCCTTGGCTGGTCGGGTTTGTTTGGTTAGAGCTGTTATCATTTCTAAGTTTGTTTATTCTTTCATGATTTATAAGTGGTCGATCACTCTTATCAAGAGCATTAATGTTTCTATTAAAATTTTTATTTGGAGTGGAAATATTTCAGAGAGGAAATTAGTTACTATTTCTTGGAATAATTGTTGTAAACCCTATGATGCTGGGGGGTCTTGGTATTAAAAATCTTGAGGTGTTTAATGATTCTTTACAGGCCTCATTCATTTGGAGGCTTGCCAATGATAAATCTAAGTCTCTGGACTTTCTCCGCTATAAATTCAGGGATAGGCTCAGGAATGGAGTTTTTAATTATTTGGATTCTTCTGTTTGGCCTGCTTTTAAATACACCTTTTCCTCTATTGACTCTCATTCCAGATGGCTTGTTTCAAGGAACTCGTCTTTATCCTTTTGGAAGGCCAATTGGACTGGATTTCCTTTAGCTGACTCCTTGTTGTATGATGATTTTAATGTTGATATGGATGCTACGATTAAGGATCAGCTTGATAATATGGGGGGTCTCCCTAATTATATTGTTACTATTATCAATAGTTACTGTTTCTCTAACAGAGAGGATTTTTGGGCTTGGGAACCTGCTTTTAATGGCCTGTTGACTTCTAAAATTTTTTATTGTCATTCTCTATCTTGCAATATAGGGTGTAAATGGATGAGGGATCTTCATATGAACTTTATTAGGCCCTCTCGGTCTTCTTTTACCTGGATACTGGCTCATGGGAAACTTCCTACTGATTGTTTCCTTCAGAAATGTGGAATCTCTCTTTGCTCTTCGTGTGTGTTTTGTCATCAACATAGGGAAGATATTGATCATTTTTTTATTAGTTGTGTTAATACCTCTTCAATGTGGAAGGCTTTTTTTGATATCTTTGAAATTCCCATGCCTAATATGTCTTCAATTCATCATTTCCTTCAAAGCTGGAATTCTATTTCGCTCTCTCCCCAATTGTTGGATCTTTTTAGAGTCGCTCCTTCTGAACTCCTTCATTTTATTTGGTTTGCTCGAAATAAGATGATTCATGATAAATTTTCCTTCTCTGTTGGTGGGGTTTTATCTGCTATTCTTGGTGCTATGCGTAATGTTGTTATTCCAAGGAAGCATTTTTTCTTTAACTCGGTTCATGATTTGTCCGTTCTGAACAGGATATGTGTTAAGGGTAATTTCAATCCTCCGCGTGGTACTTTAGAAGTTCTCACGAAGGATCCTTTTTTTGGTTGGTTAAAAGTAAATTCAGATGGTGCTTCTAGGTGTAATCCAGGGCATTCTGGTTATGGTGCTGTTTTCCGGAATCATAAAGGGGATGTCCTTGGTTGTTTTCATGGTTCTTGTGGCTTTTCCTCTTCACTTGAGGCTGAAATGATTGGCATTATTGTTGCTTTCGATCAAGCTGTGCAGCGTGGTTGGGATAATTTAGGGTTTGAGAGTGATTCTTCTATTGTTGTTTCTGCAATTAGGATCGGTCTTTATCAGTTGTACTGGAAGCTTACTAATCGCTGGATTAATTGTTTGGAGACTCTTTTTTCTTTGAATCATATTATCACTCATGTTTATAGGGAAGCCAATTCTGTTTCTGATGGACTGGCTAATAAAGGTGTTAATGGTGTTGATTTTGTTTGGTTTGATCAAGTTCCTGATGATCTCCTTATTTTTATTAATAACGACCGTGACAAATCCCCCATTTTTAGACTTTTGTAAGTTTTTTTCTTCCTTGGAGTGGCTTGTTTCTTTTTCTTCAGGATGGCAGTAGAGCTTTGCTGTGTCGAGTTGATGTGGTTTTCCAAATTCTGGGAATCAGTGTGCTGATCTGGATCAGGCTGGAGTCTGCAGAGTTGCTGGCTTCATTTGGTTTCCCAAATTCTGGGAATCAATGTGTTGTTTGGAGCGGGCTAGAGGCTTAGTTGCTGGCTTCTTTTAGTGGAAGGAAGGCTTTTATGTTGCTGTTTTTTGGCTAATAAAGGCCAGGGCGGATGTGGATTCTTTTGTCGTGGAGAAATCTTACATCATCCGACTTTGATCTTCATTGGCGGCATTGGTGGCCTCATCCCGTATCCCACCCTTTTTTATTGGGTGTTTGTCTGCTTTGGTTTCTTTCCTATTCACCTTAACCATTTTTTATGGTTTTGGAGTTTATTGTTTGTATTTTTCTTGTACTGTTTTCTTTTCCCTTTAATAAATTTCCATTATTATCTACTCAATAAATCAGAATAATATATTTAATGAAACCAAAATTTATTTCTATCATCATTCAATAATATAATTTCTTCCTTATCCATGGTTTCAAAAAAATATTTTCATGAATGATTTTTAAATTATCCTATGATGTTTAAGATGATTCTTTAACAAGAATAAATTTTTACAATTTTTTTTAATGAAATATTCTTGACAACTTATGATAGTGGTACATTATAATTTTAGTAAAAATGTGTAATGAATCTTTGTTTTATTGTATACATCTTGAATATAATTTCCCATCATTTCCTCCAATCAATTAATTGAGTATTCTTTCAAATTTTCTCATGGTTCCTTTGAAAGAATATTTTTCCTTAATATTTGGGAAATTTTATGATTTTAAATGACTGATATAAATGTGAAAAGTGTATTTCCATAAAAAATGTCATGAGGTCTTTTAATGAAAATTTTCATCTACAATAAAATCCTTTGATGGTAATTATAATTTACTGGGGATATGAGCTAATTATAATATCCTTATTCTTCCTCAAGATATTTTATGATGATGTTAATGATATTTTTAATAGGCCTATTCATTTTCCACGATTAATTCTACGATGAAATACTGAAATATTTAAGATACCAATTTAATTTTAATGTGTTATGATATATTGATTTAATTAATATTTTATGATCTTTTGGCACAAAAATTAATTTATTATGATTATGGGAAGCATGGGATGAGAATTATATATCCCTCCAATTCATTGGGTAAACAAGGATATCTCATGATATAACAAGGACATGCATAGGGGAGTGAACCCAATTTAGTAAAGGACTTTATCCACTATAATATTATTCGAAGTAAGACTTGAATAAAAATATTATGGATTATGATTGAACCCAATCCACTATGATAGTATCGATGGTGTTCCTTGAGAAATAAAATATGATTTTATATTATTATTCCACAAACTTATGTCTTACGCCAATTTCATTCCCTCATGGATCATGTCCTTTGATTACATTGTTTTTCATGTCCTATAAAATGATATGATTTTTGTTTTGTCTCATGATTACGAAATATGATAATAGGGGTACTATTTTCAAATTTTCAAATCATGTTCTTGTACCCCTTTTCATTTTATTCTTAAGTTTCCATTGATATATCCTTTGTTTACCATTAATGACTGTATGAGATCACCATATATTTTGTTTTCTTTTTTATAAGTTACAATGAAATGATTTATATAGGGTATGTCTGAGAATATTACAATCTTTCGTACAACTAATAAACACATATTTCCATCAAAATAGCGAAATCCCCTATATTTATTTTCTCAAAAATAATATCTGTAAAATACCCCATATATTAGGTGTTAAACCTCATAAAATGAATTGAATTTCCTTGAGACATTATAGTATTCCATGAAATGATAGAAGATCATATGATGATATAGAGTATGAAATGGTATTTCTCTATTTTGTCAATTAATATGGAGTCTATTTAGAGATAACCATTACATTTAAAAAAAACATATATAGAGGGAGGGTAATAAGTTTTTCACAAATCGAATCCACATAAACTTCTACATGGGATACAATAATTGTATAACTAGTAGTTATCACAGATAATTCCATATCGAATTAATAGTGTGGTGATTTTATTCTCCTCGAAAACATAAATGATATACTAGAGTTTGATAAGAATAGAATCTAATAAAGAATATAAAAATATAGAGAAAATGATAATTATGTCCAGGTCATTCTGATCTACTATAGTGCTTTTTATAGTATAGGTTCTTCCCTATTCTTTTGATCTTTGAGGTTACTATAGTCTATTATCCTTATTATTCCATGGTGCAAAGTATCAATTTTTATATTTTTGAAACTCCATTAATTAGATCTATTAAACTATATATGGTATATTAGTTATGACATTAATTCCATCCTTTATTTTGGATTACATTT
Organism: Viscum album; assembly: GCA_963277665.1. Classification (NCBI taxonomy): domain Eukaryota; kingdom Viridiplantae; phylum Streptophyta; class Magnoliopsida; order Santalales; family Viscaceae; genus Viscum; species Viscum album. The sequence goes on along the minus strand of OY728165.1, from coordinate 259,728,079 downwards.
TTATCCCTCTTTGAAAGTCATGATCTCTATAGATTATAATTCCACCCCAAAATTATAATTTAGTTCCTTTAAGACATTACCTTGGGTTCTTTTTCCCACACATTTTATAGTTTTTAAAGTTACTCATCTTTCCATTATGTTATTTATCACCTAAACCAAAAGGAAAATTCATCTGTCTCTTATTTAATGAGTATGGTTGTCTATTAATATTCAGGTTATTAATTAGAAACCATTATAATCGGGTGATCATGACGATAATATTTTCAACACTACTTGCAACTCCATTTTGTTTCTTATTAGGATGATCAATAAAAATTATACCACATAGATTTTTAACAATGTTTCTACTTCCTCAAGGAATTAGTATGAAATAAAAGAATGTTCAGGATAATAATAATTGTTTTTGTAAGCTTATAATTTAATTACAAAATAATAAAATAAATATGTACAAGATTATGCAATGAAATTCAATTAATGGAGGCTTGAGTTAACAAAACACCTAAATACATTAAAATATCTTGAATAGAATTACCATAAAAGATAGAACTGTAAATGGATTTTCAAATAATATAAAATTAATTTAATTATGTTAAATCCTTCAATATATTAGTATATACACCCCCATAATATAACACTGGTGTTGAATATGGTAAATGTCATAATGAAAGATAAGTGAGTTGGGAAACTCTTACCTAAACTCTATACATCCATGAAATTTCTATAAAATCCTATGCAATAAAAATACCTATATTAATAACCTATTTTAGATCCATATTCATATCAATTATGCTATATGCTCTAAAATTATAATAAGTTAATACCCATTTATAAGTTAGTTATGGTTTATTTTCATCACCATATGTTAGAGGTTTTTTTTATTTCACGCATGATTTAAAAAGTTAATGTTGATTAACATTATATAAATTTAAGTTTGTAATTAAAAGATTATATAAGGTACTATAAATTAATTTTTATAATGATTTATAATTTTCTAATTTCAATCCATGATGTTTTCAAACATTATTTTTGAAGATGAAATTAGTGATGAGCTTATTTTGATAAATCATGATAAAAAAATTTGTTATGTTAATTGTATGTTATATAATAATATAACATATAAATAACCATAATCATGTAACAAATGTTACTTTAATTAATTATATAAATTCTTATAATATTCTATGTTTGGTGGTGAAAGAAAATGAATCATGTCATTCCATGGATGTAGCAGTATGCACATACACAAAGATGAAATTCTCTCATTCCACAGAGTGGGGAAATGTATGAAATGGTTTATATTTTCAGAATATAAATTGTTTGCAAACTATAATGGATATTTATAAAATACTATTTTATAACCATCCATGTAATATGGTTATGAGAAATGAAATATGTTATTCATGGATGTGATTGTCTCCACGTATGAATGGATGACATTTTCATTATTCAAAGGAGAATGGAGGATGGTTGTTGATTTTTTTTCACAAATATGTTAAAATTTAAATAGAATACTATTAATTTTGTTATTTTTTATTATGGTATAATATACATAGAGGTATAATAATAAGACTTCAATAAATTTAAATGAAATAGAATTATTTGAAATTTTTAAATAACTCCTTTGAATAACTCCATTAAAAATTGTATTAAGCCTTCTAGGATTGATATTTATAAGAGATAAGAATCTATAATATGTTTATAATTTCTTTAGGTATTACATCAGTATAGTTTGGTCAAACTATTCGATTTTTGGGGTGTTGATAATCGGTATAATGAAGGGAAACTTTTTATGTGTGAGGAGTGGCATTTTTTAATAAGAGGTGCACTATTCAAGGAAAGTGGATCGAAAAGTTAAAAATAATGGATATTTAATGATTTAAGGATTCTATAAACCAAAATAATAATTTTGATACGTTTTTTATCATTTTTAGGTTTTAATCTTTTTCTCAAATCTTATAGCATTTTTACTTTTTCGGTGTCAACTAATTTTTACTTAAGTAATTAATTTATTATTACTACAAAACAATTAAATTTTATTAGATAATTTTTAGTCTATGATTAAAAATAAAAAATCCATTTTATTAAATTAAACTTCTAATAATGGTGAATATTAATTCAAAAATAAAAAATTTATAACTCATTGAAAACAATTTTAGAAAAAAATATAACTTCTGTTCGAAAATGTTAAATGTTGGTTTTTAAATTAATATTAATATTTTGATATTTATAATATCTCTTATGAAACAAATATTTGATCAATAAATTGGTTTTATAAATTTTATGTAATTCTTAAAGTGTAATGATTTCAAAACAAATCATGGTATTTAAAAAAATACTATTTTATACTATTCAATTAAAAATAAATCTTTAGAAAAATAAAAAATAATAATACTATAATAATATAATTATGATGAATCCAATAATAAATTTTATTTTTTAAATATTTATTTTATAAAATTCATAAATTTATCTTTTAGTTGGAGAAATCAAATATAATGAAAAATGTATTTATATGAAAATGTTTTTTCTCAAATATTAAGTGTTCTTATAATTATTTCATTTTACTTTGTAACTAAATTAAGGTTCCCATAAAAATATATTTTATCATCATTTTAATAGAATATATATAGTTCCTTGAACTATAAATTAATAACACATAAAAATCTAATTTGAAAAAAAACATTTGTAAGAATAAAAAAAATTATTTGTTATTTAACTATACCAACTGAATTTCATTTATGGATTACTATTGGAAATGGGATTTATTTTTATTTAATAGTAGAAAATTTGAAATATTTAAAATATGTGATATATATAAATAAAATATTAAATTAATAATTAAAATTTTATATCTTCCTAAGTTTTGCATACATAATCTCTATAAATTATCACAAAAGACATAATGATATTATAATATTTGGTGGTAGTCCCGGGTGACTGTTTAACTACATTAAATATCATGTAAATTTTAATGATATTGAACATATCTCTCAAAAAGAATTCTCTTAAAATTTAATTTTTGGAGTTTGGATTGGGATTGGTATATGGAAAACCCTTTTTAATCTATCTCTCTTTGAATCATAAATAAATTTACTTCATAAGGAATAATTCTATTACCTTATGGAATTAGTTTGTGTGTTATACATAGATATCACAATTTGGTTACTTATATTTATTCATACTAATTTAGTGTATATATTATATGTCTAATATTTTATAATTTTATTTTATATTAACGTATATTGATTTTAGATTGGTGTTTAGTTTGAAAAAAAATATGAAACACCATATTTATTTGATGATGATTTCATACAAAATATCAGGGTGTGACATTTTTAATAAACCTCAACTATGAAGGTTTTTCTTTATTAATACTCAGATTTCTAGTTTTGAAATTATTTATTATGATTCTCTTATAGAATAGTGATATAAATATTTTATTTTTGTTTGGGTTGTTTACTCTTTCCATATGGTTCATTACACGAATCAAGTATATAATGTAATTTTACCTTTTCATTTTTATGTGGTCAATGTTTGTTTCTAGAAACATATTATTGACTTCCCATGGATTTATAGGATCTATTATAATTAGGGAGTGAAAAATTATTTTATTACACATATTATTTATTTCCATAGATCACACAACACTAACCACATCAATCAAAACAAAATCACTATTGTTTAAAATATTCTTATTCAAAATATGATCCCTTATTTTCCTTCTGATTTGAATTTTTATAATATTTTAATCATTATCATGGTTAGTAATGTTCTCATTCACTTTGGATTGTTCCTTATTCTTGTCCTTGGTAAATGTTACTTCTATACCAAATTTATTTTCCGTTTCTAGTATCATCACATAAATTAGTGATTGATGTTCCCCAATTCATTTCTAAAATCACATCCTTATTCCCATTCTTGATAATACATCAACTATATTGGATATGATATAGAGAATATAAAATAATATTTCATGGAACCATTAAGGATGAAACATTATTATTTATGGAATCAAAAAACATTCTCATCTGATTCAGAACTATTATCAACTACATTAATCGAATTTTTAAACCCCACATAATATAATTATTAAAATGAATTTTGATTTTTAAAAAAAATAATTAAAGGTAAAATAATTAATTATTTTTGGTAATCAATTTTTTGTTTTAGTCTCAATCATATTGTATCGGTCTTCAAAATTCTCATTTATATCACCCATTTTTAGGAGCAATCAACATTCAACTAATAGAAATCCTTGATTTTTGATGTAACATGGATTTTTTAAGACATTTTTTCTCTTTTATGAAATAAATTTTCACTTTTTATTTGTATTAATTTCTTTCAAACATATCCTAATATCTTTTACTAGTTCTAATTCATTTATTAAATCATATTTTTCACTTTCCTATTCACTACTCTAATTTTCACTATTAACTTTTATTTACTATATGTTCCCTTGGATTATTTGGATATGACCATGAAATTTTGAGTCCATAATCCTTATAATATACTTACCCACTTTAACTTTCCCAACAGAATATGACACCTCATGTTTTTAGAAAACATTTATTTTCTCTAATGAACAAGAATTTCTCTATCTATTAGAAAATGTTACTCCTTATTAACCAAATTATTCCTCATTTTTTCTTGATGGTATTTAAAATTGATGATCACAATTATATTTACTATTAATATTTGTAAAAATATAAAAATATTATCAAATACCACAACAATTTAAACACATAAAGGCAGTTTACATTTATATTTATATTTTCATTGATCCTTTCATTTATAAAATAATAAAACTAACTCATTTAAATTCATCAAATCATCCTCGATGACATATTACTCTCATGAATCCTTTTAAGTGAGAAGTGTTTTGAACTCTTTTATGCTTTTGATGAAATCTCATTTTCACATTTTTCTTTCTTCTTTACGGTTATCATCCACTTTATATAATAGGTTATCATGATATTTTTGAGATTATTAGTGGTCCACTCATCTGATCTTTATACTTATGTTTAGAGTTTTTTACATTAAACATATCCATAGAAATTTTCATCAATTTATTAATAACAGTAGAAACTTCAAAAAATCATTATATCATTGAATCAACCTCATAATATTTTTCAACCGAATAATGAACTCAATCTTGTAATATTCTTCTCCCATGTTAATATATTTTAATTCATAATGAAATGGTTTTAATAATTACACCATGACCATTTTCTCCTCACGGATATTATATATTTTTCTCTAAATTCTATTCACCATATTCAAGACGATGACTCATTTAATCTATTTTTCTAGGATTGATGGGAGCAACAAAGTTCTTTATCTTCTACAATGTAAAATATTTTTTATATATGGTAATGTATAGGGTGTACAAAATTATTGAATTTGAACACCATTCTAACAGATGTCATGAATTTACATGAATAGAGATAGAACATACAAAATTATCCTCTCTTTGAATATATGAAATCTATTTCTATTAAATATAAGGACACCATTTTTATTGAATATAATCATTATTTCAATATTTTACGTTGAATAAAATATTATAGAAATAATGAAAAAACTAAAATTCTTGGGAATTTATGGATCCACTACCATTATAATCAACAAGAATTAATTTATATAAAATTTAATTGAAAGAAGAATCCTATTTTAATTCAACTTGATATGCTTTTGTGCGAGATACATAACAACTGAGATGGGGGTTAATATTTAGTTATGTAAGAACCCTGTTTTTGTTACGAAAGACTTTGGAATATTCTTGATGATATTCCAGAGTAGCACCTTCAGACGGCGTGTGATTCTGAGCCCCACAGTGGCTGGAATTATATTTTCAGTACGTTCACACTGGAATCTCCAAATAAATGGAATAGCTTCTAAACGGAGTTCCGGATCAGAGATATGAGTGTAGGGATGGGTCCGGAATAGAGTGTTTACCCTATTAATGACATAAAAATTGTCGGCGCGGGACGTTTGGACTCCTCGCCCGCTTCTGGATTGTTAAACAGATACATTAATTAATTAATTAATTTGATTAATGGTGAAAGTCGAGTATCTCTTAAACGGTGACTCGGATTGGAGAACCGAGGGCATCGTTGAGTTAGGAATGTACCGTTTACCCTAGGAGGGGTATATGTTTTGTGGGCACGGGCCGTATGTGAAAAATGGCCCCATGGGCGTTTTCATAATTTGGCGGCCTCGGGCGCTAAGTTTAATAACTTTTGAATGGGGCCTCAGATTAAAATTCTGAGACCACCGTTATGCTCGGGAGGTGGTGTTTACTCTAGGGGAGGCTTAACCTTGACCCCGTCGGATGTTTCAGACGCGGGTGAATTTGGGGGTGTTTTAAAATTAATTAATTAAAATTAATTTTTCTATTTAAGTAACCCCTCACCCTCCTCCCCTTGTTCACCCTCTGGCGGAAGACAGAAACCAAAGGAAGCTCTCCTTCCCATCTCCTCTCCTACTCCTCCCAAGGCGGTAGCGGATCCGGCCGGCGGATCGTCGCGAAGCGACGGGCTAAGCCCCACCAGGTAGGATAGTTGCGGTTTCCAATTTTTATTTCCGCATATACATTGAGCTCAATTTATTTGTATTGAACCTCTGTCGAATTATAAAGAAAATCACATGTGTTTGTAGTAGATTTTATTCTCTGTCCATCACAGTACTCGGAATCGAAAACCGAGTTCGGAGTCGATCGCAAAAGACGGCTGAAGTTTGCAGGTTTTTGTTGGTTATCCGGCTGTTTCGGGGTGGTCCGACAGTTCTCCCGAGCGGTGGAGGCTGGTTCAGCCGGGTGAACGCTGCGGGGGAGCGGTGGAGGCTGGTTCAGTCGAGTGATCGTCATGGGGGAGCGGCGGAGGCCAGTTCAGCCGGGTGAGCACCGCGGAGGCGCGACGGCGGCCGGTTCGGCTGGGCGAGCACCGCGGAGGCGCGGGGGAGGTGCGGGATTCGGCTGCGGAGCAGGGGTGACCCGGGCCAGCGCCCGTTTTGCATCATGCTGCAGAGGAGGTGCGGCCGGCCGAAGTGAGGTCGCCGGAGGCGACCTGTGGAGACCGAGACCCGCGATCAGCGAGTCTCTCTTGACATGGAAAAGGGGCGGCGACCCTATGTATGGGGAGAAACGAGCCAAAAAAACACAGGGAAAAAAACAAAGGGGGTGGCGCCAGATATAAAAAAAAGATAATAATAAATAATAATAATATAATGTTATTATCATTATTTGTTGTTAAATATTGTTTTCGGTCGTAACTCCCCCATGCGATGTCTGATTGAAGCGCTGCTAGAGGCGACGTGATCCTGTTTTTGAGACGGTCATTTTGAGTCCAATCTTGGATACTTAATTCGGAGTTGAGGCATGGCCCGCGCCGGCCGCCGTTCGAGCTGTGTGCAACGTTTTAGAAACTTTTTCATCGGACGTCCGTTCGGGGCATGTGAGCATTCTTTTTTGGGTGTTTTTACGAGGGCATTGCATTGGTGCAATCCACCCTCTCTAATTCCGCATGACGTTGCGGGCCCCGCGAGGGCTGTTTCGGGATTTGACGGTGATTTCCAGCTTTATCACCGAGTGTCCGTTTTGGACAAGTGAATAGTCCATTTCATGTAATTTTTCGAGAGGATCGCAACGGTGTGATCTGTTCGTTGAGTTTTGGGACCAGGATGCGGGTCCCATGAAGCACCTCTCGTGCCCAGTGCGCTTGAATGCATATTTTTCTCCGGATATCCGTTGCGTTCATGTGAGCAGTTTTTTTGACGTGTTTTCTTGAGGGGATCGCAATGGTGCGATGTGCCCAACTGTTTTTGGGGCTGAGCCTCGGGATCACAGGACGTCGTTGGGGCGTGAGGCGGTGTTGGTGAATTTTCCGTCGGATATCCGTTGGAGGCAAGTAAGTAGTCGATCTCGCATTTTTTTCCACGGGGATTATAATGGTGTGATCCATTTGGTTGTGCGGAGCCTCTTGCGTGATATTATTGAATGTGGAGCATGAGAGGTGCTTCGGTGGTGGTTCGTCCTACCTTGTTTGTAGCGGACCCTTGGCGTGTGATCGCGCACTCTTGGGAGAGTGATACAAATGCTTCACAAGTTGTGGTTGGTCATGCCAGGGCCTTTGAGTTGGATTTGTTACGTCACGCCTTTGCATTGATGTTGGGTTCCGTGTGCACGATAGCCTTTGGGCTGTAATGAGGTATACTCCGAGAGTATACGAAAGTGCTTGGACGTACGTGTGGTTGTTTGTACCTGAGGATGTATGTGTGCTCAGTTGAGGTTGACTTGGGGCCACACGTTGTGTGGGCCCCACATGCGTTCCGTGATCTGTTTTATGTACTTTGACCTCTCGCGACGTAGAGGGTCCCTCTGCGCTCATTTATTTGACCAGCATGGTGGATTTTTCCCCTGGCTCTGTGCTCATTTGTTTGACCTTCAGGGTTGAGTTTCCCCTGGCCTAGTGCTCTTTTGTCTGACCAGCAGGGTTGAGTGGTCTCCCCCTGGTCTTGATCTCGTTGGTTTGGATGGAAGAGATGGTTTGGTTCCTCTGCTTCTTCGGCTGTGAGGGGTTTTAGTACTGTGCCCTTTCACTGGACTGTGACACCGTCTGCGACTATGGGTGTTCGTGCAACGTGGGCGGTTTCCCCACTTTCTGGGATGAGGTGCCTCGGTCCACTTCGACAGTGACTCATCGGATTAGAGTGGGATTGACTTGTGAGGCATGGGGAGTTTCTCCCGTTGCACCGTGTTCCCTGGTAGATCTTGTGGTTTCGGTGTGACCAACACTTTACGCGGGCACCGATCCTCTACCTAGGAGGTTGTTTATAGAAGGGATGAGGTTGTTCTAGCAGAGATGAGGTTGTTCTAGTAGGGCTAAGGTTGTTTCCAATAGGGATGATGTTGTTTCCAACAGGGATGAGGTTGTTCAAGCAGAGCTGAGGTTGTTCCAGCAGGGCTGAGGTTGTTTCCAGCAGGGCTGAGGTTGTTTCGAGCAGGGCTCGCCAGTGGGTTACCATCCAACAGGGATGGATAGTACAGTGGTGTTCACCGAGCAGTACCATCCAGCAGGGATGGCCAGAGCAGTGTCGGGCTTACCTCCAGCGGGGCAGGGCAGTGGTCCCCGATGCCGGGCTTACCTCCAGCTGGGCTGGGTAGTGGTCCCCGATGTCGGGCTTACCTCCAGTTGGGCTGGGCAGTGGTCCCCGATGCCGGGTTACCTCCAGCTGGGCTGGGCAGTGGTCTCGTCACCGACTTTAGTCGGGTCTCCCTCCAGTGGATTACCTTGTTACAGGACTGGGCAGTGTGGCACCCGTCGACTTTTCGGGTCTCCCTGTAGTGGGAACCCGTTGACTTACAGGGATCCTCCAGCGGGGCTGGGTAGGGGGTCGCCTGTCGGCTTTGAGCAGATTTCTCGACTACAGGGCAGTGACGAGTTGTGGTTAACGTTTCCCCAGAACTCTCAAGTGCGAGGAGGTTTTTTCCCCCACCGAGACGCGACCTAAAACCGTGCGGGCGAGTCAGTGCCACCCAAAGAAGATAGTGTTGAGGTGTGGTGTTTGAGCCCTTGTCTTGCGGTTCGGGGCAGATGTGCGGGATGTTGGGAATCGATGGTGTTACTTCTGGGACTGTTGGCTACTGTTTCTTGGGCTGAGCTACATAATGGAGAACCCCCTACGACGTTGTTCGGGCTACTTGACAGAGCATATGGATATGTATATACCTTGTTCTAGTACCCACTTATTGGGTTTGGTTGCTCTCCTTCCAGGTGAGGCGAAGATGCGTGGTTTATGCCACGTGATTTCCGTGTCTAGCTTCTCATGGTTGGATGAGTCTACTCTCCTACTATAGGTAGCGAAGACTCGACAGGAAGTTCATCTTCTCACCGTTTACATATCCTTGTGTTTGGATGAGTCTACCTTCTTTCCTCTTGTTGGGTTGAGCTAGACTCTTTACAGTACTCCTTACTGCCCTCTCTGTTGTGCTCCTTTACTTTTTCCTGTTCGCTCTACTGATCACCCTTCGTTACCTCCTTTGTTGCTCCCTCGAGCCTTCGGGGTATCCTACTGCGTATTTTTATACACAACCCTGCTTGGGCTTTGCCCGCACTTGGTGTGCCCTTGCAGACGATGGACAGGTTGGTCGCGACTTCAGTGGAGCATAGGAGTTCGAGAGCTTGGACCATGTGCGGTGGTCATAGCTGGGTTCCAGGTGGGAGACCCGTCAGCTGTTTGTTTTTGTTTACCTGTTGTCGGGTTGTGGAACCTTTTCTGGTTGGGCGCGTGTTTTTCCCCTTTTTCCTTTTCAGCATTGTACTTTGTACTGTTAGAGGTTGATGCACACTATGGTTTATATATAGCAGTTTCCTTTTTCTATGCTTGTATTTACTTTTACTCTGCACTGTTGCATTGAGTTTGCTGCATGGGTGTGTAAAGGTACTTAGGCAAAGGCCTCCCAGAATTATTGTGCCTTCGGTGCTGGTCACCAGCCCCTGGCCTATGGAGGCGGGCTTGGGGTAGTTGCGGTTCGAGCCCGGGTAGGGTCGGGTCGTGACAAAGTGGTATTAGAGGTGGTTCGTTCCTTGGGACGTTGTTCGGACATCCCTAAAATAAAAGGAACTGGTTGGGATTTAGGGTAACAGTGTTAACATGTCTTGAAAGTGGCTCTCAGGCCAAGGAGTCTAGTGATGGTGCGGCGGCCGACGTATCCATTCACCAGGACCCTGATAACTCGCTTGTCGACTCGGCATGCTGAGACACTTGTTGCGGGGAAATTTTGTTGTGCATCACATAGGACTGAGTCTTGACTGTTCTTCTTGAGTCAGCTCCCCATCGTTGATATTGGTATATACATATATGCTCATCTGACTACGGCACTCCTTGATAATTTTCAGGATGTCTCTGCGAGGACAGCCAGCCAGGATACCAGCTTTGGTTCGTGACGATGACCTTGTGAGCTACGAGGCCACAGTCTAGGACCCATCAATGCGAGCCCCTTTCTCTGGGTGGTCCGGTAGCAGCACCCCCACCTATTGAGCAGCAGGAAGTTTCAGCAAAGAAGGATGAGCTTGAGTGTAGGTTGAGCGCGCTCTGCGAGTTCCAGCGGAAGAGACCGCTGAGGTTCAGTGGTGAGCCAGACCCTCAGGCAGCAGAGGTTTGGCTCAAGGCAGTGTTTCGCCTTTTCAGGCTTCTGCAGATGCCGACAGATCAGAGAGTGGCTTTGGCAGCCACCCTTTTTCGTGGAGCAGCTCGACGTTGGTGGAGTGTGGTGACTCAGTTTCTTGACGAGTCATCACTTTCGTGGGACGACTTTCATTTGTTGTTTCATGAGGAGTTTTTCCCCTCCTGATTGCGCTCCATTCGGATTCAGAAGCTTCTACAGTTTCATCAGGGAGGGATGACGGTGGCCGAGTACGCGGCTTGTTTTGCAGACTGTGCACGCTTTCACCCGGACATGGTCTATGACGACAACCTCTGAGCGCGGAAGTTTGAGCAGGGTCTCCGCCGAGATATTCATGCTTTCATAGTACCCTTGCGCATTTCCACATATGTTGGGGTTCTAGAGCAGGCACTGGTGACAGAGGGATTCCTGTCGCGTTCTAGTGTTGGTGGTGGCAGCAGGCACGTTGGAGCCGAGATGTCTGCCGCAACTAGTGGGCGTCGACAAGCAGAACCTCGACGCAGGTGGATTACTGACAACCAAACTCAAGGGAGTGGTCATACACCACAGTGTCGCCGGAGGGCACCAGTGCAGCCTAGAGAGAGTCGATGCTATTCTTGTGATGGGTGAGGTCACTTGGCACAAGACTGCCCGACCCGAGTTGCTGAGAGCTTCGGGAAGGCATCAGGCGCACCACCACGGCAGAGGCAATACCGTGATCGGAGTAGTACCCAGAGAGGTGGTACTAGCAAAGGAGAGGGAGGAGATGGAGTTGAGAGACGATGTTACGAGGTCTTCCCATCACCACCAGGTGGTCCACATCAGGCCCCAGAAGTTGACAGTTGGGACCGCAGACAGCTGCGAGCTTTGGATGTCTATTATCCTGCAGAGCATGAGGTGATAAGAGGTACTCTCTACATCTCTTCTACCTTTTTGCAGTAGAATTGTTAGAATCTATGTGTGAACTCCTTTCCTCGCTGCTCCTTGTTTGAGGTGTTACCAGGGTGACGCAGGGGGTCGGGTGTAACCCTGTGTTGGTAAGGAAAAAGGTGTGAGACATTTTCCTTTAGTCGATGGTGTTGACTCCTTCGCCATTTGAGCATGTAAGAGAGCATCGACTGTGGAATCTTGCGTGACCAGATATCCTTGTGTGTTCCACCATATGGATATTCTGAAGGACAGAATCAGTGGGCCTTGTCTCATGCCCAAGCGGTTATTCCTATCGCGGCGTGCGACGTAAAGGTTTGGTCGAGGAGGTGAGTTACCCCTGAGGGTCTTTGAGCCGTTTGAGACGGTGCGAAGGGATGACAAGGTTCCCTACCGCCTTTCCCTAACCCTGAAGTATGAAGTGGGTGCACGACGTCGGCAAGGGCTGAACTCGCGTGAACGGATCAATCCTTTGGTCTGTGTGCGGTGACGCAGAGCTGTGGGTGGGTTCTTCTGGGTATGGGAAAGCCAGGTGTGGGCTTAGTACCTTGTGTTGCTCCCTAGTTTTGCTTTTTAGGGAAGAAAATATTGAAGGAGGGAATGATGTAAGAACTCTGTTTTTGTTACAATAGACTTTGGAATATTTTTGATGATATTCCAGAGAAGTACCTTCAGACGGCGTGTGATTCCGAGCCTCAGAGTGGCCGGAATTAAATTTTCAGTGCGTTCACACTGGAATCGCCAAATAAATGGGATAACTCCTAAACAGAGTTCCGGATCAGATATCTGAGTGTACGGATGGGTCCGGAATAGGGTTTTTACCCTAGGAATGACATAAAAATTGTCGGCGCGGGACGTTTGGACCCCTCGCCCGCTTCTGGAATGTTAAACGGATAAATTAATTAAATAATTTATTCGTTAATGGAGAAACTCGAGTATCTCTTAAACGGTGACTTGGATTGGAGAACCGGGGGCACCGTTGAGTTCAGAATGTTCCTTTTACCCTAGGAGCGGTATAAGTTTTGCGGGCATGGGCCGTATGTGAAAAATGGCCCCAGGGGCGTTTTCGTAATTTGGCGGCCTCGTGCGCTAGGTTTAATAACTTTTGAATGGGGCCACAGATTAAACTTCTGAGACCACCGTTGTGCTCGGGAGGTGGTTTTTACCCTAGGGGAGGCTTAACCTTGACCCCGTTGGATGTTTCAGACGTGGGTGAATTTGGGGGTGTTTTAAAATTAATTAATTAAAATTAATTTTTCTATTTAAGTAACCCCTCACCCTCCTCCCCTTGTTCACCCTCTGGAGGAAGACAGAAACCAAAAGAAGCTCTCCTTCCCATCTCCCCTCCTACTCCTCCCATGGCGGTTGCGGATCCAGCCGGCGGATCGTCGCGAAGCGACGGGCTAAGCCCCACCAGGTAGGATAGTTGAGGTTTCCAATTTTTATTTCCGCATATACATTGAGCTCAATTTATTTATATCGAACCTCTGTCGAATTATCGAGAAAATCACATGTGTTTGTAGTATATTTTATGCTCTGTCCATCGCAGTACTCGGAATCAAAAAATGAGTTTGGAGTTGATCGCAAAAGACCGTCGAAGTTTGCGGGTTTTTGCTGGTTATCCAGTGGTTTCGGGGTGGTCCGACAGTTCTCCCGAGCGGCGGAGGCTGGTTCAGCCGGGTGAACGCCGCAGGGGAGCGATGGAGGCTAGTTCAGCCGAGTGAGCGCCGTGGGGGAGCGTCGGATGCCGATTCAGCCGGGTGAGCGCCGCGGAGGCGCGACGGCGGCCGGTTCTGCGGGGCGAGCACCGCGGAGGCACGGTGGAGGTGCGGGATTCGGCTGCGGAGCAGGGGTGACCCGGGCCGACGCTCGTTTTGCGTCGTCCTACGGAGGAGGCTCGGCCGGCCGAAGTGAGGTCACTGGAGGCGACCTATGGAGACCGAGACCCGCGAGCAGTGGGTCTCTCTTGACCTGGAAAAGTGGCGGCGACCCTGTGTAGGGGGAGAAACGAGCCAAAAAAAAACACAGGGAAACAAAATAAAGGGGGTGGCGGCAGATATAAAAAAAGATAATAATAAATAATAATAATATAATGTTATTATTATTATTTGTTGATAAATATTGTTTTCTGTCATAACTCCCATGTGCGACGTCTGATTGAAGCACTGCCAGCGGCGACGTGATCCTGTTTTTGAGACGGTCATTTTGAGTCCAATCTTGGATACTTAATTTGGAGTTGAGGCGTGGCCCGTGCGGGCCGCCGTTTGAGCTGTGTGCAACTTTTTAGCAGCTTTTTCATCGGACGTCCATTAGGGGCATGCGAGAACTCATTTTTGGGTGTTTTTACAAGGGCATTGTATTGGTGCAATCTGCCCGCTCTAATTCGGCATGATGGTGCGGGCACCGTGAGGGCTATTTCGGGATTTGACGGTGATTTCCAACTTTATCACCGGGTGTCCATTTTGGACAAGTGAATAGTCCATTTCGTGTACTTTTTCGAGAGGATCACAACGGTGAGATCTGTTCATTGAGTTTCGGGACCGGGATGCGGGTCCCACGAAGCACCGCTTGTGTCTGGTGTGCCGGAATGCATCTTTTTCTCCAGATATCCGTTGCGTTCAAGTGAGCAGTCTTTTTGACGTGATTTACCAAGGGGATCGCAATGGTGTGATGCGCCCGACTGTATTCGAGGCCGAGGCTCGGGATCATGGGACTTCGTTTGGGTGTGAGGCGGTGTTGGTGACTTTTTCGTCGGATATCCGTTGGAGGCGAGTAAGTAGTCGATCTCACCTGTTTTACCGCGAGGATTACAACGGTGTTATCCATTTGGTTGTGAGGATCCTCTTGCGCGATCTTATTGAATGTGGAGCATGATAGGTGCTCCGGTGGTGGTTCGTCCTACCTTGTTTGTAGCGGACCCTTGGCGTGTGATCGCGCACTCTTGGGAGAGTGATACAAATGGTTCAAAAGTTGTGGTTGGTCATTCCTGGGCCTTTGAGGTGGAGTTGTTACATCACGCCTTTGCGTTGACGCTGGGTGCTGTGTGCATGATAGCCTTTGGGCTGGAATGAGGTATACTCTGGGAGTATACGGGAGCGCTTGGAGGTACGTGTGGTTGTTTGTACCTGAGGATGTATGTGTGCTCAGTTGGGGTTGACTAGGGGCCACACGTCGTGTGGGCCCCCTGTGTGTGCCATGATCTATTTTACGTACTTTTACCTCTCGCGACGTAGAGGGTCCCTCTGCGCTCGTTTGTTTGACCAGCAGGGTGGATTTTTCCCCTAGCTCTGTGCTCGTTTGTTTGACCAGCAGGGTTGAGTTTCCCCTAGCCTGGTGCTCTTTTGTCTGACCAGCAGGGTTGAGTGGTCTCCCCCTGGTCTTGATCTCGTTGTTTTGGCTGGCAAAGATGGTTTGGTTCCTCTGCTTCTTCGGATGTGAGGGGATTTAGTACTTTGCCCTTTCACTGGACTACGACACCGTCTGCGACTACGGGTGTTCGTGCAACGTGGGCGTTTTCCCCACTTTCTGAGATGAGGTGACTCGGTCCGCTTCGATAGTGACTCATCGGATTGGAGCGGGATCACCTTGTGAGGCCTGGGTAGTTTCTCTCGTTGCTCTGTGGTCCCTGGTAGAGCTTGTGGTTTCGGTGTGACCAACACTTTACGCGGGCACTGATCCTCTACCTAGGAGGTTGTTTCCAGCAGGGCTGAGGTTGTTCCAACAGAGATGAGGTTGTTCTAGCAGGGCTGAAGTTGTTTCCAGCGGGGCTGATGTTGTTTCCAGCAGGTTTGAGGTTGTTCCAGCAGAGCTGAGGTTGTTCCAGCAGGGCTGAGGTTGTTTCCAGCAGGGCTGAGGTTGTTTCGAGCAGGGCTCTCCAGTGGGTTACGATCCAGCAGGGATGGCCAATACAGTGGTGTTCACCGAGCAGTACCATCCAGCAGGGATGGCCAGAGTAGTGCCAAGCTTACCTCCAGCGGGGCTGGGCGGTGGTCCCCGATGCCGGGATTACCTCCAGCTGGGCTCGGCTGTGGTCCCCGATGTCTGGATTTCCTCCAGCTGGGCTGGGCAGTGGTCCCCGATGCCGGGTTACCTCCTACTGGGATAGGCATTGGTCTTGTCACCGACTTTAGTCTGGTCACCCTTTAGTGGATTACCCTGTTACGAGACTGGTCAGTGTGGAACCCGTCGATTTTCTGGGTCTCCCTGTAGTGGGAACCCGTTGACTTACAGGGATCCTCCAGCGGGGCTGGGTAGGGGGTCGCCTATCGACTTTGAGTAGATTTCTCGACTGCGGGGTCGTGGCGAGTTGTGGTTGACATGCCCCCAGAACACTCAAGTGCGAGGATTTTTTCCCCCACCGAGACACATCCTTGTGACGCGACCTAAAACTGTGCGGGTGAGTCAGTGCCTCCCAAAGAGGATAGTGTCGAGGTGTGGTGTTTGAGCTCTTGTCTTGCGGTTCAGGGCAGATGTGCGGGATGCTGGGCATCGATGGTGTTACTTCTGGGACTGTTGGCTACTCTTTCTTGGGCTGAGCTACAGGATGGAGATCCCCCTACGACGTTGTTCAGGCTTCTTGACAGAGCATATGGATATGTATATACCTTGTTCTAGTACCCACTTCTTGGGTTTGGTTTCTCTCCTTCCAGGTGAGGCGAAGACGCGCGGGGTATGCCACGTTCTTTCCGTGTCTAGCTTCTCATGGTTGGACGAGTCTACTCTCCTACTATAGGTAGCGAAGACTCAATGGAAAGTTCATCTTCTCACCGTTTCCAGCTCCTTGTGTTTAGAAGAGTCTACCTTCTTCCTCTTTTTGGGTTGAGCTGGACTCTTTACAGTACTCCTTACTTCCCTCTCTGTTGTGCTCCTTTACTTTTTCATGTTCGCTCTACTGCTCACCCTTCAGTACCTCCTTTGTTGCTCCCTCGAGCCTTCGGGGTATCCTACTGAGTATTTTTATACTCACCCCTGCTTGGGCTTTGCCCGCACTTGGTGTGCCCTTGCAGACGACGGACAGGTTGGTCGCGACTTCAGTGGAGCATAGGAGTTTGAGAGCATGGTCCGTGTGCGGTGGTCATAGCCGGGTTCCAGGTGGGAGACCCGTCAGCTGTTTGTTTTTGTTTACCTGTTGCCAGGTTGTGACACCTTTTCTGGTTGGGCACGTGTTTTTTCCCTTTTTCCTTTTCAGCACTGTACTTTGTACTGTTAGAGGTCGATGCACACTATGGTTTATATATAGTAGTTTCCCATTTCTTTTCTTGTCTTTACATTTACTCTGTACTGTTGTATTGATTTTTCTACATGTGTGTGTACAGGTACTTAGGCAAAGGCCTCCCCGAGTTATTGTGCCTTCGGTGCTGGTCGCCAGCCCCTGGCCTATGGAGGTGGACTTGGGGTAGTTGCGGCTCGAGCCCGGGTAGGGTCGGGTAGTGACAAGTTACGAAAACAAGAACTATCAATATAATTTTTTTATACTAGTTAATACTAAGGTCCACTAATGAATCATTATTCCGGTGATAGATAAATATATATAGAATTAATTTAACATGATAGTTTTTTACAAGGTTTATATAAACTTTTTTTAGGATGTATGATTCATGGTGTACAATTTTTGAAATCCCACTACCAACATTCATATCGTATTATTAAAAAGAATAAGGAATATAGTAATAAGGTAGTTTTAAAATCCATTAATAATAAAAATATATATGACTCTCAAAATATTGATAAATCTTATAATTCTCTCCTTAATTTCCTCTATGTTAGGATTATATATGAATATTAGTTTCTCTCTTGATCTTGAATCCAAATCCACTTAAAATTTTCTATAGATTTTATGTGTTATTGTCTCAATTTTTTTTTATTTTTTCTAGAGGAATCACATATTTTTAAATACCTCACAAAAATCAATGTGTAACACATTTCTTTATGTTGAAACCACTTATTATATTGAGATTATTAAATCATAGATCTTATATATTAATTAAACATTCTGAATATCCATTGAGATATATTAAATCTACACATTATCTAAACTAAATATGTTGTGAAGTAGTTTATCATGGGGTTTTGGCTTGGACATTATAAATATTCAATCAAATCAATGTGGTTTGACTGATGTTCATTATCATGTGTACATTCAATTCCCAAAAAATTTTGGTTCCTTATGGCCCATATATTACATCATGAAATTCAATTGTTATGATATTAGGACAATGCAAGATAAATATGTAGTACCTCAAAAATTCATCACAGTGAAATATATAAGGATTAATTTATTTTTGAACTTTTAGATTAAATATCAATATACCTTTACTCATTGAACCATATTGTCACAACATAATTCCATAACTCTATACTCAAGAAATATTCAATCCATTATCTCCAACTCAATTGTAATAAGCTTCTTATTTATCCATGATAATATAGATAATAAAAAAATAAAAAATTATTCAAAATTGATGGATAAATTCTATTAAGAAACTATTTATAACATGTTTCAAATGTGGAAGGAACCTAAGCACCACACTATATGATAAAATTATTTTCATGAGAGTTCTATAACTATTAGTGTGATGATCAATACTATATTGATTGTATCTAAATTAATATTTCCCCAACCCATTTTTCATTAACTTCAAGAGGACTATAAAATCTCAATTGGATCATCAATATTTTCTAGGGGTGAATAAATGAACCATATTATTTTTATATTTTTTCTATCGAATAACATTCTTCATAGGTTGAGATGATTGAAAACATACTATTTTTCTAAATTAAATGTTATATATTGAGTTATAATAATAGAATTCAATTAATATAGTATCCAAAATAATAAATAAATTAAATTAAATCTGGTAAAATGATTTATTTGGTTTACTATTCAATATTATGTCCACATCATTAACATGGTCCAGAAAATCCATGATCACATGATACATTATAATATGATTGAATATAGTGACGAGGTTTATAAATGAATTCATATTATCATATTTTATATCACGGTGAATTTAAAACTATATTTCATAATGACTATGAAATAATTCAATAGATACTATAATAATAATCATCAATATTCAAGAATAAAGACTAATATTTTATAGAAAAATAATAACTCTACCTCACTTATTCATTTAAAATTTTTCAATTAAATATTGAGAAATCTCAATCTAGGAAAGATAGACATATTAATCATCATTATACTAATAAAATTGATAAAATAAAAAACATTTGATCTTTAAATGAAATTATAATCCAAAAACATCATGGTACAAAGCAATGTAGTCTTCATACTCTTCAATCTCCAATTCTATGTATTTCAGTTTCATGAAATGAATATGCGAGTACCCAAAAAAATTATTTACTCTCTTAGGATTATTCTTAAAATTTCATCACTATCTTAATATACAAAAAATAAATCATTACACATCATAATTACCCATCATAAACTCCCTCTATGAATTTTTTATTTCAAATTTAATATTAAACATCTATACATAACTATAATCAAATTTTATTAATTTTTAATCCATTATATAACTAAAATACATAAAATCGCACTATATTTTATTAATTAATTATTAGAGTCAAATTTTAATGATCATAGATGTCACTAATCAAGAAACGTCATTAAAAATTCAAAATTCTGTTTTCTACCAAAATCCCAATGAACCATGCTAGAAACTGCATGAACTCCATTAGGGATAAATGATAAAGAACAAACCATATATCAATTCCACTATAACTATGTTTTAGGACACAATAAATAAAAAAGAGATATTATTTGTTCTTTATAAATAATCATAATAATAAAAACTATGATTCAAGGATACCAGAACTCCTTTAGTCATGTAGTGCACAAGACATTGTTTTACTCTTTTCAGACACCTTACTTTAACTTAAAATATTCCACCAATGATATTTTGTATATTTCAATAAAATATTCTATATCACATTGTTTAATATGATTCATTTTTTGACATTAATTGATAAAAATAAATCATATAATTTAATTTAAAAAATAGTTAATCTACTATAAATGAGTCCAATTACATCAAAAATCAATTAAACAATCATCTATATTTAATTTTATTGAAACCCATTAAATATAATACTCATTAATGTAAATATTAAACAGAAATGAATCTATTTGGTTTTATTTTATTTTATTTTTGGCCTATTGAGGTTTCCAATTGTTTTAATTGGTTTTTCGGTGTTTGAGGAGGCATGTGGAGTTATAGGTCTGATCCTACTGTATGTTATGACATGAGAATGATAGTTCATTCCATGACCTAGACCTTTTCATGGTTTTATATTTTTTTTTCTGTAGAAGGATGTGCATTGACAGGTGGGTTTCACAGTGACCATCATTTTCTAATTTAGATTTCAGGATGGATATATGTCGCACTGTGACTAAGATTTTTCATTGTGATACAGACATGATAGTGGCATAAAATTAATGGGGATTAATTCACACAAAAAAGGGGTTGATTCATTCTATGAACCATAATCAACAATGGGGTATTGTTTCCAAGGGTGGTGTATTGTTTCATGATAAAAGAAGTTGTGCCATGACCTAATCTACCAAGAATCTATATTGGTGAATTTTCAATTCCCCCCCAATGCGATTTAGGGGATTTAGCCACCATTCTCCTATTTATATCATGTTATTAGACTAGCGGATGTCACGTATAGCTCATACCTATTTATCCTCCCCATCCCTTATTTCATGGATCCTTCTTCATAAATTCCAGATGGCCCATCAAGTTAAAATCCTTATTTTTTATCATCCCTCGTACATTTCTCTATACCCTAGGATTTTACATTCTACCAAAAAACCTAATCACTCAGCGAGTTAATTTTTGGGATCATGATAGGCTTAACATAGAGATTTTGATGATTTTGGATTGATGAGGTTATCATGTTCCATGGGTTGGCTTCTATCATTAATGTAGATGTGTTGTGACTTGTTTGTTCTTGGATGAGTGTATTTGTTTTTCAATTACTACTTTATGATGATTTAAATTAGATACATGGATGATTTAAAATATATCAAATGAAATTTATGAATTTATTTATTACCCATGAGGGGTAAGTGGAGTTATTTTCTTCCAAGAGTTAGTGAAAATTATTGAATGAACCTTTTAAAACAATTATGGTATTTTTATAGGGAATTTTACAAGAGATTTATTTTCAATAAAATTTCATTATTTTTAAGGTGACAAATTTTAATAGGGGTTGTGTAATACATACTCAGTGATTTTATTACACATTAGTCTTGGGATTTTTTACAATGGTTTCATATATATATGGATGACTTTAATGGGGTTGTCTGCACCGATTAATTTGGAATATTTTTTCACTTAATGGATTCAAATGTGGATAAAGTGTTTTGACATTTCAATCAACTTTCAAAGGCTCGATTAGATTGTGAAAGAGGGATTTGATTTTGATTTTTTTTCATTCCTTTATTATTGATCACCTTTGTTTATTTTATTTTCATATTGAATTATGTCCATAAGGGATATGTCTTACATTAATTATTATTTATTCTTAGGAATTGATGTGAAAGGGGATGTGTTATTTGAGGGTGTAGGGGGTGAGAAGAGGTTTATTTGTTACGATTTAAATATATTTTAGGTGATTCATTTCTTTTATTCCCTCCATTTGTTAATTTCATTGTTTTCCTAATGAAAAAATATGGAGGTTTGGATGAGTGAAATCCATAGTATTGATTGTTATATTTCAAGGGGTCATTACTCCTAGAAGATGAGTGAGATGGGGTGTATTATGTGTCCCATTGATTTTATGAACACTTACGAAGGATGAAATATTTTAGATAGTTCTATATGATTACTATTACAAAATATAGGTTCATTAGTACTGACATAGGGTTATGTGTTTCAACTTCAGATCATTTTAATTGAGTCCTAGTTTGTTTTAGATGATTCATAGATCTTTTTTTGGATGATTTAAGATATCTCTATATATAACATGTTGTTTCTAATAGATTATTAGTTTTTTAAATAGAACCCTTTCTTGGTAGTGGATTGTATTATTTTATTCCATACAAATCATGGTTCCTATTTTATTTATTCCCCATTTTCATTTTCCTCATTTAGTTTTACTTTGTATTAAATTTAGAAATAGTTTTGAATGTATGGTTTCTTTTAAAAAAGAGTGATTTTTGGTTTGAAAAGTGAATTTAAGAAATGTTTTGTGAAAAGAGGAATAAATTATTATTTTTTCATGAATTTAAAATTCTTATTTTCTAGGGATGAAAATGATTTTAAATAAAAACTCTAACTTATTTTATGGTTGTAAATTTTTTGTTTTAGGATGGATGAGAATAATTATATATAAATAGTATTACCATAGTCTTGGAAAGGAATATATAAAGAATGGTATTTTTTAATTTTTTCAGTTCATGTAGAGAAAAATATTTTATAAAATATTTCAATAATAGTATTTTTTAATTATTTTATGAAAGGAACTACATAAAAACTTTTTTATATCCCACTAGGAATATTTTTTTAAACGTTTTACATACACTAGTGTATGAGTGCATATAATGCTCCAATATTTTCTCTCAGGTGAAAAATATCTTATCTTATCAATTTATTATTTTTTTCTCCCATAGATGGACGATTTGGGATATGGTGAGTTTCTATTTGAAATGTGGAATATTTTTTTAAGAATTTCTTCTAGTTTTCATTTTACAGTTTTTTTGACTAATTCATCATGGTGTATCTTATATTTCATATTTTATGTATCGTATTTCACTATAGTATTGTCTGGTGATATAGTTGTATGAATTATATAGATGTTTATTTTATTATGAAATATAGGTATAGATTACTTATTTTATATACTTATTTGGTTTCTATGTATGATTGATTCATTGATAGGTTAGGATGAATTCTCTACAGTTTCTACTACTAATCTATATTTAAATTTAAGGGTGAAATCTTTCCAAAAAATAATTATTGATACCCTTTGAAATTATCACTTGATTCTGGGGATTTGGGAAACTATTCATGAATTATGGTGAGTATGTCATGTATTGGTTTACTGGGAGCCAATGATGGTTCATTATAAATCGGTATTATTTCCTTGGTTTATTAGAAGCACCTAGGTTATTGATATTCACACTTGTTTTTTGGTTTTGTGATTGTATAATTAATATTATGATTATCATTGGGACATCTGAGGTTGGTCATGAGTTGGTAACTAATCACTAGCATTCATGAAGACACTTGAGTTATCATGGGTGTCTAGGTTTTGGATTTTGTTTCAATCACCATATTTTATTTCTTGGAACCATTAATTTTCATTGATTGAAACAATTTTTATTTTGTGTTTTTTGTCATTCCACACTAGGATGATCAAAGAGTTTTCAAAAAATGTGATCCTATAGTACAAGTTGGACAAAATTTTGAAGGCCATTTCAATTAACATTTTTTTACAAAAAATTTACTCTCCAAACGAGGAAGAAGGATACTGATTTGGAAAATGTGGTATTATAGGTATAAATATTTTCAAATATGGTAATGGAATTGAAAAATAAGTATCTCAAAGGTTGATCATTGATAAGATATGGAGAGTCATGAATGAGATTACTGAATTCGTGAAAAAAAATATTATTCACCCATATAAAAAAGCATCATGATTGCATGAAGAGTTTAGGGTTATTCTTCATGACTAAGAGAATGTAAAAAAATGGGACAAATTTCATTATAGGTTCATGAATTAAAGTGCCTCACGAGCATGATTTTGGAGGATCATGAAAAATCCACTAGAGGGATAGAATCATTGTGAAAGGATAATCCTATAAATATGAAGTTACCTCCTATTCATTTTACAAAAAAATTATTCGAGAGAAGTCTGATTCTCTATGAATTTGACTAGGCTACGATATTCATGAACTAGGTATTCACTGTGTGGTTGATCATCCAAAAAATATATTCTTATTCATGACCAATGCATTTTTATCTCAGAAAAAGGATTTTCATGCTGACGGGTTATTCCAGGATGACTTATTGTTCCATGAAGGCAGTTTTCATCAAGAAAACATGATATTCATGATGAATAATCATTAATGAGATTCATGAATATTATTTTTGTAAAACTAGATTAAGTGATCAATTATTTTAAATACAACAACTCGAGACTACGGTGCATGTTGATTATTGTTCTAGTCAGAGAAAAATGTATTAATTCTAATCTAATGAAGTGAACTTTAATTCATCAAACTATATAAGACGTATAAAAAATAATTGGTCTAGGAGGAGTTGATATAAGAGTTTTGAGGGAGCCATTGTGCTTTCCTGGAAATCTTGTAAGGGCGGAGTTCCTAGAACAGAGTTACTATGTATGAACCTCATTATTCAACTACTCTTTAAGATTAGTGTACATTGGTACAATATATAAACTTTCAGCTTATGATTATTGGACAATACTATAATGGTGATTGTTGTAAAATTGATGTGTTCTCTCTCTTAATGTGAATGTTAATTGACAACATGAATCCACCAGATGGGTTTTTTGGGTTCCTACCATCGTAGGAAGAATATATGATACATTAAATGAAAAATGTGACACCACGATTCACCCATCTCCTCTCACCGTGTTCTATAGACATACAAGTGGTATCAAAGGTAAGGATCACCATGGTTTTATTCTCTATTATAAATATAATCTCTTATGAATATTTTAGTTTTGTTCTAGAGTCAACAGTTTGATGATGTTTTGACGAGGATTTAGTTATCGCTGAATATAATTCTATATCCACCAAGACCATGATGAGTAGGAAAAATAAATAAGATATTATTTTTATAAAGTCACTCTTATATAAATAGGAGGCATTATCTTGTTCTCCATTCCTTTATGAGACTGAATATATACAATGTTTGTAAAGTAATGATAATGTGGATAATATTTCCACCAAAGATAAGGAAAACCTTTACACCTTATTTAAATAACAATATTCTTGTGATCAAGGGGTTTCTGTTAGAACCTTTGAATGTTTTCCTCAAAATAAGGATCCTAGCACAAGTGGTGGGGATGATCAATCTATAATCTCACTATAATTTTTAGTTGATAGATTAATAAATTTTCTACATGATAATTCATAAAAATGAACATCCATTGTTTGTGGAGTCTGTCAATATATTCATTTATAGATCACCCAGTTGGAAGGATAAGATGATGCTTTATAAAAGCGATTGCATAAATATATTCTTGAATGTTAAAATCCCACTAGATAGCTTGTACCATTATATGAAACAAATATGATTCTTGAAATAATTTCCCTAAAATACCTCTAAAAAGTTATAGATAAAGAGGTAGTCAAAAACAATCAGAGAGGAAACATTTATTTTATACAAGTGACTTTAAAAATAGTACTGATATTAGGGGTTTAAAATTGGAAAAAATGTCCAAGAAGATCAAGTAATTTTACACTTTGATTCAGAATTAACTTATGATACATAAATAATATGTTTTCATAATGAAGATGTATTGTGATGAAAATATTATTATTATATAATATTAGAAAATCATCATCAATATGAACTTTCATGATTTGAAATCCTAGTTGTCTAATATTTATAAGTCATATATTAAGATTTCATAAAAGACGGAAACAATTTCTTTAACTAATCAATGTTCACTATAGGATTCCAAACTCGAAAGAACTCAAACATGTGATCAAAATATCATCACATGTTTTCAAGATCAATCCCAACAAACTAATAAAAAACATTTATCATCCATTCCAAATTTTAGTAGTGTTTCTAACCCTTTTATAATGTTGTTGTTAGTTTGTAATAAAAATAATAAACATGTATGGATAAATATAGGTGATAATAAATCTGACACCATGAGTATGGTGGATAATAAAAATATAATAGAATAAAATTTTCCATAAAGAAAAAAAATCATGATTAATATCCAAGAACCATATACAAAAGATATAATGAGATAAAGGTTTTTTGGTCAATGTTGTGGTTGGATTAGATTTTTGGAATTATGAATTCAATTTTTGGTTCAATCCTCTAAATGAAAAATCACAATGTAAACAAATTTCAAGGGGGAGAAATCTAGAGATGAAGAAACAATATCCACAATACTGGAAGAATCGGTATACTAGAAATAGATTCAGAAATCTTACTTATATATATTATGTATGAAAAAGAAGTGGTCACAAGGTAGGTACATGATTATCTTTACGTGCATTCAATGTTGATAGTAAAAAAACACTATAAAAGTTGTATAAGTATGAATAAGATACATTAGTAAAAAATAAGAAGATTATTGGAAACAAACATTCTCTCAATAAGATATTATGTAAGAGAGGCGAGAAGACCATTGATTATAAATATACCAAGTTTAATGGTAGTGCATCCAAAATAACTAATAATAGAGATACCACTCAGAAGAACCCAAGTATAGATCCCAAAATGATTCAATAGTTCCAAATGACATGTTAATTATTTGATTATAAGATTTAGAAAGAATGAGTATCCTTCCATAGGGACATGTGATGTCTAGTGAAAAAGAAAATAAAAAGTTTCCATATGATGAATTAAAAGAGAATGAGGGTTTTAAAATAAACAAATAATATTTTGTTAAAAAAGTTATGTGTGAAGGATACAAGAAATTTAGTTACATTGAATAATGTTTTTTAACCTTACTATAAGTACACAATGATTTATTTAAGTGTAAGAATGTATCATACATTAATGATGTTAACAAGTAAAAATATTAAAAACAAGAATATGAGAATTTGAAAAGTTCCACGTTGCCAGAAAAAAATCAGAATAGATGTTAAGATGTGAAAACATGATGACTAGAGAAAATGTAGAAACATGTTTGAGGACATAATCTCCATCATGTTTTTATATTGATGAAGAAAGGATGATCCACCATAATCCCTTACTCGAAATGAATATTATTTTTACTTATAATGCAAGTAATTGATGGGGATTCATGTTCTTGGTGGGAAAACATGTGAAGCAGTGAGGGATGTCAATTCGTGTTATAGAAGTTGAATATGTAAACACCTTTGTTTTCACATAAAAATATGATGGTAGATTATTTTTTATTAATATGAACATGTCCTATTTTAAAAATCTAGAACAAATAAGGTACCATCTAGGACTGATCATATCTCAAGTATCCTAATGAACAAGTGTTCAAGATGATTATCCTAGGTGATGTTTTGAATGTTGTCTAATGTGGATAATCACAAGATGAATATCCATTCTAGTCTACTATATGTTTTAAAATTTCCTGAAATCTATTATTTTCGAGATCCACTATTATAAATATGTCAATAATTGTTTCCCTTAAGGGGGAGATAATGGAATAATGATGAATAAGATACCATAATCAATATTTCAAATTTTTTTTATCAAAATTGATTATTCTAGATATTTCTTGATGATGGTGTCATTAGAAAAGGAGTTTCAGGTTGATTGTCCTTAAAATTTTTGTATGACATTTGGCCTCGCCATACATGAATAAAATTGAATGATACTCTAAGACTAATATATGTGTTGTAATCTCATGAGGTAACATGATCAATGAGAAATGGATGGATTCCTATGTTGAAATAGTGAAAGTGCAGAAATATATTAATGGCTCCCACAACGATGGGGATTCAGATTAATAATTATAAAAGGAATCCAATACTGAAGAAACATTATCAATACATTATAGAAGGCACTCTATTGTTCAATGTAGGCCACCCATGCATGGTATTCTTGACTCTATTCTGATATGAAGAGGCTAGAATTTAAAAGAGAAGGTAGAGATAAGTAGTTCAAACAAAGAATTATTCCTTCATTTCTCAGGAAATATATTTAGGAGAGCTACTAAAAAAATTAAGTGTGCTTGACTCTGAGCCAATTTCGACTCCGATTTTTTTGGGATAAAACTCAAAAATCAAGAGGATGTGACATCTAGGGATCACACCATTTAACAAACCATACATTAAATACATGGTTAATACTTCAAAATTGAAGCATACTTATTACAACATATAACAAAACCATGAAAGGATCGTATATGTATAGTGTCTTTAGAAACTGGGAAACATAAACAACTGGTTCATAAATTATCTACATTGTCTCCCATTTATTTCATCATATCTATAGTACCTTTTGAAATATCTTACTTAATATCCTTCATCCTGACCTGGGGAAAGAAAACATACAAAAGGGTTAGCTCAAATGCTCAGTAAGGGTAAACAAAAGAAATTTCAATTACATCATATTCATAAGAACATAACATTTTGGAAATCTTAACCTGCAAAAGAAATAATAATTTTATAACATGGTATAAATCATAGTAGTGAAATGTAATCCCAATAATAATAACGTAAAAAATGAAACTTTGTGGCATACACACATAATCATAGATAATCATTTCTTAGTAGTCAAGACTCATATCCAAGACTATCTTAGAGGACAATGTCCATTTCTGAACCGAGTTCACTCCTCATTTCAGTCCCGTTTCACTGAACCTGTTTAACCTGCCATTCCAGCCATGTCTATCTCATGAGATATAAATCTTTACCCAATGAATTGGAGGGAGATATAGGTCCCACCAATCTCATAATGATACCATTATTATGTGTTCCAAAAAATCATAAATCATACATCATTGCATAACCCATGTAATAAAATGGGATTCTTAAATATCGTGACATCATAAAATAATTCATATAAGATAATGGAATTCATACAAATAATTCCATCACAACATAATCAAATCAATGTAATAATAGGGATAGAAATAGAACCCTATATTATCTTAGATGGAAAATAATTTTGATAAAACATTTGAACTCCATTCTTGAGGAAAATATCCTTTCTACTTCAAAAACATTTTCCTTTATTATCATGTCATATAATTTTGACCTAAAAGAATTTGATTAAAAATAAACTTGAAAACTTCTAAGGGAAGCTTCATGGAAATAGTGTTCTAAAAATCCATTCATGCCTTAAAAGTTAAAATGAACATTCTTCCCGTACTTTGGCCGAAAAAGTCAAAAAGTGCCTCGTACGAAAAATGACAAAAGATTCATTTCATATCTTTTACGGAAAACTCACCGAAGGGTAAAATTGGATTTAAAAAATTTTAGGTGGATGGAAATAATATTACATATTGAGGAAACATGGATGTGGATGATAAGTATTCCCCGGTAAATTCTGAAGTATAAACCATCTCGGATAAAAATTTAGATTGCGATATTGCCCCTTACTTTAGGTCTGATTTGCTTCGTAAGTGTCTGAACCTCTTGTATAATGACTTAAATAATGTTATTGACTTATTCCAGAATCATACTTATTTTTATGATATAATATATGAGTATATTCTTAGCTTCTTATTAGTAATATTTCATTACTACTTGTTGTTCAGGTGTTTATTACTTTTTGTTCTTATGCGTGTTTTGTCGAATAAATTCTTATTATTCAATTTACGATATAGATAACTCATTTCCAGAATTATATTAGTGTAATATATATCATATTAATTCACTAAATCTAGTTATGTAATCATTATGCAATGAAAATCATGTAGAACGAGTCACATCACATCGTGGAGACGGTATTCCGTACGTATGCACGAGCGATGATATCGTTCCCATGATCGTGGAATTTTATTGGAGTGTATGTATACTATTTCAGAATCACTCTACAATAATCATATATATTTATTCTTTACACCATTATACCCATCCAAGTATGGTGGTGGTTGAAAAATAGATTACACCACGGCGTGGTGACAATATTCCGTACGTACACACACGTGGTGATTTCGTTTTCCGTAGGATGGATAGATGGAGAAAAAGGGTTGTTTCATACTTATAATAACATGTCAGTATATTAGTGATACTGATTTTATTACTTCATAATGAAACAACTAAAGAAGAATATGTTGAAGAAGAAATAAAGTTGAATGAATAGGTAACAGACATCACCTCTTCTTTGAAGCGCCTCTTTGAGACCTCCTTTTAGGGCACTAAAATTGGTCTTTGAAGAAGACCAGGACCTCTAGGATGTTTCTAGTGAACTGGAGAGGAGAAATTTGGAGGGGTTGTCGGAGATTGAAGGCTCAAAGTGGTGTGAGGAATAGAGGGAGGAGGTGCCCTTTTATAAGGGAGGAGAGGGGAACCTTTGGAAAAACAAAAAATATTATTTTATTATAAAGTCATATTCAGTTTTAAATAGCTCCAAATTGATTTATTTAAAATCCAAGATGGGGATGGGTCTAATTCCTCTCATCCAATAGAATTTTGACAAGTTTAGGTTACTATTTTAACCTTATCATTTATATTAAACTTTAAGTTAAATAATTTTACTTTTACCATGTCTTCTTGTTTTCTTACACTATATGGTTAATAAACTTACTATAACAAGCCAAACGAAACCCAAGTTGTTTATTATTAATATATATAACGTTATATAAGTTATTTGGCCGAACCATAGATTTTCAGGAATAAAATAACAATTAATAATATAATATTTGTTTTAAAAACTATTTTATGTCAATTTTGACACTATTTGGTAATTGATTTTTGTGAAAATTATAACAGAAATATTAGTTCGAGAAAAGTTAACTAAATCATTACTAACATGTCATATTAATTTACAAAATTATTGGAATTCATAAAAAGTCTCAAATTACCTTTATTGTAGTATTTATAACATCACTTATGTCATTATTTTATTAATAAGATAATTACTGCATCATCATTGTGTCATAAATAAATTAAATTATTTACTATCTAAAAAATACAAATAAAATACCATTATGTAGTAAATATTTTTATATTTATAATGAATATTTATAGTCGAATTTATCTTATGTATAACCCTATATTAAAAATTATTTACTTATTAAACATTGATTTTAACTATTTAAAATATTCTTTAAATAAAATAATATTAAATGTCTTAATCTAATCCAAGTAGACCTAAAGGGTAATATTTTATCGCTAGCTTTATTTTTGGTCTAATTACACTTATCCAATAGAATCAGGACATGTTTTAGGGTAATAAAAATATCATTTTTACCCTTAATTACCCTATTTTCTTTTAGCCGTGGTAAAAATATGTAAAAAGTTACTATTCACCAAAAATTATTCTCATTGAACAAAATTTTACTTACTGACATCAACCATGTCCCTTGGATTTTTTAAATTCCATTCACAAAAGCGGTAAAATTATGTTTTATGTGAAATTGCAAATTCTCCTAAGAGGTGGGTAAAAGACGGTGAAAAGTTCAATAAAAGTTTTATATATCTAAAATTATTATAAAAAGACTCAAATGAATTGCATTGAACTTATATAGGTATTATCTATCAATTTTTACCTAAAATAAATTAAATAAAATAAATAATTATTTAAATAAAAATTCGGTTTTTTAATAGTAACCCAGTGTTTTCACTATTCATCAAAAATTGAATGTTTTCAAAAAAATACCAAAATTTGACCCTAGGCTAATTTCGATATTCCGAATCCAAAAATGAAGTCCATTTTGAAAAACAAAATTTATATAATTTAAAAAATTTGTTATTACTATTCATAACGGCTAGTTTTAATAATATTTTAATAGCATATCGTTGTTTGGTGAAACTCGGTATTTCGTACAATGAAAGCTATCGAGGAAGGTCGCGATTGCGTGTAAAGAAAGCCAAGCTGGTGTTGTAGTGAAATATTCCATTAATGATTTATATAACATAAAAACAAAATATTTCTCATAAAAGTCTCAGGTGTTAAATTCTACCCCCCTTAAAATGAATTTCTCCCTCGAAATTCGTCACTTTGTAACAAAAAGATGAGGATACCTCTCCCTCGTCATATCCTCAAGATCCCATGTAGCTTCTTCTAATTGGTGGTTCCTCCATAAAACTTTCACCAAGTGAGTGGTATTGTTCTGTTGGACTTTTTCGCTATGATCCAGAATCTCTATCGGTCGTTCTTCATAAGAGAGATCTTGTTCCAGCAGTACAACTTCTGAGCTGAGTACATGTGAAGGATCGGGTAGGTACTTTCTCAGGAGAGATACATGGAACACATTGTGAACTTGAGAGAGATTCGGTGGAAGCGCCAATTGGTAAACTACCTTCCCAACACGATCCAGTATTTCGAAAGGACCAATATATCAAGGGCTCAGCTTTCCCTTCTTTCCAAATCTCATTACTCTCTTCCAAGGAGATATTCGTAAGAACACTTTATCACCCACATCAAACTATAAGTCTTTTCTTCGGTTTTCGGCATAACTTTTTTGTCGACTCTGAGCAGCTCTAATGTGTTGTTGAATAAATCTGACCTTTTCTGCCATCTCATCAACATGATCAGGTCCTAATAGCTTTCTTTCCCCAACTTCATCCCAGCATGTTGGAGTTCTTCATTTTTTTCCATAGAGAGCTTAATAAGGAGCCATCTGAATACTGGAGTGAAATATATTATTATAAGAAAATTCCACCAAAGGAAGGTGTTGATCCCAACCACCTTTGAAATCCATAGAGCAATCTCTCAACATATCTTCTAGAGTTTGAATTGTCATCTCAGACTGACCGTCTATCTGAGGATGATAAGCAGTGATGAAACTCAACTCTGTATCCAGAGTATGATGAATACTTTTCCAGAACATTGAGGTAAATTTTGGATCCCGATCAAATATAATGGAAAGTGGTACTCCATGCAATCTTACCACTTCCTTCACATATATCCTGGAAAGCTAATCCAGAGAGAAATCCTCTCTAATAGCGATGAAGGGTGCCGACTTTGTAAGATGGTCAAATATGACCCAGATAGAATTATTGCCTTTGTATGTTTTAGGAAGTCCAGTGACAAAGTCCATAGTGATGTTTTCCCATTTCCATTCATGTATGGGTAATGGTTGTAACATCCCCTTACACTTCTGTCTCTCAGCTTTAACTTTCTGGCAAACAAAGCATCGAGAGACATATTCAGTAACATCTCTTTTCATGCCATCCCACCAGAAGTACTCTTTCAGGTCCCTATACATCTTCGTGCTTCCAGGATGAATAGAGAATGAAGAACTATGAGCCTCATCAAACAACTCCTTCTTTAATTCTGGGATGGGAGGAACACAAACCCAATTCCTGAACCTTATTATCCCATCACAATCAATGTTGAATTCAGGAACATTTCGCACCTTCTTTTGTAACTCTACATCTTCTTTCTGTGCCTCTTTAATCTTCACATGTATAGATGATTGAACATTTATTTGAGAAAGATACAATTTTTCCCCTTCCATTATAATTCCAAGTTCCATCCTTTGTAAATCCATAAATATTGGATCTTTTGTGATCCTCATCATGGATAAATTGGCATGGTCTTGTCAACTTAATGCGTCTGCCACCTTGTTTTCTTTCCCAGGGTCATAATGAATTGAGAAGTCGTAATCCTTAATTAGCTCCAACCATATTCTTTGGTGCATATTCAGCTTCTTTTGTGTGGAAATATACTTTAAACTTTTATGATCAGTATAAATATCACACCTTTCTCCGTAAAGACAATGCCTCCAAATCATTAATGAAAAGATTACTGTAGCTAACTCCAAATCATGAGTTGGGTAATTTTGCTCATGGATTCTCAACTGTCATGAGGCATAAGCTATCACCATATCCTTTTGCATAAGAACACACCCCAACCCCTTCGTGGATGCATCCCTGTAGATCACAATCCTTTCTCCAGTACAAGGAAGTGTGAGTACAGGTGCACTGGATAACCTTCTTTTCAAATCCTTGAAATTCTCTTCACATTCCTCCGTCCACATGAACATAACTCTTTTTCGAGTCAACCTGGTGAGTGGATTAGATAATCGTGAAAAATATTTCACAAAACGTCGATAATATCCAGCCAAACCAAGAAAACATCGGATCTTAGTTACTGTTGTTGGTCTCGACCATCTTTCGATAACCTCTGTTTTTGCAGGATCCATAGATATCCCCTATTTTGAGATTATGTGACCAAAAAATGCAACTTTTTGATGCCAAAATTCACACTTCGTAAATTTGGCATAAACCTTCTCCTTTCTCAGGGTATTCATTATAATTCTCATATGATCTTTATGTTCTTCATTTCTCTTTGAATATACAAGAATATCGTCTATAAAGACTACCACAAACTGATTAAGATAGCCTCTAAAGACTCTATTCATCAGATCCATGAAGATAACAGGGGCATTAGTAAGACCAAATGGAATCACTATAAATTCATAGTGTCCATACCTTGTACGGAAAGCCATCATTGGTATATCCTCCCTTTTGACCCTTAATTAATGATACCCTGAATAAAGATCAATCTTGGAAAAGTATTGATCTCCTCATAGTTGGTCAAATAAGTCATCAATGCGCGGGAGAGGATATTTGATCTTGATCGTGATCTTGTTATGTTCTCAATAATCAATGAAATGTCTCATTGATCCATCTTTCTTATTAATAAACAGAACAGGTGCTCCCCAAGGTGATGCACTAGGGCGTATGAATCAATGATCATGATTCTCTTGGAGTTGCTTCTTCAATTCCTGAAACTCAATTGGGGCCATTCTATAAGGTGTCTTTGAAATAGGAAAAGCACCCGGTACGAGTTCTATTGAAAACTCAACATCACAATTTGGTGGAAGACCCGAAAATTCCTCCAGAAATACATTGTCAAACTCCCGTACAATGGGCATATTCTTAATCGTGAGTTTCTCACCAACCATTTGAGATAAATAAACTTCATTTTGTGGAATCAAGACCCATAAGATGGAAGAAATTTCCACTGGAAGGTTATGTTCATCCTTGCATCGATAGACGATCATAGATTGATCTAGAATATGAAATCTGACTTCCCTTATTTGGCAATTGATATGAGCTCCATATAGAGAAAGCCAATCCATGCCAAGAATCACATAAAATTCCACTATAGGAATATCACAAGATTTGCAGGAAGCACATTCCCACAAACTTTAATCGGAGAAGAGTTATAAACTTTTGATGCAACTGTTATGCCATTAGGGGTTGTCACATCTAACTCAACATCTAATTATTGAGGTAATACGGTGATACCCTTAGAAAATTATTCAGAAATAAAAGAGTGGGTGGATCCAGAATCAAATAAAACATTTTCTACTTTAGAGTGGATGGTAAGTGTACCTTTTACCACTTCGTTATCGTACTCCACATCGCTGATAGAAATTGCATGTGAATTTCCTTTGAATTTAGCCTTAAGATTTTTTTGACGTCAATCATCATCAACAACACTTGGATTAGGGCATTGATTAGCATAATTCCCCATTTCTTTTCACTTGTAACATTGATGTATAGGAGGTGCACTCTGTGTACCCTTTTCTTTGTTCACATCACTAGACATCTTCTTCCCATAATTGCGGCATTCAAATTCCCGATGACCTTCCTTTCCACATTTGAAACATTTACTTGTCCCTTTAAGACAACTCCCTCTATATTTCTTTCCACACATTGAGCATAAGGGAAATCTCATATTCTTTTCAGCGTGCTCTTTAGATTTCCCTTTGAATTCCCTTTTCATCTTATTATCAAACTCATATTACTGATGGGTTACTACAATCTCCATCTCAACTTTGAGAGCACATCAAACGATTTTTTCATAGCTATTGAAGTCCCTTATGGATAACGCCCTTAGAAGGCTTGGTTTTAAGCCACTAAAGAATTGATCGATCTTACTCTCAGGTTGGATAATAATACCAGATGCGTACCTTTCATGTCTTGTAAAATTTTCTTCATAGGTACCAATAGATTTATCATCCCTTTGCTTTAGTTCAAGAAACTCCTTATCCATCTTTGTTCGAAGAATACAAGGGAAGTACTTATTGAAAAATAAGTTCTTGAACTCGTCCCATTCCATGGAATCAATTTCATCTCTTTGCCTCATATTCTTGATTAGATTCCACCATTGATCAGCATCACCTTCCAAACGATACACTGCTAAGATGACCTCATCATGTTCATAACATTGAAGAACTGAAAATATCTTTTCAGTGGTACTGATCCATTGTTTAGCCACTAATGGATCAGAAGACCCGCTGAATAAAGGTAGACACTGCCTTAGGAAGGATTCAATAGAATGATGCTCCTTCCTTTGCTCGTTTGGAAGTCCTGCATGATTCATGGGTTGAGAAAGTTGTGTGATCATGGCTACATGATTTTTCATTCCAACTCCCATAACATTTGGTTGCTCTGGGGGCTAATAATTGCATTTCCCGTCGCATTCCTCATTAACACGGTTCCTTTGGGTTCCATCCATTGACTAAAACCAAGAAGAGTAGTGTGAGCAACACTAAATATAATAGGAAAACCACATAATCAAGAATAAAATTTCACACTTAAGGTCTTATCATAGGTTATTCATGGCCATTTCTAAAAAAACTATGATTGTGTTCTATGCTTAGACTTATCTTTAGGGTTCTTACTAAGGCTTTCACTTCCTAGTTTCCAAAGGTTGACTATACCTTTCCTCTGATACCAACTATAATGACCCATACTTTACATACATGGTTAATACTTCAAAATTTAATCATACGTATTAAAACATATAACAAAACCTTCAAAGGACCTTATAGGTATAGTGTATTTAGAAACTGGGAAACATAAACAAATGGTTCATAAAGCATCTACACTGTCTCCCATTTATTTCATCATATCTATAGTCCCTTTTGGAATATCTTACTTAATATCCTTCTTCCTGACCTGGGGAATGAAAACATAAAAAAGGGTGATCTCAAATGCTCAGTAAGGGTAAACAAAAGAAATATGAATTACACCATATTCATAAGAACGTAACATTTTGGAAATCTTAACGTGCAAAAGAAATCATAATTTCATAACATGGGATAAATCATAGTAGTGAAATGTAATCCCAATAATAATAACATAAAACATGAAACTTTGTGGCATACACACATAATCATAGAGAATCATTTCTTAGTAGTCAAGACTCATAGCCAAGACTATAATAGCGGACAAAGTCCATTTCTGAACCGAGTTCACTCCCTGTTTAAGTTCTGTTTCATTGAACCGGTTTAACCTTCCGTTCTATCCATGTCTATCTCATGAGATATAAATCTTTACCCAATGCATTGGAGGGAGATATAGTTCCCACCCATCTCATAATGATACCATTCTTATGTGTTCCACAAAATCATAAATCATACATCATTACATAACCCATGTAATAAAATGGGATTCTTAAACATCATGACATCATAAAACAATTCATATAAGATAAAGGAATTCATAAAAATAATTCCATCACAACATAATCAAATCAATGTAATAATAGGGATATAAACAGAACCCTATATTATCGTAGATGGAAAATAATTTTGATAAAACATTTGAACTCCATTCCTGAGGAAAATATCATTTCTACTTCAAAAACATTTTCCTTTCTTAACATGTAATATAATTTTGAAATAAAATAAGTTGATTAAAAATAAACATGAAAACTTGTAAAGGAATCTTCATGGAAATAATGTTCTAAAAATCCATTCATGCCTTATAAGTTAAAAAAACATTCTTCCCGTAATTTGGCCGGAAAAGTCAAAAAGTACCTTGTACGAAAAATGACAAAAGATTCCTTTCATATCTTTTACTAAAAACTCACCAAAGGGTAAAATTGGATTTAAAAAATTTTAGGTGGATGGAAATAATATTACATATTGAGGAAACATGGATGTGGATGATAAATATTCCCTAGTAAATTCTGAAGTATAAACAATCTCAGATAAAAATTGAGATTGAGAGATTGTCCCTTACCTTAGGTACGATTTGATTCGTAAGTGTCTGAAACTCCTGTATAATGATTTAAATAATGTTATTGACTTATTACTGAATCATACTTATTTTTATGATATCATATATGGTTATATTCTTAGCTTCTTATTAGTAATATTTCATTACTACATGTTATTCGGGTGTTTATTACTTTTTGTTCATATGCGTGTTTTGTCAAATAAATTCTTATTATTATTTTTAGGTTATATGTACCTCATTTCCAGAATTATATTAGTGTAATATATATCATATTCATTCACTCAATTCATTTATGTAATCACTATTCAATGAAAATCATGTAGAATGAGTCGCATCACATTGTGGAAACGGTATTCCGTACGTACGCACGAGTGATGATATCATTCCCATGATTGTGGAATTATATTGGAGTGTATGTATACTATTTCAGAATCACTTTAAAATAATCATATATATTTATTCTTTACACCATTATACCCATCCAAGTAAGGTGGTGGTGGAAAATTAGATTACACCACGGCGTGGAGACGGTATTACGTACGTACACATGCGCGATGATTTTGTTTTCTGTAGGATGGATATATGGTGAAAAAGGATTGTTTCATACTTATAATAACATATAATTATATTAGTGATACTGATGTTATTACTTCATAATGAAACAACTAAAGAAGAAGAAGTGGAAGAAGAAATAAAGTTGAAAGAATCGGTAATGGACAATACCTCTTCTTTGAAGAGCCTCTTTGAGACCTCCTTTTAGGGCACTAAATTTGGTCTTTGAAGAAGACCAGGACCTCTAGGATGTTTCTAGGGATGTTTAGTGGAGAAATTTTCAGGGTTTGGCCGAGCTGGAATGCTCAAAGTGGTGTGAGGAAGAGAGGGAGGAGGTGCCCTTTTATAAGGGAGGAGAGGGGCACCTTTTGAAAAACTAAAAATATTATTTTATTATAAAGTCATATTCAGTTTTAAATAGCTCCAAATTTATTTATTTCTAAACTAAGGTGGGTATGGGTCTAAATTCTCTCATATAATATAATTTTTACAAGTCTAGGTTACTATTTTAACCTTATCATTTATATTTAACATTAAGTTAAATAATTTTACTTTTACCGTGTCTTCTTGTTTTCTTACACTATAAGGTTAATAAAGTTACTATAACAAGACAAACTAACCCCAAGTTGTTTATTATTAATATATATATATCTTTATATAAGTCATTTGGATGAACCATAGATTTTTACAAATAAAATAACAATTAATAATATAATATTTGTTTTAAAAACTATTTTATGTCAATTTTGACACTATTTGGTAATTGATTTTTGTGAAACTCATAACAGAAATATTAGTTGGAAAAAAGTTATTTTAATCAAAAATAACATGTCATATTAACATATAAAATTATTTTAATTCATAAAAAGTCTCAAATTACATTTATTTGGGTATTTATAACATCAATTATGTCAATATTTCATTAATAAGATAATTACTGCATCATCATTGTGTCATAAATAAATTAAATTATTTATTGTTAAAAAATTACAAATAAAATACCATTATGTAGGAAATCTTATTATCATTCCAATGAATATTTATAGTCTAATTTATCTTATGTATAACCCTATATTAAAAATTATTTATTTATTAAACATTGATTTTAACTATTTTAACTATTCTTTAAATAAAATAATATTAAATGTATTAATCTAATCCAAGTGGACCTAAAGGGTAATATTTTACCCTAATGATGTATTTGGTCTAATTACACTTACCCAATAGAATTAGGACATGGGTTAGGGTAATAATAATATCATTTTTACCCTTAATTACCCTATTTACTTTTAACCGTCGTAAAAAAATTAAAAAGGTACTATTCAGCAAAATTTATTCTCATTTAACCACATTTTACTTACTAACATCAACCGTGTCTCTATTATTTTTGAAATTCCATTCAAAAAAGCTGTAAAATTAAGTTTTAGGTGAATTTGAAAATTCTCATAGGAGGTGGGTGAAAGACGGTGAAAAGTTCAATAAAATTTTTATATATCTAAAATTATTATAAAAAAACATCAATGAATTGCATTGAACATATATATGTATTATGTATCAATTTTGACCTAAAATAAATTTAAATAAAATAAATAATTATTTAAATAAAAATTCGGTCTTTAAATAGCAACCTAGTGTTTTCACTATTCATAAAAAAATTGAATGTTTTCAGAAAAATACCAAAAATTTTATCCTAGGTTAATTTCAATATTCCGAATCCAAAAATGAAGTCCATTTTGAAAAATAAAATTTCAAAAATTTCAAAAAGTGGTTATTACTATTCATGACGGCTAGTTTTAATAATATTTTAATAGCATATCGTTGTTTAGTGAAACTCGGTATTGCATACAACGCAAGCTATCACGGAAGGCCGAAATTGCATGTAAAGCAAGCCATGCTAGTGTTGTAGTGAAAGATTCCTTTGATGATTTATATAACATAAAAACAAAATATTTCTCATAAAAGGCTCGAGTGTTACACACCATGTACATCAGAATCATTTGAAGCTAATTATACATGACTATAACATTGTTAGATATTGTGTTTGCAATATACTTGGAAGATCAATTTAAATGTAATTCAAAGTAAGAATATTTTGAAAAAGTAAAATTAATCAAGGTGTATGTTCATGTTTTACTCAATTTTGGATTATACAATAATGTAAGATGTGATAATGAACTATCATCTTTTTTTAGAATTATTGGGATTGAGATTTATTGGATCGAAATTTTATAAGGGTGGAAATTTCTTTATATGAATCAAATTTGTGGTATCATTGAGAAAGAAATTGGAAAGAACTTCTCTTTGTATGGATGAAATATAGTTTATCTCTATTAAACTGGCTCACACTCAGCTATTCTGGATGAAGAAATAATTAACTGATATTAGTGATGAGGTGAAATTTGACTATGGTGATTCATTGTGACAATAAAATTGTGATAGATCTTATGAAGAATCTAGTTTAGCACTCTCATAAAATAAATTTTCAGATCAGATATCACTTCACCAAAGAAAAAATTGGATAGGATATTAATAAAATGTATCATGTTGGAACTAATGAAAAATTGGATGGAATTTTGACTAAACCATTGGAAGAATATGTGTTTGTGAAAAAAATGAACCTTGATGGTTATCCTCCTCCGATTAGAATAAGAGGTTATAGATGGTTCCCTCTCCCCATTTGTGTTAACTATTTAGATCTATTTTTGGATGTGGTATATGTTTTATTGGTGAGATACAATCTAGGTGTAGTTTTTTATCTCTACAAGTAAAAATATACATCCATGAGTTTTACTACCAATTAAGGGGAATATAATGAAGAAATTCAATGATTTAATGGGTTTCTGGTTGCTATATTTTTATGACCAAAATTCGGTGTTATAAGGAAATAGTTCATATCTCTCATTACTTATCTTGGACATTATTAATCATTCCAATCCATGAGAACCCAATTTAATCATTCTCAATTTTTTTCTACACAGATATTTTCTTAGATTTACTTAGTGATTTGGGTGAGTTCTTTACCACCTATCTAGTTTTAGTAGCAGCTGGTGATTTATTGAATTTATCAATAAATTTCAAACAAACCCAATGGGGGATATTATCAGAACAATGAAATTTCATTACTTGAAACTTATTCTATTTTTACATGGTTTTCAATCCACACTATGATGATCAGGGAGTTTCCAAGAAAAGGGATATTTCATTACAATATGTCTATAGTGTTGAAGGTGGAATCATTTCTTAGGTTTTTTCCAATTTTTTGGACTCAAAATAAGGTGGAAGTTGCAAGCTTCAAGAAATGTGTTTTTTGGGATTTAATCTTCTCAAATATTTTAAATTACAAAGTATTGTGAAGACTTAGTTTCCCAAAGGATGAGCTTCAAAAATATATAGAGCATCATAAACAAGATTCCTGAATGTGAAATTGAATGATGGTTATTTATCATTACTATGAAAAAGCATCACAAGTAAAATAGAAGTTGATGGTGATTCTTCATGACAATGAAAATGTTCAAAAATGTGGGAAAATTCACTTGGGAATCATGAATCAATGATATTCACAATAATGAATTTGTATGTTCATGAAAAATCCACTAGAGTTATGGGATCATCGTGAAAGGATGAGCCTATAAATACGAGGCTACCCCCACTTCATTTGTCACAGAAATAATAGTAAAAATGGATTAATCACTCTAAATTCATGAATTCTAATATATTCATGAATCATTAATTCATTGTGGTCTTTATAATCACAAAAATATTGTCTTAGTCTTGACCAATAATTTGGTATCATAGAAAAATGTGTTTCGTAATGACTAGTTATTCTATGATGACATAGTGTTTTGGGAAGCAATTTTTCTATAAGAAGGTCATGAGCTTTACGAAGATTAATCAAAAGATAGATTCATAAATTGTAGTGTTTAACATATATATTAATTGAATAGTGCGTTCAATTGAATCAACATATGACTACAAGGAAGGAAGATTCCCATGCTAGTTAGTGACAAATACATAAATAAAAATCTACAGAAGAAACCTTCAAGTCCTTAAACTAAGGAACACTTTCCCAAAAAAGTGGGCTAGGGGAGATAATAGAAGTGTTCTAAGGGTGAACCTGTTAAATCCCAAGAATCTTGTAAGGGATGTATTTATGGAAAAGAGTGACTATGTCTGAAAAAATTCTTTTCACAACTAGTGAATATAGGTGGATTTTGTTATGATTGAAAAACAGTCACACAATTATCATTGGACTGTCCCTTATTGGTGAACTGAGTAAAAATATTTTGTTGCATGTCTATATGTGAATTAAGTACACAAATCCATCAGACATGCTTTATAGGTTCCTACCATTGTGGGAACCCGATCTGGTACCATAAAAGAAATATGTGACACCATAATTCACCCCTCCCTTCTAAGGGTGTCCTAGGGTCCTATAGTACTATAGTTTGAGATGATGGATTTTTTATTCTCATTATAATTGTTATGTTTACATGGGTAATTGTTTTTTTTACGATTATAATTGAATAAGTGTCAGTAGCACATAGTTTTCTTAGTGGAAATGAAAACCATACAATGGTAGATTGGGTAATTTTGGAACCATTTCAGAGGTTCTTTCATGCTTGACATGTGGTTTATAAAAATAATAAACCAAGTCATGCATGGTTCTACATCTTACATAGATTTTATTTTTATACATTTTTTTAGTGATTCCAACTTATGGGGGTGCATTCATTGATGTTATGGTGATAAGTTGTGCTATAGATTTTGTTTTTTTTTATTTTAATGTAGTATTTTTCTTGTCTGGTTAATTTGTAAACTTGTTTCAGGTAAAAATGATTAATTTTTTCAAACATCATTTCAGTTAGAAATGAGTCCTTTGAACTTATTATAAAATTGAATTTGTTTTCATAAAAAAGTAAAAAAAATTACATCCTAATGAAATTTAGGTTTTTTTCTTATTTTGAAACTAGTTAGTGTGTTTTTTGGAAAGGATGTTGGCCCTATTTGAGTTTTATAGGGTGGTTAGTTTTGAAAGGAAAATTGAGTATTTAAAATAATTAAAATAGCTTACAGATTTTTTTCATGAGAAAAATGTTTTAATATTACCTTGGGGAATTTGGATTTTAAACTGAAGATAAATACTTTAAAATATTATATTAATTTTAAAAACATAGGAATAATTTTATTGAAACTTTTTTTTATTGGTGAATTAATATTTTTGGATTAATCCATTGGTTTTATATGGGATTT
This sequence comes from Viscum album, assembly GCA_963277665.1. Classification (NCBI taxonomy): domain Eukaryota; kingdom Viridiplantae; phylum Streptophyta; class Magnoliopsida; order Santalales; family Viscaceae; genus Viscum; species Viscum album. The sequence goes on along the minus strand of OY728165.1, from coordinate 259,684,370 downwards.
TATTTGAGAGATATAATGAATAAATGATATGGACCCCTTTTTAAGAGTACATAATGTGTGCCTCCTTGAATGATTTTGATCAAAGGTAGAAAACCCATCTATTGGGAAAACCAATTAGAATAATACACTTTTTTATAGAGTGTACTCTTCTTATATGTTTTTGTTCTACATATATTTAATGAAGGGGAAGATTTTATAGTTCAATATCTTTATTTTCTAATGAATCGTATAAAATTCTTCAAGATGGAGTCTGATCATGTGAATTTTCACAATATTGTGGTGTTGGAAAATCCATTGAGTTCTTGGGCCGTCTCTAGAGTAAGTGAGTAGTGGGGAAGGTTTGTGTGACTTTTTTCTCATTTATGTGGAGTAGGTCCCCCCTTAATCCTCATATAATTTTTTTTCTAGTTTGGAACCTTATGATTTTAATACCCCAATGGTTGTGAGTTCATTTATTTTGTTGGATATGGTGACGATTTGTTTAATGGGTTGTTTTGGGATTCTGGTTTAAGGATATTACAGTTGTTGAGGTTTTGAGGTCACATTTAGTTGGTTATTTATTTGGGTTACCTTTTGGATTACTCTTATGAGTGGTGGTTGGTTTAGGATTTTCATGGCTCGTTGATTTATATTTCAGGTTGTTGTTTAGTATAGAATGATTCATGGGATGGAATTTTTTGAAGTATTAAGAATGATTAAGACTTGGGAATCTATTGGTTTATTAAGGATTATCATTTAGTTTTTTGTTAGTACATGAGTGCTACAAGGTTGGGAATTCCAATTGGGACCACCATTCATTGGTGTTTTGAAATATTATCCCAATGTCAAATCTAGAAAGTTTGTTGACCAGTGGTTGGATCCATGTTATTTCACGTTGATACAAATTTGTGATTGGAATGTTTTTCCTATTTCTATGTGATGTGATTGATTGATGAACTGGTGTAACACCCAAACATTTTACGCTATGTATAATCATAAATAGAATCACATTCTATGATAGCTTAAGGTGCACAATACTCTATGCTTAAAAATTATTAAATATTATCATTTAATTATGATCGTTACATTCTAGCCATTGAAATAGTGGGAATTAAAAATATTAACTAAATTATGAAAACAATTTGTAAATAAATTTATAAAATTAATTCATTAGATACCAATTACTTATAAATGAAAATTAAAAACAATTAAACATAAATGATGTGTTTATAAAACCTATTTATATGCCCACTATGAAAGTGTATACTAAATAATCAAATTACTCACTATTAGTGAATGATATTAAAAATATTGTTATGATATATGTTGAATATAATGTTTTTAAATTCATCCAATATGTATTATAGGAAGAATATTTGAATAAATCCTATTTAAAGGAAAAAAATTAATATTTTCTCTAAAAGGCAATTTTACCACCTTTTGAAAACACACTTATTTTTTAAAAAAAGTTTCACACTTTTATAATTTTTATTTAAAAAATAAAATTCATTTCAAAAATTATTTCAATGGTATCTTATGGTGAATTTTGGGTATTTTTATGAAAAGTTTCATTTGTTGATAAATAGTAAAAAATAATTTTTTTAGAAAATACGGTAACTTTTGTGATATATTAAGGACATAATAATTATATAAAATTTATTATAAATATAGTAAGAAAAAAAAATATATTATAATAGAAATATTTTAAAAATAATCATTCATAACATGTAAATTATTATATATTTCATTATAGATGTAGGAATCATTTTCATTGCCAACGCAGCTACTACACAATGTTGGATATGTCAAAATGGGTGCCTTATAGAAAATATTTGAGTGCTAAAATGTCTTTAAATGACTTTTTTATGAATTATTATGTATAATTTATTTTTTTACTGATATATTAGAATTTTATAGTTATATAAAAAGAATATTATCCAATGTCATGTGCAATTCTTCCCAGATGAAATGAAAGTCACATTAACAAATAAACAATGTTTTCATGAGATGGATACGAGTATATATAAACAATGAAAAAATATTAAATATTACCTTGAACCTAAATAACTTATTCTTATTATATTAATTTATAAAAAATATATATTTGAAATAATTAACTTTATTGCTTATGTAACACTAATGTAGGGTTTGTACACATAGAAGAAATATCAACAAAATGATTTTAATTAAAATTAAAAGAACAATTAAATGAACAAAAAATTTGAGAAAACCTTATTTTATGATTAATATGAATCCATAAGCATCATTAATTCTATTTTTTACCTTTTTAATCCACATTGATTACTTTAGGTTCCTTATAATATTTTATTTAGAAGAAATTAAAGTTGGTTACACTATGTTTTCTAATTGTTGTTAGATTTTTAAAATATGTTTTTCCAGATTCTATATTAAACCATAAATAATATTTTCAATTAAAAAATATTTATCTTTTTCCAATAAATTTATTTTTAAATTTTAGTGATGAAATTGACACCATAAATTATTACACAACGAGGATGGAGTAATTATTATATTAATGGAAATATCAAATATATGATAATAAAATATTAAATATAAATAATTTTAGATAATTAATATGATACATTATTTATATTGATTAATTTTACATCTATAATACATAATAATATAATTTTTAAAATTATTATTTTTTATGTTTTTAATGTCATTGTAAAGAATAATGTTAACTGAAAAAATAAGAATCTTTCGTGAATATAATATTCTTTTAAATTTAAAAAATATATTAATAAACGTGAATAAATAATAATGTGATGGGATTTTGTATAAAATTTAATAATATGTTTTGTATTTTCCTTTTGGATGTCCTTTCCCCTAGAATAACCATATGTATATTTTAATAATTTAAGGAATCTCAGAAGTGCCCCTCACATCAATTATAAAAGGCCACACCATGATTCATTTAAGTTTTACACCTTGATCTTTGTAGTTCCAAAACATATCTCCATTTATCCTCCTATCATACTTAGTCAAGTTCTGAAGGTCCTGGTACTTTAAAAACACCCACTCTACATCCCTTTAGAAGATATCTAAAGGAAGTACATTAATGAAGAGTCAATCATTTTTACAAACCCATTCAAATTCATTTCATATTTTAGTTCCTATTATTGTGTTTTTAAAATTATAAAATATTAACTTTAGTATCATAAATATTCATATATCTTATTATGATTATGAAACTAAAATATTCTATATTTTATCCATCCAATGAGAAATGAAAGCACCACGCCTACGTACGTACGACTTACTATCTCCACAAAGAGGAGTAATTCATTTTTCATCACTGCTTTACTCGGATGGATGTATTAATGGAAATAATTTATAAATAAAAAGTTTTAATGATTATTTAATATTAATATAACATACACTTCCATACCCTTTCAATAATTTAGAAATGATATCATTGCTAGTGCGTATGTATGACTTACCTCCTCCATAAAATGTTGTGATTTATTTTCTATGTTCAACATTCAGAAATTGTTATAGAAACATATTAAAGATTAAATATGTTATTTAAGTTATTAATGTTATTCTATATATGTTTTATATATACCATATCCATGATAACCGTGACATTCAATACAAAATAAACATGATAAAACATATCAATTAACACTCCAAACTGTGAAACGAATAAAATATTTTCATAAATGAGTGGTAAAATTTCATAATAGTATAATATATGATAAATATTAATATTATTCAGTTATTAATTAATATGTTTAAAACCAATATAAAGGAGTTTTTCACACGTATGTTGGAAATCATACCTAAGGTAACATAATTATTGACCCAATTTTCATTATTTTGTTTAAAATTTTACTCTTTTGATTATGTCATGATATGATTATGTGTGAGATTAAATTTTCAAATATTATTTTTTATTTATACTTAATATATTTTTATTTACATCTGATACACATAATTTATTCCTTTTATTAACACTAACATCTATAATATGATATTTTAAAGGGAAATTCTTATAAAAATTCTCATTTAAATGTTTCTTTTTTTTGAAATTTAAAATAAATGTTTTCTAAAAACATATATAACATGAATAGATATTCCCAATTTCCTGATATAATAATTCATTTATTAATCCTTTATGATTATACATGGTTATTTTGAAATAATATTTTTCCATTTATAATTGCACAATTTTTTAAGAATAATTGATTTCATTGTTAAAAAATGTATTTTCCTCAAGAATTTTTTAGTAATCTTATTAAAGTATCTATGGAAACATTATTTGTTGAATCATATTATTTTTTTTAGGTTTATATCTTATGATAAAACTTAAAAATTTATTGAACATTTTATGATTAGTTTGTTTGGGGATGTATTATTTTCATACCATTCACCGTATTTAACTTGATGGTTTAGGATTATTTTTATTGAAAGAGAAAAGTATATACATATTTTATGCTTGTTCAAAGATGAATTAATATGTTGATTTTTTTCACCCCTTTGATATAAGTGATGAATTTGACATAGTAAGTGAAGGATAGGGCCTGCTATATCCCCTCTATTCTTCAGTAGGTCTCATGAGACAAACTAGATCGTGTTTTGCACTGAGACCATACACATTTATGTAGAGTTCTTGGATAAAGAATTTATGGTATGTTTTAAATGGAATGCTATATGAAATCCCCCAATATGATATTATTTTTTTAAAATACATGTTATTATTCAATTAGTAGAATATCAATGCCTAAGTTTCAGGTGATTAATTATTTGGAATCATTTGATTATCATTTATTCCTCTGATATTATTCCCCATTTTTTGTCAAAATGACATATATTTTTTGTTATTCATAATACGTTATTGTTTATAAATATTTATGATATATTTTTTTGTATTTTTACCTTTAAACATTATTTGAGCTCACCCCAATCAAATGTTTTATTTTTTCCTTGGGATGCTAAGATATATATTATTTTTTGCATGAAAGGAAAAGATATGATAATAAGGGTGTTTTCAAATGAATCACTATGTATTGTTTTTATATATGTAATTGTACAGAATGATCCGTGTACGAATCTATTTATTGAATAGTAATAAAATAAGTATCCTTTTAGTATGATAATCATTTTATAATCTTCCAATGTAATAATGTTACCACTGACTCTATACTACTAGGGCCAGGGTCTTTATAGTTGGTTTGAGAGGATGTTTAGTAGAAAACATGTGACCTATATTTAGGAAATCTTATATTAGATAACATAACCCAATAGTAGAAATTGATTTTATTTATAGTATAATATTTCAATGAATCCATGTTTATGATTATGAGATTAGATATGCATGATACATTAAATTTGTGTTAAGTGTTTCCCTAGTTTTTAGATTATACATAATGATATGAAAAAAATCATATATATGCCATCATTTAGAAATATTACATAGATGAAGGAATGGGAACCACATCAATTTAAGTGATCCAATGATTATGTAGGATGGGATCTTTTTTTCTAAATACAATCTATCAAAGGGAATTATTTTCCGAATCATTCTTACAATATGATGGCATATTATCATTTTATAATGAGATAGAGAAATAATTATATAATTATTTTGGATTTAGAGGGAAAAAAGGGAAATAAGAAATATTGAAAAAATATTAATAATGTAAATAATAGAAAGATGTATTTTCCAACATGGGATAATGGTAGAAATAAAATACCTAGTAATTTCTTATAAGGAATGGGAGTATTTGACAAGTGTGTAGAGAACGGACTCTGTGCATGTGATTGAAATGGTAAAAAAATGTTTCCTGTATACAATGAATCAAATAAAAGTATATGGGACACAATTCATATAAATTACCCAATAATCAATGAAATATACCTCAAAAAAAGAAAATGGATCATGATTATGTTTTTTTGTTACTATAGTAAAAGTGTAATAATTAATGTATTTTTTGTATTTCAATTAAATAATTGTTTTATCAATGACTATATAGTTATAATAATAATGATTTATAAAATTATTGAACTACATTATTTCTTATTTAAGTATTTATAGGTATGTGATGAATAATACTAGTAAATAAGAGAAGTGATTCTGGGGAAATTTAATCTTTTCTAAAATGTTTTGATGTTTTATATTATCATTGTTGGGTATAAAACATTTTTGGATTAATTAATTTATTTTATAACCTGAGAATATATTTTTTTAAAAATGTTTTAATTAGGGTTTTATGGTGATCCCAGTATTCATATATTTTGTATGTAAAAATAATAGCTACATTATTTTTTTGTATAATTTAATCATAATTATATTTTGAAAATTTATGGAAATTTTATATATATTTTTGGAAATTTTTATTTTTGATTATTCTTACGGATAACTAATTTCAGAATTCATTTTGTTAAAACATAGATATTATTATTTGTGGTTATGCATGATTTATTATGTTGTATATCATGTTCTATCCATTTTTTTTAAAAAATTATTGGATAAAGAAATAAATTAGGGGTCATTGTCTATAATATCCATTTCCCAACATATGTAATGAAGTGGAAATAGATCAAAAGAAAACCAATGGATGATATTATGCATATTAATTGGAAAAAATAAGCTAAGTTCTTATTTTAATATTCATATAGTCCCCCAACTTTAGGAAACATATTTTTTAAAAGAAAAATTATTCAATTAATTTTCATTATAAGATATCAATGTTCTTTTAACTGATCATTTATTTAAGACTTTGTGTTGCTTAACTTTATAATGATTGTTGTCACGAACCTGCCCAGGTACCCTGGTAAACCGATAATAGAGCTTACCCTGACATATCCTGAAAGTTGTTCTGGATCAGCATGGGTCAGCGACTAGCACCTGGCAACGTACAAAATACATGTGGGAATGATTTTTTCCACATGAATGTGGAAGAAAAAGAAACAAAACTAGTATGAATTACAAACGAATCTCCACTAGGAGTGACGTACCAGAATACAACAAGCCATAAAACAAACCAAATAACTACCACCAAAGAACTAAAATCGGGAAAACACCACGAGGTCCTATGGAACACAACTCACCAAGCCCGATGCTCAACAACTGGATCCACCTCCAAGAGGTACTTTCCCCTTTCTAGGACAAGGAAGATGAAAGTCTACAAACACCTAAAGGCAAAATTAGGGTGTGTGCCTAAGCCTAGTATGATACCACAAAATATTCCATAAAAGATTCCAAATATAGATTAACCAAATAAACGATTTCAATTTTAATGAAAACGGGTTTGGGAATTCAAAAGCATGTATTAACAAAACATGATATACATTTTCAAATGATGGAAATAAATATTTTAAGCAATAATTTTATAAATGATGTAATATTCCAAAAACAATGGATTATGTTAAACATTAATAAAAATAGTTTATATAAATTTAGCAGGCATGTAAAGCAGTTCAAAAGAATTGGCATACATTTATATCTCAAATATAAATAAAGAAGTGAGAAACATGGTAATCTGTCAAAAGGTATGATAGTATTAATCAACTATAGTATTCCACACTCTCTATGTGAACTTAGCAAAATGTGTTTACACATGTCCCTATGACACATGCCGAAGTTGTAACGAACCAAAATTTTTCATTGGATATTCCCTTCTTATATTTATGTCATGAAAACACAATGTAATGAACTACTAAGTGATAAGTGAACATTAATAATAAGTTTGTCACTTCTATGTTTTGAATTTCTAAGATCCGACATACACGATTGTTTTCAAGATGATTTTTGGAGTCTAATGATACAGTAATAATTTTTAGTGAATAGTAACATACCCTTGTGAATATTAACATACCCTTATGAATTTCATTATTACCCTTATGAATAGTAAATCATCCAACATAAGAGTAACCTTACCCTTGAAAAATTAAATAAAATTTAGATATCTTTGAAAGTGACAACTTAACCTTATTAAATGTTTTGGTATTATGTAAGTCATAAATAATTAATCATAATTAATTTATTAATTTTAAAGAAAATTTATTTCCATAAAATGTATTCATAAATTATTGAATCAATGTCTTATAGTTTTTTGAAAATTTTATGAAACCCTACGTAATTTTTGAAAGCACTATAAAATAAGTTTTTTTTAAAAACTATTTTTTAAAGTAAATTGTGATTTTAATTAAATAATAAATTAATAATATTTAGAAAATTATTTTTGAAAAATGGACTTCATTTTATGATTCTACATGTTGAAAATGAATGGGGTTAATTTTTGGTATTTTTCCGAAATACATGAATTTTTGATGAACTGTGAAATACCATAATTTACAAAAATAAGCTAAATAAACTAATTAAAGATTCATGTGTGATGTTGTACTGATGTTAGACCACATGGTTTGGGATCAAATGATACAATTAATATTATTCATCATTCAAGACTCACTATTCCTTGTCTTAGGGGAAATTAATAAACTAATGAATTTTATATTAAGGAAACCCCTCTCCCCTCCACTATAAAATCTACTCTTCACCCCCTCATTTCATCACACCTATCAATCTCCAAGACTTCTCTAAACTATTCTCGAACATCTTCCCTAGACCCTCTCCCACATCCAAGAGCTGTGGGTCTCATCAAAAGTCCAATCCTAGCTTCTTTAAGGAGGATCTCGAGAGGAGGATTTAAGAGGCAATTTCTCTCCCACTTCTCCATTAATTTCCTTTCAAGTTCAAGTTCATTTATTGGTCTCTGCCCACCTATCTTCACCCAAATGATATTGTAACACTAGTATTATACATATACTGTAATTGTATGATTATAATGGGATATTATATTATCCAAACGCCTTCCCTCTTCCTTTTATTTTATTAAAGAGAACGTTGTTCATGGTGTGTTAATTTATCACCTTCAAGAACGACATGCCTTCTTCTTCCATTTCTACCTTCAGATATGGTCATGAATCTATTTTTATGGTTCAACCAGAATATGTTATATGTATTATGTCCTATTTAAAGATCATGTACTGACTTCTGAGCATATTACTAAGAGATAAATTAAAACTTGTTCATTGTGATCGAACAACCGCTCAAATTAACCCAAACAATATTCATTTAATTTTCATCTAATGATTCATCCACATGGTATATGATATAACTCATTATAAGATCATTTTAAATTCTGTAATTTCATTAATAACATGTAATATTAGTTCTGGATGTTTACCCATGTTAAACCCAAACATCAATTAATAAATACAGGTGAACCACACAAGAAAAACTATAAAAACGAACATCCCCGAACAATGTTTTTAAATTCTATATGTCATCCAATGGAACATAAAATGACATAATGAGACCAGAATGAACCTTGTTAATGTATAAAATGTTATTTAATTTCTAATTAGTAAATATAATGTCATTATACAGCACATTAAATGAATGAATCATTTGGATACAAGGTAAGGCGAAAATCTCAAACCCAATTTTCTTTCTTCGGGTTCTCCCTCTTTCACTCCAATTTGGTATGGTCACTTCATAAAAAACATTTTTTCATCATTATATTAAATTTTTTGTGATACACATGTCTTACAATATTGTTTATGTCAAACAAAATGTTTTCCAAAAGAACTCTTCTTTTAATAACACACCTTTTACTTCTCACTCCAAGTGGATAGTTCTTGTATCAAGTATGTTGTTCCCTTTTTCTTTTGGGAACCAAATGTTTATGAATGTATTCTTATGATATGAAAATCATTCCTTACCATGGGTTAGTTATGTTCATTATTAATATATTTTCTATGCTGCATGCATGACAATGAGGATATTATGAGGTGACGGGTGCACCCAGAATTATATAGGGAAATATGAATGTTTCAAAGTGACGGGTGCGCCCAGAATTATAGAGCGCTCCAATGAATTTGGTAAAGTGATGAATCTCATGAGTAAATTTGAAATGATGTGTGACCAAGATGCTATCTTGTTTCACAAGTATGTGTGGTAGTTATCCACTAAGATATGATGTTTCATTTTTATGCATTTCCACATTTCAAGTCTTATATTTATGCTTCCTCTCATGGTCGTGATCTTTTTCCCATGTTATGATTATGATCAACCCCATGCCATATTTTTCTTATCTATCCTCTTACTGGGCTTCTAGATCACCCCTTTTGATGCATATCCTTAGTTGTCTACATATACTAAAGAGAGGACAAGTGTCAATAAGAATCTAGTGAAGAATAAATTAAATAAATGTTTATGATTGATGTTGTAATTGTCTAGAATAGTCCTTGTTTTCCCAAGACACTAAACCTTTGGATCCTCTATGTGTAATAATATTATGTTTTTTATCTTTAAAATGATGTAATAGTAATGTAAAAAAAGTCCAGGATGCTATAGTTGGTATTAAGGGAAAGGTTTATTTAATTTTGGAATTAGGATTAGTGAACCCTAGAAAAAACCTATAGCATGAGACTAAGTAAAAATATGCACAAAAGAATATTTATGTAGGGATCCCATATGTTATGTTTCTCATATAAATTGTTTAAATGAATAATTTATTCATGACTTTTTTACTTATGTTTTGTTCTAACCTTTTCTATTTTAGAAAATGGTGGGAACCATGAGAAATCAGGCCAACAACTCGTGCGAGGGACAATGCAACGATTGCCCGAATGACATCCCCAATGATTTGGGAGGTGGAGTTCACAACTTCATGGTGATGCTTACGCAATTATATTTGGTTATGAACAGTAACTATAATAATGGGGAATGTCCTCCTTCACTAAAGTGGGAGCAACTGTCTATTGAATGTTTTATGCGGCAATGACCACCGACGTTTAGTGGATCTTATGATACACTAGTTGCAGAATAGTGGGTTAACTCCATGGAGAAGATCTTTTCTGGCCTTCAATATTCTATGATAGAGAAGGTGACCATAGCCATTTATTGTCTAGATGAAGAAGCTGATCAATTGTGGGATTTTATTAAGAACACCAAGCCAAGGGAGGAAATTGAAGAGATGGAATGGGAAGAATTTAAGATAATGAATCTTAATAAGTATTTCCCACGAACTCTTCATATGAAGATGGAGAGGGAATTTATATATCTCAAGAAAAAAGAAGGAGAATCAATCACAACCAATGAAGATAATTTCACAGGGCATGAAATTCATCCTTTGGGTTTTTTAATCAACAATGATAGAAAAATTGATAGATTCTATAGTGGATTAAAACCACGCCTTCAAATGGAACTCACAATTTGAGAATTTGGGAGTTATGAAGAAGTTCTTCGGTGTGCTCTCAAAGTGAAGATGGATTTTGGAGAATGGTCCCATGGATATGGTGATAAGGAAAGAAATATGGAGTTTCAAGCTGGTGGATCTAATGACAAAGGTGGGAAGAAAAATCAACAACCCACATTCCAAAAATGTGGGAAGTTGCACCATGGGAACATCCTCAAAGGGACGGGGAAATGCTTCAAGTGTGGGAAAGAAGGACACTATGCTCAAGAGTGTCTAAAAGACCAGAAAAGGAAGGAGAATGTAGCCAATGAATGGTGGTAACCACTCATAGTTCAATGCTATAACTGTAGGGAGCTAAGGAACTATGCGAAGCAGTTCACTAAACCCCCAGTTCTCGAGGATAATCAATGTCAGTAACCACCAAATCCAAAGGAACACGGGAAGGCTTATGCCATCACTACTGTGGAGTTGGAGACTGATAATGAAGTCATACAAGGTACACTTCATATTCACTCAATAATGGCACAAGTCTTATTTGATTTTGGTTCTACGCATTCTTTTATATCCAGCATGTTTTCTAGATCTATATAATCGAAGCCCTGCAACCTTGAATAGAGATATCTGTAAAAACACCAAGTGGTGAAATCATTGCAACCCAAGTGTTTGACACTTCTCCTATTGTCGTATGTGGGAATATTCTTTCAGAAAATATCATAATACTTCCCTTGGTAGAATTCAACGCTATAATGGGAATGGATTGTCTCTCGTTATGTAGAGCACATATCAACTATCGGGAAAAGGAAATATCTTTTCATATTCCAAACCATCCCATACTCCTCTACAAATTCAAGGAAGATCATGAATCTCCTTTGAAAAATCATTCGAGGGTGTGGGTGTTGATTCCGAATGAAGAAGCATACCTTGCCCAAATGGATGAGTTGAAGGAAAGTGCCAACCTTGAGTAAATGACCATCGTGAGGGAATACGTCGATGTATTTCCTGAAGAGTTACCCAGAATTCCACCAGATCATGAGGTAGAGTTCTCAATTGAACTCATACCTAGAACTACTCCTATCTTGAAGAGTCCCTATAGGATTTCTCCTATCGAACTGGAGGAGTAAAAGAAGTAGTTGCAAGAGAATCTGGACAAAGGGTTTATACATCCTAGTGCATCACCATGGGGTGATCTAGTGCTCTTCTTGAAGAAGAAGGATGGAACAATGCGTTTGTGTATCGATTATTGAGAAATCAACAAGATAACCCTAAAGAAAATGTATCCTATCCCAAGGATTGATGACTTGTTCAATCAGTTAAGAGGAGCTCAATACTTCTCAAAGGTGGATCTTCATTCTGGATATCATCTGGTAAAGGTGAAGAAAGAAGATATTCAGAAGACTGCGTTCCGTATAAGGTATGGGTACTATGAGTTTTTGGTGATCCCTTCGGACTTACTAATACCCCTACAATTTTTATAGATTTGATTAATAGAGTCTTTAGAAATTACCTCGACAAATTGTTTTCGTGTTTATCGATGATATTCTCATCTACTCTAAGAGAAAAGAGGAACATGAAGAACATCTAAGACTTGTGTTGGAGACATTGAGAAAAGAGATGGTGTATGCCATGTTCAACAAGTGTGAATTTTGGATGAAGCAAGTCACGTTCTTGGGACATGTTTTCACAAGTGAGGGAATTTTTGTGGATCCTTTAAAGACAAAGGCGAATGAGGAATGTCCCAGGCCATCTAGTGTCACAAAAATCCGTAGTATTCTTGGATTAGAAGGGTACTACCGAAGATTTATGATAAAATTCTCACGATTTTCAGGCCCACTAACTATGTTAACAAGGAAAGGGGTAAAGTATGTCTGGATAGAATATGTGAGGGAAGATTCAAGGTGCTAAAGAGAAGGCTGATCACTACACTTTTACTCACACTAAAAAAAAGTGGAGAACGTTTTGTGATATACAATGATGATTCAATGAAAGGCTTGGGTTGTGTACTAATGCAAAATGATAATGTGATAGCCTACGCCTCATGGCAGTTGAAGATCCATGAGCAGAACTACCCGACGCATGATCTAGAGCTGGCAGCCATGATTTTTTCCTTGAAAATATAGAGGCACTACCTTTATGGTGAGAAGTGTGTCATATACACCGACCACAAGAGCCTAATGTATATATTCACACAAAAGGAGATCAACATGCGTCAAAATAGATGGTTAGAGCTAATCAAGGATTACGATTGATCTATTCAGTTTCATCCTGGAAAGGCAAACAAGATAGCTGATGCTCTAAGCAGAAAAGAACCCACTACTCTATCCATGTTACAGATTGAGAAAGACCCTATCTTCTTGGATATGCAAAGAATTGATTTAGAAATCATACGGGCAGGGGATACATCCTACCTTTCCCAAATGGTTGTGCAACCATTTATCCAATAGAAGATTAAGGAAGCAAAAAGGGATGATGTGGAGATAAAAAAGAGGGTGAATGCAGTAATGGAAGGGAAGTTGCAAGAGTTCCATATTGATGATGATGGAGTGATTTGGTTTGGAACATGTCTCTGTGTGCCTTCATCACCTGGGATAAAGAAGGAGCTATTGGACAATTCACATAGATCAACTTTCTCTATCCATCCTAGGAGTACCAAGATGTATCATGATCTTCGAGAACACTTTTGGTGGGATAACATGAGAAAGAGGATTGCAGAATATATATCAAGGTGCATGGTATGTCAGCATGTTAAAGCTGAGTGACAAAAGTCCAAAGGTATGATGCAGCCATTGCTTATACCCATGTGGAAATGGGAAAATGTTAATATGGAATTTTTCATGGGTCTCCCAAATATGTCAAATGGAAATAATGTGATATGGGTTGTGGTTGACTGACTCACCAAGACTGCCGATTTTATTGATATTTGGGAGGATATATTGCTTGAAAAACTTGAAAAGATATATGTGAAGGAAGTGGTGAGACTGCACGATGTTCCACTCTCAATTGTTTCTGACTGTGATCCAAAGTTCACATCTAAATTCTAGAGGAGCCTTCAACATGCTTTGATTACTGAATTAAATTTCAGCACGACCTATCACCCCAAACTGATGGCCAGTCTAAAAGGACTATTCTGACTCTTGACGATATGCTAAGAGCCTGCTCTCTTGAATTCAAAAGTGGTTGGGATCATCATCTCACATTGGTTGATTTCTCATACAACAATAGCTTCCAATCAAGTATTCATATGGATCCATATGATTCTCTATATGGAAAGTTAATTAGAACTCCAACCTATTGGGATGAAGTTGGAGAATGAAAGCTACATTGACCCGATCTTGTTCAAGAGATGACTTTGAAGGTTCAAGTCATCCAGAAACACATCAAAGCTGCTCAAAGTCTGGAAAAGAGCTATGTTGACAACCATTGAAGGGACTTGGAGTTCGACATTGGAGATAAAGTCTTCCTTCTAATATCTCCCTGGAAGAGAGTCATGCAATTTGGGAAGAAAGGGAAGCTAAGCCCAAGGTATATTGGCCCCTTTGAGATCCTTGAACCCATAGGAGCTGTGGCCTATCATCTTGAACTTCCAATAAATATGGATCATGTTCATGATGTGTTTTGTGTATCATTACTGAGGAAGTACATACCAGACCCCTCACATGTACTAAACTCAGAGGTGGTGCAGCTGAAGATGATCTCTCCTATGAGGAGCAGCCAGTATAGGTTCTGGATCGAAAAGATAAGGTTCTACGCAACAAGACAACCCGTCCTGTCAATGTGTGGTGGAGGAACCATAAGTTTGAGGAAGCAACTTGGGAACTAGAAGAGTCAATGAAGGAGAAACACCCTCACTTGTTTGTATAAAGTGAAATTTCGGGGGCGAAATTTCTTAAGGGGGGAAGAATGTAACGACCCAAAGTTTTTCAATGGAAATTCCCTTCTTATATTTATGTCATGATAACACAAAATAATGAACTAATAAGTGATAAGTGGCCTTGAAACATATGTTTGTCACTTTTATGTTTTGAATTTCGAAAATCCGACATACACGGTTGTGTTCAAAATGATGTTTAGAGCCTAAGGAAACAAAAATAATTCCTGTTGAATAGTAACATACCCTTATGAATAGTAATATACCCTTATGAATAGTATTATGACCCTTATGAATAGTAAATCATCCAACATAAGATTAAACTTACCCGTGAATAATTAAATAAAATTTAGACATCTTAGAAAGTGACAATTTGACCTTAGTAAACATTTTAGTATTTTGTATGTCATAAATAATTAATTATAATTAATTAATTAATTTAAAAGAAAATTTTTTTCCCTAAAATGTATTCATAAAAAATTGAATCAATTCCTTATAGTTTTTAGATAATTTTATAAGACCCTACGTAATTTTTGAAAGCATTATAAAATCAGTTTTAATTTTTAAAAACTGTTTTTTTATGTAAATTATGATTTTAATTAAATGTTAAATTAATAATATTTGAAAATTTATTATTGAAAAATGGACATCATTTTTGGATTCTACACATCGAAAAATGGTTGGGGTAAATTTTTGTGATTTTTCTGAAATACTTGAATTTGGATGAATAGTGAAATACTATAATTTACAAAAAATAAGCTAAATAAGCTAATTATAGAGTCATGTGTGATGTTATACTGATGCCAGACCACATGGATCGGGATCACATGATAAAATTACTATTATTTGTCATTCAAGACTCACTATTACTTGTATTAGGGGAAATTAATAAACTAATTAATTTTATATTAAGGAAACCCCTCTCCCCTCCACTATAAAATCATCCTTTCACACCCTCATTTCCTCACACCTCTAAAGCTTCAAGACATCTCTAAACTCTGCCAAAAAATATTCATTATCCCCTCTCCCATGTCCTAGAGCTTCTGGTCTTATCAAAAGACCAAGCCTAGCTTCCATAAGGAGGATCTCAAGAGGAGGATTTAAGAGGTAATTTCTCTCCCACTTCTCATTTAATTTCCTTGAAGTTCTAGTTCGTTTCTTGATCTCTCCCCAACTATATTCATCCAAATGATATTATAACTCCAGTATTATACATATACTATAATTTTATTATTCTAATGGGATATTATATCATCCAATCCCCTTTCCCTCTTCCTTTTATTTTATTAAAGACAACATTGTCCGTGAGGTGTTAATTTATAACCTTCAAGAACGACATACTTTCTTCATCCATTTATACATTTAGATTTGGTCATGAAACAATTTTAATGGTTGAAACAGAATATTTTATATGTATTATGTCCTATTTAATGTTCTTGAATTGAATTATGAGAATATTACTAAGAGATAAATTACAACAAGTTCATTGTGATCGAAAAACTGTGAAAATTAATCCAAACAATCTTCATTTAATTTTTATCTAATGATTCATCCACATGGTATATGATACAACTCACACTACTGGAAAAAAGACCTATACCCACAGTTAAAAACCGTGGGTATAGCCCCCAAAACCATGGGTATAACCTATACCCACGGTTTTGGGAACTGTGGGGCTGAGTGGTGTCGGTATAGGTCTGAAAGCCTATCCCAAGGGTTTGTAAAAACCATGGGTAAAGAATTATTTCCATGGTGTCAATTCCCTATTGATTAATCCCATGTTGTCAAAGCCCAATTCCCATGGGTAAAAAACCGTCTGTATAAATTTTACAAAAAATGCTCCGCCCAGAATAGAACCCACAACCTACATCTTCAACGGAAGGCATCACACCACTCAAGCTACACCATTTTAAATAATATATGTCTATGTATATTTTAAATAATAACGCATACCCGCATTGAAAGAAAAATAACCTTGTAGGTTTTGAACATGCGTCTCAAAAATCAGCTGAAGGACGTGCCTCACCGAGGGACCAACTGGGCTATTAATTTTATTTGCGATATAAATATATATCTACGCATATATATTAATATGATCCGCGTTTTGAAAAATGTTAGTAGTAGAAATCGAACACACAACCTAAAACAACCTTGAAGTAGTGTATACCAACAGAGCTAAGGAATCTTTGAATATATAAATTTATATCTATTTAAATATATTAATCTAAATATTAAATAAATCTCTTGCCACAAAATTTTTTCCCCGTCCCACCTAATTTTATTTCCATGCAATTACGTGGGGAAGCTATACCCACAGTTCTGTAGAACTGTGGGTATAGGTCTCCAAAAAAAAAACTCCCAATACTTATGGTTTTGATGAACCGTTGGTATAGGTTGTCTTCAAAGAAAACTATACCCACATTATTTGGTAGAACTGTGGGTATAGAGGGCCTCTACCCATGGTTTTCCAAAACCGTGGGTATAGGTTCACATACTATCCCTATACCCACAGTTTTTTGCAAAAACGTGGGTATAGACCCATTTTCCAAAAGTTTCATTATTCAATCATTTTAAATTTTGTAATGTCATTAATAACCTTTAATATTAGTTCTGAATGTTTACCCATATTTTACCCGAACTTCAATTTATGAACGCAAGTGAACCACCCAAGAAAAACCACAAAAACGAACATCCTCGAACAATGTTTTTAAACTCTATATGTCATCCAAAGGAACATAAAATGACATAATGAGACCAGAATGAACCATGCTAATGTTTAAAAGGGTCATGAATTTCTAATTAATGAATATAATGTCATTATATACGACATTAAAGAGAAGTAAGCATTTGGATAAAAGGTATGCGGAAAATCTCGAACCTAATTATCTTTCTTCGGGTTCTCCCTCTTTCACACCAATATGATATGATCACTTCATTAAAATCATTTGTTCATAATTCTATTACCTATTCTGGGATATACATGTTTTCCACTATTTTTTATCTCAGACAAAATTGTTTCCAAATGAACTCTTCTTTTAAGAATACACCTTTTACTTCTCACTCCATGTGGATGGTTCTTGTATCAAGTATGTTGTTCCCTTTTTCTTTTAGGAACCCAATGTTTATGATTGCATTATTATGATATAAAACCCATTCCTTACCATGGTTTAGTTATGTTCATTATTGATATAATTTCTATGTGGCATTCATGATAATGGTGATATTCTGAGGTGACGGGTGTGCTCAGAATTATATAGCGCAATATGAATGTTTCAAAGTGACGGGTGCGCCCCGAATTATACAGCGCTCCAATGCATTAGGTAAAGTGATGAATCTCATGAGTAAATTTGAAATGATGTGTGAACAAGATGCTATCTTGGTTCACATGTATATGTGGTAGTAAACCACTAAGACATAATGTTTTATTTTTATGCATTGCCACACTTCAAGTCATATATTTACGCTTCCTCTCATGTTAATAATATTTTTCCAATGTTATGATTATGATCACCCCCATGTTATATTGTTCATATCTATCCTCGGGCTTCTAGCTCACCCCATTCGATGTATATCCTTAGGTGGCTACATTTACTAAGGAGAGGACAAGTTCCCATAAGAAGCTAGAGAAGAAGAAATTAAATAAATGTTTATGCTTGATGTTGTAATTGTTATATACGGTCCTAGTTTCCCAAGACACTAATCCTTTGGATCCTCTATGTGTAATACTATTGTGTTTTTTATCTTTAAAATGATGTTATAGTAATATAAGAAAAGGCTGGGATGCTATAGTAGGAGACTCGTCACCAACACATCGGGGATGTGACCCGCCACAAGTATGGTTTATAACGTTTTTATATCGTAGAGTGTATCCGAATAACTCACTAACTACCTAAGGCTTTCATGTACTCTTACATTATCGGTGAACTATTTTAAGACTACTTAATATATGATCAATACCATTCTTCCATTTCAAAAGTGGCAATTTCTTTCCATTTAAAACCAGACAGGTTTTATTAAAAAAACATGGATTTTCAAAAGATAAACCACTGGGTTTCTATTAAATAATTTTATGCCATTTTCGCCAGATTTAAAACCATTCAAAACCAATTCCATAATTACACAATTTATTTCCACAATTAAATTCCACAATTTAATTGAAATCATTTCCATAAAATACATAATTAAAATTAAACAATTTAAATCAGTCAATTCTCATAAACACACCCAATTCAATGGAATTGGATTTTTTCAAAATTTTCATGCCAAAACAATTTCAAATGTCTTGATTCACTAGAATCGAGTTTTTATCAATTTAATTGAATGAAAATTTGACCAATTGAATTTAAATAAAAAATTTAAATAAATCAAGCAATACAAGGATAATAAATTTGGATAATCAGAATATAACCACCTACCTCAAGGTCTTTGATGTTAGTAATGAAGATAAACCACCCTATATGGTTCAATACACCTCCTCAAAGCCTTATTATCATAAGCATCGACACTGCAATGGCTGATGTTCATCACGGAATCCTAGAACCAAAACTATTTATTTTATTTCACAATGAAATAAAATATCATATGCAATGATAGTTTCTATCTTCTGAATAATTTTCAAATTATCCATTAAAAATATTACATGTGGTGATATTTTATCGCTCTTAGATAATTTCCAAATCATTGATTAAAAAAAATTACATGTGATAACAATTTTCACGTTGTTGGATAATTTTCATATTATCTTTTAAATTATCAGTTGTGATGATATTTTATCTCATGAGGATATGTTTCAAATTTCATTTATATTATCACATGAAATGATAATTATCACATGTGATAATATTTATCATTAATTTGAAAATATTAGTTTATTGTTAGATCAACACATGTGCTCACGATTAACAACCAATAACTTAAATTATCTTGATAAATTCATGAAATTTTCCTTAGATAATTCATTATAATTATATTTTTATAATATGATGAAATTATTAGTTGATATTTTTATTTACAATTACCTTCGAATAATACTGTGCAATTATGTTTTGATAATTATTTTCAATAAGAAGTGCAATTGTCCATTAATAATCCAAAGTAATTATCATAAGACAATTTCATAAACTATGACTAGATAAAACCATGTGAGTATCCTATTATAATAATTTTAATAATTATATTTTGATAATACACATAATCATCCTATGATAATTTATTTTTAAAAAAAATTCATTTAAAATGCGAAAAATAACATTGAACAATACATTGGTTCCTTTAGATTAAAAATATGATCTAGATCCTACTCATTGAGATGAATTCAATGGTACCAACGATGTGCAATTATGATCAACAAAAAAGAAGTTATAGAATTTAGATGAATGGAAGATTAATAAAAAATAAAATAAAAGTAAGAGAAGAACCTACATGTTGCAGCGCACCAAGGTGGTGTTTGGTGCATTGAACGAAGAAGTGAGGAACAACACACTCGTGGGAGTCCTATATCCTTTACACATGGTGAGATTGACCACTAAAAACTAGATCTCCATGTTATTACAAGTCCACAAAACCATAATGTTTCTTCATTCCACAAAAAAACACTATATTAAACCCTCAGTTACCTTATGTTTTAATCAGATTTTCAAAATGGAGTCATTTATTTCTTCCAACTAAGTCGTTGCTGTTGAAATAGATTAAAATGATGAAGAAACGAATGTTTTTAAAAAACAAACCACGTCAAGAATGGAGTTTTGATTTGTGAGCGCAACATGGAAGGGGCTGATGGACAAGGTAAAAAGAAAATTATTTGATAATTAGAATCGGATTTAATTATTAAATTAAATTAATTATTTAATATAAAAATTAAATAATATCAAATGTCAGTTGTGAATAACATTTATACCTCATCTAGATTAAATACCCCATTATGGACACAACGTTGGTCTCAGATTTCCAATATGATGCACCGTTTGAGAGATATTTAATTTTTAATAAATAATATATTAAATATTATTTAGAAACATTATCTTGTGAGTGAGACATCTAAATATCCGGCACCATCGAATGTTATACCCCTTCTAGGGTAAACAATATATTTTAGACATAACCATGGTCTCAAATTTCTCATACGACAGACCATTTTGGAGTTAATCAGTTATTAGGAATAAATTGATCTTGCTTAAAATAATATATTTAATATTTTTATTTTGTCCTATCCAAGAATTTACAGACCTCAAAAACTCACACTAACATAGTTTTGAACTTATAAAATATTTAATTGAATATTATAGAGCATTAATTGGGTGTTTTAGCATTCTATGGAGTATTTTAGAAAACAACACAACTTTTTACTAATAAACCATTTTTCTAAATTTATATAATAAAAATTTAACATAAAATGTTTTAGGAATACCTAAAATAGTAACGTGATGTTACAACCTCCCCACCATAGGAACATTCTAACCCCAAAAAGCCTCTCAAGAGTCCTCCGCATAAAAAATATGAGGCCACTGATCGCTCATCAGTGCCTCCCTTTTCCATGTTTCATGAGAATCCGAACCATGTTGCCATAGTATGTGAACCAGAGGTATCGTCCTGCCATGAAGTACCATGGTCTCATAATCAACAACCCTGACTGGTCTTTCAGTCATAGATAAATCTGGGTCAATATCAAGATCACTCCAGTTCAAAACATTAGATGGGTCGGAGAGATACTTTGAAAGCTGTGATACATGGAACACGTTATGTATCAACGTCAGTTGTGGTGATCGAGCTAGAGAGTATGAAAATTTCCCTACCTGATCAACAACTTCGAAAGGTCCCAAAAAATGAGGAGAAAGCTTCCATTGCCTCCCAAGCTGTCGATGACCTAACTGGGGGGAAACCTTCAAGAACACATGATCACCAACTGATAACTCCAATGCTTTTCAACGACGATCATCATAAGACTTATACCGGATTTGTGCTGTCAATATTCTCTGACGAATCAACTAGATCTTAGTTGTCTTCTCTTGGACCAAACTCGGTCCTACCATGG
The DNA here is from genome assembly GCA_963277665.1 of Viscum album. Lineage (NCBI taxonomy): Eukaryota > Viridiplantae > Streptophyta > Magnoliopsida > Santalales > Viscaceae > Viscum > Viscum album. Next base: position 259,662,265 of record OY728165.1, on the reverse strand, counting down.
AACTTTCACCAATCTCTAAACAAAAAAAAAGGATATTTACAAGGACAGTCATAAAATGCCTCAAAAGGTGCCATTTTGATCGTAGACTGATAACTGTTGTTATAAGAAAACTCAACCAGCCCCTGATGATCATCCCAAGACCCACCAAAGTCAAGAACACAGGCGCGGTGCATATCCTCCAGGATCTGTATAGTTCTCTCAGTCTGGTCATCTGACTATAGATGGTAGTCCATGCTCAAATAGACCTGAGATCCCAGTGCCTCCTGAAGGCCTCTCCAAAAGCGTTATGTAAACCGAGGATCCCTATCAGAGACTGTAGCAGATGGAACTATGTGAAAATGAAAATTTTCATTCACATAGAGATTTACCAACTAATAAACTTTGTTTTTATCTTGAATAGGTATAATGTGAGCCGACATGGTTAGCCTATAGATCACAACCCATATCACATTCTTCTTTCTCTAGGTTTGAGGTAACCCAACCCCAAAATACATAGAGGTTTCATCCCACTTCCATTTAGGGAAGGGAAGTTGTTGAAGCAAACCCGAAGGTTTTTGGGGCTCGGCTTTCACCTGCTGGCATGTATAGAAACGAGAGACAAACTCAGCAATGTCTCATCTCATTCCTGGCCAGTAGAACTATAGTCACATATCATTGAACATCTTTGTGGTTCCTGGTTGAACATCCAACTAGGATTTATGTAAATCCCCCATCACATCCTTCCTTACTGCTAACGACACAACATAACGGTTTTGGAATCACAGAACACCCTATTTGGAGAATGACCACTGGGTGTTAGTCTCCCCACCATAAAGAGAGTTCATAATTATATGGAATTCATTATCAAGTTGTTTTTCCTAAAGAATTAACTCGAGAAGAGAATATGTCAACTCAACACTTGCTAAAAAACTTCATCCCCCTTCCATTGAACTCCAATATGTAACTGAGCAAAAGGATCCATTAAAATCCACTCTTTTGATGATTCGTTCATAGCCTCTAATGGAAGTTTCCTGATTAATGCATCTGTAATGAAATTCCCTTTCCCAGGGGTATAGTCAATGTCAAATTCGAAATATAACAGGTACTTTACCCAAAGCCTTTGGTGGAGATTCAAATATTTTTTTGAGAATCTATAACTAAAGATATTGTGGTCTGAATACACAGTAAACCATTCTCCATAAAGTTAATGTCAACTACACTTAAGTGAGGGCATTACAACTGCATGTTCAAGGTCATGGGTATGACAGTTCTTCTCATGTGGCTTAAGCTGATGAGATCCATAGGAAACAACATTATTACCTTTCATAAGAACACATCCCAAACCTGAACTCGATGATTCAAAGAAGACCATATACCCTATCCCAACCTCAGGAAGAGTTAACACTAGTGTAGTAGTCAAAAGAAACTTTATCTCAACAAAAGAACTCTATCATTTCTCATTCCAGGAAAACATCACTCCCTTTCGAATCAAGGTAGTAATTGGAGAAACAAACATTGATAAGTCTCTAACAAATCGGCGATAATATCCTATTAAGACCAAGAAGCTCTGAATCTCGAAAACATTTCATGGTTCTTCTTATTCCATAATAGCCTTCACCTTATCAGGATCAACTGATATTCCTTTTTCTGAAACCACATTTTCCAAGAATTTCACTTCCCAAATCCAAAAATATCACTTTGAAAGCTTGGCATAAATTCAGTGATTCCTTAGAAGACTTAAAACTATTCTCAGATGAAGTATATGATCCATCTCAGACATGGATTGGACAATAATGTCATCCAAAAATACTACCAGAAATGTATCTAGATACTCATGGAAAACATTGTTCATCAAATCCATGAAAACTACAGGAGCATTTGTTAGGCTGAAGGGCATAACAATGTACTCATAATGGCCATACCTACTCTGAAAGGTGGTCATATGAATGTTAGATTCTTTTATTATCAACTGATGGTAACCATATTGAAGATCAATTTTTGAAAACCAATTTTCCCCTTTCAATTGATCAAAAAAATTGTCAATTCATTGTAACAGATATTTGTTATTTATCATAACTCAATTGATCTTTCGATAATCAAAACATAAGTGAAGAGAATCATTAGCCTTCTTGGTGAAGAGAACTAGTGCTGCCCAGGGTGACACACTCGGGCGTATAAATCCTTTATCAAGAGTATCGTCTAAATGAGACTATAGTTCTTTTATTTCAGCTAGAGCCTTTCGGTAAGAGGGAATAGAAACCAGTCGAGTACCTGGCATTAAGTCAATTGAAAAATCAACCTCCCTTACCAGTGGAAAACTAGTGAAGTCAGAAGAAAACACATTGGGAAACTCAACAATGACTGAAGGAAGATCAACCCACATTTAATCTCTCTCAAGATCAAAATAAAACATTGATATAATTTTACCCAACTCTAGATAAGAGGGTATGTCTCTACTTTTCCATGGGTCTCATTCTCCTTAAAAAACAGGAGGCACTCCACTAGGTTTAGTAAGGTAGACCTATCGAAGATAACAATCGATCTTGGATTTATTGGCAATGATCCAATCCATCCAGAATATGATGTCAAAATATTTCATGTCGAGAACCAAAAAACTCCAAACTTGCTCGACATATAATATAGAGAATACACAAACAATACTTTGAAGACCATTTTATCTCTTTGTACCAAGGGGTGTTGTAATATCCATCGCAAAAAATAAAATTTCCAGAGGTAGATTAATAAAATTAACAATATGGTTTGAAATAAAAGAGTGAGATCCGCCTGTATCAAATAGAGTAGTCACTAAAGATGGAGCTATAGTAATAGTACCTCTCACAGTTGCAGTACATGTATCAGCTACCTCTGGCGACTCTTCCACTACGTGAAGATGCTTTGTTCCAGATTCCTATGGATGGAACCCTTTTTTGCATGAAGAATTTGATTTCCCTATAGTTTTTGGAGGTGTCGATGAGCCTGTTCCTTTACATGGAGTAGAGAAGTGATTGAATAATCTCTGTAAGTTCCCTAAATGTCCACATGAGTTACAGTTTTTGGGTGACTCAGTGGAAACCCACTTAGAATGTCCTGGCTTTCGACACTGATATAAATTAAAAGGATCCCCTCCTGGTGCTATATGAGATCTAGAATGACTATGTTGTCGAGAACTATCATGAGAAACATCACGCTTCCATTTTCCTTTAATGGAACCGATGCTGCCACTAGGAGGAAAAGGACCTCCCTTCGACACTAACTTTCCTGCCACGTCCATCTCAACCATCATCTACCTATCCATCACATTAGCATATGTTGGTATAATCAGTAAGAAAACATGAGAACATATATCTGATCGATGTCCCAACTCGAATATTCAATCCTTCATCTTCTCATTAGATACAATCTCATGAGCGAATTGTACCAACTCTGTAAAGCGATTTGATTACTCAGTCACGGTTTTGTTGGCCTTCTCAAGCATGAAAAACTCCATAGCCTTGGCCAACACCATTGATTATGGATAGAACTGCTTTCTTAAAAGAAAAATAAAGTCTTTCCACTCAAAACACTCATGTTTCCCAGCCATCACTATCATGGACCACCATCTCCTACATGGTCCCTCCAGAACGAAGGTGGTACACTTCACAATGATCACATCAGGTGTCTCCAAGAACCCATACATACGTTCAACCTTACTCAACCATTCCTCAACCTGTTGTGGGTTAGTGAAACCTTTGAAAACTGGTGGCTTCTAGAATAGGAACTCTTGAGAATGATTTTAGAGAATATAACTATAAGGATCCATAGATGGATCCTGAAGAGGAACTGGAGGTGGTGCCTGTCTTAGAGCATGGACAGTAAGAACAATCACCTCAACCAAACTCTTACCAACATTAGAAATCTCTTTCTGAGATTCCACAGAAACCTCTTTCTAGAACTAATTCCCACATCTTCTCAGAGGAATGATGCTACACAACATGAGAAAATAAAAAAAACATTCGATTAACACACAAACAGAGTAATGTGGAAAACTATTATCAAAATATGTGATAAACAAGATTTTGATTTCACTTTATCCAAATCAAAATAGAGAAAATACTTGAAAAATCCACAATTTGTCTTTCCCTAACCACCCCTAGTGCTTATGGTTCATTGCGGTGAGAGATGGTCAGGAAATCAATCACAACTACCTCTGATGTCCTGATAAGAATACTCAAATGCATACAATTATCAAGGAAAGATGGTTAACCTCCATCTAATACCATTTTTTCACAAACCATCCCAGCTACCCTAGTAAACTGATTACCGAACCGACCTTAACATAGCCCAAATGGCTTTTCCGATCCCCACGTGTCTGCGACTAGCACATGGAATTGTACAACATACAAGTGGGAATGATTTTTTCCACAAGAATGCAAAAGAAAAAGAAAACAAAATAGTATGAATTACAAAAGAAACTCCACTGGGAGTGACGTTCCAAAATACAACAAGGCATAAACCTTCCCAAAGAACTACAACCAAAGAACTAAAATTGGGAAAACACCCCAAGGTCATGAGGAACTCAACTCACCAAGCCCAATGCTCAACAACTGTGTCCACCTCCAAGAGATCCTTTCCCCTTGCCCAGACCTCAAAGAAGAAAGTCTATAAACACCAAAAGGCAAAAGTAGGGTGTGAGAGTAATCCTATTAGGATACCACCAAAGATTTTATAATAGATTCCAAATATATATTATCCAAATAAAAGCTTTCAATTTTAAAGAAAACAGGTTTGGAAATTCAAAACCCTGTATGAATAAAACATACTAGACAATTTCAAATGATGGAAATAAATATTTTAAGCAATAATTTTTCAAATTATGGAGTATTTCTAAAAAAATGGCTTATGTAAAACGTTTATATAAAAAAATTATATTAATTCCACAGGCATGTAAAGAAGTTTAAAAGCATTGTCATAGATTTATATCTCAAATATAAATAAACAAGTGAGAAACATGGTCATCTGTCATATGGTACGATAATATTAACCAACTATAGGATTCCCCACTCTCTATATGAACTCATCAAATTGTGTATACACACGTCTATATTAAACTGGCCAAAAGAGACTCATCTCCAACCTGTCAGTTATGTGACCCTCTGCAAGTATGTTTTAGAACATTTTTATAGCTTAGAGTGTATCCAAATAACACACCGACTACCTAAGGATTTCATGTTATCTTACATGAGGGGAGAAGTATTTTACGATTTCTTAACATTCGATCAATCCCATTATTTCATTTCCAATGTGGCAATTTCATTCCATTTAAAACCATTCAGGTTTTATTAAAAAACATGCATTTTCACAAGACAAACCACTAGGTTTCTATTAAATAATTTTAAGTCATTTTCACAAGTTTTAAATCCATTCAAAACCAATTCGATCATTACACAATTTATTTCCACAATTAAATTCAACAATATAATTGAAATAGTTTCCACCAAATCCATAATTTAAATTAAACAATTTAAATCATTTAATTTTCATAAACACACCCAATTTAATGGAATATGAGTTTTTCCAAATTTTCATGCCAAAAGTATTTCAAATTCCTCAATTCACTGGAATTGAGTTTTTATTAATTTAATTGAAATAAAATTTTAGAAATTGAATTTAAATATACAATTGAATAAAATCATGCAATACAAGGATAATCAATTTGGATAATCAGAATAGAACCACCTACCTCAAGAAATTCTATGTTAGTGGCGAGGTAAACCATCCTATGTGGTTAAATACACCTCCTCATAGCCTTATTATCATAAGTTTCGACACACTAATGGTTGACTTTCATCACGAGATCCTAGAACCAAAACCATTTATTTTATTTCAAAATGAAATAAAATATCAGATTCAATGATATTTTCTCTCTCCTGAATAATTTTAAAATTATCAATTAAAAATATTACCTGTAGTGATATTTTATCGCTCCTAGATAATTTCCGAACAATCGATTAATAAAATTACATGTGATAACAATTTCTCTTTCTTGGATAATTTTTAGATTATCTTTTAAATTATCACATGTGATGATATTTTATCGCCTGAGTATATGTTTCAAATTACATATATATTATCACATGCAATAATAATTATCTGATGTGATAATATATATCTTTCATGTAAAAAATTCATTTTATGCTTAGGTCAATGCATGCGCTCACGATTAACCACCAATATCTTAAATTATCTTGATAAATTCATGAAATTATCCTTAGATAATTCTTTATTATTATATTTTAGTAATTTTATGGAATTATCAATTGATATTTTTATTTATAATTACCTTTCAATAATCTTGTGCAATTACATTTTGATAATTATTTTCAATAAGAAGTGCAGTTTCCATTTAATAATTCAAAGTAATTATCATAAGACAATTTTATAAACAATCAGTAGATAAAACCATGTGATTATCCTTTTATAATTATTTTAATAATTATTTCTTGATAACACAAATCATCATCCTAAAAAATATTTATTTAAAATAATCATTTCAAATGTGAAACATCAGATTGAACAATACATTGGTTCCTTTAGATTAAAAATGTGATTTAGGTCCTGCTCGTCAAGATAAATTCAACGGTAACAACGATGTACAATTCTAATCAACAATGAAGAAGTTATAAAATCCAGAATATTGGAATATTGATAAAAAAATAAAATAAAAGGAAGAGATGAACCTACAATTTGCAGTGCTCCAAGGTGGTGGGTGGTGGCTCGACCGAAGAAGTGAAGAACAACGTACCCGCGGGTGTCCGATATCCTTTACAAATGGTGGGATTGACCACTAAAAACCAGATCTACAGGTTATTTAAAGCCTCAAAAACCATAATGTTTCATCATTCTACAAAGAAAATAAAACCCTATATTTAACCATCAACTACCTTATGTTTTAATCATATTTTCAAAACGGAGTCATTTATTTCTTCCAACTAAGTCGTTGCCGCTAAAACCGATTAAAATGGTGAAGAAACATATGTTTTTATAAAACATTCCCCATTAACAGTGGAGTTTCGGTTTGTGAGAAGCAGCGTGGAAGGGGATGATGAAAAAGGTAAAAAGAAACATTATTTTATCATTAAACCCGAATTTAATAATTAAATTAAATTTATTATTTAATATAAAAAATAAATAATATCAAGTGTCTGTTGTGAATAAAATTTATAACCATATTTGGTAAACACCTCGTTCCGGACAGCACAGTGGTCTCAGATTTTCTATACAATGCACAGTTTGGGTGACATATAATTATTAATAAATAATATGTTAAATATTATTTAGAAACATTATCTCGCGAGTGATACATCTAAGTGTCTAGCACCTTTGAATGTTATACCCCTACTAGGGTAAACAATATATTTCAGACATAACCATGGCCTCAAATTTATCATATGATGGACTGTTTTGAAGTTATTAAATTATTTTGAATAAATTGCTCTTTCTTAAAATAAAAAATTTTATATTTTAATCCTGTTATCACATGTGATAATATATATGTAATTTGAAAAAATTTGAATTTATGGGTTGTTCAACACATGAACTCGTGATTAACCACCAATAACGTAAATTATCTTGATAAATTTATGATATTATCCTTAGATGATTTTGTATAATTATATTTTGATAATTTGATGAAATTATCAATTGATATTTTTATTTATAATTACCTTCCAATAATCTTATACAACTATGTTTTGATAATTTATTTCAATAAGAACTGATATTGTCATTAAATAATTCAAAATAAATATCATAAGACAATTTCATAAACTATCACTTGATAAAACCAAGTGATTATCCATTAATATTTATTTTAATAATTATATTTTGATAATACACATAATCATAATATGATAATTTATTTTTAAAAAATCATTTAAAATACAAAAAATCAGATTAATAAATACATGGGTTCCATTAGATTAAAAAGATGATTTAGATCCTACTCGTCGAGATGAATTCAACAGTAAAAATGATGTGAAATTCTGATCAACAACTACAAAGTTATAGAATTTAGAAGATTGGTTGATTAATAAAAAATAAAGAGAAGAACTGATATGTTGCAACTCCCCAAGGTGGTGGGTTGTGCATCGACCGAAGAAGTGAGGAAAAATGCACCCGTGGGAGTCCAATATCCTTTACACATGGTGGGATTGACCACTAAAAACCAAATCTAAATGTTATTTAAAAACCCCAAAAGCATCATGTTTCTTCATTATGCAAAAAAACCCTATATTATACCATCAGTTACCTTATTTTTTGATCGGATTTTCAATACTGAGTCATTTATATCTTCCAACTAAGTCGTTGCCGCTGAAACGAATTAAAATGGTGAATAAACAGATGTTTTTCAAAAACATACCTTGTCAAAAATGGAGTTTTGGTTTGTGAGAAGTAGCGTGGAAGGGGATGATGAAAAAGGTAAAAAGAAACGTATTTTATAATTAAAACTAGTTTTAATTATTAAATTAAATTAATTATTTAATATAAAAATTAAATAATATCAAATGTCTGTTGCAAATAAAATTTATACCCCGTATAGGGAAAACACCCCATTCCAAACACCATAGTGGTCTCATATTTCCCATACAAGGCACCGTTTGGGAGATATTTAATTTTTTAAAAATAATATATTAAATATTATTCAAAAAAAATTATCTCACGAGTGAGATATCTAAATTTCCGGCGCATTCAAATCTTATACCCCTACTAGGGTAAACTATATATTTCAGACATAATTGTGGTCTCAAATTTCTCATATGATAGACAGTTTTGTAGTTATTCAATTATTTTGAATAAATTTATCTTGCTTAAAACAATAAATTTAATATTTTAATTACATCCTCTCTAAGACTTTTCAGACATCAAAAACTCATACTAAAAAAGTTTTTAACGTAGAAAATATTTAATTGAATATTCAATAACATTAATTTGGTGTTTTAGCATTTTGTGATGTGTTTAATCAAAAAACGCAACTTTTTATTGAGAATTCATTTTTTATCATTTTATAGAATAATAATTTAACATAAAAAGGTTTAGGAATACTTGAAATAGAAACGTGATATTAAAATTGTGTTCTTTATCACTATGTATCATAACTTCATAGATGGATTTTTCTTCTGTGTCAATGTTTTCACATCTCACTAATGTTATCCCATTCAAAATCCAATGTTTAGTGACCTTATCATTTTACTTGTTCTAATATTAAGGTGTTCTTAATTATAATTATTTACAATGTGGGTTTTATAGAGAGAAATTTTCAAGTGTAAACCTATTATTTTTTAAGTTTAATTTAAAAAATTTAGGTAACAATTTATTCAATACTGGTAAAATGTTGGAAACCAAGATTTTACCGAATATATATTCTTAAATAGATTCAATTTCATTGATAGCTTAATTTACACAAAACACCAATCATAGAAAAACAATTATATATTATTATTTAATCACGACAGTTATCACCTACATATTGGAAGTTAAGGAATAAATGATATTAACTAATTTTTAAAAATATAATTTAAACGCATTTTAAAAATAATTCATTGGTTACCAATTAGTTATAAATGAAAATAAAAAACAATTTTATATATAGTATGTGTTTATAAAAATACTAATGTTATGCGAATATTATAATTTTGTCTTCATAAATTAAATTAATCACTATAATTCAGAGATATTAAATAAATTCATATGCTATAAACTTAAAAACAATTTTTTAAATTGATCCAATATTTTTTATAGGATTAAGATAATAATACCTCTAATTTTATGTATAAAAATATTTATTTTCTCTAAAAAGAAAGTTTATCACCTTTTAATAGAACACCAATTTAAAAAATTAATTTTAAATATTTTATAATTATTAATCAAATAAATAAAATTCAATTTAAAATTTTTAATGTAAAAATTATCTTATATTGTATTTTTGTTATATTTTTAGAAGTTTCTTTTTTTATGAATTGTAAAAAAACTATTTTCTGAAATACCGTACCTTTTCTGAGGTTATCCTGATATAATAATGATATAAAATTTATTAAACTTATGGAATGAATAATTTATGATATTATAATATAAATATAGAACATTAAATAATTCAAAAAATGTAAATTATAATTTATTTCATGATAAATATAAAACCCATATTTAGTATTGACGCCACAGCTACGTTGTGTTAAAAAATTCAATATTAATGACTTATAGAAAATAATTGAGTGATAAAAGGACTTTGATTGAATTTTTTATACTTTTTATGTATAATGGATGTTTTTGTCTTATTGATTCTTATTTTATAGTTATATAACATAAATCGTATCCAATCACTTGAGCAGTGCTTGCACATGATAGGAAAAATTAAATTAACAAATTAAAGATGTTGTCTTGACATGGATATGATAAAATAAATATAAATAATGAAAATAAAGGATTATATTGAACATAATTAATTAATTTTTGTGATATTAATTCTTTTAAATTTTTATATATGAAATAATTAACTTTAATTCTTATGAAAAACTGATGTAGTTCTTGTTCAAGTAGAAGAAAAATCAATAAAATGATTTCAATATAAATTATATAAATAATTATATAACCCCAAAAATGTGGTTAAAAATTATTTTTTGAGTAGTATTAAACAATAATCATAAATAGTTCTAATTGAGGTCCTATTTTTATCCATTTTTATGACATTATGTTCCATATAATATTTTTAAAAGAAAGTCAAGTTTTTCACACTATGGTCATTATTTAGCATTACATTATAGTTTTCCAGAAGCTATATCCGAAAATAAATAGTCTTTATAAATATAAATGGGTTTTCTTCTTCATTTGAATATATTTATAATTTTTAGGGATTAAATTAAAATCATTAATGATTACACAACAATGATGCCATAATTATTAATGTAATAGAGAAATAAAATAAATAATATTAAAAATATGAAAATAAATATAATTTGAGATAATTTAGTTGATCCACAAATTTTTTATATACCTATGAAATTCATATAATATACTAAACTATTTGGATTAAATTTTATTAATTTTATTTTTTAAAAGTCATAGTAATGAATAACATTAATTTGGAAATTAATGATATTTTATGAATATATTGTTTTATTAAATTACATTAAGAACATGAAAATATTGAAAAAGCCCAATTGGATATGTTTTTTCTATAATTTCATCCCTTATAGTTTATAGTATTTTCTGATGTATTTGACACTATATTTTCCTCATTAATATTTTTATATTTTATAGAATCTCTCAAGTTCCCTATAACTCAGTTATAAAATGGAACTCTTAACTTCCTTTCATTTCACCACCTTCAACCTTCTATATTTATAAAACTCTATCTAATTATCTTAATAGAATTGTTATTTATTTTATGGAAGTTTGGTTACTCTAAAAAGACCAGTTCTATTTCCCTTAAGAAGAGATCTAATGGAAGTATGGAGAAAAGAAGGTAATCAATTTTACCTCCTCATTCAAATTCATTTATTCTTTTATTTATTATTTATGTGTTGTTTCCCCTATAAAATAAAAAAAATAGTACAATATATATACTCGTTTGTTATTATGATTATGAAGAAACCATATTACACCTTTTATCTATCCCATGAAAAATGATAGCATTGCATATGTGTACATATGGCTTACTGTCTCCACGTAGCGGTGCAATTCATTTTTCACCACCACTTTACTCAGATGGGTATAATGATTGAAATAATATATAGTTATGAAATTATATTGTTTATCAACCATTAATATAAAATTAACTTACTTATCCTTTGAACTATTTATAAATGATATCATCGCTCGTGCATACATATGGCTTACCACCTCCATAAAGTGATGTGATTTCTTTTCTATGATCAACATTCATAATAGGTTATATGAATAAATTTATTGATTAAATATGATATTTATGAATTTAATGTTATTCATTATATGTTGGATACATAACCAATGCAATAAAACATTGAAATTCAAGACAAAACAAGCAAGAAAAAACAAATAAATTCTCATCTCAAATAGTGAAATGAATATAATATTATAAATAAATAGGTGGTAAAATTTTGCAAGGGAATAATATATGATAAATATTTGTATAATTATTTTCCTAGTTAGTAATATGCTTAAAACAACTATAAATTTTTTTAGAAATATGCATTGGAATTTAGACCTAAGGTAAGGAAATTCTTTACTCAATTTCCATATTTTATGATAAATTGTTACTCTATTTTATATGTCAAGATATGATTGTGTGGGAAATGAATATTTTTATATTATATTTTATATTCACTTTATTTATGGGGACTTATAGTTGATATAAGTAATTGATTAATTTGATTAACACTCACATCAATATATGATATTTGTAAGTGCCATTCTTTTAAAAATACATTTTTAAAAGTTTCTTTTTTCAATATTTAAATGAACTAATTTTTTTAAACTTATACAACATGAGAATTTTTTTCTGATTTCATGAGTCATTAATTACTTGAGGAATCATTTACATGTTTACAATTTTATTTTCAAAGAAAATTTATTCTTTTATTACTTCATATCTTTTACAGAATAAGTGATTTTAATGTTAATAAGGGTAATTTCATTGAGATTTATTCAATGATATTATTAATGTATCTATGTAAAAATAAATTTTTGAATCTGATTCTTTACATAGGATGATATCTTATGATACCACATATAATATTTTATGGAATATTTTATGATCAATTTCATTGGGGATGTACTATATTGACACTACCCACCATATTTCTCTAGATGGTTTATGATTATTTTTATTGAATGGAAATTTTTTTACATTTAATATGCTAGATTGAAAATGATTGTTTATTTTGAATTTGTTTCACTCATTTCATATGATGAATGCATTGGAATTAGTAATTGATTTATGGGTCCCATTATATACCCTCGATGCATTAGTAGGTCTCATGGGACAAAGTAGTCTAGGTTTTGGGATGACGCCTTACCCATTTAGGTAGATTTCCTGATTGAGTCCATAATGGTATGTTTCATCCATACTACATTGGTATTTTCCTTATTATGATATTAATTATTAACACTCCATGTGATTATTTGATAATTAGAATATCCATGGTTATGTTTCATGTGATAATTTATAGAGAATCATTTGATTTTAATTTATTCTTGTCATATTATACTCATGTGTTTTTAATGGAATGTGTTTTTAATTTTTTAACTTTCTTTATTTTTTATTCTTATTTATGGTAGATTCTGTTGTATTTTTACCCATATAGAGAATCTGAGCTCTCACTTTTCATATGTTTTATTTTCCCCCCAGGATACCAAGATTTATATTATGTTTGACAGAAAAGGATAATCTATTATAATAATGTGTTTTTAAAAGGGAATTAATGTGATTTATTTTTATATTTTTAATTTTAATATAATATCCAAGTATGTGAATATATTTCCAAAAAAACTAAAATAATTGGTCCTTCAGGATGCAATCCATTGTTTAATATAGAAATGTTATAATGTAACCACTAACTCAAGGTTAATAGTTTTGGGGATTATACAATAGGTCTAGCGATATATTGAGTCTTTTTGGAGATGTTCATCTTTTATAATGTTCTTCTAGTTTATATGGTTATATAGGGTTGGTGGAAGAATTGGTGTTTTGGTATTAATTGTTCTTTTTTGAATACCTATATGTTATTTCACCACTTTAGATGAATTCTATATATTGTGGAGACTTATGATAAGTCTCTAATTACATTGGAATTATTTTAATATTGTTGTTATTTGGGTTGTGATTTTGGTTTTTTCTTAAATTTTGGTGATTCTTCCTCAAATTTTTAAGTAATTTGATGATTCCAAGAGATTCATTTTCTGTGGTTCCATCTTTGTTTTTCCCTTCCAATCAAATATTGAGTTTTTGAAAACGTTTTTTAGCATTATGTTGTTTCTACTTCTAAAAAACATGTGTGGGCATGAAAGTGTCATTCTATGGATAATTTTGAAACCCCATATAAATTTTTTATTTAGTATATTTTTATCATGGGGTGTTTTGTGGTTTCAGGGTGTTTTAATTTGGTTTTGATGTTTTGGTAGGTCCTGATATCTGTAGGTCTAGACCTACAAAAGGGGTCACTAAATCCAAGAGGGGATATTTCATGAATTTCCACTAGTATAGGTTCAATTTTTTTTATTATACTCTTGAATGTAAAGAGATATTTTTTCCACACTATGATCGTTTTTCATTGGATTTCTACGTGTATGTTAGTCGTGTCATGAACTAGTCTTCACGTTATGATGCAAGCCTAACAACAGAGTCCTTTTTTGAGGGTTATATTACTCTAAAAGGGGTGGGGACATGTCATTACTGATCCTTGATAGTGGGGTAGTATTTCCAGGGGTGTTGTTTTCATGTTGAGCCAGGATAAGTAATTCTATGATAGGGGAAGTCGCCTAGAAACCTAGTCTCGATATGTGTTATTTTTGTGAAGTTCTAGTTTTACCCCCATCAGGTTTTTAGTGAATTTTCTCCCTTAATCCACTTTCACTCATGTAATCAGACCATAGGAGGGATCATAGTTATTCTCTCACCTTATTTCCTTTATCCCATGGTTCATTTATCCTTCTTTATCGATTCTAAAATATTCATTGAGTTTATTTTCTTATTTATTGTTCTCTTCTCCTCAACATATCCTTATCCCCAAATTTTGAAATCTTCTGCAAACCCTAATCACATTTATGGTTTATTTTACAGTCTGATATTGGTTTAATATAAGTATTTTGTTTTTAGGTCGTGTGGAGGTTGTATTATTCAATGGTTAGGCTACCATCATTGAAGGCAATGTTTTGGTGACTTGTTTTTACTTGGATCAAGGAAGGTAATTTTTTCATTGATTTATAATGAATTACATGAGATGCAAGGATGTTTTAAATGATTTTATTTACAAATAAAACCTATGTGTTTTATACTTAAGGGGTTGGAAATGATTTTGAATAGTTTTATTCACTTGTTATTGAGTTGTCATATGCCAAATGTTTGCAAAAAACCCAAAATGGACCTTTTAATAGAATAACATTGTTTGAAGGGGTTTATATACATTTATTTTGTTTTTAAATTATATTTTTGATTATGAAGGGGATAGTTTATTAAAATTCTGTGCATTGGCCCATACTAAATGATTTTGGGACTCATTATTCTTGAAGTATTTTAGAGAATTTTCAAAAGTTATTGATTGATTTCAATGGTATTTTTTCCCTATTTTGTTACATAGAATATTTTCAGTGTATATATTTAAATGTGGTTAATGTTTATTGGAATCCCAATCATGTTTTCAACGCACTTTTTGGAAATTTTATAAAACAAATTTATTTGAAACTATGATTTCCCTCATTATTGAGCCCCTTTATTTTCTAAATGTTCGTTGTGCATTGTTTTCTTGAGAGAGATGTTTTATATTTCTTATTTTTGATTAATATTCATGGATGTGAAGGGATATATTTTTTATAATGGTTTAGGATGTGAGAAGAGGATTATTTATTTTGATTTAAATGTTCTTTTTTGTGATTTTTTATCTATTATCCTCTATAGATTAATGTCATGAAAGTGTTTGGTAACAATCTAGGAGGTCTTGATGAGTGAAACCCCTAGTATAAATTGTGACCAGGATTAGAGGTAATGTTCCATTGATGATGATCACTCATATGATGGATTTTGTGGAGAACATATACTATGAACTATTGAGATATATTATATATCCCATGTTATTCTATAAGACTACTGATTATATATAAATGTTTTTTAGTGGACTAATAGTTTTCTGTTTCTATTTTAGATCATGTTAGTTGAAACCTATTGATATTCTGATGAAACTTAAATCCGTTTAGTGATAATTTATGGTATCTAGAGTAATATCTTATTATATCACATAGGTTTTTACTTGATATCCTCCAAAAATTTCCAAGTTGTGCCTTGTTTTATTTTTTACCATTGACATGATGGTTTATATTATGCCCATGATTTTTATATGGATGTCATTTTAATAACTTCCAAATAGATTTTTAAATGGATTTCATGGGTTTTCTTATTTTAAAACAATGTGATGTTTTTTCGAACATGATATTTGGGAATTTTTGTTATGAAAATAAATTGATTATTTTTATGAATTTTAACGTCCTATAATCATGGAGTGAAATATATTTTAATAGAAAAAATTTATATAATATATGTACATAACAGTGTATTTTTATGCCAAATGTTCCACATTTGTTCCTAAAAATTATTACCCATGTTTTAGAATGGAGGAGATAATTCAATCTGGTTTTATTTATACTATCTTATGAAACAATTTATTTTATACATTATGTTACACTAGATATTTTGTAAGGTTTTATGATGTAATTCTATAGACACTTTGTTGAAATCCAATTGGGCATATTAGTCTCACACCCTATATATACTCTGGTGCATATGTTTATATGCATCTACTTTGTTTTCTCTTATGTTCTCATTATTTGGTCATATTTGATTATAGTTCATAGGACCATGGGATGTATGCTTGAGATGTGGTGAGTGACCATGGGTCACATTGAGTATTTTTTTGAATTTTTTAAGGTTATATTTTGTTTTAAAGGACAAGAATGATTTAAAAATAATTTTCATTTTTCTAAGAAAAAATGTGCACTCACTTACCCTTAAAATATCTTCCTATATTTACATAAAAAAATATCCATATATATATGAGAAATAAATTTCCAACACACATTATCAACAAATAATTTGAATTGATAAAAAATAAAACATGCACACATTCTAAAATAATAAATTTCAACATTTTGAAAAATATACCTAAATATATTTTCCACATTATTAAGTAATTTCGTTCATTTGAGGGAAAAAATATATTCATTGAAATTATATTATTATATTTCCCCTTTTACTATAAAGATCTAAATAGAAGTCATAGAAGTGATGGGTCATGATATCTTAGCATTTAGAATCATTAGGTTGTACTATAATCAATAAATAAAACCTTTAAAATATGTCTTTTGATAATTTTTTAGTAAAAAGGAATCAACTTGGTACTTTGTAGAAAATAATCTAACATTAACACACCATTTTCAACCATGAACTTTATAAAGTGGTACTCGATACATATGATCATAGATCCATAATGACGAAAAAGATTTCTCAAAATATTATTATCACTATGATAGTAAAAACACCAATATATAGGAAACATCACCTCCAAAATTAGATCATCATGTTTGGTTCATGTCCCTATAAATATTATTATTTCATGAGTTAAATTAATGTAATAAACACTATATATACTAAATGTGATTATATTTTAATTTCTTTCTATATCAAGACATTGACCTATCTCTGAAGAATATAACTCAACATGAAGTGTAATTCAAATTTCTATACTCATTGAATAATAAATATAAAAAAATACATAGATATATAAGATCAATTTTTTGAATTATGTAAATTAAATGTAAAATATAACATTGATGTATCATAAAATACTCATCAATATAATGAAGTTACACTCCTTAACTACACTTTGATAATTACATATGACAATATAAAAAATATTTGATCATGAATCCATAAAATAGAGTAAACTCCAAATGAGTTTTTTAAAATATATTTAGTTCACCAATTTTTCTTATTTGGGAGTAAAAAATTTAGTTCTTATTGAAATTTGAGTTGATACCACCTTTTTATTTCCCATTCCAAACTTCATTAAATATTTTTGGGTGTAATTATCTTAATAAGAAAATATATGACCTATATTGGAAAATTTTGAGACCTAATAAATTTTTAATAACTCTAAAAATTGATATATAAAATAACACCTACTTACATTCTTATATATAGCGGTGGTTGTATAATATTTTCATAAAAAGGTAAATACATCCATCATGAGTCATGATTCATATATCACAATCACGAATTCAATTTTAACCCCTAGAGAACATTATTTTATCTTCCATTACATATTTCACCATTTTTAATAAAAAAGTAAAAATTTACAAATATACACTTCCCCTTCATGTTCACCATTTGTGAAGAAATACATTACACCCAATTGGAAAATATTTTATCTTATTTTATTAGTGATAGAATGAAATATCCTTAAGGACTTGATCCATGAAATTATAAAAAAATCAACATCTAATGAATTCCCTTAAACTTGAGAGAAACCTTTACAAATTGACCTTGTTTTATTACTCAGGAATTGTACTTTTCCATTCAACTTGTTATGGGACACCCACATTATTTCAATAAAATTATTATTTCATGGATTTGGAACAAAATTGGAAGTGTTTTTCATCTATTTGATCAAACTATTTATCTATATATTATACCCACTATTTATTATTAAATAGTAATTCAACATTATATGGTTATACATTTTATAACATGGTGTTATGAGATGTTGTATTCATTATTATCCATATTTGAAATGATTTTATGTGATCACTAACTTTCTTGGACATCCAATTGATTTTTCCACCTTAAATAATCTAAAATTTATTGTTATTGAACAAATGATAAGCTTTGATCAATATCATATTCGAAAAAAAATAAAATTTAGATCAAATTTATTGTTTCCAAAAAATTATATTTTTTATAACCAATTCTACATCATATTCATAAATTATTGATTTAATTCCTTTCTATCCAAACCCATAAAATAAATTTTCAAGCACACTAAAAGTTGTAGAATAAATATGATTATTGTTATTCCATATTAATGTAGTGATATCCAACTCCATTTTTTGTATATCTGATGAAAAGACCATCTAATCCAATTTTCAAGAAATTTCCTATACTTTCCCCCTTTACTTTGACAATACTAGGAATTTTAAACACCATTAAATATTTTATTCTTAGGGCTTTTGTTAGAGTAAATTATATAAGGATGTATATATATATATATATTGTAAATATAAATCATTATTTCTAATATGAATCACTGTTATAATAACTTCAATCCAAAATAATTGAGTAGTGTCAACCTCCAAACACATCATTTGGGTCATATCTATCTAACTAATATTCTTCTTTTTAGGGAAAAAATTTAATTTTTAGTGTATATGGGGGACTATACGCATGATATCTTCTATTATCATTATAATAATATTTAAATTATTCACCAATTTGCTTAGCCCCATAATACATTCAAATTTTATTAAAGGATATTCACACTCTTTTTTCACATCCTTTAAATTCATAAACATTTTTGGGGATCAAATTTTTATCTCATAAAATTTATTCATTAAATTTAAGTAAATTCTATAAAGACCCGTAAAATTCAAGGGAATTTTTTTCTTAATTTTCATTGGAATTTTATAGGAACGCGGTTTCTGACGGCACCTGATTCCGAGGCCCGGAGTGCCCGGAATAATTTTCCGAAGTTTGACTCGGGTATGTTCAGTGAACGAACGAGCGAGAATTTATAACTTTTAATCTGGTGCTCGGAATTGAAATCCAAGGACACCGACGAACTCGCAGCGTCAATATTCGCGTAAGGAGACCTTTTCCGAGGTTGTGTTTTATGCGGAATGAAAGTTAGTTTTGGTAAAAATTAAAAGAAGTTAAATAAAATGTAGAAATACATTTTATTTTTAACTTGTTAGTTAACTTCTCCCAAAGGGAGTTAGGGGTGGGACCCACATCCACTTAACCTCCCTTGAGAGGATTAAGTGTGGTGGGGCCCACACAAACCTTAACTCTTCACCTTCTTTTTTTTAAAACTCCCTTTAACACCTCTTTTAATGATCTTGATAACTTGGGTTATTAAATGGGTTGAGTTGTTTAATTTCAAACCTTTGAATTTCAAAATGATTTGGTTGTGTAAATAAAATAAGACTCTAGCTTATTTTATTTTGGTTAGAATTCCTTATCCATCTTGGGAGGTTTTGAAGAATTCTCTCCTTCTTCAAACTTTGGTGAAGAACGCGAAGAACATTCGGACTTCGACGAAGAACGCCACGTTCTCGGGAACCGTCTTCCGCGACGTCATACCCGCGACACCGACGACATCTCCTTCTGCGTCATCTCTTCCGCGACGGTTTCCCGCGACGAAATCGCCGTCAAAGAGCTTCGAATCCTCGCTTCACGACATCGACGTCCTTTTTCCGCGACGCCGACCACCGCGAAGTTCGTCTTCCGCGGGTCGTTGACGAACATCGTTCTTGGAACCGAGGTAGGGGTTGTTGTTGATTATTTATTTATTCTCGTTCTTGGTTCTAGCATGACAAACTTGAGGATAAATGTTTATTTTCTATCATCTAACGAGAGGGGGGGCCGGACCGCACAAACACGGCCGAATCCCCCTCATTTGTTCTTGAATATTTTTTATTGTGGATGAACGAGATGGCGTGGTGCCGTTGCACCACGCGGGAATCACACAGCAAATATTGCGCGGCGCCGTCGCGCCGCGCCGTGGAAAGATTATCTTGAACGCGACGCCGCCGCACCGCGTCGAAGTAAACCAGAGGCGCCGCGGCCGGAGCGGGGCCATGGCGAAGGGGCGCGGTGTCGTCGCACCGTGCCAGACGACGAAGGCCGCGGCCGGTTCCAGGATGCGGCGGAACGAGAAGACCGGCAGCTAGTTGGGCCACCGTTGTCGGAAGTCGGAAGGGGGACCGGCCTTACCGGTCCCGTTGAGGAAGAACCGGCCGACCATGTTGGGCCGGACGGAAGGGAGAAGGACCGGGGGAATTAATTCCCCCGGCTGGCCAAAACCGGCCCCCCATAATGGGGGGCCGCGGTTACACCAAGGGGGGGGGGCATTCCCCCCCCCCTGTTTTCCTCAAAGCAGGCCCCCCACGTGAGAGGGGGCCGGTTATTAAAAAGGGGCGCGGCAGGTTGCCGCGCCGCCAGGAAAGAGAAGCGGGGGCTCTGCCCCCCGCGCGTGGCACCCAAGCGGCGCCCAGGCCGCGCCGCCACCGGCCGGGCCGCGCCGCCGGCCGGGCCGGGTCGGACCCGGGTCGGGTCGACCAGGTTCGGGCCGACCCGGGGGGGGGGGGGGGGGGGGGGGGGTCGGGCCCGGACCCGGACCCCCCATTTTCGAATCGACTTCGGTCTTTTGCCCATAACATGAGCTACGGACCTCCGATTGACGAACCGTCAGCGGAGATGCGATACTTGGATCGAGACGGTCGATTCAGTATATCTCACTCAATGTTTCGGAATACTTTGAGTTCGGCCGGGTTGGTTCGTACACAAAACCAACCGGGCCCTCGGAGCGGAAACGCTCATATCTTGAGCTACGGACGCCCGATTGACGTGCCGTCAGCTTTGTTGTGTTCCTCTTAGTGAGAAGGATCTTTTGGCATACTCCACCCGAGATTTGGACGCAGGTGGAGTACGTTCGGGTTGGTTTTTCCTTAAAACCCAACCGGGCCCCTAGGACGAAAAAGCCAATAACTCTCAGACCGGGCGTCCGATCGACGCGCCGTCTGTTGCGTTGAGTTCCTGTTGGCGTTACAGAACTTTTGGATACATCAACACTGGACTTTGTGACAGTTGATGTATCAGCCTCTCGGCTCGTGGATCGGACCCTCCCGAACGAGCTTGCTGTGGGCGGGAACCCTAGTGCTGGCTATGACTGCTACTGTGACGACGACGATTGTGCAGGGATCCTCAGTGGACTGCGATGATGAAGACAGCTGGTCTTGTATCCTATGTGGGTCCTAGCTATGCTGGTCTTGTATCCTATGTGAGTCCCAGCTTAGATGAATCAATACTGGTCTTGTATCCTATGTGGGTCCCAGTATAGATGAATCGATGAAGACAGTTGGTCTTGTATCCTATGTGGGTCCTAGCTGTGCTGGTCTTGTATCCTATGTGGGTCCCAGCTTAGATGATTCAATACTGGTCTTGTATCCTATGTGGGTCCCAGTATAGATGAATCGATGAAGATAGCTGGTCTTGTATCCTATGTGGGTCCCAGCTTAGATGATTCAATACTGGTCTTGTATCCTATGTGGGTCCCAGTACAGATGAACCGATGAAGACAGTTGGTCTTGTATCCTATGTGGGTCCTAGCAGTGCTGGTCTTGTATCCTATGTGGGTCCCAGCTTAGATGATTCAATACTGGTCTTGTATCCTATGTGGGTCCCAGTATAGATGAATCGATGAAGACAGTTGGTCGTGTATCCTATGTGGGTCCCAGCTTAGATGATTCAGTATCTATGTCTAATCATCTCTTTCACCTTATCGATGATGTATACCTGTGTGAGCTGAATCATGCTGTTTTCCTATGTGGATTGTGTTGTGCTATCCTGTGTGGATTTTTTTTTGCTTTCCTGTGTGGAATACATATACTTTCCTATGTGGACTGAGTTGTACTTGGGCTCGGAGGTTGGAGCGTATTGGAATTGATGACTTAGGTATGTGTATGGGCATATACCTAAGCTGTGTCGGTTGTTACTTCATGATTGTATCTTTACTTTGTGGTTTATCCTTTGTGGATTTTTGGAGACCTTCACGGGTCTCGGCGTCCCTATTGAGTAGCTTATACTCCTCCCTGCACGGGCTATGCCCGCACTACGTTGTGTTGGTCGCAGACGACGGACAACGTTGATCGTAGTTGAGGCTTGCTGAGCAGGACGGTACCAGGAGGTGGACCACTGGGCGAGACGTGCTCGGAGTAGACGGCGGGACGCGAGGGGCAGTGGAGCTATCTGTACCCACCCTTCAGGTGGGATTTCCAGTGGACAGCTCGGTGTAGCGGCTTTTACTTAACAGTTGTTGTTTTCCCTTTCGAGTTGTACTTTACTTTTAGTTTGGGTTTGTATACTGGCCCATTTACTTTTCCACACTTTCAGTTGTACTCTGTTTGTACTTAGTGTTTACTTTTCTGCTTGCTTACTCTGTGGTGCTTGTTCACTTTACAAAGGCAATGCCTTCCCTTTTTACCGGGATTTACGCCTTGGTGCTAGTCGCCATCCCCTGGCCTGTGGAAGGCGGGCTTGGGGTAGTCACGACATGGGCCCCGAGGGCGGGTCGTGACAAATTGGTATCAGAGGAGTTCGGTTCTACCGCGAACTCTGATCTTTTCTATGTGAAGCAATAATTTTTAGCGTATTGAGTGTGGTTATCAGTCCAGGGAGTCCAGTGTAGGTGCGGCGGCCGACGTATCCGTACACCAGGACCCTGACTACTGATTTCCGACTTAATGCACGAAAACATTGATTGCGTGTGTGTTTCAAAGTTTTCTTTGTGATTACTTTATATCAGCTCACCAGGTATACTATTCTGACTGTGGCGCACCTGTTTCCTTTTCAGGATGGCCCCACGACGGCAGCCAGCTAGGGTTCCGAGAGTCGAGCGTGACGACAGCCCACCGAGCGACGATGCCTCGGTGCAGGGCCCTTTGTCAGTAGTGGAACCGGCGGTAGCTCTACCCACCGAGCCACTGATGCTTCCAGCACCAGCCGCTGACGATGCACGTTGCCTTGGATCTCTGCACGAGTTCCAGCGCTAGCGACCGCCTAGGTTCTGTGGGGAGACAGACCCTCAGGCAGCAGAGGACTGGCTGGAGGCAGTGGTACGAGTTTTTAGGCTAGTGAGGACACCTGCAGACCTCATGGTGATCCTCGCTGCGAGCCTACTACACGCAGCAGCGGGCCGATGGTGGAGCTTGATGCTCCAGGTGCACGATGAGGCATCTCTACTTTGGACGGACTTCGATAGCCTCTTCCGCTCGGAGTTCGTCCCAGCCACCCTTCGTGCGGTGCGTATCCAGGAGCTTCTTCAGCTGCGGCAGGGCAGCATGACAGTAGCCCAATACTCGGCGAGGTTTACTGATCTCTCGCGCTACTCCACAGATATGGTACGAGACCCGTTCTTCCGGGCCCTGACCTTCGAGCAGGGACTGAGGCATGAGATCAGGGCTTCGATGATCTCCCTCAACATTCCGAAGTAGGAAGAGGTGTTGGAAAGAGCCCTTCTATTGGAAAGTTTTCTCGCCGAGCAGGCTCCAGTGACAGGGCCCTCCGTAGGACGGCCCGTAGCAGGGTCTTCTGTAGTTGGCAGTAGACAGGGGACGCAGAGGTCCAAACGGGCCAGACCATCAGATGGGCAGACACTGGATGGAGATTCCGTTGTGCGGGGAACACGAAGGAGAGCCAGCTACACGAGGGGCAGACATTGCTACGCATGCGGCGGGCAAGGTCACATGGCTCGACACTGCCCGACTCGTCCTACAGATGAGAAACAGGTGGTAGAGGGACCTCCCAGACAGAGGTTCGGCCATGGAGGTCCGTAGAGTGTAGGCGGACGAGGCAGAGGAGCCAGCCGAGCAGCAGATGGTGGGAGACACTTCGAGGTGTTGCCACCACCACCACCAGGAGGTCCTCCCCGACCGCAGGGAGTTGGTGGAAATGGGAGAGCTCAGCTTCAGGCAGCTGAGGTCTTCGATCATGGAGCTCTGGGAGCAAATGGACAGGAGCGGAACTAGTGGATACGTCTTTTGTACTTCTAGTTCCTTGTTGCTATTGTGTAGCGTCTTTGTATTATGAGATGCAATAATAAAAGACGCATACCTTTGTGATGTTTTGATTCCCGTCCTCTTTTGTGTTTTTACTAAGAGGTTCCAGTTTTGACTGTTGACTTGACCCTCACTTGTGAGACATCTACTGGAGGAGATCCAGTTACCACACACTGATGCCGACAGTGTGACTCAACCCTTGGAGGCAAGAGTAACGGTTGGATCTCTTGGTAGTAGCATTGAGGCCTTACGACGTCATCCTTGGTATGGATTACTATCATCCATGTCAGGATTGACTGTATTAGGCAAGGAACATGGTTCATCCAAGGGATGAGACCGGATTTCTCTTAATCGACAAAGAAGAAATCATAGCAGCTCTTGTGGGACCAGAGATGGTCCAGGCCACGACAGAGAAGGTCTAGGTCATCCAGGAGCGGATGAGGACAGCTCAGAGCCGGCAGAAGTCATACGCTGATAGGAGGCGGAGGCCACTAGAGTTCGAGGATGGCGACCACATCTTCCTGTGGGTCTCACCTCGACGTGGTATACGGAGATTTGGCAGAGGCGGAATGTTATCTCTGCGCTTCATCGGACCCTTCCAGGTCCTCAGCAGGATTGGCGAGGTGGCTTATCGCCTGGCTCTACCACCACGGTTGCACCGGGAGCACGACGTCTTCCACGTGTCTCAGATGAGGAGATACGTGCACGACCCGACGAACATCATTGGCCATGGGGAGCTTGACGTTGATGATGGGTTGACTCTTACGGAGGTCCCGGGGGAGATAGAGGATAGACAGGAGTGGGTCCTACATGGGCGATCGATTCCTCTTGTGCGCATCAGATGGCAGCACGGAAACCTCTAGGAGAGCACATGGGAGCAGGGGGCTCAGATGCGTGCTCAGTACCCTCATTTGTTTCCCTAGTTTTGATGTCTCTTTACGGGGACGTAAAGCCCTGAGGTGGGATTAATGTAAAGACCCGTAAAAATCAAGGGAATTTTTTTCTTAATTTTCTTTGGAATTTTATAAGAACGCGGTTTCTGACGGCACCTGATTCCGAGGCCCGGAGTGCACGGAATAATTTTCCAAAGTTTGGCTCGGGTACGTTCAGTGAACAAACGAGCGAGAATTTCTAACTTTTAATCTGGTGCTCAGAATTGAAATCCAAGGACACCGACGAACTCACAACACCGATATTCGCTTAAGGAGACCTTTTCCGAGGTTGCGTTTTACGCGGAATGAAAGTTAGTTTTCGGAAAAATTAAAAGAAGTTAAATAAAATGTGGAAATACATTTTATTTTTAACTTGTTAGTTAACTTCTCCCAAAGGGAGTTAGGGGTGGGACCCACATCCACTTAACCTCCCTTGAGAGGATTAAGTGTGGTGGGGCCCACACGAACCCTAACTCTTCACCTTCTTTTTTTTTAAAAACTCCCTTTAACTCCTCTTTTAATGATCTTGACAACTTGGGTTATTAAATGGGTTGAGATTCTTAATTTCAAACCTTTGAATTTCAAAATGATTTGGTTGTGTAAAAAAAAAGACTCTAGCTTATTTTATTTTGGTTAGAATTCCTTAGCCATCTTGGGAGGTTTTGAATAATTCTCTCCTTCTTATTCTTCAAACTTTGGTGAAGAACACGAAGAACATTCAGACTTCGACGAAGAACGCCACGTTCTCGGGAATCGTCTTCCGCAACGTCATACCCGCGACACCGACGACGTCTCCTTCCGCGTCATCTCTTCCGCGACGGTTTCCTGCGACGAAATCGCCGTCAAAGAGCTTTGAATCCTCGCTTCACGACATCGACGTCCTTTTTCCGCGATGCCGACCACCGCGACGTTCGTCTTCCGCTGGTCGTTGACGAACATCGTTCTTGAAACTGAGGTAGGGGTTGTTGTTGATTATTTATTTATTTTCGTTCTTGGTTCTAGCATGACAAACTTGAGGATAAATGTTTATTTGCTATCATCTAACGAGAGGGGGGGCCGGACCGCACAAACATGGCCGAATCCCCCTCCTTTGTTCTTGAATATTTTTTTCTTGTGGATGAATGAGATGGCATGGTGCCGTTGCACCACGCGGGAATCACACAGCAAATATTGCGCGGCGCCGTGGAAAGATTATCTTGAATGTGACGCCGTCGCGCCACGTCGAAGTAAACCAGAGGCGCCGCGGCCGGAGCGGGGCCGCGACGGAGGGGCGCGGTGCCGTCGCACCGCGCCGGACGATGAAAGCCACGGTCGGTTCCGGGCCGCGGCGGAACGAGAAGACCGGCGGCTAGCCGGGCCGCCGGTGTCGACAGCCAGAAGGGGGACCGGCCTTGCCGGTCCCGTTGTGGAAGAATCGGCCGGCCATGTTGGGCCGGCCAGAAGGGAGAAGGACCGGGGGAATTAATTCCCCCAGCTGGCCAAAACCGGCCCCCCATAATGGGGGGGCCGCAGTTACACCAAGGGGGGGCAGCGCCCCCCCGTTTTCCTCAAAGCAGGCCCCCCACGTGAGGGGGGGCCGGTTATTAAAAAGGGGCGCGGCAGTTTGCCGTGCCGCCAGGCAAGAGAAGCAGGGGCTCTGCCCCTCGCGCGTGGCACCCGAGCGGTGCCCAGGCCGCGCCGCCGCGCCGGACCGTGCCGCCGCGCCGCCGGCCGGTCCGGGTCGGACCCGGGTCGGGTCGACCCGGACCCCCCGTTTTCGAATCGACTTCGATCGTTTACCCATAACTTGAGCTACGGACCTCCGATTGACGAACCGTCAGTGGCGATGCGATCCATGGATCGAGACGGTCGATTTGGTATATCGCACTCAAAGTTTCAGAATACTTTGAGTTCGGCCGGGTTGGTTCGTACACAAAACCAACCGGGCCCTCGGAGTGGAAACACTCATATCTTGAGCTACGGACGTCCGATTGATGTGCCGTCAGCTTTGTTTTGTTCCTCTTAGTGAGAAGGATCTTTTGGAATACTCCGCCCGAGGTTTGGACGAAGGTGGAGTACGGTCGGGTTGTTTTTTCCTTAAAAACCAACCGGGCCCCTGGGACGAAAAAGCCAATAACTCTCAGACCGGGCGTCCGATCGACGCGCCGTATGTTGCGTTGAGTTCCTGTTGGCGTTACGGAACTTTTGGATACATCAACTCCGGACTTTGTGACAGTTGATGTATCAGCCTCTCGGCTCGTGGAGCGGACCCTCCCGAACGAGCTTGCTGTGTGCAGGAACCCTAGTGCTGGCTGTGACTGCTACTGTGACGACGACGATTGTGCAGGGATCCTCAGTGGACTGCGATGATGAAGACAGCTGGTCTTGTATCCTATGTGGGTCATAGTTGTGCTGGTCTTGTATCCTATGTGGGTCCCAGCTTAGATGATTCAATACTGGTCTTATATCCTATGTGGGTCCCCGTATAGATGAATCGATGAAGACAGTTGGTCTTGTATCCTATGTGGGTCCTAGCTGTGCTGGTCTTGTATCCTATGTGGGTCCCAGCTTAGATGATTCAATACTGGTCTTGTATCCTATGTGAAACCCAGTATAGATGAATCGATGAAGACAGCTGGTCTTGTATCCTATGTGGGTCACAGCTTAGATGATTCAATACTGGTCTTGTATCCTATGTGGGTCCTAGTATAGATGAACCGATTAAGACAGTTGGTCTTGTATCCTATGTGGGTCCTAGCTGTGATGGTCTTGTATCCTATGTGGGTCCCAGCTTAGATGATTCAATACTGGTCTTGTATCCTATGTGGGTCCCAGTATAGATGAATCGATGAAGATAGTTGGTCTTGTATCCTATGTGGTTCCCAACTTAGATGATTCAGTATCTATGTCTGATCATCTCTTTCACCTTATCGATGATGTGTACCTATGTGAGCTGAATCCTGTTGCTTTCCTGTGTGGATTGTGTTGTGCTATCCTGTGTGGATTTCGTTTTGCTTTCCTGTGTGGAATACGTATACTTTCCTGTGTGGACTGAGTTGTACTTGAGCTCGGAGGTTGGAGCGGATTGCAATTGATGACTTAGGTATGTGTATGGGCATATACCTAAGCTGTGCCGGTTGTTACTTCCTGATTGTATCTTTCCTTTGTGGTTTATCCTTTGTGGATTTTGGGAGACCTTCAGGGGTCTCGGGGTCCCTACTGAGTAGCTTATACTCACCCCTGCACGGGCTATGCCCGCACTACGTTGTGTTGGTTGCAGACGATGGACAACGTTGATCGTAGTTGAGGCTTGCTGAGCAGGACGGTACCAGGAGGTGGACCACTGGGCGAGACGTGCTCGGAGAGGACGGCGGGACCCGAGGAGTAGTGGAGCTATATGTACCCACCCTTCAGGTGGGATTTCCAGTGGACAGCTCGGTGTAACGACTTTTACTTTACAGTTGTTGTTTTCCCTTTCGAGTTGTACTTTACATTCAGTTTGGGTTTGTATACTGGCCCATTTACTTTTCCGCACTTTCAGTTGTACTCTGTTATTACTTAGTGTTTACTTTTCCGCTTGCTTACTCTGTGGTGCTTGTTTACTTTACAAAGGCAATGCCTTCCCTTTTTACCAGGATTTACGCCTTGGTGCTAGTCGCCAGCCCCTGGCCTGTGGAAGGTGGGCTTGGGGTAGTCACGACATGGGCCCCGAGGGCGGGTCGTGACAAATTCATTATTAAATGATAAAAACTAATAATCTATATTCATAAAATTACTCTTTATAGGCTTAAATGTACTAAATGAAGATTATTTATTGGATGATATGTTTAAATATTCACTTTTTCTATAAAAAGATAAAAATATTTCCCCTTTGGCAGGTGTAACAAATTAAATTTCATTGTCTCTACATTATATAAATGTAATGAACATTTGATATAACACCATGTAATTTTGATATATATTTTTTCCATTTAAAAAATACTATTTTGGATATCTTATGAAATAGGAGACACCCAACCAAAAAACCATTATACATATTACCAAGGTAAAATATTATTATACAATATAAACATTGAAAAATTATGAAGATGAAATTTGAAAGTAAATTAATCATATTATAATAGTTTTAGAATATAATTACATAAAAATTCCATTAAAATTTTACCTTTTAATCATAGTTTTCAACGAGGATCATAATCTCTATTGAAAATATGAAAATAAAAAAAGATTTATAGATATAATGAAAATGCTGAGAGAGAGGTAAATGAGTAACAATAATGAGTTTTATTATATATATATATATCAATTAAATATGAATGTTATATATGTGGTCATTAAAAATATGATCATTGGATAAATGGTTATTGGTGAAATTATTTAATGTTAAAAAATATATTTGGAAAAGAATTGTTTTCATATGTATTTTTTATTTCTATCATAATAAAATAAAATGATTATTTTTTAATGATGAATATAATTTATTGTTTTAATAAAAAAAATTAAGATGCATTTAATATTTAGTTGATAGTTATTCTGATTTAAAACACTTAATGTCTAAAATTGTTTTTTTATATAAATTGTTTTTCAATATATATGATGTTCTTATTTAAATTATAAATTTCATATATTTAAAAATTTGATTATATTAAATAGATTAAAAATTTGTAATCAAATTTTTTTTTAAAGTGTTCAATTCTATTTTTATCTATAAAGATAATATGCCTATGTAAAATCCAAGTTACCATAATAAAGCTAAAACAAGGTAAAAAGTGGAAAATTTGAGTGTGAAAAACCTGAAATATCATAAAAAATATTTATAAATGTGTGGATGAGATATTTATTGACCAGAGCTTATGAAAATCCCGTTATATTTCACATTTTATCCACATTATTTATAAAATTTCAACATTATACATCTGGGAATGAATATTTTCTAAAATGCTTCTGAAAACTCACTTATAAAAGGACCACTCTTCTACCCCTTCCAAAGCACTCAAAATTTTCTGTTCTTTATAGAATATATCAAAAATCCAAAATATTTATATGAATATGGGATTATTTTAATTCCATGACGGAATCTTAAATCCTTCATTTGGAAAGAACACATGTCAAGAAGGAGCGAATTCCACAAGTATCTAAGTTCTTGTCTGAATATTTCTATTGCTTTCTAATTTACACACGTACTAAAAATCATAATTCTGTGTAATTATTATATAATAACATCATTATACATCTTCGAAAAAGATATTACTATTACATAGCTCTATACTCTTACTCATTAATTAGTATAACATGTTCTTGTTTTGATTAGTTCAACCTCATGCATGAACAATGCAATACCAACATGTTTATATTCACTAGTAATAAGAATTATGAAATTTATAATGGTAATGGATGATTTTAATGAGTAATATATATCATTAACATGGTTCTATAATTAAGGTATAAAAATTATTTATCATTATAAACTAACTCATTATTATCGATAAATTTCCAAAATATGATAATCACGGTTTAAATTAACACAAATCATATGCCTAAAATTCATAAAATTAATATAGGAATACATAAATTATTGAAAAAGTGATTTAAAAAACATAACTAATATTTTAATGATTAACATGGTATCAAATAATAGGGACTCACATCTCTATTATAATACTTTTACTAAACGATCAGAATTGCAAACATTTAATGTTGAAAATAAACAATAAATATGGAATATATATTTAATGATTGATTATAATTGAAAATTAATAAAGGTAATATATATGAATAAGGTTATTAAATATATGACTAATAAGGATATTTTTATTATATAGGTGGTTAAATCTCTTTATTTCAACACACAAGTACATGTAAGGGTTTCTTTCAAATATCACTTTGAATTCTTTATTGGTATGACCAAATTTATATTTGGGGACATTTTATAATATTTATATCAAAATATTCCTATATTTTATAATGATATTGGTTTTAAAGAGTTTTACATGTCATGTAAAAATTTCTTATTTCTTTTGGTTGATAACATAACTGATGTAATTCTTCTAGGAGAGACCTACTGTACCTCTTTTTCTCATAAGATAACATTTCTCAACCATGTCTATATTAATTATTTCTACGGATTTATTTATATATTATAATATGAGTTCACAAGGTATTCAACAATGTAATTTATTTTCTATAATAAATTATTCTTCCTTATATGTTTTTAGTGTGGTCTTTTTGGGAGAACCTTGACTCTCATTAACAAAGTGTACAATGAATCGTTATTTTTACTACTTTACATGTGAATAAATTTTCCCACTTTTATAATAAATTTTCATAATGAAAATTTATCTCTATGTTTTTTTCCAAATCCAAGGAAATATTTATTCAAATTCCTCTTAATTTTTTTTTAAAATTTTTTCAAATAAAAATGATATTTTTTTTCTTTTTTTCGTACCAATTTTCTTGAAACTCTTATTAAATGTCTTTCCATATATATAGAAATTATTTAATGTTTTTATGATCTACTGGGTATATTTTCATGTTATACCATCTATATTCATTCTTTGGATTGGTTATGATCATGTTATGATAAATTTTTCATGATAACCATATCTCTTCATGAGTTAATTATGTTATGATGGGATTACGAATGTTTTCAAATTCTTATGACACAAATGTGTATAGTTTAACATTATGTGATGGTTGGGTATTTTATAAAAATCTACTTAATTAGTTGATGTTTTATATCTAATTAGAATATCATAGTTTAAGGGTGGTTATCCAATGTCTACCATGTTAATAGATGTGGGTGGTTAGCTTGAGCCTAATATATTATGCGATGTGGGTAAGCCTAGCCCATTATGATATAAATGTATTGGTGGTTATAAAGAATATATTCTAAGATTTATATTCTTATGTTTATGATGAATTATTATTTCATTCAATTTAGCAGTTTTATATTCTCATGAGTGAGGATTATGTACTCATGTCATATGTTATGCTAAAAGCATTATCCTAGGAATCATGTTTATTTTGTATATTCTATTGGTTATGTTTATCTTTTTTTATGATCCCCAACCCGGATTATATCCTCACAACCACAATCTAATATTATTCTCACCAATTATCTTCAATTATAATCTCATTTTTTATACTTATAGTGCATCTGAGATCAAAATTTCTTATGTTTCCATTCCCTAGGATACAAAGAAGATTATTTTGTAGGATGTGTCAAAATATGTATCATGTTAAAATATTATTTTTAATAGATATTGAAAATATTGTAAAATATTTTGTTAATGAATTTAATATCTAAATTCAAAAAATATTCTTGTTTTTTAGATGGTATTTTTTGTGATATGAAATTATTATTCATATAAAATGATGTGACATGTATGTATGTTGTGATGAGGTTTCCATAGTTTCTATTAGATCATAGTTTAGATATTTTTTGGGGATTAATTTATGATGAATATGATGACGGAAAATAAATCATCCTATATTGAAATAAAATTTATATAGTATGAGCCAAAAATGACATATGTTGAAATAAAGGTGTTATAATTTAGAACATCTTAGTATTTCTTTTCTTATCACATGATTAATCACACTTATTATTCTTTTTTGATAGCCAAACTAATCTTTTGGAATTAGTGAATGGATGGAACTAAGAGGAACCATGTTATCAATGAATGGGAATGATACTACAATAGATATCATAATAAAAACCGATATGATAAACGATATATATTAAAAAAACATGTAGAAATGATCTTGTTACTGTTACATGCTATAATCAATATCAGGAATTTTGAATAACTCCAAAATTTTTAATGGAATAAAAAACTATCCATTGATTATTTAATGTTACAATATCAAACAACCTTTAGTGGGACTTCAAACCCACATATTACTAAGGGAATGCAAAACACAATTGAAAATATATTTTATATTTTCTAATTCTCAGAGTAAGGAAATGTTGTTCAATATGTTTAACATTTCGAATGCAAGCATAATAAATGGTGGACTCTCATTATGAATATGACACTAAATGAGGATGTTTACTTTAAGGAATGGGAATAGATAATGAAAATATTCATCACTTATTATTATTCCAGAAAACATCATACAAAATTGGAGTTAGAATTCCAAGAGATAACACAAAACGAGGATAAATATGTTGATACTTATAAAGACAAATTCTGAATACTTGGGAGGCATGCCACTAGTTTTATCATTATCCCAAAAAGCTAGATCATTTCTTTTGTTTCTTAAAACTAAGTGTAAAAATTAATTAGCTATAAGGTACTTTGTTAGTTATGAAGAAATTATTTTATGATCTCTCAATGCAGAAACGTAGATTAGAGAACCCCATTATTCTAATGGTTTTGGGTAAAATAATAAACACTGTATTTTCAAGGAAATAATAATGATAAATAATATTAAGGATTGGAAGTTAATCTTCCTTGTCACCAAAATCAATTTTTTATTTTCAGTGAAATCTATTTTTAGGGTTGAATGGGAACCCTCACAGCCACAAATAAGTCATAATAATAAAAATTACATCAAAATGAAATGTTTCAAACATAAAATCCAAAAATCCTCCTAGAGGATGATCAAAACCTACCCATTGAGGACCGATAATATCTAATCACCCAACGATGTATTCCACCATTACCTACAGATACCTTCATTAGAGGAATAGAAAAAATGAAAATAATATTTTTGGATCATTGAAGATAGTTCAAAAAAACTGACCACTATTGAACTACTACTGAAAAAATTCACTAACAGAACAAAAAACACAAAACCACATTAAAAAACCATTATTAAAACCAATATTCACATTCATTCCTCCTCCTGAACTACTAAAAATTATATAGATCCACAAAATGATCTTCATCTAAATAATACCACCATCCCGACTTCCACACTTCGATTAGTGAAATTCCAAACCCATGGCATTCAAAAACACCAATCAATGTATGGTAGACACAACCATCATGACAAGGATGTAAAATAGGATTAAATGAAACAAAAAATCAGGTAATAATGTCCCAATGAGACATCCATATGATTTTATATCTAAATATGAAAACCCCCAATAATCCACAATTGAAACACCATAAGAGATTTGATTGAAACTACACAACTATCCAATGAAAAAACTATATCCAGATGAGAAGTCCCTTAATAACATGAATATAGAATATATATGAAAAGTATGACTAATGAAATGGATGGATGGAGAGATAAAAAATGAACCACCAACACTCCAATGGTACAATTGTAATGTGTATTGGAATTATACCAATAAGTGCACAGAACCCAAGGTTATAGGGGAAAACGGACACAAGAAACCTTAAAGATGAGGGATAATGGGAAATCCTATGAAGTCACAACCATTAAAGTGGGTCATTGAATGAATGTGGTGAATGGTATACACATCATCAACAGTAGAACTAAAAATTTCATTTTTTATTCTGGTTTTACCCACCCTTATATATCTAATTATTTTCAGAGAATCAAATCAAAACCATAAAAAAGATATTGAGTTTTGGGTTAAAACTTTTAGGCGTAATTATTATTAAATCCCAAATCTACAACTCATTCGCTGTAGACGTTTTTGGGTATTTGTTTTTTAAATATTATTATTATCCATTTAGATGAATTTGATTTTATTTTTGGTTTGGAATGGATCCCTTTTCATAAATACTATCTCAATTAATGAGATTTGAATATTACCATTCATATATTAAATCTACCCATGACCATCTATCTGTGAAAATAGGACAAGGAAATTCTTATAGATATGACTTCAATTATATGGGTCTTAATTCCCAATATTTTGGGGGTATATATATCCAATGGTTAGGGAGAAACTTGATATTAAATTATTTTTTTTTTCAAAATATTTTGATGTATTTCTGAAATATTTTTATGGCCTTCCCCAAAATCTCAATGATTCTTTTTTCATCTACTGCAAAATAGGACTTTTCTGTTGAAAAAAATGGACATTATCAGGAAAAGAGATGTGATAACTACTAGAACATGATTAAACGTCGTAGTCTTTTATCAGTTCTAAAAATGACAGATAGAGTGGTCCTTTATCCGTTCTTTTATTTACTATCAATAAATTTTACCATTATCGATTCTTCAAAAAGAGTGGATAAAGGTTTCATTTATCAATGTTTGTAAAGAGAGATGTTGTAGTGTGTTATATGTTCACACTATAGCACTAGTGCATATTACTTTTATAGTACACCATATCGCCAAAAACCCAATGAAATCAGAAAAATCATGTACTAAAAAATAATATAATTGAAATAAAATTTACACCCCCAATTCATGAAAAACACAATATTATAGACATTTAAAACATTGGTTTATACCATTACATAAGAAAAAATTATCAAATACATTCAAAAACATCAATATTACATTGTCTTTTGATACTAACCAATGCTTGAGAAAAAATACCCCTTTATAAGAAAAAATTTATATTATAAATATTAAAAATAAATAAATAAACAGAATGTTTTAATATTAAAGTAAACTTTGCGTCATACCAAGAACACTATGTATCAGATTGAGATGTGGTTGATTCATGCACATCACACAATTTCTTATTCATTATTAATCATTTCCTCAATAAAAATTCCCTAAATAAGTAAAATATAATAATGATAATGAAATAAATTAGGTAATAGTAGATATAATAATGAGAAAAAAATCTAGATTTGTTTTCTTTGTTTGGTCATGTGATGCGTGTTTTAAACTAAAAATACACTTATATAACGAAAAGATGATCTTGGAGCCATAATATTCACAACATGCATTAGATTGAGCTGTGGTTGTTTCCCACATGTCTCAAATGGCATCTGGATCATTTATATAACGTATCAAAATAATCCAAATGTGTTTGATCGGTTATGAGTATATCCCTTTTATTTTTTACTAAAATATCATTTTAAACTGGAAACACTCCCTTTAGCTCATATAGATCACAAAATGTGTTTTTTTTTGACATGATACAAACTCCTGCATGTCATAAATTTCATAAAAATTGATATAAAAATTATCGAGGCCATCTATGTCCATTTTCTTGGTTTTTAGTGAGTCCTAATTTTTGAACTAAAATCTAGACCTTAAACCTTTAACAAACACATTATGCCATACTGGTCACACTGTGAATCAAAGTGAGGTGCTGCTAATTCCAACACTTCCCAAATGACTTATGGGGAATTTTATTAATGTATCAGAACCGTATGAATGATTTTACTCTGTTTTTACATGGTTAGTTGTCCTTTTTATTAAAATTGATATAATTTTAAAATAAAGAACCACAATTAGTGT
Organism: Viscum album; assembly: GCA_963277665.1. Lineage (NCBI taxonomy): Eukaryota > Viridiplantae > Streptophyta > Magnoliopsida > Santalales > Viscaceae > Viscum > Viscum album. The sequence continues at coordinate 259,625,480 of OY728165.1, read as the reverse complement.
CATACCGGTCACACCATGCATTGGATTGAATTTGGATGATTCCTAAATTTCCAAAATGACATATGGATGATTTCCATAAAGTAATAGAACATCACAAATTTGTTTTGATGGTTTTTAGTGTGTATCTTGTATTCTTTAAAAAATGTCATCTGGACCTGGAAACATAGAATTTGACTCATACTGATCCCATAGTTTATTAGTATGATGTGAAACCAATTCCTACAGATAAAAATGATTTACTAATAATGTTCATAAATTATAAACAAAATATGAATATTTTTCCTTAGTTTTCAGTGAGTGACACTTTTGGAACTAAAATGACATTTTAACATGTTAATTTATACTTTGAGTCATACTAGTCATATCGTGCATCGAGTTGATGTGCAACAGATTCTTCCATGTATAAAGGGTTATATGGATAATTTTTCTAAATTATCAAACTAATACACATTATTTTTTTCTATATTGAATAGGTCAATTTTCCTTTTTACTAAAATCGATCTTAATTTTAAATAAAAAGATGTGTTTGGTGACATATCGGTCACACCATGCATTGGATTAAGGTGTGGTTAATTATTACTTGTCTCAAATGAAATATGGATAATTATATTAAAGGATCAATACAATATTTATGTGTTTTCTCGTTTTTAAGTAAGTCACTATTATTTTTTACTAAAATTTCATTTTATACTAGAAACAGACACTTTGACTCATATCGATCACATCAAGTGTCATTTTGACATGAGAATGATTAATACATTCCATAAATTATATATGAATTGATTTCCTAAACAGTCAAGAAAATCCAATATATATTTCTTTAATTTTAGTTAGTAACACATTTTGAAGTAAAATTTCATTTTAAACTAATAACAGACACTTTGAGTCATACATGTAAAACTATGCATTAGAATGATTTGAAATGGATTAATACACATTAAAATGACTTATGGATCGTTTTCTTAGTGTATCAAAACAATTTGAATGATTTCCCTCCATTTTCAGAAGGCCAGTTATCATTTTTTACAAAAATGGATGCCAATTGTATATCAAATGGTGCACTTGGAGTCATACCGATCACATCATCCATTTAATTGAGATGTGGATAATTTCTACATACAAAAAATGAAAAATAGATAGATTTCCAAATGTATCAAAACAATTATAATGTGTTCACTAGGTATTTTGTACATCACATGTCTTTTTTTACTAAAATGACATTTTAAACTGGAAACAATTACTTTGACTCATATTGATCACATCATGTATCAGTTTGATGTCAGACTCATTCAAGAATATAATAAATGAATTTGGAATGAATTTAATAAATTATCAAGATAATCAAAGCAATATTTCTCAATATTCAATGAGTAACACTTTTTGATCTAAAATTCCTATTTTAAACAGATAATGGAAATATTGATTCGTACTAGTCAAATTTTTTATCATATTGAGTTTTGTCTAATTCCTAGACATCACAAATGACTTATGGATCATTTTCATTAAGTATTAAAACAATATGTATGTGATTGGTAAGTTTTTTGTAGGTGAGTTTTCCATTTTACTAAAATTCATATCAAATTTAAATAAAAAGATGCACTTGGATTCATACCAATCATACTATGTGTCAGATTCATATGTGGATGAAAAATACATGACTAAAATTACATACGAATAGTTTTGATAATGTATAAAACAATAATAATATTTTTTCCTTGATTTTAATTATGTATGTTTTCTTTTTTACAAATATTATTATCAATTTTAAATAATAAGAAACACTTGGTGTCATACCAGTTACACCATGTGTTAGATTGAGGTGGGGTTGATTCCTTTACTTTACAATGTATTAAATAAATAACTACTAACAATACTATAATTTCCATTGCATTTCATTATAGAACTAGACACAAAAAATATTGACTCAATGTTCTTAGCCAAAACACCATTCTCATTGTGGAAATCCAGGAGATCCAAGGAATCTCATATTCCCATTATATCATGGGATGTCACCAAAATGGGCACATGATATTCCTCCGCTCTTTTTGGATTTTAAAAATGAGATTTTTTTTGTGTCTTGGATATTCGATACAATATGAATTGTTGGCGGTTCGACAATTAAAGGAAATGGAAATAGTGGTAATATTTGGAGTTATGAAAACTATACCTCATATATGGCTTGTTATAGATAGTTGAAAAATAAATATGACTTCCAAAAAGATCTTTTATAATAGAAAAATAAGTATTAGATATAAATGATAAGGAAATTAAATTACAAATAGTGGATAAAATGATGAAAATATTAATTAAATAAGTAGTAGGAATTCATCTTTTCATGATTTTTATATGCATTCTTGATGTATTTCCTTCTTTCATTATCACTATTAAAGGTTCAAACAGTTGAATCCACATGTATTAGAAAACAATTATTATGCGATTAATACAAAAAATAAATAAATTAAACATAAATATGAAATAATTAATTAATTCTATGGAAATTGATTTTATTATCAAAACATCAAGATTACCTCAATTATTGACTAGTGGAGGGAACATGAAGGAAATTGATAAATTCCAACACTTCATGGGTGAAAAGGATTGAGGGATAAGAAGACTATAATTTTTTTGGTAAAGAAAGTTATAAAAGATAGACAGACCACCCCAAATCGAAAAAACAATCCAACTATATAGGAAAAAAATTCTTATGTGAGTTATACTAATAAAATTGATCATAAATATGAAACAATGCATTAATTTAATAGATAATGATTTTGCTGTGAATACATCAAGATTAAATTTTTGGTTGATCAATAGAGGGAAAATGATGGAATGTGATAAATTATAACACTGTAGGTGTGAAAGGGTTTTGAGTGAGAAGAAGTGACTGGATGTTTTGGTGCAAAATTACATGAAAATTTGAAAAACCACCAGAAAAAAAAACACATGTATAAGAAAAAAAATTATTATCTAAGTAATACAATAAATAAATAAATTAAACATAAATATGAAAATATGCATTAATTCTGTGGACTATGATTTTACTATGTAAACATAAAAATTACCTTTGTGATTGAGTAGAGGCAGTGTCATTTCTCTTCCTTCAAATGGAGTGGTAGGTACATGAAGTAAAGTGATAAATAAAACACTATAGGAGTGAAAAGGTATTGATGGATAAGAAGTATGGGGATTTTTTAGTTCATAATTTCATGAACGATGTTTGAAAATATTCTAATATATAAAGACACTTCTTGTAAAAATGAAAATTAATCTCATGATTCATTATATAATTTTTTTTGGTATAATAGACAAAATATGTTGTAACATTACCTTTAAATCTTCCCAAAGTGTTTCCTTCATTATAGTTATTTCTTCTAATGTGTTGTTAAATACATGATGTGAAAATGAAATTGTTTTCATGATTAGTCAACCATTTAATTGAGATTATTTAAATGGAGTAGAGAATATATAATATTATCTGTATAAATAATAATATATTATTTACAATTTTAACTTCTAATTGAACTATATTTATTTTTTAAATGTTTTAGGGATTCGGATCCTCTTTTGAGAATCAAAATACCATATTTTTTTCCTTCTAATGTAGAATACATTGTCTACATTACAATAAATATGAATAGAATGTGGTCTCCAAATAAAAGGGTTATCCTTGATTGAATTTCATCTGACCCAATATTTGTTTTATTCACCTATTGGATTACAAACTAATTATTTTTTTCTGTATCGGAGACATAAAATACTTATAATTCTTGTGATTCCATTATAAAAATCTCATATTTTTCCTCTTCCTCACTTAAATTATCCTTCATGAAGTCAATTTCATCAAATTTCCTTACACTCATATTGTCACCATATTTGTAATGGAAAGTAGGATGTTAAAATTTAGAATATTCCAACTCCTATATCTGTTCGATAATGCCAAATATAGAATATTTTCATAAATTGGATTTCTATCCTTGGTACCAGTTATGTGCATAGCTTCTATCACAAGTGTAACACCACTATTTGGCATCATACTACAGTCATCCTGTACTTTTTTATAGAATGCATAATCATTTATTACAAAACAATTTTATGATATGACATTTTCATTTTAGTCCCTAGGATAGCCATTGAAGTCATTCAACAATTGAATTATTATTTTCAGATAACTCCTTATAAATTTTATTTCTAAACCATGCTATCAACTATTTATTATTCATATTTGATATCCATCCTTTACGCCTTGATTGAAATAAATCTTAAGAAATTTATTTTTGATATTCAATGTATGGATCAACTTCTTCACTAATATGTATAATGTAAAGGTGCACTTGTTCCAACACTATCATGGCAATTGTAACAAAATCAATTTAATATATCACTTAATCCATATGGTGTCCTCTATGAAGATACATTGGGAGACCACTATTGTTAACAACTGATAGGTAATCTGTATAGACTTTATTAGATTCTTCTATAATATATTGCTCTATAGTACAACAATATAGATGACTTCAATACATGACACACCCATTCAAAATATGCATATACAATTTAATGGGTTATATCTATCAGTAATGGGTTGGACAACATATGTGAACCTCTCTAACTAAGTGAACCATACAGTGGCCCATTATATCAAATAATTATGGTGGAAAAACATCTCTAATTCATACAATATGACTACAAGCTCCTTATTCAGGAAGGGAAACTTCATCAAGTCTATAACATGATGGTTTATGTATATGAAAAAGAATCAATGTCCGGTTAATATATTGTAACACATGTTCCCCACATAAATTTTAGATCTTCGATCGATGGAGCCAAATAGACATCAATGTCAATTACCAGGATTCATTGGTCTTGATATAATTAGATACAAAATAATGTATTTGTGATTTATTCATAACCATGGAGGCGAGTTATAATTTACCAACATGATGGGCCACAAACTATGATTACTAATATTTATTGAAAAATGATTTTTTTCATCTGTATATGAAGAAAGATGAATGTTTCCCAACTAATTTTTAAATTCAGGTTACTTGTAATACATTTTCTTCTACTAAGGATAATCTGCAAGAAGACAGAGGAATCCTAATTTTTTATTCAAATGAGAAAGACATATAAATTATCTAGTGGTTTCTATATATCTATATAGTCTTTTAAACCCTATAATGATTGGAAATAACCATACATATTTTGAAGGAATTGATTTGATTTTCTTTTATCAATATACACCACACCTAGGTTAATTTATGAGTGATCCATGGTCCCTGAGAAACAATATAAAATCATTTTTAAAAGAATTTGTTTTTTAGAGATCATAGCCATTGAAATTTGAATTCTGTTAGAATCATATGTTTGACATGGAAGATCATTTTCTTATACAACCATATCATTCTAGAGACTATTTAGTTCTATAAATTTGGTGTCACTCAACCGGCTTCCAGCTTTCAGATTATATAACATCAATAAAGCTGAAAATGTTGTTTATTTATTAAAAGTGGTATACAATGGTCACATCTATTTAACATCTCAAGAATAATTACACATTCATGAAGTTACTATTAAATTTTCATTGCGATTTTCCATGTGATCTTCATGAAGTTCATATGAAATTATCATTATGATTTTTTCCATGTGATCTTCATCAACATTTATAATGGTCTTTATATCAAATTATTTATAAATCACAGTATCACCCTAATCATTGTGCACATTCATTTTTCCCATGTTCAGTCCATAATTTATAGATATGATCTATTATGGGATTAATCAAATGTTCTTCCAACTATTCTGAACTAATTGTTCTGGAATAGAAATAATGTAATCACAGACAAAGGATTTGAGAAGCGATGTATTCATGATATATTTCAAACTTGATTGTACTCTTTAACTCCATATGCATAAAAATATGAAAAATGATTGTCATGAATTCATTTTTGATTCCTATCCATACTGTTCAACTCATAAAATATTCATTTATTAAAATGAAAAAAATAATATACATAATATATTCATTATCAAAAGTGAAATTTATAGATAATTCAAATAAATGAAACCCAAAATTTTCATGTTTAAAAGAATTTTAGACTTTTTGATAAAAATAGGTAATTGAATTTAATAAATGAATTAATTCACAATGGTGGGTGTTATCATCCAAATTCATCCAAAGGTAAAAGTTATAGAGAAATAAATTCCTCATAATATCATATACAAAATAGTTATCATTTAATTTCATTGTTTACCACTCATCCTCCATCTCATGTTGAAATGCACCAATGCTTTTTGATATACTCCAATAAGTATTTATCCAAAGGAATCTATTTCTCAAACTATTACAACCAATATTAATGAGGTGGGAGATGAGTCCCAAGAAACAAATTGGAATAATAACTATTTGGGAGATGGAATTGATGAGTATGAAAGTTATAATCTATTATGTTCTCTAATATTGGTAGTGTATCCCATTTGTGAGAATTACATGTATGTTAATCAGATATTTTACGGGTTGAACCAAAATGGAATGATAAATTTTTTTTTGGTTGAAATTAAAACATACATAGTGGTTATTAGTTCTGTGATGAAATAAACAAAGTAATTTTTAAGAATTATTAACGTGTGGGATACCATTTCAAATATGGATATAATTTTACAAAGGTATAAAAAACTAGATGAACCCTTTTTTCAATAGGGGTCAGTATAAATTTATGGAAATTTTGATTGATATTTAAAATTGATTTGTTGTAGTGAATAAATGAACATATTAGATAATGATTTGGTTAAATACTAATATAAAAGGGTGGGTTGAGATATTTTTATTATTCCTAGATAATATTAATAGATAATTTTTACTAATCAGAGTAGGGAGACTGTTAATATTAATAATAATGATGAAGTATCAGAAGAAATTAATGTTGAATTGTGTAGTGTATGGAGGAGCACATATGGATGAGGTACACTCAAAATAATAAATTTATGTTGAGGAAAATGATGAATTATTGTAAAATACAATAAATGTATGAAGGGATTAAAATAATGATTAAAATATCAACAGTGATTACCCTGTTTTGGTTCAAACATAGTAGAGTAAAACTCTTTAAAAATTCATTTTTCCAATTATAGCATAAATTATTTGGAGGTCGAGACTAGGTTGATAATTAGATAAAACCTATACATCAGGATCTTGATCAAAATATGAACAATGTGACATGGGCAGTTTTTCCACGCCTGGAAGGGAGAAATATTACAAGAACCAATTGAGTGTTCTATAATAAAATCATTGAATATGGAAATGTGGTACAGAAGAATTTCTAGATAGTGTTCAAGGGGAAATCCAAGATCAATGGAATTTATATTTATGATACATTCACTCACATATCCTGGTTTGATTCTATTTTAATTTTTTGTGTTATTTCAGTGTAAATGTAGTTAAATGTATAAAAAATGGATGTAAAATAAATGTTCCTCAATGGAGTCCTTACGGGAGAGTATACATTGAGAAATTGGATGGTAATATTACGATGAAAAAGAGAGAAAGGTGTGTTAGTTAAGGACTTATTTGTATAAGATAATAAAATCAATAAGGACCTAATATTTAAGGATGGATCAATACCTAACAATGATTTTTTATTAGCGGGGTAGATTTGATCACAACCTCTCCATCAAGAAGGATAATTATAAAATGATTTTTCTACTCATATATGTTAAAGACATAATATATTAGGATTGGAAAATTTTCAATGTATTTTATTATAGATCATATGAGTTATGATATTGACATGTCTATGATTGTTGAGTTAAACATTTTCATTGGATTATAAGTCAATCAAGAAAATCATAAGACCTTAATTTCATAATAAAAATATTGAAAATAACATTTCAAGTGTTTTTCAATGGAATATTCTAAACCAATGGATGCATCGACCAATTTATGGATGAATATTTTAATTTAACAATTGCAAATATGTAGATATCATGGATTATAGGAATAGGGATCCTATTATACCTCACAACAACACAACCCAACATTTTTTTTGATTTATTTCAAGTCGCACAATATCTATGTTGTCCCATGGTAAGCCACATGCTCTCAGGGAAGATGATACATTAATATATCTATAAAATTTTGAATCTGAGTTGTTTTATTATAGGATAGTGCAACTAGAGTTGTTTGGATAAATGGATGTGGGATGAGAAGGTTCAATGGATAACTAAGTGAAAGTAGAGATATTGAAAAACCTAGATTTTATTCAAGCCTTGGATTCGAGCCATGAAATATATAAATCCTAGATTCCATCCTATATTTGAGCTTAGATTTAATAATGAGAAGAACTGGCACTGGGTGGCTTCCATGAAGATCTTCTCATAGTGGGAAATATTTCACGATGGTTAGGGTTCTTAAAATAGATCGTAACACATTAATCAGTGCCTCCAAAAAAGCAATGATAAGGATCCATTTTATCATCTCAAAGTTAACAAGCACTGATAAAGATTCCATTTATTATCGCTTATTACTTAAGATATCATAATGGATTTAAAATTACAATAATAAACAATAAATTATATTTATATAATTACATATATAATAAATATAAATATATATCTATAAAATGAAGATATATGTATATATATAATGAATATATATATAGTAAATATATTCTTTATTTAAATATATTTATTATAATTTTATAATTATTGAAACATATAATTAATTATTTATAATTATATAATTACTTATCAAAAAAATAATTTTTATATAATTATATGTAATTATATAATCAAATATTTAATATAAATATACAATTATTATTAGAAAATTAATTATTTACATAAATTTATTATAATTTTATAATTATTTAAATATATATACATATATATATTCATTATTAATTATATAAATAATTTTTTAAAAATATTTATTTGATTAAATTTATAAATGCATAAATATAGTAAATATTCATTTATAAATATTTTTATTTCTAAATTTTTATTTATATGTATATATTTTCAAATATATTTTAAACATTATTAATGAATATTTAATCTTAAGTGCATGTCTGTTAAAAATGAGGGAAATTGAATAATTAAAAATGAGTACCCTTTAACAATATTGAAAAATTGGATATGTTTTATTTCTTAAATACAAATTATTTAAAAAATATGGATATATATTAAAATAAGGATGAATACATGTTAAAAATAATAAAACACAGAAAATATAGATATATAAAATAATTTAATGAAATTTATTAAATTCCCAAAAAAATAACATATTAAATGTGACTAAATTATACCTTACATTAATAATATTAAAAGTAATGATGAAAAGCACAATATATTCATTGGGCCGGGTTATAATAAAATTGTAAAATGAATATTATAATTTTAAAAAATTATATAAATATTATATGTTCTTGTGTTTTATATTTTATAAATTGCGGAAATATTTGTGTGTCTTTTGTATAAAAAAAGAATTAATTATGTATATGTTTGATAGATTAATATAACCCATGTTTGATTTATGTTAAATTGGAAAATCAAATGAAATTCAATTATGTCCATTACTCAACCCAATTTGTTAGTATTTTTTATTTATATTAATTTCTAATTATATACCATTATTCACTAATTATATTACTATTTAATATAAATTCATAAATATTTGTTATTATATAAATCATATTAATACATATTCCTATATATCTATATATTTAATATATATTATTTATTAACATTATCAATAATTATTTCATTAATAAAATGATTCATATTTTTCTCATCTGACTTATTTTTAATATTTTATTTGTTTAATATTTATTTTACATATGTTGTTATATTTAATATATAATATTTGTTAGTATTTACAATTTATATATTTTATAATCAATTAATTTTTTTGTCAATAATTATTTAATTAATAAAATCTTTAATATTTTTTAATAACTCATTTTTATTAACTATTTATTAAATTATATAATTTTTTAGTTTGTTATATATTCTAAAAAATGCTAACAAAGGATCCCCTTAGGGGTACTAAAAATAATTCTCTAACTAATGATATTATTTACCAGCACTACAAGTAATGCACTTATAAAGTGATACTTTATCAGTGCTAAAAATTATGCGCTGATAAAGGGTACCCTTTAACACTAAAAAAGTGCTAATAATGTGTCCCTTTTTCAGAGATAATAAAATGTGATGATAATTGGTATCATTTATTGTTTCTTAATTTAGTGCTAATAAAGGGAACATTTCTCAATGCTTTTTTCTAGAATTGTTAAATTCATATTTTTTAGTAGTGTTCATAGAATATATACATGGTGATATGCCTATATCAAAGACTCCTTATAGATTGGAAATGATTGAATTGGTAGAATTGATGATTCCAATTTTTGAGAATCCAGATAAGGGTTTTATAGGACCATGTACTTTAACAGGGGTTGAATTGGTCCTCTTTTTAAAGAAGAAATATGGATCATGTTTTCTTTGAATTGATTATCATTACATAAAAAAATAACAATCAAGAAAAATATTATGCTACCACATATTGATTACTTGGTAGAACATCTATACGGTGATCAATACATCTCAAATATTAACCATCGGTTTGGATATCATTAATTATGTAGGAAATGGGATGATATACAAAAAACAACCTTCCATATAATATTTAGTAATTATTAATCTATTTTGATTCCATTCAAACCCACAAATTCCCCTACTATCTTCGTGGATCAAATGGATAGACTCTTTAGAGATTACCTCAATAAACTTGTGGTAATATTTATATATGATGTTCTCATATATCCATGCCTAAAGAACATTTTAAAGAGTATTTGAACATTGTTTTGAAGTCCATGGGAAAAGTGAAGTTATATTAAGTATTTAGCACATGGGAAATACAGATAAAAAAAGCTACAATATTGGTTTACATATTTAGAATCTAGGGTATACCTATAGATACATCTATGATAAGAGTGATTTAATAAGGGCACATACCAACCACTATTATGTAGATACATAGTTTTGTTTGATTAGATGGATATTATCAATGATTTTTGTGAAATTTCTCATGAATGTTAATTCCACTTTCCAATTTAACATGGAAGGGGGTCATTTTCTTTTGTATAGATGATTGTAAATGAAATTTCAAGGATCCCAATTGAAGGATGGTCATTAAACCTACAACCAATATACCCTTTATTAGTGAATTTTTTGAAATATATATTGATTCCATAAAGAATGGATTGGTATAAATCCTCATGTAGAATGTAATTGGGGTAGCGTATGTCTCATCTCAATGAAATATTCCTATGAAAATATATCCAACTCTTGAATTGGAGATGGATGTGGTAAATTTTTCATTGATGAATTAATCTCATTATCACATTTTTGAAAACTTTTAAATACATAATGATCTTATGATTCTGAAATATATATTGACACAGATAAAGTTAAGCATAAATTATAAGAGATGGTAATAGTTGATCAATGACTAAGACTACTCGATATTTTAACACCCTTGGAAGGATAACAAGGATGATAATTCTATGAGTAAAAATATGCATGATACCTTATCTATGATTAGGATTGAAATAGACACAATACCCCATAATCTGAAAATAATCTACATTGAACTCTTGAGGGAAGGGGGTAAATATCTTCATCTCAAAAAATCTACTCAACCATCCATCAATGTAAATATCAAGGACACATTAGAAGTGGATATAGAGATATAGAAGAATTTTGGTAATATTTTTGATTTCATCTTTGATAATGATGGAATTATAAGATTCAACAAAAAGTTGTCTATTTCATCAAAACTATAATTTATGAAGTCGTTGTTTGATGATGGATATAGTTTAATATTCACTAAATATCCTATAACAATGAATATGTATAGAGATATGAAGAACCATTGTTGGTTGAAGAAGATGAATATGAAGATTGTAGAGTTCGTATGTCTAATAAGATTAATTCATATATACATTTTAGAATCATTTCATGGGTATTTTTACCTATTTTATAATAATATATAATTATTTTTGGTTGTTTATGGAATAGAATTAGTGTTGATGTTACAAAAGGGATTTTGTTGAAAAAGTATACAATTTTATGAGAATTAAATAAAACTTTAATAATTTATGATGTAAATTTATCAATGATGGAGTTTTGGAAAGCTGTAGAACCAATTAATTCCATTAATTCTCTTGTTAAAACAAGTAATCACATAAAATGACTATTTGAGATGTAAAACACTTAGGATCTACCTTCAGTCATCCTTCCCAATAATACTAGGAGTGTAATTGATGTCTTATAAAGATATAAAATAATGAATACATTAATGATTTCATTTAGGATTTAATATGAAGTTTTATTGGGTAAATGTTTCAAGAAAAGAGATATTTATGATGAATTACAATGTCAAATCCATTTACATCAAAACCACACTAACATATTTTTATATTATGAACCCATAAAATTTTGAAATTTTAGACATTGGAATTTAGTTATACACCTTTATTTATATTTTTTATCTCATTATATCTTATATTTTAATTGTTATTGTTTTCCTCATATAAAGAAGTTTTTCCGTAATCCATTGTTGTCCTGAACCCACTTTCTGTAATTTCAATTGTGGCAGTGTTCTGTTTCTACTTATTCCATGTATTATTGTCAATTTAAATCGTTTTAATTTAATAATTTCTCTATCATATTGATATATTAAATTAAATTTTTATTTTATAGACATGATTCTGTTATCTCTTTGCACGACTAAACCACCTATGGATTCAGATAGAGAGTAGCCGTATAAATCCATTAATGAATTTCTATAAAAAAATCAAGGGTAATATTTTGGATAGAAATAATATTAAAAATATAAAAAAATTTCATTACCTTCCATGATGTTGATCCAGGAGACTCTAAGAGTAAAACGCTTGCCTAATCGAAATGAATCAACGTCAGAACAATATTTTTTTCCAACCTTGATTGTTCACTTAATGCACCTAGTGTGACAACTACCTTTAGACAATGGAGTGGTTTATAATATTGGTAGATCCAATAGGATTGACCTAAACGAAATCATTTTTCCTTTAATATCTTTATAAACCAAGACAATAGTATTTTATAATCTAGATTTAGAGATACCCTCTATATAGAATCTCCGAAATTGATCACAAAACAGTCCAGTCGCTCAGTCACATCCAATTAGCATCACCTCAGTATGGGTTTTACCCCATTCTTATTCTATTTTCTAGACCTTCACAATAGTTCTAGTTAAGTTAGTTATAAATTTATAATTTGAACACGCCTTTGTCAAATTAATGAAACCGTGATGGAGGATAATATTTTGTCACCATTGTAGGGATATTTTTTTATCATGGTGACCATCAAGATCAAATACTGTATTCCCATGATTTCCCTTTATTCCCCATTCGTATAACATTTTTAAATATAGAATATTTTCTCTTTCTGTGCCATTATTTAGTGCATGATTTCAGCCCCTTTGACTCATTTAAAGCACATGGAAACACAAGAAACAGTTTATTTCAAACCCGAAATTGAGTAACATATATCATCACACCATCACACTACCGTAGATAAGAAAAAAAAATTTGGCTGACAATCCATATAATTCCTAAAATATACCTCTAGAATAGTAAGGGGTGAAACACATGCATATAGAGTGCACCATCAATGACTATGGCTTTCCATCCATATGTGGTTCTATACCAAAAATTGTTTTCCTTCCTATATAGGCATGCAAATTCAAAATTAAATATGGCGTAGTTCACATATAACATATTATGGGTCACTTGAAAGGACATTAGAGAGAGGATCCACATAATGATTTATAAAATTTATTTGAAGACCATGAAACCATTTGGAACCATGGTATTCCTTAAGATTCCAATAAGATTACAGTTTTACCCTTTTCATTAAAATACAATGGCAAGGATTGGTTGAAATTCTAGGCTACTAAGTAAATTACCACATGGGATGACCACCCAAAATAGTTTCTAGAATAATATTTCCCACCAGAAGTACTTGGAAACTCTAGAATGTTATTTAAAATATATCTTAAGTATACGGAAAGTCATATTATGAAACATGGGATCAGTTTTAGGAGTTTAAATAATAGGTCCAACAACATAGTCCCGACGTCTTCCCCCAACTAAAGACATGTTTTATGGCTTACAACTATTCACCCACACTACAGTGGACAACAATTTTAATGGAACACTCATTCTAAAAATACTCTAAGATGGGAGATCCCTTTTAAATGAAATATCACATAACACTAGCCTTTGTAAAATTGAAATATGGACTCTAAGGTGTGGGTTGCACCATGTATAAGAAACCACCCTCCTTTTATCCCATGTTGAACCTCTTACTAAAAAAGTATTAACTTTTTAACTGTCTAATCCACAATATTCACTATCTACCCCTGTTATGGGAATCAAATCATGTGATATATGTGGAGGCCCTCACCATAACAAGGATATCAAGTAAGAATATGGTAAAATCATTATCAAACTTATAATTTTTTAAATTATAATAAATTAGTTCAACAGTAAAAGTAGTCATCCTACCAATAGAGACATGTTCAACAATGAACACAATCTAATCCGTGGTAGTTTCAAAATTTTAGTGGTTATTCTCCACTATGAAAATAGGGACCCCTAAGTTACCCTCCTAAAAACCAAAAACTTTGAGAAAAAAACGTTTCCCAAAAAACCATTCCCCTTCGGATCAGCTGTTTGCACCTCAAAAAAGAAGCTCCAACAAGATGTAGAACCTAAAAAACCACAAGCATCCACACCTCAAAAAACTACATTTATTCAAAAATTAGATCAATGAATAAAAAACGGAATAGAAATGAAAAATACAAGCTATTATTTACATAATATCGTGCATCTGGTTAGTCAAATTTACAGGAATCTCTCTGATCAACTTTCAATTACACTTCCCATTGAAACTGAGACTCATCCAATAGGGGAGGTTAAGGTTTTTTTCTATTGAAGTGGAAAATAGATGAATTTTAAAGAACCATGTATGAGATATTAAAAGTGTAAAGATAAAACCAATAAAAATTAGTATATATCTACAAAATAAAATACTAAAAAACAAAGAGAAAATAATCTCAAAATAGACCAAAAAAGAAAAGTTCAACTGCTAAAGTATCCCATTGAGGGAGACATTTATGTAGAACAACCACTATAAAAACCATTTCTTCCACTTGGAGAGTTGATGTGACAAGTGAATATGGATTCTTAGTATAAAAATATATTTGGATTTTTTGAACAATTGCACATCAATATTCCCATTACTAAAGCCATTCCCAAAATTTCATTTTATGAAAAATTATTAAAGGAGTTACTCTAAAACAATATAAACATATAAAACATTAGAGTTATCTGTTTGAACGTATACTATTTTGTGTTGGTTTAATAAGAAATTTCCCAACATATGAGAGACCATGTATTCTTATCAGTTCTATTAATCATCAACTCATGAAATTTTAGGAAAGCCTTATGGGATTTTTGTATGAGTATAAATTTTATCTATATGCGGGTTTTTAGAGACTAATTCTTGAAGAACTGAATCCAACGAGGGTATCACTATAGCTTGCAGACAGATCATCCAAATACCCTCAAGGCCATCTCAAGAACATTTCTTGTATGGTGGGTAATTTTATTTTCCCTTCAGAATTTTTCATCCTAGACATGGAGGAAAAAGGTGTTATCCTCTTCATTATTGGGTAAAAGTCTGTCACAATTGGTAATGAATTGATAGATGTGAACCAAAAATGGATTATCTTCTGAGCTGAATAAGAATAATTAGACTTTAATTGGGTTACAACATCCAAGAGAATAGATAATTTGCTTGAGTTTCAATCTAGTTTTATGACTGAAGAAAAAAGTGGTGTAATGGTTCTTGAAGATGAGTGGGAGACCATGTTACCTAATGATGAGATTGGTAGCCATTATGAGTAGGTGTAATAAATATAACCTCTAATGAGATAATTTTTCTTATAGATCACGCCTTTGATCGTTGGGCCATAAAAATTGTAATTGAGGCCTCTACCAAGCATGATCAAATATACATTCTTAGTGAATAAGGAAAAACATAAAGTTATTATATGATCTAAATAGAATCTATAAAAGGAGAGTAACTTATTATTTGTCCATAAAAGACAGAATAAATAAATGGATTAAGGAATAAATAATATTAATGGGATTATCTCTACCATTTGAACTCAATAAAAAATATGGGACTAAGGATATAATCCAAAATGTCAACCCTAAAGATTACTCACCCCACCTATGAAAGATGTGGTTAAGATGTAAGTTATAAAACATCGTGATGATATTATTCTTTTATCTCTCTATGATAGTAAATGGGTGAGCCTACTAAAATTAATATATAAAAATGTGGGTTTTTAGTGATAAAAAATGAAGATGAATTAATCCCAACTAGTATCTCTACATGATTATATGTTGTTTTATTATGAAAACCTCAATACCGAGACCAAGAAGGAAATATTTCCACTCCTAATCATGGATCATATATTTAATATATTATCAAGTCATAAATTATATTATTTCTTTGATGGATATTTATATACAATTAATTCCCTATCAATAGATATGTTATTCAAGTACAACATTCACATGTCCATTCAGAACTTTCTCCCATCAACAAATATCATTTGGAATTTGTAATGTGTTGACAACATTAAAATGTAACATGAAACATATCTTCAATGATATGGAAGAGGATATTTTATAGGTCATTAAGGATGATTCCTCTATTTTTTGAGATCCTTTGAGGTTTTTTAGGTAACATAGATCTATTATTGTAGTTCTACGAAGAAAACGTTATTGTGCTCTGCTTAGAAAAATTCCATTTTATAGTATAATGAGGAATAGTTCTTGATATATGATTTCAATTAATGACATAAAAGATGATCTAGGTAAAATAATATTCAATAAAGTGCTTCCCGAACCCAACAATATTAAATGAATTAGAAGATTTTTAGTCCATACAAGATTCCATCATTGATTTATATAATAATTTTCCACCCACTAACACATGCATTGGACAATGATTTCCCATTCAATTTCAGTGAATATTTTTGAAATTAATTTAACACAATTGAAAATGAAATTTTGGCATCTTCTGTTATTATATCACCTGGCTAGGAAAAGCATATTGAGATGATGTGAAATATAAGTGACTTTGATATATGTGCTATTTTAAAACTATAGGCTTAAAATATTTTTCACACAATTTAATATTCCATCCATAAACATAATGATTCTATAACCAATTAAAATAAATAATTAAATTTAATCTAGAAGTGGTTTTTATGTTCAATAAATTTAGGTCATACCTCATGATCTATATAGTTTTTTATTTCACTAATAATAAAGCATAAAGTATCTTCTAAATAAAAATGACTCCAACAAAAATATGATATGGTAGATCCTACAACTTCAAGAGTTTGAAATTTTTATTAAAGTCCAACTGGGAAATCATAATGTTATTCCCAATCATCTATCTAGATTCATACTTCCCAATATTGAAGATGATGAGGAATTGTGAATTTTAAATACATCCATAATGAAAAACTATTCAATTTGGATGTGGAAAATCAAATTTGATTTTCAGATATAGATTTTTTTTAAAAAATAACACTTGAAGGAATGAAAAGGTTCAATGTTACTAGATTAGACATGTTTAAGCAATACTATGTGGGATTTTATATAAATCCTAGTGAATCAATTAATGAAATGTTTACTTGAATCACTAACGTATGTAATGGATGAAAGGATCATAGTGATACTACCAATATAGAGACTTTATTAAAGAAAATTCATTGGGTTTTATGATGAAATTAGTAACCCAAAGTCATAGTTACCAAGAAACTAAATACATGTAATACATGATAGTCTAGGAATTCATCATATCTCTCATGAAATATGTGATATCTATGAAATGAAAATACAAAAAGGAGTAAAAGGGGGATGTGAATGTAAAAATAATGTTTCCTTCAAGGAAATAAATGATTAAACATCAAGAATATAAACTAAGATTACTCATCTCTCTAAGGAGATGAAATCGTACATTAAAAATAAATGGTGCTTTCCCAACTTCCAAAAGAAAAAATATGAAATAGAAGATACATAGTTTAGGTAAAAAGGGAGGTTTCATATAAAGATAGATTATAGCATGAATTAAAAGAAATATAAAGACAATATAAATGTAATAAATATCTTAATTTTTCAACATACTGTTATATCTAGGATTCACTTTTTTCATTTGAATCTATTTAAAAAAATGATATGTTCTACATGACTGATTTTGAGGTATAAAAGGAAGTAAATTAATTATGTTCTACTTCTTTCTATTAAACATTACAATCCAATTATTTAGGTTATTAAAATCATATTTATGCTAGATATAAATTTAAAAATGATTTTTGTTAATATGATTTAAACTTTTAAGATCATAAAATAAAATAAAATATTGGTGTTTTTAAAAAAGATAACATTTTAAAATAAAACGACGAGTTTTTTTACTAATATAACAACCAAATTTTCATAATTTGGAACCCATAATTCATGATCATAAAAATTATCTTCCGTAATACACCCATGGTTATAAATATAAAAATGTGGTTTTGGTATATAATCATGTTGTTAAGGATATTTATTGATTTTTTTAAACATTTTTTTCCATGAAATTTTAAATACTCTAATTTTTTAGATGGGACTTACTGAAAAAAAAATTATTTATTGTAATAAATTTTGGAATTTTCTATGTGAATGAAATTTTAAAAATGATATATAGGGTAAACCAAATAGAATTTATCTCCCAAACCATATTTTTAATGAGAAAAACTTTCTTAAAAAATGTTGGATTCTAATGTCATAATTAGATAAATTTAGTGTACCAAAGATATTATTTCCAAAAATATTAGTCTTTGAATATTTTTTTTAAAAAGGGTGTCGAGATAATTAACCTAAAAACTACTTAGTATATTCATAGAGGGTGTGTGAGGCCAATGTTTTATGATCCTTCCAAATTCAATCTTCTTTAAAACATCCACGTAATACATGTCTCATTTTGAGATGTTTCAAAAAGATAAATAACTGGCATTGGTATGATTAGTTTATCTAACTCTATATTAATTAAATATTCATTTCATAATGATATGAAACTTAATTTTCTAATTATTAGAGTGATATGTGATAGTAGTTTTATAATTGTTTCACAAATTATTTTTTTTAATTTTTTTAATTATATTTGAAATATTTTACCTAATACATCTATTTTCCAAAAAAATTACATAATATGTTTAATATATATTTAAAGTAATAATTTTATGTGTCTATGAACACAAAATAATGAATCTAGTAATTTCATTCAATGTATAAATCACTATAACATTTACTCTTTTTCAAGATAAACTTTAACTGACTAGTATGAGATTTACCAAAAAAATAAAATATAATTGAGTTTGTGAAACTTTTAAATAGACCAAGAAAAAAGAAATATTACTTCAAAACTAAAAAGGAATTTTCCCCTATAAACCAATATAACTAGTTCATCCTGAATATTTTTGACCAAATCATGTTTATAGAATTTGAATTACATTTAACACCTTTTTAATAATTGGTGATTATATTAGATTTATATAGGTCATCTTCTTAGCTCATAAAATTGAAACTTATAAATTCATTATAAAATTTTCTATGAAAGTTAAAAACACAAAATTTATCAAGATATAATTCCTTATAAGTGACCATGATTTATATGTTTAAGAAGAATACTTTTTTGAGTTTTTTCCTTCCAATGTTTATCGCCATTCCTTCTATTCTCATAGAACATATTAACAAAATTTGATTTTCTAAATATGAAATAAAACCCTTTGAGAAATTTCTAGAATTATCCTCAGTGAATTTAAGATACATAAATAAAAAAATTGCAATTTCATCAATACCACTTTTTATATACTTAACTTCATTCTCATAAAAAATATCTTTATAAAAGGCCCTAATGATCTCCTAAATGGACAAATTTCTAAATGTTGTTTCATTAAATATTTTGATTGTAAAATAACTTGTATTAATACCAATGGTAATATAGGATGTCTTGAACATGAATTTAATAAGGTATGTATTTTGGGTAGTCAAAAATAAGGAAATACTATCATGACTTTAATAATGGGACCATGACCTCAAAATAGTGAATTCATGAAAAACATAATGATAATATTCCTAAAAATCATCCAAAAACTGATAATGGTGTTGAAATAGATTATTTTATCTTTCCTAAACCCAAATATTTTAAATAAATTATTGATTTTCATGAACAAACTTTGACTAATTTATGCAATCAATGGGAGGAATCTAAAAAATATCCTCTTGAGAATGCTTTTGCTGAATTGCAATCTAGAAATCGCTCTTGGAAGTTATTCTTATATGAGATTAAACATAAATATTTTTTATCTCTCATTAATCCCCATTACATTTCTGCTGATATTAATTATGGGAATTGGATATGTAACAACCAAAAGTTTCATTAATGGAAATCCCTCTTGGTCAAATTAAATGTCTCTTTATGTTTATATAAAATGAAAACTTCATTGGTTTATGTTAAAATTTTGACCGTTTCTAATATAGCTGTTGAACAATGATCACATGATTTGTATAAATATAGGTCCTTAACAAATCCAAATTTAATCAGAAAAAAGAAGCGATGACCTCATCCTATATAATTTCTCCATAGGAAGCCCATTTTTCAAAGCTCGGAAATGAGGTGGCGTCCTTTGGCTTCTCTCTTGACCAAGACCAAGCTGAGCTTCACCATGTCAAGCTCGAACGGGACCATCTACGGGAAAAGTGGAAGTTGATAGAAATTACCACTCGAGCGATGTTATCTGAGCCACCCCAAGAGTCTTTCACCATCGCACACCTTACCCTTAGGTCTTATGCAGCTGTTTTAAGGGGTTATGTAACAAATAAATAGTACTATGTTCATGTACATTATTTTTGTATATAATAATGAAAATACCTCCTTGTCATTTTTGATACATTGTAAATAGTTTTTAAAGTAAAAATAGTTTTTTATTTATTATTTAATTAAGAAACCTATTTTATTAAATTAAGGGATTTTTTAATTAAATATTATTTTAATAAAATATTATTATTAAATTAGTTTTTATTAAATATAAATGAGCTTATAATTTTATGAATGCAATTATAATTTTTAGTAAGTTTTGAAATCCATTTCTGTCAAAACCCATGAATTTTTGATAAATGTCAGTTTTTATTTTAAAAGTTAAAATTAACATATTTAGAAAATTATTTAGATAAAATAAATGTTATTTCTGGAATAAGGGTGTCGAAATTATCCAATGGTGAATTTTTCAAAATTTTCTGAGATAGTCAAATTTTTTTGTAAAAATTAAATACCGTTTAAATATATAATGTGTTTTATGACATAATAATGACCCAATAGGGATGTAATAAAATACTATAATCTTTATGTTCAGCCAATATATGTTTTACCACTAAAATAATGTAATTTTTGGTTTGTTTGACTTACTTTTCAAAGCATTACTGGAACCCTCAATAATTATTAAACACCTTGTCTTTTTAAATTAATTTCCATGGGAGTGTGACTCACCTCCACATAAGCAACCCTATTATTTTAAGAAGTTCGGACTTTGGCCTTATAAAATATTGTTTTAATATTCCCTTTTCCAAAAACCATGGGCAAAAACCATGGGATGGTTTGTGGTTTGGATTAATTTAATGTAAGGGGACCCAAACAAAAATAATAAAGAATTCCCTCACCTTTCCTATATAAACCCACCCAACCTCCCACTTCCTCCTCACTCAAAGCCTTTGGATTTCGTCCAACCTATGACCAACTCTCTCTATAATCCTCCCAAGGTTCCCCAAGCTCCCAATAAGCCACTCACAAGCCTCTCTCTAGCCTTTGGAAGCACACTTCCAAGTAAGGGTTTTTCCTTCCTTTCTCATTTTGTCCAATTTTATTTAAGTTGTTTTTTCCTTTTAATTTCAAATATGAATTTTGGGTTATGGTTTCAATCCTCCATCATACTAACCTCTTTATGTTCTAATTATGGGAGACACCTTTCTCTCTCATTAAATTCCTCCCATATACACCCGTTACTATGACGAAATTCCGAAAGGAACTTCTCTCTCTTCTTTTACATTCATGCAATACTTTTGTATCATGAATCTAAATTCCATTACAATTGTTTGGACATGTATCTATATAACCCACTTACTTTCCATTTCATTTAGATATGATGAGACACCCTTTCTCTATCCTCAAACCATTTTTATGAATTCTTATGTCACACAGTTACGCTACTGAAATCGCACCAATTTTCTAAGCCAATTCCATTGTGTAGTGAATACCATGCCCATTTATTCATCAAGGGTATTCACCTTTATGCACATTTGCTTATTTTTTATAAAGTTTCATTTATGAAGTCCATATTTCTTTAT
Organism: Viscum album; assembly: GCA_963277665.1. Classification (NCBI taxonomy): domain Eukaryota; kingdom Viridiplantae; phylum Streptophyta; class Magnoliopsida; order Santalales; family Viscaceae; genus Viscum; species Viscum album. The sequence goes on along the minus strand of OY728165.1, from coordinate 259,602,921 downwards.
CATGGAATAAATGATTATATTTTATGAATCCATGTTTTATGATCCATATGGCACAGTTATGCATGAAATAAAATGCTTAAGAAGGGTGCGCCCTTATAGTGCTCCAATGCATTGGGTAAAGTATAGTATCATGATATGTCATGTGCAATGAGTGTTGACTCATGATAATTCAAGTGAAATAAGGGTTTACTCGTGCTTCATGTGAAATGAGGATTTACTCATGCTCCAAGTGCAATGAGCCTTGGCTCATGCTAATTCTATGTTAAGTGTTGTTGCCACATTTCCATGTTATGATTATCATGCTTTATCATGCCTTTATGTTCTTGTTTCTCTTATTCTCTATTGATATTCCTATTGTCTAACATGTATTGTACTCCTATTTTTATTCCATGTGTATTCCTTTACTAGGCTTTGTAGATCACCCTTTTCTTATGCATGTCCTCAGGTTATCCCATGCAATGCTAAGTACGAGGGAATGTAGTGGTCATGTAAAGGAAGTTTTCAATAAAGATGTTGTATTTCATGTTTTATGTTTTTTATGTAATGATCCTAAGTCCCAAATACACTAAAACTCTAGATCTTCTTTGTTGTATCAAGGGATGTTTTATGTAATAAATCATGTATAAGTTGTAATAAAATCAGGGTTGTCATAGTTGGTATCAGAGGATAGGTTTAGATATTTCATTGGGATTAAGAAACCCTAGTAAAGCCATAGATACAAGACTATGTATAATATAAACATCCCTATGTTTTGGTAAGTACTGAGTAAGTGGTTTATCAAACAAATACATCCCTGTCTGGATACGAGTAGGTAGAGGCGGCTCTGGCACATATGTATCCTAGGGGTAAAACCCGAAAACACCGCTTTAAGATAGACTCAAACGGGAACTGGTGCATGACAACGGGCCTTTCTGCACTCTTGGTTACGACACTCCCGAGGGATATGTTTTGATAAATTCACAAGCTTAGTATGAACCCTTATTGAGGGAATAAAAAAATGCCCCTAAGAATATATGTTATAAATTTGATCATGAAAAGCCTTGATTAAAGCCTACAGACTCATGAGTTAAGGAAATAAAAGTTTATTTATAAGTAATGAACTTTTTTCTTTGGATTACACTTTATGTGTTAACCCTAACTTTCCTTTTATTCCAGCCAATGGCCGATAATAGGAGGACTCGGGCTAACAACCATTGTGAAGATCAGTGTGATGACTGTAATAATGAGATGCCCAATCCAATGGGAGCGGGAATCGCGAACTTTTTCATGCTTCTCTCTCTACTTACTAAAGATTTGAATAGAAACACATGTCAAGAGAAACATTCAACCCCCCCCCCCCCTAAGAAAAAACAATTCGCTATCGAGAGCTTCATGAGACAAAGGCCTCCTACTTTTAGTGGATCATCTGATCCCACGATCACTGAACAATGGATCAAATCCATTGAAAAGATCTTCTTCATCCTTCAATGTTCTGAACAAGTGAAGCTTCTCCTAGCTGCTTATCGTATGGAGGGTGAAGCTGATCAATGGTGGACGTTGATCAATAATATGATGCCTGAGGAGGAGATCGAGGCATTGGAATGGAAGGATTTTCGGAAGATGATTTTCGATAAAATTTTCCTTGCACCCTCCGGCTTAAGATGGAAAGGGACTTCCTTTCCCTCAAGAAAAAAGTTGAAGAATCTGTTGGAGCGTATGAGGAAAAATTCACAAGGCTTGCACGATACGCTTCTGGCTTTGTCGTTACCCCTAAATGCAAAGTTGACCGCTTCTTTGGTGGGATTAATCATAGCTTTCAGAAATCATTAGCGATCCGTGACTTCGACAGCTATGAGAAAATTATCTGATGTGCCCTCAAGGTCTAAATGGAGATCGTAGAATCACAGGGGTATCATGGGGACAAGAAGCATAAGGTGGAATTCAATGTTGGCGGTCCGATGGATAAATCCAACGGTGCTAAGAAGATCCAGCACCCCACTTTCCAAAAGTGCGGGAAGATGAACCCTGGAAATTGCCTTAATGGGATGATGAAATGCTTCAGGTGTGGAAGAGAAGGGCACCTGGATGTTAATTGTTAGCAAGAAAGACCCGCGGCTACAACAGAGGAGAGTAACACTCCGTTCGAACCTCAAAGAGTTGTTCAATGCTTCAAATGCAAAGAATCGGGTCATTTTGCAAATCAGTGCCCTAATCCAAGGGTTTTAGGAGGCGACCAACAACCTCCAAGGAAGCAAGGAAGAGCTTTTTCCATCACCTCTGTCGAAGTGAACCCCGACAATGAAGTGGTGACAGGTACTCTAGTTATTCATTCAATAATAGAAAACATACTATTTGATTCATGTTCTACGCATTCTTTTATATCTCGAAAGTTTAGTAGAACAATCCCAGCACCACCACAAATCATGGAAGTGAAGATGTCGGTGAGTACAGAAAATGGGGCAATCATTGCATCCCATGAATATAAGTCCTCCCCTGTTATAATCTGTGGATTGAATATCCTGGTGAACCTTGTAATAATCCCTCTAGTGGAATTTTATGCAATTCTTGACATGTATTGGATTTCCTTATATAGAGCCAACATAAATTGTTGGGAGAGGGAAATCACACTCCATATGGAGAATCGACCCCCGATTATTTACATGTGTAAGGAGGAAGATGAATCTCCTTTAACTCCATAATCTCAAGCGTGGATATTACTAACCTATGAGAATGTGTATCTAGTTTAGATGATTGAGTCCAAGGAAGAAACCATCCTTGAAGAAATGACTATTGTGAGGGAATATGCTAAAGTGTTTCCCGAGGAACTGCCTGGTCTTCCTCCTAGAAGAGATGTTGAGTTCTCAATTGAACTTATACCCGGGGCGTTACCAATATCCAACACTCCATATAGAATGGCTGTTTTAGAGCTTGAAGAGCTGAAGAAACAACTACAGGAGAATCTGGATAAAGGGTTCATACGCCCAAGTGCTTCACCATGGGGTGCACCAGTCCTCTTCATCATGAATAAGGATGGGTCAATGCGGCTTTGCCTCGATTATCGTCAACTTAACAAAATCGTGATAAAAAACAAGTATCCTCTCCCAAGAATTGATGACTTGTTCAATCAGTTTCATCGAGCATAATACTTCTCTAAGGTGGACTTGCGGTCGGGATATTATCAAGTACGGTTGAAGAAGAATGATATCCCCAAGACTGCTTTTCACACAAGATACGGGCACTATGAATTCATAGTAATGCCTTTCGGACTCACCAATGCTCCAGAAATCTTCATGGACTTAATGAATAGAGTCATTAGAGATTACCTCGAAAAATTTGTGGTAGTCTTTATAGATGATATTCTAATATACTGCAAAACCAAGGAGGAACATGAGGAGCATTTAAGAACTGTACTAGATACTTTCCGCAAGAAAAATCTCTATGCAAAGTACAGCAAGTGTGTGTTTTGGATTAAGGAAGTCTCATTCTTGGGCCATATCATCACAAGTAATGGGATATCTGTGGATCCCTCCAAAATAGATGCAATTGAGGGTTGGTCGAGGCCAACATTGGTAACGGATATCCGTAGATTCTTGGGGTTACCTGGATATTATCGACTATTTTTGAGAAATTTCTCATGATTTTCCAACCCTCTTACCAAGCTAACTCGAATGGGAGTAAAGTTTGCATGGAGTGATTAATGCAATGAAAGCTTCAAGGATTTGAAAATGAGGCTTATCACTGCGCCTGTTCTCACTTTACCCACAAGTGGGGAATATTTTGTGGTATTCAGTGATGCTTCAAAGAAGGGCTTAGGCTATGTGATGATTCAGAATGATAAAGTGATATCCTATGCCTCAAGGCAGTTGAAAATCCATGAGCGAAACTATCCAACGCATGATCTAGAGGTGGCGGTAGTGGTATTTGCCTTGAAAATCTGGTGGCATTATCTCTATGGGGAGAAATTTGAGATATATACCGGCCACAAGAGTATTAAATATATATTCACACAAAAAGATCTTAATATTCCCCAGAGAAGATGGATAGAGCTAATGAAGGATTATGACTGTTCAATACATTACCACCTTGGAAAAGCGAACAAGGTGGCAGATGCCCTGAGTAGAAAGGATCCAGTGATTCTATCAATGATGAGAATTGAGAAGGATACAATCTTCTTAGACTTGATGATGATGGACATGAGAATCATAGAGAAGGGAACATCATCAATCCTTTCACAATTTATTGCTCAACCGTATCTTTTGGAAAAGTTAAAGGATGCTCAAAATGATGATGTGGGAATTCAAGAAAAAGAGGAAGCTATCGAAAAAGGTAAATCCTCAGAGATTAATGCTAATGAAGTAGTAATTGTGCAGTTTGGGAAAAGAATATGTGTTCTATAAAATCCGGATATGAAGAAGGAACTTTTGGATGATGCACATAGTTAAAATTTCTCTATTCACCCAGGGAGCACAAAGATGTATCGAGATCTCCGAGAAAACTTTTGGTGGGATAATATGAAGAAGGAGATCATTGAATATACATCAAAGTGCCCGGTGTGTCAGAAAGTGAAGGAAGAGAGGCACAAGTATAAGGGGATGATGCAACCATTGCCCATACTAGAATGGAAATGGGAGAACATCACCATGGACTTTGTCACCAGACTTCCAAGGACATCCAAAGGCAACAATGCAATCTGGGTTGTTGTGGATCGTCTTACAAAGACTGCACACTTCATTGATATTCGGGAGGATTTATCATTGGATCAACTTTCACGAATATATATCAGGGAAGTGGTAAGGTTGCATGGAGAACCACTATCAATTGTATCTGACCGAGATCCAAGATTCACCTCTATGTTTTGGAGGAGTCTTCAACATGCTCTGAATACTGAACTGAACTTCAGTACGGCCTATCATCCTCAAACTAATGTCCAATCCAAGCGGACTATCAAAAAACTTGAGGACATGTTGAGAGAATTCTCATTGGACATTAAAATAGGATTGGATCAACAACTTCCTCTGGTTGAGTTCACTTATAACAATAGTATCCACTCAAGCATTCAAATGGAACCATATGAAGCCCTGTATGAAAAAAGGTTCAGAAAACTGATATGTTGGGATGAGGTCGGTGAACGTATGCTACTTGGACTAGAAATGGTCAAGAAAATGGTGGAGAAGGTGAAAACCATTCAGCAGCATATCAAGGCATCCGTGAGTCGACAGAGGAGTTATGCAGATAACCGTCAACGAGACATTGAGTTTAAAGTTAGAGACATGGTTTTTCTACACATATCTCTGTTGAATAAGTTCATGAGGTTTGGAAATAAAGGGAAGTTAAGTCCAAGGTACATCGACCCCTTCAAGATTCTTGATCGTGTCGGGGCTGTGTCCAAATGACTAGAACTTCCACCTACCATGGCCAAAGTACATGATGTCTTTCATGTATCCCTCTTAAGGAAGTACATACTGTACCCTTCACATGTACTCTCTTCTGAGGTGGTACAATTGGAAGACGATCTTTCATATGAGGAGAAACCAGTGAAGATCATATATCGTAGAGAAAAAGTTCTACGAAATAAGTCAATGCCCCTCGTCAAGGTGTTGTGGAGAAACCAAAAGTTTGAAGAAGCGACTTGGGAATCAGAGGAAATGATGAAGCTGAGTTACCCACATCTATTTTAGTGTGGGAAAAGGAAAATTTCCAGGGAGAAATTTCTTTAGGGGGGAATATTGTAACGACCCAAAGTTTCATTAATGGAAATCCCTCTTGATCAAATTAAAAGTCTCTTTATGTTTATATAAAATGTCAAATTCATTGGTTTTATGTTAAGAATTTTGACCATTGCTAATATAGCCATTGAATAGTGATCACATGATTAGTATAAATATAGGGCCTTAACAAATCCAAATTTACTCAGACAAAAGAATCGATGGCCTCATCCAGTAGTATTACTCCATACGAAGCCCATTTGTTAGAGCTCAGAAAAGAGGTGGTGTCCTTGGGCTTCGCTCTTGACCAAGCCCTAGGTGAGCTTCACCAGGTCAAGCTTGAATGGGACCGTCTACGGGAAAAGTGGAAGTTGATAGAAATTACCACTCGAGTGATGTTATCCGAGCCACCCCAAGAGTCTGTCACCATCGCACACCTTACCCTTAGGTCATATGCAGCTGTTTTAAGTGGTCATGTAACAAATAAATTGTACTATGTTCATGTACATTATTTTTTTATATAATAATGAAAATACCTCTTAGTCATTTTTGATACATTATAAATAGTTTTTAAAGTAAAAATAGTGCTTTTAGTTATTATTTAATTAAGAATCCTATTTTATTAAATTAAGGGATTTTTCAATTAATTAATATTTTAATAAAATATTATTATTAAAATAATTTTTATTAAATAAAAATGATCTTATAACTTTATGAATGCAATTATAATTTTTATTAATGTTTGAAAGCCATTTCTGTCAAAACCTGTGAATTTTCGATAAATGTCAGTTTATATTTTAAAAGTTAAAATTAACAAATTTGAACAATTATTTAGATAAAATAAATTTTATTTCTTGAATCAGGATGTCGAAATTATCCAACAGTGAATTTTTCATAATTTTCTGACACAGTCAAATTTTTGGGTAAAAATTAAACACCGTTTAAATATATAATGTGTTTTATGACATCCTAATGACCCAATAAGGATGTAATAAAAAAACCATAAGCTTTATGTTCGGAAAATATATGTTTTAACATTAAAATATTGTAATTTTGGGTTTGTTTGACTTACTTTTCAAAGCATTAATGGACCCCTCAAGACTTATTAAACACCTTGTCTTTTTAAATTAATATTCATGGGAGTGTGACTCACCTCCACATAAGCAACCCTGCTATTTTAAGAATTTCAGACTTTGGCCTTATAAAATATTGTTTTCCTATTCCATTTTCCAAAAACCATGGGAAAAACCATGGTATGGTTTGTGGTTTGGATTAATTTAATATAAGGGTACCCAAACATAAATAATAAAGAATTCCCTCACCTTTCCTATATAAACCCACCCAAGCTCCCAATTACTCCTCACTCAAAGCCTTTTTAGTTCATCCAACATCTGCCCAACTCTTTCTAGAATCCTCCCAAGGTGCCCCAATCTCCCAAGAAGCCTCTCACAAGCCCCTCTCTAGCCTTTGGAATCACACTTCCAAGTAAGGGTTTTGCCTTCCTTTCTCATTTTTGTCCAATTTTCTTTAAGTTGTTTTGCCCTTTTAATTTTAATTATGAATGTTGGGGTATGGTTTATAACCTCCATCATACTGCCCTATTTATGTTCTAATGATGGGATAACCCTTTCTCTCTCATTAAATGCCACCCATGTACATCCGTTACTATGCCGAAATTCCGAAAGGAACTTCTCTCTCTTCTTTTACATTCAAGAAATACTTTTGTATCAAGAATCTAAATTCCATTACAATTGTTTGGACATGTATCTATATGAACCCATTAAATTCCATTTCATGTAAATATGACGAGACACCATTTATCTCTCATCAAACTGTTTTTATGAATTCTTATGTCCCGTCGTTATGCTGCCGAAATCGCACCGATTTTCTATGCCAATGCCATTGTGTAGTGAATACCATGTCGTTTTCTCCATCAAGGGTATTAACCTTTATGAACATTTACTTATTTTTTATAAAGTTTAATTTATGAATTACACATTTCTTTATCATGGAATAAATGATTATGTTTTATGAATCCATGTTTTATGATGCATGTGGCACACTTATGCATGAAATGAAATGTTTAAGAAGGGTGCACCCTTATAGCGCTCCAATGCATTGGGTAAAGTATAGTATCATGATACGTCATGTTCCATGAGTTTTGAATCATGTTAATTCAAGTGAAACAGGGTTTTACTCGTGCTTCATGTGCAATGAGTATTTTCTCATGCTCCATGTGCAATGAGCCTTGGCTCATGCTAATTCCATGTTAAGTGTTGTTGCCACATTTACATGCTATGATTATCATTATTTATCATGCCTTTATGTTCATGTTTCTATTATGCCCTATTGATATGACTTTTGTCTAACATGTATTGTACTCCTCATGTTATTCCATGTGTATTCCCTTACTAGGCTTTGTAGCTCACCCTTTTCTTATGCATGTCCTCAGGTTATCCCATGCAATGCTATGTACGAGGGAAAGTAGTGGTCATGTAAAGGATGTTTTAAATAAAGATTTTGTATTTCATGTTTCGTGTTTCTTATGTAATGATCCTAATCCCCAAATACAGTAAACCTCTCCATATTCTTTGTTGTATCAAGTGATGTTTTATGTAATAAATCATGTTTAATTTGTAATAAAATCTGGGTTGTCAGAGGATACTTTCAAAACAATATATTTTTGAACCAATTTCAAAGAAACTATGTTTTGACTCTTAGTGAATGACTTGATAATCCATAAATTATTGACACCATGTGGGATTTTCAATAAAAACCAGAATAACATGGATATATCACTTATAACATGGATAAAAACATTTCTAAATTCTATAATCAAGAAGAAGTTATTGATTACGGTAAAAATTTTAATCCCGATTTATGAATATAATCCTTTAAAATATTTTTGGAATTCACCACTTACTTTTAATTATATTTTGTTTTTTCAAAAGGGCATCAAATGTTGTTTTTCAAAATGGTTTTATTTATAAAAAATTTTATATAGATAAACCACAGAATTTATAAAAACCTGAATTTAAAAATCTTTTTTTAATGTTAAAAAAATATCATTATGGATTAAAACAACCCCATTAGGTTTGGTTTAAAAGTTTAATGAAATCAAATTTTGTCAAATGTTCATATATGGGAAAATCAAATTCCTCTTTTATATAAAATCCTTTCAAAATTAATTAATAAATTTTTAAATATATATTGATGACGTTATGATTTTCTAAAATCTATAATATAAATTTAATGAATTTTATTTTTTATTCAACAAATATTTTTAAATGATTTTTAATGGAGAAAAAAATATTCAATGGTTTAAAAATTTTCATAAAAAACTAAGAGAGTTTTTGAAACCTAAATGAATACACTAATAAACTTTTAAAGAAATTTGGCATGGATAAAGGTAAGTAAATACATAAATCCATGATTATAAATTTTAAGAAAACATTTGATAATATAGGTATAGTGTTTAATAAAAAGATTTATATAAGTATTATTGGAAACCTAATTTAATTTACTACAAAACTACAGAATATCATGTTTATTTTCTGTATTTTTGTTCATTTTCATTAAAATTAGAAAGAATATCATTTAAAATATATCAAAATATCTTTTAGATATTTGAAAATAAGTAAAATCCATGGATTATTTCATCTAAATGAAACTTATTTTGAACTGACTTATTTTTATGATACTGATTTTAGAGGGTGTCTACTAAATAAGGAAATCACTGGTGGAACTTACCACAGGTTTTTAAAATTCATTATCTCATCGAGTAGTAAGAAGAAAAAAATTATTTCACTTTCAACAATAGAAGATTAATATATATATTCCAGGTGTTTTTTTCAAACTGTATGTATGAAACATACTCTCTCATACTTTGTGATTATATATGATCATTTATCTATCATGTGTTCCCACACTAGTGTGATTAGAATTACTAATAACCCTATCTAACACTCTCTAAAAAATAACATTGTTCTGAGAAAACATTTTATTTTTTAGAAAGGTGATAACATTCTCGATTGTTTTTCACAAACCGTCAAATTTATAATATCTTTATTATAACCCATTCTAATGATTTATTTGAATTTTTTAAAGCGGGGTTGGGTATGATTAGATTAAGATATTTATATCTTATCTTTTTATAGATTGATAATTTTTTAGTTTTTTTAATTGAAAATCGTCTTCCAAAATAAAATGTTTTATAATTGTTTTTCAGACTAATATTTTTTCAAGAATTACATAATGTTGGTATTGTTCCGTGAGTATGACAATAAATGAAAAAAAGTTCATTTCTTGATATAAAAAATGGTACTGGTTCTGGTTTATAATCTTCTAGATATCATTAAAAATAAAATTACTAGTTAGAATTATAATTTGATTATCACCCTATACATGGGTAGTGGTTTTATAGTATTCACATGGTTATATTTTCTCATGGAAGTTTCTGTATATTAATAACATAATATTTTCAAAACGTTAATTATGGAATGTTATTTCAAAATATTTAATAAAAAGTATTCTATTTATTTTGTATTATTTCCTTGATCCACATATATGTAATGACTTCAATGATGGGCATATAATATTTTTATCAATGAAACGGTCCTAAAAGAGACACAACATTTAATTTTTTTTGATTTTTTTCTAAATCTGGAGATTATTTAAAAACTAAAAATGGAAAAAATATTTCTTCCATTATTATATATTTTTTAAAAAATAAACTTTTTTATTTATTAGTTGAGAATTATTACAATTCTCTCTTTATATTTTTCAATTTTTCGAAAATTTTGTTATTTACAAACTATTAAACCCATTAATGATGATAAACATTGTATTAAATTTTATTTTTCATTTTTCATTAAATTTTTTTATGAATTATTTTTTCTAATATCAAATGTGGATATGGTTCTTTTTTTTATCATAGGTAATAATATATATATATATATGGTAAATAATGTTTTTTAATAATTAGTGTTAAATGATGTTTTTTTAAAATAGGATAAAATGATGTTGTTATAATTTTTGGAGAAAATTCATATTTTAAATATTATTAAATATTTTTATAAACCTTATCATGTTATACTTATTATGTTTTAATTTTATTTACATTTTTTGGGATCATAAAAAATGGGGATATTCTTTTAATTATGAAAATCATTTTCTAGTGATCACAAAAAACTATCGAATGTGTCTAATGATATCATTTTAGATTTTAGATAATGAAAGGATCTTGGTTATCAGAAGATTGTGGTGATATATTGTTATAATATTACAAGAAATTCTATGGTATAATCCATTCAAATTAAAATGAAGTTGTATACAAGAAGAGTTGGGAATTACAAGAATTATTACAAATATGAGAGTGGATCACATCCTTCATATCATCAGCTATAAAATATGTACAAATGTCAGGGGTCCTAAATGAGGCATACAATTGTGAGGAATACAATATACCGAGGATGGATTCTCTAGGGGGTATTCCTAGTTCTCTCTCTAAAGGATTTTATGTGGAGTTAGAAGTCAGATTCCATCTATAGGGTGTTTCAATTGTGATAAAAAAAATACTTGAGAGAAACAATTATCCCACATAATTCAAACTCATATGCAATTGCAATTCCAGATAATGGTGAAGACAACCTTTGAATAATCCACAGTGGTTTCAGAATACACTGCCACGACCTAAAATTCCTTGAACTCTAGAGGGTGCACTATCAACATTATCTTTTATCCTCGAGTGTATCAGAGGAATCCAATTAATTTTTTTCAGGAAAAATAGTTTCCTAGGTCTACACTATACTACCGGTATTCTTAAGATATTACGGTTATTGAAAAAATTATTCATTATATCAACATATATACTAGAAGTATAATGTACATATTTTTTAATATAAATAACCTTATAATGAGAAGAGGGTGTTTGGATTTCAAAAATACATTCATTTCATTATATCCATAGAGTTAAAAGAAACAATAATGTTTCTTCTAATAAGAGGTTGGGTACCTATCCACTCATTCTTGCATTGTTCATATTTTCTATGAGATCCACTAGCTACCTGCTTGTGTGAAAATTAATATAAAATAAACTACCAAAAAACATCCATATCTTCTCCACAATGATTCATCACAAAAAGAGGTGTCGAATGTTATCTGCATCCTTTAGACATAAATGAAATATATATGGAATCTGATGCACAACCTTCTTAAATTGATAATGGTTGGGTAAAAAAATTTCAAAATTTACAAAATAAAAATATATATTTAAGGCTTCATGAATGGTACCTTAGATATTAGAAACCATGGGGGAGGCTTGTTGATGGAACCACATTCCGTATTGTAGTATTCTTATGCATTGAACTGACCATTTCTATTGGGCCACCATATAATTTTATCTGAATATGGGAAATGAATACATATTTATTTCATATCCATCATGTGATGGAAATATTTCACCAATGATGATGTTGTGTTCTAGAAGATCTATAATTTTTTTCTGTTATCTAGTGGGACATATAGGATGTCTGGTAATAGTCAATCAAGCCAGGATGTTTTCCAGCTTTTTGGATTGGACTATTGTCATAAAATCCATTTATTTTTTTTATGATGTCATTATTACAGTTTTTGATTATGGAAAAAATGGTAGGTTGGATGATGTGTATATAAATCCATCATCATCTTCTTGATCCTGTATAATAACAATTCAATGGAATAATCACTGAAGGTTGGTTGATTCCATCTGAATTTGATTAGAACACCATCATCAAATATACTATGATATTGAAACTATGGCCACCCATCTCAATGGGTTTGGTACATTATATCCATTAAATAGAGATGAATCTCCTTTCTTGCACTAATCAAGTCCATATGAAGTTCCTAATCTTTTAGTGAAGTTCTTTAACAAGATTTCTCAAACACCTATAAAGAGAGAATGAATAGAATAATTTTGTGTTTATCACTATGTTGACAAGGAATATGCTTGCATCTTATGTCATGGTCATTCCAATCCATATATCCATATCATTTATGATGTCTGGGTTTATGTCTTCATTATTTTTTATTTTCACTTTTCCACAAAATAAGGGGACCCGAGATTAGTGAATGAAAAGGATCCACTCCTCACACTAAAAAATATGGTTATTGTATTCTTCATGAAAACCAAGATACCATAACCAAACCCAATTAATGATTTTTTCACGATAATGTACCATCCATACAACTCCTCATAATTATAAAACAAGGCTTTGATTGTAGCTATGGTTTTCTTTGATTCTTGTCTAATTAATAAAATTTCATTAGCTTATAGAAGATTTGATGGAGGACCACATCTATATCATCATTTATTTTCAAATAATATCCAAACTATTCAATATTGTTGGTGCATCTAATTATTTAATCTTCAAAAATGGAAAACATAATTCTTAACAGTGGGTCCCCATGTCTCAATCCTCTAGGATATTGAATATATCCTCTCTAAGTTACTTTAATAATGATAGATAACCTAGAATATGATAGAACAATGCTGATTAACGTAAATAAAGAATTTGAAATTCTATATTTCTTGAGGATGGAAAATAGGAATCTCCATTCTAGTGTGTCAACAACCTTGGATTTATAAATTTTGAAGGAAAATTTACTTTCGTTTGATTTCAACTTTCTAATATTAATGCTTTCTAGGGAAGTGACTAAAAAATTATATATATTCCTTCCATGTACAAACCAAAATTGTTTAGTAGTAAAATTTTAATTGGTCATTCATCCCATACTTTTAATAATAATATATCTATTAATTTTTGGGATAGTGTTCCCGAGTTTAAATAGCCAAATATCTTTGATGTCAACAGAATTCTATTTATTTCATCATAAAATATTGATGTAAGATCATATACAACATATTATAGAGGAATGATAGTAATGAATAATTTCATTGATTATTTCATCCTACATAATGTCCGAATAAAACATAATGAATTTTTAGGTGATACCATCTAGGTCATCATCAATATCTATGTTGAGAGAAAAAAGAGTTTTCCAGACTAATTCTATGGAAGGGTGCATGATAAGGGATTAATTTTGAGGCTCCCCGATCCAAGGGAGTATGTTATAAACCATATTCCAGTGATGTACAATTTTTTATTAGAGTGAACCCCCTTTAAAATAATCCCCAACTACACTGGAAATATCATCTTTAGAGGCTTGGTGGATTCCATTCACACTAATGGACTTCTTAGATGCACTAATTCTATTTTCCTTGTGCAATCAATAAAATAATTTCATTCTTGTGTCTCTATATTTTAGCCATATGAAAATTTATTGGAATATGTTTAGTCTTAATTTTATAATGAGAAGGGCATATAGCCTTTTGGTAGCAATAAATTTATCACTTGTGGGTGGATTTTGGCACTAATTCTAGATTTGGCTACTTTTATGTTGGTCATCAAGCATCATAATTTCTATTTTCTAGTATGGGAATTAATTTTTTATCTATTACATTAGTATTAATTTGACATATATCTTTCTTTTCGTAGGTATCTTCAATGGAATGCACAAGGGGGTTCAACTTCTAGGACACAAGAATGGTCTTCCTATAAACAATCATGAAAATACAACAATTGTGAAAGCTAAAAGGTATTGTAACTTACCTTTATAGATGAGTAGAGAGTTAAACAATTATAGGTTTTTGATCTGAGTGATTCTTGGGGAGTTTAGGTCCTGATATCCCTTTACAAAAACTTCCTTCATCCATATATACGAATCATTGATCATGTTATCATAATTTTAAGTAATATATGTTGTGCGTTCTTCATGTGAACTCAGAACTAACAATTGGGACCTTATTAAAATTGCATTGATATATGAATTTGGAGAAATATAGGGAGGTTGTTCTATTAAAATTTAGTTGAGAGTTTTCCTCAATATTTATAATGGTGTTAAAGTCCCCCATAAAAATCCATTTATTACTGATATTTTTAACAAATGTTTCAATGTCTTTCCGTTAATATCTCCTCCAGATGTATCTATTGTCATTATACAAAAATGAAAAATTTATTGTAGATCCTTGAGTGCTAAATTATGAATATAAACTATTTGAATGATTTCTACAAGAGATAATATGGATTCTTTTACGTTTGAAAATCCCAAGATGGTCCATGCTGGTATCACGAATATTCTTGGAGACAAAATAATACCAATGTGAGGCCCACTCAAATTACTTCTATCATTCAAAGAACATTTTTGGATTATAAATTCCAAAAATCATTTTTTTCATGACATAATGTCTAACAGCTTTAGCCATTGGGAAATTACCATGCCTTGGGCAATTCCTATATAGAATACTCATTGATTAAAGGATTTATCCCTTGTCAGATGCTCTATTTTCTATGCCATGTTTACTTGGCCTTTCTTTCTTTCCTTTTTCTCACATTCCTTTTTATCTTTATGATATATGTCCAAATTATCTCTATTAACTATGGTATAAAAATGTTTCTTCCTCTACTTTTCATCATTCTCACTAGATTCAACCTTTTCATGTGGTAGTTATTGCTAATATATATTCGCCTTACTAATTCCACTCAATGGGGAGAACTAGTTTTTGGAGTGCATAGGACCAGAGGAAATTTCCAATGGGGTATTATTTCTAGTAGTCTTAATGTGTGAAAACTATATAAAGAACCATGAAAATCAGTGCATTCAGTAGTGTTTGCAAGACTCCTTGAATTCTTGTCCGGTTAAGTAGTAGTGGATAATGTGGCTAGTGTGTTACCATCAGCAATCACCTCTAAATTTTCACTATACCCTCCCCTAGCTCTATCATTATTATTATCCTACCAGAATGATCCTAGTTATTGTGTACATCTGATGGCTTCTACAAATTATATTTTGAAGCCCCCTCAAGGGATACATGAGGAGAATGAGTATCATTATCATATGGGTAAAAGATAACAACTTCATGATGATCCTCATTTTGGTTGGAAACCTGGATTTCATCCTACGTAATATCTGCTTCAAGATGATGTTCCTTATTTTCAAATGGATCTTGTTAATCTTGTTTGAAATTAACCAACTATCTAGACGGATCATTATATCTTACATCATATGGGTGAGGTCTAAAATTTTCATGAATCTATAGATCATTTTAGTTTAGTTTTTCTTCCACATAAATAATTGGAAATTTCTATCATCATTCCCATCTATCTTTAAAGATCTACATTGAATTTCACAATTACATTCTGTAGTTTGATTGGAAAAAAATTTATCTCAAGAAGAATGATGGATTTCAATCATATTGGATCTCAAGATTGACATTGTCATCACTTGTTTTTATCACCACTTATTTAATCAAGGCATTAGACATATCAATTTACACTATAATTCTATCATAGGGCACGAACCTGGGATTACCTTTTTTTCCATTATTATTGTATTTCCAATTAAACATTCAATGTCCTAGAGAATCCATGTGTGTTAGAATAACTTGGTTATTCTATATATATATAGATACAAACATATATGTGTCATTTCTTGATATTATTTATTTCAAATCTCATGTCCTATTCTATAGTACCTAAGAATATAAGATTTAGATTGATTAAACTCATTTTATAAGAACATAATTTGAAATCATTAGAGGTAAATACCTCATGGTAAAAAAAGCATCACCATGGCCAAAGTTTTCCAATCCTCAAATCCCATTTTTTCCAAAATCCTTCATTTAATGTCATTTAATCTCCCCAACTTCTCCTTTTTTGGGATAATGACCCGAGCAATGATAGAATATCAGCAAATATTCACCCTCTCTTCTGAATATTTTTTTTCATATGATTCATGGGTGATTATTCCTTTTTGATGATCTTTCTGGGAGGATGTTGATAAATATAATATAAGTGTTGATTTTTTTCATACTTGACTACTTCATGATGGTTATTTAATGTTCCATAATTTTCAATTAAAGTTCGATTTACCGCACTTGTCAACATAAGATAAAAGTGATATGTATGACCCAAATGATAATATTGATTCCTTACTACAACTGATTTGGTTGTATTTATGACATAGTTATTGATTCCATATTCATTCCAGTTTCTGAATATAGGTTTTTCCCCTTTCAATTATTTCTCACCTTGATCAGCCATCCAACTATTTTTGTAATCTTGAAATATAATTAAATTAAATTTATTAAAACCACTATTCATGTGATTAATTAATGAATGGTTGTTTTCTGATGAAATCTAATACATTTAACGGAGATTATTTTCCAATGTGATGGTTAGATAATAGTAGGAAACACCAGCTAGTCGGTGTAGACTCGTCAACCAACTGGTGGTGTTGACATTAGCCTCTCCTAGTCTGACTGTAACACTCAAACATCATTTTAGTAAGTGAAAAATTTAATTTAAAAAAACTATTAAAAAAATACAATTTATTATTTCATTGTGTAAAAAAATTTAATATGACATTTTGGATATCAATCATGAACATACTACCTCAAAATAATCCCCAAATGAGTTTTTAAAATTTTACCTTAGAAATAAGTTTTTACAAACAAAAGAAATTATTAATTTAATATTTATAATATTACATATAATAATTTGTTATAATATGTATTATAACCATGTATTGTATATCAATTTTATATAAAAAAAGATAATAAGTTTTGGAGGTAAATTGATATTTTTGCAAAAAAAAATAGTTTAAAATGAATAATGTCTTGCAATTTTATATAATTAACTTTATCTTTAATGAGGAATAATTTAAATTTTATTTATATACTCTATATCTATATATATGAATTAAAATATATATAATTATGATTATTAGTCACATATTTAATGTAATATCATCTTATGCTTGAAAATGCATTTCTTAACAACCACTTTTTTATATGTTATGAGGGTTAATTTTTAAATTAAATTCTACCATTTACATGAATTAAATTTGATAAAATGAATTCCATATCTAGAATAGCCATGATATAAAATTTAATAAGTCCACGTTCATTTTTAGTCACAATGAATACTAAAATTAGTATAAAAATGTTAGTATGGTTAAGGATAAAACTATCTTACTCTAGGTTATCGTAAAAAATTACGAGTTAAAATAGAAAAAAATATTGAATCACCATTTATTTCTTTTATTTTTAATTTAACCATATCACTATATAATATAATCTATTTTGGATCCATTATCCATTAAATTACTGGAAATTATTCTAAAAGATTGAAATATTAAAATTATTCCACTCTCTTAAATTATAAAAGGGACCCCTCCCCACACTTTTCAAACATATTGATCCATTTATAATGACCAAAACATAATAAAATATCTCCACAAAATCGTTATCCATGTTATAAAGAATATGATATTCCCAAAAGACCCACCATAGTGTTATTATTAAGAGATAAAAATGTTGTTTTTTATGAAAAGGCATCATCTTCCTACTACTATAAAACATGCCTTTAGTAGTGAGAAAATTGTACATTGTCTCCTTAAGAAAGAGCTTACTACTGGAGAAAGATTACAAACATGAGGCTTTTATCATCAATAGAATAAAACTAATATAGGAGTCCTTTGTCAATGTACAAAAAAACACTGGTAAAGGCTTTACTTGATCAATACTTTTAAAAATACTAATAAAGGGACCCTTTATCAATGCTATTAGAAACACTGATGAATGGTTCCTCTATCAATTAATTTACCAGCACTAATAAAGGGGCATAATATAGAGTGTAGTTAAATTTATAGCACATTATAGCACAAGAAACAAAGCTTTAAATAGTTGAAAAAATTAAGTGTATATATAAATATATAAAATTAAATTAGATTTATAGCACAAATAAATGATAAAATCACAATATTATAGAAAATTAAAATAATGGATTATAAAATTACACAAGTAAAAATTATCATAGACATTCAAAAACATAATTTTTCATTTCCTTTTTCCCTTGACCCCAAATCATTATATTGCTGAAAAAATTACCCCTTCTCGAGATAAAAAATAAACCTATGTAAGAAAAAAAATTATTTTAGTAATAATGTAAATATATAAATTAATTAATGTATTAATTTTAATATAAACATGGATCCACACCATGTCCATCAGAATTTATTGTGGTTGATTCTTTCATGCCACACCATCTCTTTTTTTTTCAAGATTTAAATCTATGAAAATTTACCAAATAACTATAAGATAAAAATTATTAGTAAATTAATTAAACTATAGAAGATATAATAATGAGAAAAAAATCTAGTCTTATTTTCTCAATTTAAGTGATTCAATGCACGTTTTAAACTAAAATTTTATTAATATTTTGAAAGCAAGTACTTGGAGTCATACCCATGATAACATGTATTAGAATGAGGTCTGAGTGATTTATATATATCTCAAATAACTTATTGAATGTTTTCATAAAGTATCTAAATAATATGGCATATTTTCTTGGTTTTGAATAAGTCACTTATGTTTTTTACTAAAATGAAATTGAAAACTTGAAATTTGTACTCTGATTCATACCTTTCCCAAAATTTGTTATATATTTGTGTGATGGATTCCTACATGTCAACAAATGACTTATAAATAATTTTTCAAAATTATCAAGACAATTTGTCCATATTTTCCTAGTTTTGAGTGAGTGACACTTTTTGAAATAAAATATAAATTTTATATCGATAGAAAAAAATATGCATACCAAGAATATGTTATGTTGCATTGAGGTGAGGATAATTGATACAAATAAAAAATTACTTATGGTTAATTTTACAAAATCATCATAACAATCCGAATGTGTTTTATTAGTTTCGAGTATGTCAGTTTTCTTTTTTACCAAAAATTAACATCAATTATAAATAAAAAGATACACTTGGTGTCATACCGATCAGACAAAGCATCTGATTTAGGTGAGGATAATTATTATATGTCAAAAATGACATATGTATCATTTGACTAAAGTATCAAAACAAATAGAATGTGTTTTATTGGATTATATTATGTCACTTTTTTACTAAAATAACATTTTAAAATACAAACATGCAGTTTGATCCATAAAGGATACATCATTTTTCGACATGACATGTGATTGATTCTAACACATCAAAAATTAAATATTAATAATTTTTCTAAATTTTAAATAAAAGGTGAGGGTGTTAGATAAGTTTTCAAAGAGTGATACTTTTTGAGCTAAAATATTCATTTTAAAAAGATAACAAACACTTTGATTAAAATCGATCAAATAATATATCAGATTGATCTACAACATATATATATATGTAGAAATTATTTATATATCATTTTCCCGATGGATCAAACAAATCTCAATGAAATATATTGGTTTTTAGTATATCAGGTGACTTTTTTATTAAAATTAATGTAAATTTTAAATAAAAAACACACTTAGATTCTTATAGGTCACACCGTGCAACTGATTTTGTTGAAGATGATTCATACACATCATAAGTAACATAAATCATTTTTATAGTGTATCATAACAATATAAATTCATTTTATCATTTATGAGTATGTTAGTTTTCTTTTTTACAATAATTAATGTCAATTTTAAATAAAAAGACTCACTTTGAGTCATACTAGTCACATCGTGCATCTTATTGAGGTTAGCCTAATTATGAACTATTGTAAATGAACTATGGATCATTTTACTAATGTATCAAAACAATTAGAATGTGTCCGATTGGTTTTGAGTATGCCATATGTCTTTTTTATTGAAATTTCATTTTAAATTGTAAACTTTCACTTTGAGTAATAATGGTCACATTGTGGGTTAATTTGACATGATATTGATTCCTATGAATCAAAATGACTTTTGAAACAATTTTTAATATCATAAAGACAATCCAAGAACATTTTCTTATTTTTCATTTTGTGAAACATTTTGAACTTAAATGTCAATTTGAAACATGTAGAGGACACTTTGATTCATACTGAAGACATCTTGTATCTTATTGAGGTGATTATATAATTTATATATTCCAAATTACTTATGGTACATTTTCTTAATATATCAAAATAATTGGAATGAATTTTAATGTTTTTAGTTATTATAGTTTTGGTTTTACTGAAATTAATGTCGATTTTAAATAAAAAGACATGTGTGGATTAATAAAGGTCATGCCATAAATAATATTAAGGTGAGGATGATTCATAATCTTAATAAATGATTTATAAATCATTTCCATAGTATACAAAAACAATCGAATCTATTTTCACTATTTTGAGTATTTCACTTTTTTTTTTCTAAAATCTCACTTTAAATCGGAAACAAGAACATGGATTCGTATTGGTCACATTGTATGTCGTCATGATGTGAGATTGATTACTATATGTAACAATTTAATTACAATTAATTTTACAAGATTATCAATAAAATATGATCATATTTTCTTAGTTTTCAGTGTGTTACACGTGTTTTTTACAAAAATGTCAATTTTAAACTGATAATAAATACTTTGAGTCAGGGCGGGCTCCCCATGTATTAGATTGAGGTGAGGCTAATTCCTACAATTCAAAAATTATTTATGGATGATTTTCCTATTTATAAATCAATCCAAATTGGTTTTCTTAGTATTGAGAATGTCACTTTTATTTTTTACTAAAATGAAAAATTTAAATAAAAAGACACCCATGGCATTACACCGGTCACATCGTGTGTTGGTTTGAAGAGAAGATGATTTCTACATGTCAAAAATGACATATGGATTGATTTATAAAATTATCAAAATAATATTAAGTATCATTATTATTTTTGAGTATGTGATGTGTGTTTTGAACTTAAATGTATAATATAAACTAAAATTATAGAGTCTAAGTCATACCGAGAACACATTGTATCATATTGAGGTGTATCTGATTGAGTATGTGATTTGGTTTTTCCTTGAAAAAATTTCATAAAATATAGAAAATAGACAACATGTATTATTATTATGGAAGAGTAATCCTTATGCTACCTCAAACACATTACATTTCTGGAAGTATGGGGTTTTATCTTACATTTATAGGGACATATTCTTTCATCCCTTTAGTATATCTCTAAAAAATATCAATATAATTATTAGATAATAATGAGGATTAGAGTACGTAAAAAAGTAAATTAAATTATGAAAAAACGTAAAGTAAATATTTTCATATTAATATATCATTAATCTATTATATAATTATTTATGGTCATATGAAACTAAAATTAAAGGAATGAAATCAATATTACATAACCCTAAAATATAAATTGGACCGCATAATATGAAGTTATACATCCTTCATTAGTCCTTACCACTTGACCTTAAACTAAATGAAATGAATTCCTACATAGATGATGATTTCCTATATGATATTTCTTTATTAATGTATTTAAAATATAAATACCATCATAGAAGATTGTTTTTCAACACTACATTTTCTATACTAAAATATGTTTTTTCCACTATCACATCATCTAATTTTAACACTTATTTATTGATGATAGTTTTCATTCCTATTCTTATAGATTTAAACTATGATTCAAAACAATAAAACTTTTTGTTTACAAACTATGGATACATGTGACATATTTTAGAACCTCAATCCCAAAAACATGATATATTTGACAACTTTATTATAAAATAACATTTTGGTATTATATTAAATTACCACAAAACCATGCACCCTTTTGGGATGTTGTATAACTAATATATAAAAATTTTACTTCTCATTCACTACAAAAAATATATCAAAACACATTGTATATTACTATATTATACTAAACATTAATGCATCCCATTTTTTATTCCTAGAAAACATTAACCATTATTTTAAAAAAATTAACATATATTTATTGATCTAAAATAAATATTTACATTTGACTGTTTATGGAATAAAATAAAATATATCTTTCCTTTTCACCATTATATAGATTAAAAACTCTATGATAAACCATTTACCATCCTCGATTTAAAAACCATATGTGTGGGACATTATGTATTTTTAAAAGGCACTAGACTCCATTATAATTTCCCCCCTTTTAAAAGTATTAAACATCTATGTAGCCATTTATATCAACCAAAAAACACTAAAATCTATCACATTAAGTATGTTTTCATGTATTATACTATAGAGTAGTATATACATTTCAATATTCTAGGTGATGATAAACTCCAACATAAAATATTCATTATTTGTACATCAAAATATGAATGGTGATCCGATGAACATGTATCTATATTCATGTTAATGATAAGTTAAACACATATTCTCATGTAATTATTTTGAGATTATATGTCATATAATGGTTGGATGATTTAATTTCACATAATGTGAATTCAAAAGAATAATTTTTAGTCAAACCATTTACCTAATGTAAAGTTTATGTGTTAATCATATTGATTTCACAAGAAATTTTGGATATTTTAAAATTCTTCTAATTGATGGTCAAATAGCCCAAATAATTACACCACCTAAAAATCTGAAACCACTTTATTTTACTTTTATTCAATAATTCACCTCCACCTATGATGGAACCCTAGATAGGTAATGGGTCTAATTTTATTATAAAAACATACATAAATTTTATAAAAATATTCAAAAAATAGTGGTAAAATTAACTAAATAAGTTGTGGGAAGTCACATCTTTATGATGCCTGTACATATTCTAAAACCATGTTTTATGATTCTTTTTAAATAAATATATTTCCTCTATTATAATTATCCTTAACAATCATATAAAAAATAATATATAATCATTAGGATACTAATGATTCATACCCCAAATATACTGGTATCGTATGTTCTATTTATTTCTCGGTTGATTCACTAGATTATTTTGATCCACCTTTCCATTCCCTAACACTTTAACCACATTTAATACAATACATCACTTTTCCCTTTTTCATAAACTATTATATGTTCTTATAATATGTTTTTAATGTTATACATCATGTATCGTTATAGTATTAGATGTTCATGATATGAAATATCATTTAACATCATTGATCATTGAAATATCTGGATCATCAAGAGGAACATGCCACTCGGTGGTCGACTCTTGATCTACCTCAATCCCTACTCTCTTGTGATCTTTTGAGAGTTCATTATTTTAGTACATGGGTGTTGATAGATAAAAATTAAATTCAACTTAACAATATTATTTTTTAATAATATATAGTTATTAGAAGTTTTATCATTCACATTTTGGAGAATGAGTAACAAAAAAATATATTTCCCTGCATAATGTATCCATTCGAGGGGAATGAAAATCCTTAAAGATTGAAGGTTCATTTTGTTACACCATGAGATTTTTTGAATTTTTTTTCAAATTATTTTAATCATTTTGATATTTTTAATTTCCCAAAACAGTGAAAATAGTTTATTTTATATTAAAGTGCTACCTATGACATGTGTAATATGAAAAATGAAGTTAATTTTTCAATACATACAACCTAAAATTTATATTTATCTACAAAAAACAGTGAGGTTAGCTTACATTTCATGCATGACCTACTTTCCCCGATAGATTACATAACAAACATGACCAAGTGTTACCAAAACAAATCTCATTATTATAATATTATTATTTAATAGATATAACATTTACCTTATGTTTATGATTAAATGATAAAATAACTTATTAAAACATATATTTTAATTCATTGGGTACCTAATAATTATAAAATATGTAGAAACCAAAAGAATATAGAGGGACTGCTTTATAAATGTATAGTTTTAATGTGAAAATAGAAGATTTATGTTAATAACATAATTTAATTACTAATACTGAAATTTTTTAATTAAATTTATATGTTATATATTCAATCCATTATTTCTATAATATTTCATTATATGTTATAGATTTAAGATAAGAAAGAGTCCAATTTTATGCTTAAAACCAATATTTTTATAAAGCTAGTATTACAACCTTTTAATAGATAACCCATTTTAAATTTAATTTTTAGAACTTATATAGATTTAATATGAAAAAATAAACGTCATATTTTAAATAGGAATATAAAAAATAGGATTAGGTACTTTTTTGTATTTTTCAATAAAGTTTCATTTTTTAATGAATAATTTAAAATACTAAAATTAAATTCACATATGATTTTTCATCTAATTAAATTATATGGATAAATTATATTTATAATTGGTTGTAATGTATAATTAGATTTAAAATATTTATAAATTAATTCAATTTAAGTAATTGGAGTCAATTTTACTTTTAAATTGTTTGTTAAAACTTAGCAAACTTTTGGTTGTTTTAAAATTAAAAACCCAGAGTGTCATCCCATAATATAGAATATTATTAAATTAACTCATATCACTTCTGTGATTAGAAGTTGGAAAAATAGATTCTTTATATGGAATCAAAATAATTTATAATTTGTAATATTTT
Organism: Viscum album; assembly: GCA_963277665.1. Lineage (NCBI taxonomy): Eukaryota > Viridiplantae > Streptophyta > Magnoliopsida > Santalales > Viscaceae > Viscum > Viscum album. Next base: position 259,577,861 of record OY728165.1, on the reverse strand, counting down.
ATACTTGCTTTTGGCCTAAATTAAAATGGAAACTGATTAAAATTAATTTCAATGATTTAGACAAAAATTAGGTTAACACAGTAAAAAACCATACATTTATGACCAAAAACTACCTAGATTCTTGTCCAAAAATGATTTGAAGGAAATTATTCGACCATGAACCTTAAATTATTGAGTTTTTATTGTTGTTATGTATTTTTTTGTAAAAACGTGGGTACACCAAACTTGTTCTCAAAATTTCCAAATTTGTCATTTCCCTTCCTTATAAAAGGCCACCACCTCTCCCTCTTCTTCACACCTCTAAAACCTCATAGCCTCAGAAAAGATCATCCCAATCCACTTCCAAAAATCCATCCCTTATTGAATGAATCCTAAAATTGTGTAAAAATCAATCCAATTATTTCTTTTAGTAGAAACAAAAATGAGTTACCTGATTAAGAGGTAACCACTTATCTCATGTTATTTTCTAATATTTTCTTTTCTCAGCCCCTCCACCATATTTATTTCATGATTTTATAATAAATATATAATATTAAATATTCTAGGAAGTTTTTATGCTATGTATCATACCTAAACATACACACACCACATCTAATTGGTAACAAACGTACAGTTTATGTGTACGACGAACTACCGCCTCACAAAACGATGATTGTTCATTTTTCCATACCACATATCATGGTTAAAATTATGATGGAAAGAATATTTAAATATGTTATATATTATATTTATTATGTATTTAATATTCATTAATCATTTTACAACACATATCATTATAAATTCCCTTTGGTGTAAATGCAATAATTTCATTTGAGATGTGTGGACTACTTCCCCTCAAAGGGGTTTTATTCTTTCACATACTACAAAGAATGTATTAAGGATGTTTTTAGTGAAATTATATGATATATATGATATAATAATGATAAATTAACAACTATAATTCTATATATACATAAATATACACATATTCCATTTATATTATTTTTCGTTCAATACAACAATAAAAATTGAAACATTATTCATGCATACGTACGGCTTACCATATCCATGAATGGTGTCTTCAATTTCATACATATAATGACCCATACTTTACATACATTGTTAATACTTCAAAATTGAAGCATACTCATTACAACATATAACAAAACCACAAAAGGATCGTATAGGTATAGTGTCTTTAGAAATTGGGAAACATAAACAACTGGTTCATAAAGCATCTACATTGTCTCCCATTTATTTCATCATATATATAGTCCCTTTTGGAATATCTTGCTTAATAACCTTCTTCCTGACCTGGGGAAAGGAAACATACAAAAGGGTGATCTCAAATGCTCAATAAGGGTAAACAAAAGAAATATCAATCACATCATATTCATAAGAACATAACTTTTGGAAATCTTAACCTACAAAAGAGAGCATAATTTCATAACATGGGATAAATCATAGTAGTGAAATGGAATCCCAATAATCATAACATAAAACATGAAACTTTGTTGCATACACAGATAATCATATAGAATCATTTCTTATTAGTCAAGACTCATTTCCAAGACTATCTTAGTGGACAAAGTCCCTTTCTGAACCGTGTTCACTCCTCGTTTCAGTCCTGTTTCACTGAACCGGTATAACCTACCGTTCCAGCCATGTCTAACTCATGAGATATAAAATCTTTACCCAATGCATTTGAGGGAGATATATGTACCACCCATCTCATAATGATACTATTCTTATGTGTGCCAAAAAATCATAAACCATACATCATAGCATAACCCATGTAATAAAAATGGGAATCTTAAACAACATGACATCATAAAACAATTAATATAAGATAAAGGAATTCATAAAAATAATTCCATCACAACATAATCAAATAAATGTAATAATAGGGATAGAAACAAAACCCTTTATTATCTTAGATGGAAAATAATTTTGATAAAACACTTGAACTCCATTCTTGAGGAAAATATCCTTTCTTCTTCAAAAACACATTTCCTTCCATAACATGTCATAAAATTCTAAACTAAAAGAAGTTAATTAAAAATAAACATGAAAAATTGTAAAGGAATCTTCTTGGAAATAATGTTTTAAAAATCCATTCATGCCGTAAAAGTTAAACAAAAATTCTTCTCGTACTTTTGTCGGAAAAGTTAAAAAGTACCTCGTACGAAAAACAAAAAAAGATTCCTTTCATATCTTTTACTAAAAACTCACCGAAGGGTAAAATTGGATTTAAACAATTTTAGGTGGATGGAAATAATATTACATATTGAGGAAACATGGATGTGGATGATAAAATACACCCAAGTAAATACCAAAGTATAAACAATCTCGGATAAAAATGAGATTGTGATATTTCCCTTACCATAGGTCAGATTTGATTCGAAAGTGTACGAACCTCCTGTATAATGATTTAAATAATGTTATTGACTTATTACAGAATTATAATTATTTTTATGATATCATATATGGTAATATTGTTATCTTCTTAGTAGTAATATTTTATTTCCACTTGTTATTCGGGTGTTTATAACTTTTTATTCTTATGCGTGTTTTGTCGAATAAATTCTTATTCTTATCTTTAGGTTGTAGATACCTCATTTCCAGAATGGTATTAGTGTAATATATATAATATTATTTCATTCAATTCATTCAATTCATTTATATAATCATTATTAAATGAAGATCATGTAGAACGAGTCGTATCACATCGTGGAGACGATATTCCGTACGTACGCATGAGTGATGATATCGTTCCTATGATCATGGAATTTTATTGGAGTGTATGTATACTATTTCAGAATAATTATAAATTTATAATCGTCATATATATTCATTATTTAAACCATTATACCCATCCAAATAAGGTGGTGGTGGAAAATAGATTACACCACGGCGTGGAGACGGTATTCCGTACGTACGCACACGCAGTGATTTCTTTTTCCATAGGATGGATAGATGGTGAAATAGGGTTGTTTCATACTTATAATAACATATCAGTATATGAGTGATACTGATGTTATTACTTCATAATGAAACAACTAAAGAAGAAGAAGTGGAAGAAGAAATAAAGATGAAAGAATCGGTAACAGACATTACCTCTTATTTGAAGTGCTTCTTTGAGACCTTCTTTTAGGGCACTAAAATTGGTCTTTGAATAAGACCAGGACCTCTAGGACGTTTCTAGGGAAGTGGAGAGAAGAAATTGGCAGGGTTTGGCCGAGCTTGAAGGCTCAAAGTGGTGTGAGGAAAAGGGGGAGGAGGTGCCCTTTTATAAGGGAGGAGAGGGGCACCTTTGGGAAAACTAAAAATATTATTTCATTATAAAGTCATGTTCGGTTTTAAATAGCTCCAAATTGATATATTTAGAAGCGAAGGTGGGGATGGGTCGAAATAATCGCATCCAATAGAATTTAGACAAGTTTAGGTATTAATTTTAACCTTGTCATTTAGATTTAACTTTATGTTAGATAATTTAACTTTTACCTTGTCTTCTTGTTTTCTTACACTACAAGGTTAATAAACGTACTATATCAAGAAAAACGAACCCCAAGTTGTTTATTATTAATATATATAACCTTATTTATGTAATTTGGCCGAATCTTAGATTTTTAGGAATAAAATAACAATTAATAATATAATATTTGTTTTAAAAATTGTTTTATGTCAATTTTGACACTATTTAGTAATTGATTTTTGTGAAAATCATAACAGAATGATTAGTTCGAAACAAGTTAATTAAATCAATACTAACATGTCATGTTAACCTATAAAATTAGTTTAATTCATAAAAAGTCTCAAATTACATTTATTTGCGTATTTATAATATCAATTATGTCAATATTTCATTTATAAGATAATTACTGCATGATCGTTGTGTCCTAAATGAATTAAATTATTTAATGTCTAAAAATTACAAATAAAATACCATTATGTAGTAAATATTTTTATCTTTCTAATGAATATTTAAAGTAGAATTTATCTTACGTATAACCCTATATTAAAAATGATTTACTTATTAAAGATTGATTTTAACTATTTAACCCTTCTTTAAATAAATTAGTAATAATTGTCCTAATCTAATCCATGTGGGCCTAAATGGTCATATTTTATTCTTACGGTTGTTTTTGGTCGAATTACTATTGTCTAATAGAATTAGGACATGTTTTAGGGTAATAATAATATCATTTTTACCCTTAATTACTCTATTTACTTTTAACCGTGGTAAATAAAAGTAAAAAGTTACTATTCACCAAAAACAATTTCATCTCATTGAACCACATTTTAGTCCTTGATATTAACCGTGTCTCTCGGATTTTAGAAATTCCACTCACAGAAGCGGTAAAATTAAGTTTTATGAAAAATTCAGTTTTTTTAACTACCACTTAGTGGTTTCACTATTCATCAAAAATTGAAAGTTTTCAGAAAAATACCAAAATTTCACCCGAGGATAATTTCGCCATTCCAAATCCAAAAATGAAGTCCATTTTGAAAAAGAAAAATAATAAAATTTCAAAAAGTGGTTCTTACTATTCATAATGGCTAGTTTTAATAATATTTTAATAACATATCGTTGTTTAGTGAAACTCGGTATTGCGTACGACGCAAGCTATCGAGCAAGGTCGTGATTTCGTGTAAAGCAAGCCAAGCAAGTGTTGTTTAGAAAAAGATTCCTTTGAGGATTTATATAACATAAAAGTATCGGGTGTTAAATTCTACCCCCCTTAAAATGGATTTCGCCCTCGAAATTCATCAATTTGTAACAAACAGATGAGGATAACTCTCCCTCATTATATCGTCAAGCTCCCATGTAGCTTCTTCTAATTGGTGGTTCGTCCATAAAACTTTCACCAATCGAGTGGTCTTGTTTCGTAGGACTTTTTCGCTACGATCCAGAATCTCTATCGGTTGTTCTTTATAAGAATGATCTTGCTCCAGCGGTACAACTTCTGAGCTAAGTACATGTAAAGGATCAGGTATGTACTTTCTCAGGAGAGATACATGGAACACATCTTGAACTTGAGAGAGATTCGGTGGAAGCGCCAATCGGTAAGCTACCTTCCCAACACGATCCAGTATTTCGAAAGGACCGATATATCTAAGGCTCAACTTCCCTTTCTTTCCAAATCTCATGACCCTCTTCCAGGGAGATATTCGTAAGAACACTTTATCACCCACTTCAAACTCTACGTCTTTTCTTCGGTTGTCGGCATAACTTTTCTGTCGACTCTGAGATGCTCTTATGTGTTGTTGAGTAGATCTGACCTTTTCTGCCATTTCATCAACGAGATCATGTCCTAATAGATTTCTTTCCCCAACTTCATCCCAGCAAGTTGGAGTCCTGCATTTCTTTCCATAGAGAGCTTCATAAGGATCCATCTGAATACTGGAGTGAAAGCTATTATTATAAGAAAATTCCACCAAAGGTAGGTTTTGATCCCAACCACCTTTTAAATCCATAGAGCAGGCTCTCAATATATCTTCTAGGGTTTGAATTGTTCTCTCAGACTGACCGTCTGTCTGAGGATGATAAGCAGTGCTGAAACTCAACTCTGTATCCAGAGTATGTTGAAGACTTCGCCAGAACTTCGAGGTAAATCTCGGATCCCGATCAGATATAATAGAAAGTCGTACTCCATGCAATCTTACCACTTCCTTTACATATTTCCTGGAAAGCTGATCCAGAGATAAATCCTCTCTAATATAAATGAAGTGTGCAGACTTGGTAAGACGATCAACTATGACCCAGATAGCATTATTGCCTTTGGATGTTTTAGGAAGTCCTGTGACAAAGTCCATAGTGATGTTTTTCCATTTCCATTCGGGTATGGGTAATAGTTGTAACATCCCCTTAGACTTCTATCTCTCAACTTTAACTTGTTGACAAACCAAGCATCGAGAGACATATTCAGCAACATCTCTTTTCATGCCATCCCACCAGAAGTACTCTTTCAGGTCCCTATACATCTTCATGCTTCCAGGATGAATAGAGAATGAAGAACTACGAGCCTCATCCAGCTGCTCCTTCTTTAATTCAGGGATGGGAGGAACACAAACCTGATTCCTGAACTTTATTATCCCATCACAAACAAGGTTGAATTCAGGAACATTTCTCACCTTCTTTTGTAACTCGACATCTTCTTTCTGTTCCTCTTTAATCTTCACATGTATAGATGGTTGAACATTCATTTGAGAAAGATATGATTTTTCCCCTTTCATTATAATTCCAAGAACCATCCTTTGTAAATCCATAAATATTGGATCTTTTGTGATCCTCATCATGGATAAACTAGCATGGTCTTGTCGACTTAATGCATCTGCCACCTTGTTTGCTTTCCCAGGGTGGTAATGGATTGAGCAGTCATAATCCTTAATCAGCTCCAACCATCTTCTTTGACGCATATTCAGCTCCTTTTGTGTGAAAATATACTTTAAAATTTTATGATCAGTATAAATGTCACACCTTTCTCCATAAAGATAATGCCTCCAAATCTTTAATGCAAAGATTACCGCAGCTAACTCCAAATCATGTGTTGGGTAATTTTGCTCATGGATTTTCAACTGTCGTGAGGCATAAGCTATCACCATATCATTTTGCATAAGAACACACCCCAATCCCTTCTTGGATGCATCACTATAGATCACAAACCTTTCTCCACTACAAGGCAGTGTGAGCACAGGTGCACTTTATAACCATCATTTCAACTCCTTGAAATTCTCTTCACATTCATCCGTCCAGACAAACATAACTCCTTTCCGAGTCAACTTGGTGAGTGGATTAGATAATCGTGAAAAATATTTCACACAACGTCGATAATATCCAGCCAAACCAAAAAATCTTCGGATCTCAGTTACTGTTGTTGGTCTTGACCATCTTTCGATAACCTTTGTTTTTGCTGGATCCACATTTATCCCCTCTTTTGAGATTATATGACCCAAAAATGAAACTTTTTGAAGCCAAAATTCACACTTGGTAAATTTGGAATAAAGATTCTCCTTTCTCAGGGTCTTCAATATAATTCTCAAGTGATCTTCATGTTCTTCCTTGCTCTTTGAATAGACAAGAATATCGTCTATAAAGACTACCACAAATTGATCAAGATAGTCTCTAAAGACTATATTCATCAGATCCGTGAAGATAGCAGGGGCATTAGTAAGACCAAATGGCATAACTATAAATTCATAGTGTCCATACCTTGTACGGAAAGACGTCTTTGGTATATCCTCCCTTTTGACCCATAATTGATGATACCCTGAATTAATATCAATATTGTAAAAGTATTGAGCTCTGCGTAGTTGGTCAAATAAGTCATCAATGCATGGGAGAGGATATTTGTTCTTGATAGTGATCTTGTTAAGTTCTCGATAATCAATGCAGAGTCTCATTGATCCATCTTTCTTCTTAACAAATAGAACAGGTGCTCCCCAAGGTGACGCACTAGGGTGTATGAATCCCTTATCAATATTCTCATGGAGTTGCTTCCTCAATTCCTGCAACTCAATTGGGGCCATTCTATAAGGTGTCTTTGAAATAGGAAAAGCACCCGGTACGAGTTCTATTGAAAACTCAACTTCATGATTCAGTGGAAGACCCGAAAATTCCTCCGGAAAGACATCATCAAACTCCCGTACAATGGGCATATTCTTAATCGTGAGTTTCTCACCAACCATTTGAGATAAATAACCTTCATTTAGTGGAATCAAGACCCATTAAATGGATGAAATTTCCACTGGAAGGTTATGTTCATCCTTGCATCGATAGACGATCATAGATTGATCTGGAATATGAAATGTGACTTCCCTTCTTTGGAAATTGATATGAGCTCCATGTAGAGAAATCCAATCCATGCCAAGAATCACATCAAATTCCACTATAGGAAGGATCCCAAGATTTGTAGGAAGAACTTTCACAAAAACTTCAATCGGAGAAGAATTGTAAACTTTTGATGCGACTGTTATTCCATTAGGTGTTGTCACAGCTAACTCAACATCTAATTGTTGAGGTAATACAGTGATACCCTTAGAAAATTCTTCAGAAATAAAAGAGTGGGTGGATCTAGAATCAAATAAAAAATTTTCTACTTTAGAGTGGATGGTAAGTGTACCTTTCACCACATCATTATCGTACTCTACATCGCTGATAGAAATTGCATGTGACTTTCCTTTGTCTTTAGCCTTAAGAGTTTATTGACGTCGACCATAATCATCAACCCTTGGATTAGGGCATTTAATGGCATAATGTCCCATCTCCTTGCACTTGAAACATTGAAGTGTAGTAGGTTCATTCTGTGTATCCCTTCTTTTGTTTGCATCATTAGACATCTTCTTCCCATCATCGCAGCATTCAAATGCCCGATGACCTTCCTTTCCACATTTGAAACATTTACTTGTCCCTTTAAGACAACTCCCTCCATGTTTCTTTCCACACATTGAGCATAAGGGAAAGCTCATCTTCTTTTCAATATGCTCTTTAGATTTTCCTTTGAATTACATTTTCCTCTTCTTATCAAACCCATATGACTGATGGGTTAATCCAATCTCCATCTCAACTTTGAGAGCACATCGAACGATTTCCTCATAGATATTGAAGTCCCTTATGGCTAAGGCCCGTCGAAGACTTGGTTTAAAGCCACTAAAGAATCGATCGATCTTACTCTCAGGTTGGATAATAATACCAGAGGCGTACCTTTCAGGTCTTGTAAAATTTTCTTCATAAGTTCCATCATATTCATCATCCTTTTGCTTCAGTTCCAGAAACACTTTCTCCATCTTTGTTTGGAGAATACGAGGGAAGTACTTATTGAAAAATAAGTTCTTGAACTCGTCCCATTCCATGGACTCAATTTCATCCCTTTTCCTCGTATTCTTAATAAGATTACAACATTGATCAACATCACCTTCCAAACAGTACACTGCTAAGATGACTTTATCATGCTCAGAACATTGAAGAACTGAAAATATCTTTTTAGTAGTAATAATCCATTGTTCAGCTACTAATGGATCAGTAGACCCGCTGAATGAAGGGGGACGTTGTCTTCTTAAGGATTCAACAGAATGTTGCTCCTTCCTTTGCTCGTTTGGAAGTCCTGCATGATTCATAGCTTGAGAAAGTTGTGTGAGAATGGATACGAGATTTTGCATTCCGTCTCCTATAATGTTTGGTTGCTCAGGGGGACAATCATTGCATTTCCCGTCGCATTCCGCATTAACACGGTTCCTTTGGGTTCCAGCCATTGACTAAAACCAAGAAGAATAGTGTGAGCAACACTAATTATAATAGGAAAACCACATAATCAAGAATAAAATATCACACTTAAGGTCTTATCCTAGGTTATTCATTTCCATTTCTAAAACACAAAGATTGTGTTCTATGCTTAGACTTATCCTTAGGGTTCTTACTAAGGCTTTCGCATCCTATTTTCCAAAGGTTGACTATACCTTTCCTCTGATACCAACTATAATGACCCATACTTTACATACATTGTTAATACTTCAAAATTAAAGCATACTTATTACAACATATAACAAAACCACGAAAGGACCGTATAGGTATAGTGTCTTTAGAAACTGGGAATCATAAACAACTGGTTCATAAAGCGTCTACACTGTCTCCCATTTATTTCATCATATCTATAGTCCCTTTTACCGTATCTTACTTAATAACCTCCTTCCTGACTTGGGTAAAGAAAACACACAAAAGGGTGAGCTCAAATTCTCAATAAGGGTAAACAAAAGAAATATCAATCACAACATATTCATAAGAACATAACTTTTGGAAATCTTAACCTGCAAAAGAGAGCATAATTTCATAACATGGGATAAATCATAGTAGTGAAATAGAATCCCAATAATCATAAATTAAAACATGAAACTTTGTGGCATACACACATAATCATAGAGAATCATTTCTTATTAGTCAATACTCATTGCTAAGACTATCTTAGTGGACAAGGTCCTTTTCGGAACCGAGTTCACTCCTCGTTTCAGTACTGTTTCACTGAACTGGTATAACCTACCATTCCAGCCATGTCTATCTCATGAGATATAAAATCTTTACCCAATGCATTGGAAGGAGATATAGGTCCCACCAATCTCATAATGATACCATTCTTATGTGTTCCACAAAATCATAAACCATACATCATAGCATAACCCATGTAATAAAAATGGGAATCTAAAACAACATGACATAATAAAACAATTCATATAAGATAAAGGAATTCATAAAAATAATTCCATCACAACATAATCAAATCAATGTAATAATAGGGAAAGAAACAGAACCCTTTATTATCTTAGATGGAAAATAATTTTGATAAAACACTTGAACTCCATTCTTGAGGAAAATATCATTTCTTCTTCAAAAACACTTTTCCTTTCATAACATGTCATACAATTCAAAACTAAAAGAAGTTGATTAAAAATAAACATGAAAACTTGTAAAGGAAGCTTCTTGGAAATAATGTTTTAAAAATCCATTCATGCCGTATAAGTTAAAAAAAATTCTTCTCGTACTTTTGTCGGAAAAGTTAAAAAGTACCTCGTACGAAAAACGACAAAAGATTCCTTTCATATCTTTTACTAAAAACTCACCGAAGGGTAAAATTGGATTTAAAAAATTGTAGGTGGATGGAAATAATATTACATATTGAGGAAACATGGATGTGGATGATAAAATACACCCCAGTAAATACCAAAGTATAAATAATCTCGGATAAAAATCAGATTGTGATATTTCCCTTACCTTAGGTCAGATTTGATTCGAAAGTGTCTGAACCTCCTGTATAATGATTTATATAATGTTATTGACTTATTCCAGAATTATAATTATTGTTATGATATCATATATGGTCATATTATTAGCTTCTTAGTTGTAATATTTCATTGCCACTTGTTATTCGGGTGTTTATAACTTTTTATTCTTATGCGTGTTTTGTTGAATAAATTCTTATTCTTATCTTTAGGTTATAGATAACTCATTTCCAGAATGGTATTAGTATAATGTATATAATATTAATTCATTCAATTCATTTATATAATCATTATGAAATGAAGATCATGTAGAATGAGTCGCATCACATCGTGGAGACGGTATTCCGTACGTACGCACGAGTGATGATATCGTTCCTATGATCATGGATATGTATTCTAGTTTATGTAAACTATTTCAGAATAAGTATAAATTTATAATAGTCATATATATTTATTATTTACACCATTATACCCATCCATGTAAGGTGGTGGTGGAAAATAGATTACACCACGGCGTAGAGACGGTATTCCGTACGTACGCACACGCAGTGATTTATTTTTCCGTAGGAATGATAGATGGTGAAATAGGGTTGTTTCATACTTATAATAACATATCATTATATGAGTGATACTGATGTTATTACTTCATAATGAAACAACTAAATAAGAATAAGTGAAAGAAGAAATAAAGATGAATGAATCGGTAACAGACATTACCTCTTATTTGAAGTGCTTCTTTGAGACCTTCTTTTAGGGAACTAAAATTGGTCTTTGAATAAGACCAGGACCTCTATGATGTTTCTAGGGAAGTGGAGAGAATAAATTGACAGGGTTTGTACGAGCTTTAAGGCTCAAAGTGGTGTGAGGAAGAGGGGGAGGAGGTGCCCTTTTATAAGGGAGGAGAGGGGCACCTTTGGGAAAACTAAAAATATTATTTTATTATAAAGTCAAGTTCGGTTTTAAATAGCTCCAAATTGATATATTTAGAAGCTAAGGTGGGGATGGGTCTAAATCCTCTCATCCAATATAATTTAGACAAGTTTAGGTATCAATTTTAACCTTATCATTTAGATTTAACTTTAAGTTAGATAATTTAACTTTTACCATGTCTTCTTGTTTTCTTACACTACAAGGTTAATAAACATAATATATCAAGACAAACGAACCCCAAGTTGTTTATTATTAATATATATAACCTTATTTAAGTCATTTTTCCGATCCTTAGATTTTTAGGAATAAAATAACAATTAAAAATATAAAATTTGTTTTAAAAACTATTTTATGTCAATTTTGATACTATTTTGTAATTGATTTTTGTGAAAATCATAACATAATGATTAGTTCGAAAAAAGTTAATTAAATCAATACTAACATGTTATATTAACCTATAAATTAGTTTAATTCATAAAAAGCCTCAAATTACATTTATTTGGGTATTTATAACATCAATTATGTCAATATTTCATTAATAAGATAATTACTGCATCATCGTTGTGTCATAAATAAATTAAATTATTAAATGTCTAAAAATTACAAATAAAATACCATTATGTAGTAAATATGTTTATCTTTCTAATGAATATTTATAGTCGAATTTATCTTATGTATAACCCCATATTAAAAATTATTTACTTATTAATCATTGATTTTAACTATTTAACCCTTCTTTAAATAAATTAATAATAAATGTCCTAATCTAATCCAAGTGGGCCTAAATGGTCATATTTTATTCATAAGGTTGTTTTTGGTCGAATTATACTTGTCCAATAGAATTAGGACATGTGTTAGGGTAATAATAATATCATTTTTACCGTTAATTACCCTATTTACTTTTAACTATGGTAAATAAAAGTAAAAAGTTACTATTCACCAAAAATTATTTTCATCTCATTGAACCACATTTTAGTCCTTGATATTTACCGTGACTCTCGGATTTTCGAAATTCCACTCACAGAAGCGGTAAAATTCAGTTTTATGAAAAATTCAGTATTTTTAACTACCACTTAGTGGTTTCACTATTCATCAAAAATTGATAGTTTTTAGAAAAATACCAAAATTTCACCCTAGGCTAATTTCGACATTCCGAATGCAAAAATTAATTCCATTTAGAAAAATAGAAATTATAAAATTTCAAAAAGTGGTTATTACTATTCATAATGGCTAGTTTTAATAATATTTTAATAACATATCGTTGTTTAGTGAAACTCGGTATTGTGTACGACGCAAGCTATCGAGGAAGGCCGTGATTTCGTGTAAAGCAAGCCAAGCATGTGTTGTGTAGAAAAAGATTCCTTTGATGATTTATACAATAATAATAGTCTCGGGTGTTACAATACATATATATCATATCTATTAATATAATACAAAAATACTGAATATTAATGAAATTTGTATCATTTTTTATGTTCTGTAAATCATGATATAAGTATAAGGAACAAAGATATAACCAATTGAGACACATGAAAAGAACAAAGCGGATATTACTGGTAGTGAAACCATAAAATTGAATTCCTATGAAATGGGTAATATAAAGTCAAAATTAAAATATATAAGGTATTATATATAATAATATGTTTCATTAATATATATATAATAAACCTATATTTATTATACTGAAGTTTTTTATGAGTACGACGAAAGTGAAGACACAAGGTAAGGGAGTTTAATCTCAATATTTATTTCCATGAGAGACATGATTTATTCACCACACATTCCTGTTGTGTGGTGTATAGAAAAAACAACAATGTATTATATTATTATTATAGTTAAATTAATGTATATTTAAACATCTATTTTTAATATTTATTCCATGGGTACTATGTTTCAAAAGTTTCCAAATCGGTAAAAGGATTGTGTCCCAATTTTCCTTCATGGGGACATAGGCCATGTTATACACCTATATTTTTCAATGAGCTGTATATATAAACCTTTAAATGTTATTTCAAGAATATTTGTCTATTCAAGATATTTTATGCTTCATTTGATTTATTTTCTTAAAAAGGGTGTGTGGTTCTACATTACCATGTTTAAAAAAATTATTGAAACAATCTCATCACTTTTCATGATTTTTTATGATTATTCTTCCATTGATTAAATATTATGATAAATATCTCAAGAACATCCATTAATTTTTTAGAATATGGATATTCCTGATATATTCAGATATTGGAACCAATTTCTCGATATTTGGTAAAAATATTGTTAAAAATCTTTTTTTAATAAATTTTGAATTTACCTCTCTTTTTAGTCAGAAATCTGTGTTCCGTCAAAACCATATTTTCTAAAAGATTTACAAAAATATTCTTGTCATTTTTTGGTCGAGGCACTTTTATATACTTTTTTCATTGAAAAAGGAATGATCGGAATATACGGATTTACTCGACATCATGACCCTCATTCCATTGAAGATTCCATTAGAATATTTAAAAAAGTAAGAAAAGTTTCTTTTTAACATTATAGAAATTCATTATTTTGACGTAGTTTTCTGGATAAGGGATTTCCAAATGTTTTCAATATTATTTTTAACGTATCAAGGGAAAATGTGGTTTTTAAAACGTTTTCATGCTTATTTATTTAGATTTGAAGTAAAAATGTCTTCAAAAAAATTTCAAGAATTATTTATATATTTCCAATTTTGTATTCAAAGACATGGTTTTCATAATGTTTTCTTGATTTATTTATATTTTTTCAAATAATTTTCAACATAATTGTTTTAAAAATGTTTTCATGATTTCTTTATAAGTTTTCAATTTATTTTCAATGAGATAGTTTTCAAAACATTATCACAATTTTGATTAAATTTATCAATGTGTTATCAATGAAATGTTTTAAATATTAATCTATATGTTTTATATTAAAAATGTTTTCAATCTGGTTTCAAGTCTTATTAATAAATTTTCAAGGTAGTTTTTATGAAAATCATTTTCAAATTTTTTTATACATTAAAAATCATTTTTCAAAAAATAAAATTTACTTTCATCTAGAAAATTCTTTTGGAATATATTTCAAATTTATTTTATATCTAATATAACTTCTGTTGATGTTGCTTAGTCCTTTCTCTGAAATTATTTAAAGGTTATATTTATATTATTTCTATGAATTTGTTATGCATAATGTCACTGTAATTATAAAACCTATTTCTCTTTTAGGGGTTATATGTTTATGAAATTTTTTTATTTCTAATAGGTTATATGTTTATGAAATCAATTTATCTTCTATTAGTTATTCATTTGATTAAATTATTATAAATCTTATCTCTTGTTCTATGAGTTATGATATTATTACATGTTTATGATAATAATTTCATTTCATGGGTTATGATATTATTTCTAGTGATCTTTTAGAACACGTATATATGATTTAATTATAATTTGGGTGGGAATATATCTCCCTCTAATGCATTGGGAAATTATTTACCTCTCATGATATTGACTAATATAGTATTTGGAATTAATATTGATAACTAATATGGCCATGGTAGTAAACCATGACTTTCTGGATGGTATGAGGAGTGAAATTATACTACAAAGATAGATTTAGAGTGAACCATGACTAATAAGTTGGTATTGGGATTAAACCCATAATAATATTATAGTGTTTTTATAAATGACTTAGATATTATGGAATTCATTTTATAAGATTATGTGTCGGCCATAATTCTATGATTTATTCTTATGTTTTTATTTTTGGGATTATGTTCTTTATTTCCATATGATTCATGTCTTCTGAGCTTCCAATATTTATTCCATGATTCATGTTTATGTTATTATCATATGCAGGGTATGATGTTCCAATATTATTATCACATTTTCATGCCTCTGTACTCAAGATTATGATTATATATCTCCCTTATTTACCCTGATTGAGCATCTGAGTTCACCCATTTTTATGTTTCCTTCCCCAGGTTATGATGATTTTTATTAAGTATTGTTTTTATAATATGGGTTCTAGTCATGAAGGACATAGTGGGAGATAAAGTAGCTGACTTACATATCAGTTATTAGGTTTCTATGTTTCCAAAGTTACTAAAATAATACAGTCTTTGGGCATCTATTTATTTAATGATTTATATAATCAAAAAAGTTATATAAAATTAATATATCAAAAGATAAGGTTGATATATTTGGAATTAGAGAAAATGTTAGTTATATTTTGGAATCTAGGTTGATAAAACCTTAGTGAGATCCCTAAGGACATGTCAAAAGAAAAGTTTAAGGATAAGGAAAGTTATGGGAAAATGTCCTGGAATTTTGGTGAAGGATAGTGTCAGTGGTTTTGAGGAAATACATCCCTATATGGATAATATAAGTGGATGTGGATCTTGAACATATGTACCTATGGGTAACAACTATAACAAGATGTTTTGGGCTAAACTCAGAGTAATCTAGTATATGACAACAAGTCTTACTGCTCACCTAGTTTGACACTCTCAGGGTATATTCATTGGGAATTGATGAAACCTTCACTAACCATCATGAAGAATTTTAATATAATTTGGATATGAATAATGTAGGATGGACATGGGGTGTTATAGATTAATTAATGTGTCATGTTTTTGATATACTATAATCAATTATTTTCATGTCTATGTGGTTTTCATCTATGATATGTAATGACAACACAATGCTTCTAGTTTTAGTCAAAGGAAGGAACTAGGTGGAGCTAGATTAACATTGAATGTGATTGATGATTTTCATATGAGAAATTAAGTGGGATGATAAATATATTGAAATATTTCATAATCATAACTAATCAATTTTCACAAAACATGATTAACAACTTGTATGTTACCCAACACTCAGACTCACCATGGTAGCAGAATAAAGAGTTCTATAATAGGTTGGGTAGTGGAGACCATTAAGGAAAGAAGATTTTGTTTACTTTTTGACAAGAATGTGGAAAAGATAACCTTTATGAATGTCTTAGAAGAAAAAGAATGTATTTTTTATTATGGAAAAATCGTAAAAAAGCAAGTGATTGCAATGGAAAAATTAAGAGTCATGTAAATGAAATTGATGAGAATATTAGACACCCAAAGACAACATTAAAGGTAATGTGTTTTGAGTTGGAAATAAATGAGAATTATGTGAATAGATTTGAAAAGTGGAAATGTCATAATGTTAATCAAGATGGTGGTATATGTATTGGTTCTACTTCTAAAGATAAATATTCCTCAAACAACATATGAACCGTATGCAATTTTCATCAAATATGGTTTATGTTAAAAATAAGAAGCATCATTAGATTTAGTTTGAGGAACATTATGACATGATTCATATTTCATATTCTAGGAAATAGATATTAAGGAATAATTTGATGAAGAATAAGAAATGGTTTGAAAATGTTGTTTTTTAATGAATTATTTATTTTTTTAGAGTTAAAATATTATATTATATGAATTGTGAAATATATAATTATTTTAAGTATAAGTTTTCATTAAGTATTTAAAAGGATATTTTGAATAGTGATAAAGACATGGAAACGTATTTTCATGTGAAGGTGATATTTTGATTAGGGGAATGTAACCCATTACTAATCTTTGTCATTGAGATAATGATTATTGGATAAAGATATTGGATATGATTTTTTAAACTTGCATGTATAGATTACCCTAGAACTGATTATTGGCAAGGTTTTCTATGTCATTCCGGATGATGTTTACAACTTCTTGGATTGGGAGAATATATCCAGTAATCCTTAGAATATAGAATCATGCATGTTTTCTAAAAAAATCATGGTAATTAGGGTTGTTTCCAGGTATCAAGGGAATATAAGATGAAGTTATTAACCATCATGGAATGTGACAACCATATGGTACTTTGTGATATAGAAGGGATTATTTTTAAGTTGAATTCATGAAATCATTTCCCAAACATTGAATTTTAATCTTTTAGAATGGTTATAATGTTGTCCATTTATGGAAATTTTATGTTAAACATCTTATGATTTTAGTGATTTTAAAGTTGTGTCTCTCCATATGAGGATTAATAAATATTTGATATCATATTCAAATTACATTGTGTTGATGATAAATAATGACAAATAGGATGGACTATCATGGATCGCATGATCTGTTAGTACTTTGGGAATGAAAAGTTCATTTTCCAATTTAGAGAAAGAGGTGAGGTAGATTAATGGAAAAAAAGGGCAACGTTGTACTAAAAACATAAAAGTATATCCTTTCATGAAAATTCGTCATCTTTAGGGAAATGGATCTTAAAACTAAATATTATGTTCTAGTACCTTCATTTTCGATTAATCGTAATGTCCCTTGGGTCATCATAGATTTGTGTCTTTATTATTGTTAATTTTCTCAAGACCATATTTTCTATAACTCTAAATCAAAAAAATGATGCTATGATTTATCTTCAATGTTGAAGTTTTCACATCCAACCTATGTTCTCCTATGTGGGAATCTTCATATGAGTTACTTTAGGGAACCTTTATGGTTCCGAAATTGCCTTTTTAATGGATGTTTTAGTATTCATTTTAAGATGTGGGTTTCTATGAAAGGAACTTTAAAATATAAACCTTTGATAACCCATAAAAATTATGGGGGATGAATCCATTTAATGGTTTATAGAATGTTACACCATAATATTCGTGGAATTTATCCGAATTAATATAACCTTTTTGATATTTTTCTTTTCACATGAAACTGATAATAGTTTATTTTATATTAAAGAACTATTTTTCCTTGGATTATATGAAACAATATGTCAATAAATCAATACAAGAGACATAAATCATATATTATTGTACATTTAACAATGATTTTAGTGTATGTTACCTGAAAGACTGACTTTTCTTGATGTCTTACGTAACATGAAAGGCTGTGTGTCACCGAATAATAATTAATTACTAAAATATTATGATTTAATGGGATATAAAATGGCCATTAAATTTAATATTATATGTTTCAATAAATTATTAATATATATAATTGAATTCTTTCTTTCCTCCTAATTATAAAATAATATAACAACCAAATGAAGATAGAGGGCATATTTTATAAAAGTCTATTTTTATATGAAAAATATGATTTATATAAATAATTTCAATTAATTAATAATAGGGATTTATATTAATTATATTTAAATGATATTTATTTTAAAAAATAGTTTTTATAATCATCCAAAAGATTTTGTAGATATATGATATGAACAAACCAAATTTAATGCTTTAAACCCTATAATTTTTTAAAGGTAATTTTACACAATTTTAATGGAGAGAACATTTTAAATCCAATTTTTTAGAACTTTTATATATTTAATATGTCAATATAAACATCAACAATGAAATAAAAACATATAATTTAGGTTATGATAAATTTTTGACATTTTTATATAAGGTTTCATTTTTAATTGAATTGTTAAAAATCCATAATTTTAATTCAAAACAACTTATTTATATAATTCATTTATAAGGATAAACTAAATTTTAAATTTATTAAAAAATTTAATTAGATATTTTTTTTAAATTAATCCAGTTTAGGTCATTTTATTCATTGTGAATGTTAAATTGGGTATAAAAACAAAGCAATGTTTTGAAAGTTCTTACTTTGAAAACATGTTGTATCGTCTTATCAGCAGGATTAATTTTAAATTAATATCTACCACTTTTATAATTAAAATTGAAAAAACAGATTAAATATTTGGTATCATAATAATTTATATTTTCAAATAAGGTCAACATTATTTTCGGACTAAAATATTAGTGAAAATGATTAAAATTAATTATAATGATTTAGAAAAAAAATTAGTTGACAATTTTCAAAATCTTAAATTTAAAACCCAAAAAGACATATAAACTTTTAAAACACCAATTATATGATAATTATTGGTCTATGAACTTTAAATTATTTATTTTTAGTTTTTTATTAATTTTTAAGGTAAAATCGTGGGTACACCTAACTTGTTTTCTAAAATACCAAGTGCGTCCTTTCCCTTCCCTATAAAAGGTTTCCAACTCTCTATGTTATTCACACCTCTAGAACCACTTATGATAATACATGAAACTTCCAATAAACTTCCAAAAATCCATTCTTAACGTTTATAAGCCTCCCCTTCTACATAAAGCAATCAAAGGATTCCATTTGGCACCAACCAAAATCAGATACTTGATTTATAGGTAACAACATCACTCAAACTCCTATGTTTTATTTTATTCCTCCAACCATTACCTTAACTTTTATAAATTATTTTAAAACAAAAATATTATATAAAATATTATATTTTGTATTTATTATATGGCCTCGACCTAAAATTACACATAACTCCATCTAAAGGTTAATGAACATACTGTTTGTGTGTCCGATGAACTACCGCTTCACAAAACGATGATTGTTCATTGTTCCATACCAGAACTCATGAAGTAAATTATGGTGTAAGATATATTTATATATGGAATATATTATATATATTTTATATTTTATATTTTTCCTTATTTAATCCATTTACAATACATATCATTACACATTCTCTCTGGTGTTAATATGATAATTTCGTTTGAGAAAGTGTGGACTACCACCCCCACAAAGTGATGTGATTCATTCAAGAACTACAATGAATGTATTAAGGATTATTTTTGTGAAAATATATGATATATATGATAAAATAATTCTACTTTAATAATTATATATATATACATATCACATTTACCTTCTTTCTTTCAAAAGGACAATAAAAACAGAAACAACGTTCATGCTTACATACAGCTTACGGTCTCCATGAATGGTGTGTTCCATTGTATAAATACATATTATACATATTATTATAATAAAAATATATTTAATATACATGTTATTTATATAATTTAATGCCATATATAAATCAATATATAATTACAGAGACTAAATATATAACTAATTGAGACACTTACGAAGATCAAAGCGGATATTACATGAAGTGAAACCTTAACATAAAATTGTTAAAAATGCGGTAATATAAATTACTATAAAACCATAAAAGGTGTAATATATAATAATATTGTTCTTTTATTGATTTACGAAAAAAATATTTATTATTCTTGAGTTTTGTATGAGTACGATGAAAGAGAAGACACACAAGGTTATGCAATTTCAACTAACTTTCTTTTTCTATGAGACAAATGATTTATTCACCACCCATTCCTTTTTTGGGGCGTGTATAATACCTAGGTACATATTCTATGATTCTTATCATTTATTTTTTTGGAATTTATATATCTTTTTTATTTAATTTCTGTTATTTTTACTATGTTTCAAAAATAACCAAATCGGTAAAATCATTTTGTCTCACTTTTCTTTCTTTGAGAGAGATGACATGTTATCCACCAATATTTTTTAATGAGTGTATATACTTCCCTTGAAATTTTATATCATTAATTTTTTTTATAAATGGTATTTTAATCTTTATGTTATTTCATTTTCATAAAAAGAAATTACAGTTCAAAGTTACCAAGTGGTAAGAATTTATTGAAACAATCTCACCACTTTTCATGATTATTTATGATTATACTTAATTTGATGAAATATTATGATCCATACCTCAAGAAAACTCATTAATTTTATTCTTATTGGGTAATTCATGATATATTCATATATTGGTACCATTTTACACTATTTGGTACATAATATAGTTAAGAAGTTTTTTTAATAATGTCTAAATTTACCTCTCTCATCAGTCAGAAGTCTCTATTCCTTCGAAGGAATATTTTCTAAGAGAATTATGAAAATATTATACTATGTTCATATTAACATTAAATGACATATTTACCCATGTTTTACCTATTTTAAAAATGGTTTTTAAAATGGAATATTCTTTCCGTTTTACGGTCGAGTAACATTTCTAAACATTTTTGGGTTGCAAAAGGAATATTCACCATATATGGATTTACCCACCATCTTCATCCACATTTCGTTGATGATTTATTTGGAATATTTAAAAGGTTATTAAAAAAAATATCCTAAAATACTGAAAATTTATTTTTAATGTGTTTTTCAATAAAATGTCTTTCAAACATTTTTCATGTTTATTTATAATGTTTGAAGGGAAAAAGTGGTTTTCAAAACTTTTTCATGATTATTTAAAAATAATTCAACTAAAAATGTTTTCGAAAAAAATCAATATTTATTTATATGTTTTCAAATACATTTTCAGTGAAATTATTTTCAGAATGTTTTCCAAATTTCATTGAAATTATTCAATATATTTTTAATAGAATGTTTTTCAAAATGTTTTAAACATTTCCTTATTTGTTTTATTAGTGTTTTCAATGAAATAGATTTCAAAATGATTTCAAAAATTCTTTTAATGTTCTCAAAGTGTTTTAAAAGAAATATTTTATTAAATATTTTTGAATCTTATTCTATAAATTTTCAACGAAAATGGTTTTCAAATTTATTTAATGTCTTATTTCTACGTTTTCATGATATTTTTTAAGAAAAATATGTTGAAATTTTTTTATGCATTAAAAATAGATTTCAAATGACAAAGGATATTTTCCTCAAGAAATTTTATTTGAAAAATATTTCAAATTTATTTTCCATATAATATAACATCCATTTATGTTACTCATTCCTTTCTAAGAAATATAAAAAAGGTTACATTCATATACTTTTTCAGAATGGGTTATGCTTTCTGTTATGAAATTTATGAAACATTTTCCCCTGTCACATGTCATATATTTTTGAAATTAGTTTACCATTAATTGGTTATATGTTTATGAAATCCATTTTACTATCGCAGGTTATGATTTCAATGAAATGATTATGTAACATTTATCTTTGTCCACAGGTTATGAAATTATTACATGTTTTTGATACACATTTGATTTAATGGGTTTTGATATGATTTTTATGATATTTTGGAACATGTTTGTATGATTTAATTAAATCATGTGTGGGACCTATATCTCCCTCCAATTCATTGGGAAAAGATTTATATCTCGTTAGATATACTAGGATGATCTTGGAAATGAACCTTCACTACTATGATGCGCATGGGAGACGACCATTTCTACCAAGACCGTATGAGGAGTGAAATCATGATACTAAGATGAATATGGGAGTTATCCATGACTAACCATATGTTATGGGAACTGGACCCATACTACCAATATGGTATTGGATACAATTCTTTGACTACTATAGAAATCATATTATATTCTTATGTGTCTACCAAAAATCCATGTTTAATTCATATGTTATTCTTTCATGGTTTATATTCATTTCCTCCTAATGATTTATGTCTTATTAACTACCATTATTCATGAAATGATTCATATTTATGATCTTATGACATGTATGCTATGATCTTCTAATACTATGATCACATTCACATACCCTTATAATCATTCTTAGGATTACTTGTATCCCTTATTTACCCTGAATGGTCTTCTGATATCACCCATTTTTATGTTTCCTCTTCAAGGTTATGAAGATATGTATTAATTATAATGTTTCTAAGAATGTTGATAGTAATGATAAACATATAAGGATAAATGGATCTCAATTACATTCTAATGTTTATATTTCCATGTTTCCAGTAGAATTATTCTAATACATTATTTTGAAATATATTATTTTAATGTTTTAATCATTACACAAAATTTATTCATTGTTAATTTATGAAAATTAATGTTCACTATACATTTATATCTTCACATGTGGATCTTTCTTCCACCTTCAATTTTATTTTATACTTTCTCATATATTTGTCTTCCAAACCAAACTACACAATAATATCTTTAAAATTATCTATTTGTGTGTAAAATACATTAATAATATAATATGTATCCACTTGTGATTTTATATTCAAGAAATATGATTTAGGAGACACTCCAAAACCTACTTCTCTAATGCAACCATATTTTTTTGGCCACTTCAAATCTATTGAAAGAAGTTTTTCTTCAGGTACAATCCTTGGTGATTATTTTTTCTAAACCACATAAAAATTTAAACATATATATATATATATATATATATATTTAATAATATTATAATGTATAAAAAAAATTATATTACGTCTTATATACACATGTTTCAAATACTTCTATTTTATTTCATCAACTAGTTTAACCTCATTTATGTGATCCTACTTCCATAGAACATGATATGGGATGGAAGTTGATTCATATTTTGATTCATAAAAATGCTTATAAATAGTGAAACATGTGTTGTTTCATATCACATAAAAAAGTTTATTTAAAATACATACAAATTTCTTATATAGTTAAGTGTAACCTATCCGTTCTTTGTGATAGGGGTACATTGGTTCTGATGCTCATTTTTTATTTTTAGTACAATTTTGTTTTTTCATAAATTAACCATTTGGAATCAAATTGGATAAAATAAATATTATCAAATAAAATATTATCTAATACAATTCAACTGAACTGATATCTCATCTCGATGACTGATGAAAGCTTTATAAGTTTCCTTCTTTATAATGCGGGCATAAAAAACCGATGTGATAGAGCTTTACTTTCCCCTCGTCATCCCAAAGATATAATGTGGTTAAAAGAGTATGTAAGCCTCTATGGGATTTTCTAGAAACCATTATGACATATTTCTTATGAACATATTCTAAAATAAATGAACTTTATAAAAAATAATGAAAATTAAATAAATATTTAATTATATAATTTTTCTGTAAAATTGAAAAATCATATCAAAACTTAAGCTTTATATCATCCCAAAGGGTTTCCTTTGGTATAAGAAAGATGTGGCACAAAAAATATATGTCAATTGGCACGTTAATCCCCATTGTGACCCCAATATAACAATTGAAAATTGGCCTTTTGGGGTCAATAAGTTGGACATGTTGATTTCATCCAACCTCGTAGTTTTTACCCTTACCTTTTCCATGAAAATTTTAGTCAACCCTATGACACTATGTATTTTTTTAATAAACTTGCTATTGATCATCTAATAATTCTATAGTTTAATTATAATATTTTTTTCTTCCTCGATATTGGTAGCATCATCATGTATAGAAGATATTTTTTGCATTAGTAGTCAAGAATTTAAGTTAGATTCTGTTAATATAGTAGAGAAAATATAATATTATGAGGGAAAAATGGTATTTTAAAAAATTTACCTTCACATAAAACTCTATATTTTATTTTTTATAGGGATTTATCTCTTCTATCTAGAATCTAAATCCCCACTTTTTGGTCCCCTCTAACATACAAGACAATGTATGCATTGGGTCTTTCATGATCTAATTGTGATCTCTAAGTGAAATGGTTTTACTTGATCAAATTATAGTTTGAGACTATAGTTGTTTTATTCACCATAAGGAAAATGAAACAATTCTTGTTTTTTATATCTATGAAATAAAATAGTTTCACTTTTTGTGATTCCATTATGAACATCATGTCCTTTTCCCCTTGCATTCTGAAATTCACCTTTATAAATCCCATTTCATAAACTTTCCATACACTCATATTGTTAACTCATTTGCAATGGAATATCATAACATGAAATTTTGTATAATCCAAATCGTATATCTTTTAAAAAATTCCTAAATATGAAATATTCTTATAAATTAGATTTCTATTATTGGAACTAGATATGTGCATCAATTCTTCTATAAGCATTAATCCATTGTTTTTCATCTTAACGAAGACATCATGTTCTTTTTCATAGTACGTATAACAATTGAAAAAAAACTAGTGTAAAATATAACATTTTCATTTGGTTCACTAGATATCCATTGAATTCATTCAAAAATTGAATTCATATTTTTTGGAAACTCCTTATAAACATTATCTTATAACCATCACATAAACTATTTATTATGTGTGCTTGATATCCAACCTTAAGCTCTTGATGGATTCAAATATCCATTAAGTTATTTTCAGTCTTCAACGCACTGATTAACATCATTACTATTATATAAATTTAAAAGTTCAAATTCTCTCGCTATATCATGGTAATTAGAACAACATATCTTTCTTAAATACCTTTCCTTGTAATTATTTTATTTTTAGGTGACTTTCGGATACTAATTCTACCAACATCTGATAGGTAACTAGTATTGAATTAAATTGAATATTTAAAAATATATCATTCTTAAATAAATTCTTATGGATGACTTCAATACTTTATATACCATTTCAAAATCTTTATATATCACTCAATAGGTTACATCCATCAATAATGGACACGACTATGTAGTTAAACCTCCCTAACCAATTAAATCATTAGGTAAACCAATATATTAAAGATATATGTGATAAAGAAAATATCTATTTCACATAATATGACTACAAACTTCTTATTAATGACTGAAAACTACATCAGATCCATAATGTGAAATTATTTTTATTTTAAAAACATGCAGTTTCTAGTTAATGCATGTCATATATTTGATGAATACCCCTATGTAAATTATACTCATTAATGGAAATGAAAAATTGAAATTTATTATCTATGGATAGAGTTCATGATGTTGGAGGATGAAATCTTCTCCCTTTACCCCTCACTGGTTCCAACTCTTCCTTTTTCCCCATGTTAATAGTGTCCATCCTAGCCTTCATAATGTCATTTGTTTTCTCAGGTAAATAGAGTAACATTCCAATAACACTAACAAACACTTTTTTCTTCTACATGCATGAAATAAAAAAAATTCTACTAAAAAATTATAATATGGTAATTCAATGAAAATTTATATTTTTTCCAACATAATTTACTACGTAATTTAACAAATGGTTTACCGGAAATAGTTTCAATATATTTTACTATATCAAATTGTTGGTCACTTATTAGTGCATGCAGGTTTTACCTTCTTTTTTATTCGCACTGAATTTTGTCGTACATGATTGGTATATATGTCTTTGAGGTCAAACATTATGTTTTCTTAATAACAAATTCTTGGAGGAATGTTTCAACAGAACTGAGTGTGTGAAATCATCATAAATAGAACACCAAAACATTTTTTTTAATTCTATAGAAATTAAAATTTCCATAATAAGGAAGGTCATTTATTATTCCATACAATGTGTCCCTATATATGAATTCATCACTTATTTGAGCATCATACATTGTAACACATTTATCCCTTATAAATTTCATATTTTCAATCAGTGGATCCAAATAGACAAAACCATCATTATCAAGTTAGTTTGGTCCATATATTAGTAGAAAACATAATTTATTTTCACTTCATGCATAACTATGGTGAAACATTATAATTTACCAACATGATTGGCCATATACTGTGAGTACTACCCTATACACCAAAAACATTTATTCTATCTATAGATAATTCTAGATGAATGTTCCTTAGCTCATTTCCAAATTCATGATGTTCATAATCAAATTTCTTCCACTAAGAATAATTTTCTAGATGATTTATGTGCCCTAATTTAATTATTGTATCATTATACCATGTTAATCCTCTCGCGGTTTCTTAACAGTAATATAGTCTTCTAAACCATGGAATGATAGTAATCAACCATATAGCTTTTTAAGGACTTGATTCATCATTCTTGTGTCAATCCAGGCTACACTTAGAGAATTTTATGATTATTCGTGGTCCCTAGTAAACAATATAATATCATTTGTACCAGAGTGCATTTTTCTAGAGATCATTCCCTTTGAATATCGCATTCATTTGTAGTCAAATGTTCTACATGGAAGTTTATTTTATTCTTGTTGCATATAATTTAGGAGACCACGTTGTTCTAAAAAACTAGTTTTTCTCCATCCACTACTAGCTTTCAAATTATTTAACATCATTATAGTTGATAATGTTTTTTATTTAGTACAGCTGGTAAACAATAGTCTATTAGCATAGTTATTTAACTTCAATGACAAGTTTTTACAATCAAGTAGGCCATCTTCAATTTCTATTCACATTTTATCTATGTGATCTCCATTATCATTTACACATGAATTCATATCAAATGATCCCTAAACCGTAGTATTATCTCAACCAATGTGCATATTCTGTTTTCCCCATGTTACGTCCAAATTTTTAATCTTTTATCTATTCTATGAAAAATTAAATGTTCTTGATGGTTTTTCGAATTAATTTTTTTAATAATAGAAAAATAAACATAATAATATGATTTGAGAAGGTTTGTATGCATGTTCTATTGAAAACATGATGAACTATTTATCTCCATCATCATACAACTTTAAGATACGATTAGCATGCATCTATTTTTGATCCATATCAATCCTACTAGGTTCAAAAAATATTCATTTTTTATAATAAATAAATAAAAATAAATAAGATATTCATTATGAAACGTGACGGATATATATCTATAATATGGAAAAGGAGATATTTGATTGTTTCAAATAATTTTACTATTCTTTAATTGTAATGGGTACTTGAATTTAGTAAAATAATTTCTCCCCTATGGTAGTTTTTATCCTTATAATTAATCCAAAATGATCACTTGTTCCTGGTATGGTATGACTTCTAATAAGAGTAGTTCCAGTATCCTAGGTGAATGACCCGAAGAGATGGAGAATGATACTCAAGAAACAAAATGTAATAATAAATTTCTCGTATATGAGGCTTCATAGGGTAACATTTTTATCCTTAAATAAATATATTCTTGGGAAGAGAGTTTGCAAAGAACTAGAAAAAATTACATAGTTTGTTTCTTAATGAAGAAAGGTTTATTAGGCACACAATGGTTTGACAGATGAGTTGATCATACAATACATGTTAATGGTGCCCTTACTCTATTATACCCCTTCCCCCATTACTAATGGGTTGATACACATCATCACCTAGTCTCGAGTATAGAAGAACCATTATCTATTGAATATAAAAATTATTTCACCAAGACTACAATATGATCTTCTAGGGAAATCAAATGCTTGATTTCTTTGTCCCACTTGTCTCATACTCTATAGTGAGGATACTAGTTTTTCTACAAGAAAAAAAAACATGGAAATCATCTCCCATAGAATTATATAATGAATAATTAGATTAATTCCAAAAAATAGGTTCAGGGAAAGATATTAGAAAATAAAAAATTAATGATTTTATTATTATGGACGTTTTCTAAATTCAATATTGTTTCCAACCACTTTAAATAAACAATTCAATAGAAAAAACATAATTATTTAATATAACTTAATTTAAAATATTAAATCTCATCTCAAAACCACTTTCAAAATTTAAGAGGATGATTTTGAATTTTTGAAACCCCTCTTGAAATTCATTTTTTAAATTCCCATGAAAATATATCAACTTTTATAAAAAAAAATCAAGGGGATAAGAACCCCATTTTTAATAATATCTATTTTCATCAAGTGAAAAATTTGAAAATCATATTCAAAAACCATTAAAAATAAATTATTAGTTTAATACTATTTCAAATGAAGTATATACACTTTAAAATGTTTAAAACATTATAGGTTCACTTTAAAATCAGTTCATGAATTTGGAAACACCAAATCCATTTTAGTTCATTTAAATGTAAAACCTCATTTTTTCATTTGAAAACCCCCTTTAACAAATAAAATCATGTTTCCTTTTTCAAAACTTATTTTAAAATAGGCATGACCATAAAAATTTTATGTAGTCCACCACCCATTCTAAAGAATAACATGCTTATTATATATTTAGTAAACATTTTATTAATGTGAAATTAATAAAATATTTTTCATATGATTGTATTAAATTAATCATTTCAATCCTAACATTATTTCCCTAGAATAAAATCTTATATACCAAGATCCCAATGGGATTCTATCAAAATTGAATCAAATGTCTATTCATTTTTTAAAAAAATATATTATATATTGTAGAAGAATCCAAAAATCTATGATTTCACATGCCATAAAATTTATTCAATAATCATAATAAATAATGTTTTATAAATATTGATGACATTGAAAACTATTTTTTGAAATATAATGAGGTTTTAGATAGATTTTGTGTGTGATATCAAGCTTATCTTTATGGAGAGTTAGGAAATAATTTTCTTTCAACACTATCAAATTATCATGATAATTCCATTGAATACACATAGTCTATTATAACACTAAGGACTTACAATTATGAAATAATAGAATAGAAATTAGTAACCCATTACACTCAACTTGGTCCCTCAAATAATCCAACTACAACTTTCTACTTTGAAATTTTAGAGGTTTCAAGAGGATTGATGGTTCCCTCAAACATGTAAAACAACTATATCAACTTAAGTGGAACATTATCAATATGAAAACAAGGATGGAATCAATTAATGTTTTTTGATATATTAAATTATAAAATAAGGATATGGAACCACTACTAATTTTTTATTCTGGGTAGATTCAACAATATGAATGTTAGCTACTATACGACGGGTGGAATCACCATGAGAATCATTTATATAGATGATTTTCCAAATTCCATTGAGAAATTATTGGGAGGAATATTATCAGTAACATTAAATAAGATATAGATATACTCAAGATTTAAAATATAACTCAAAAAATCCCCACATAACCATGTGAACAAATATCAACGAAAAATTCTCCAAAATAAAGCACTTTTCCAAAACATATACACTCTTCTAAATCACTAAAATTCAAAAAATTAGAAAAACTCATTTTGAAAAATTAATAATGCATTGAAAAGTTTTTAACCCTTCTTTAAAAAATTATAAAACTTATTTAACATCTCTTCCATGAGGCTAAGACACAAACCTATCCACCATGTAATTGATGTTATTTATATAGAAATCAATATTCATTTCAGAACTCCTAGATTAAATTTTTTAAATCCAAAACTTTTGAGAACACACATGATAGTCAAAATCATTTAAAAAACCATAAAACCTTATTTAAAAACAAGAACATTGAATGAAATTCATCATTGAAATGACGAACCAAATTTAATTTTGATAAAACAATTTTATAAATTAAATTTGGATAGTAAACTAACTTTTAAATCTACATGATAAACAAAAATTGTACAATAAAAACACACTTTTATCCATCTAAAAAATAGAATCACATTTTTAGATATTTTAAATCAAATGAGTATGAGAATGTTTATCCATGAGGGATATAGATATTTTCATGATCTTAATACATGCTTTGTAAAATCATTTTCCAGCCATGTAACATCCTCTGATGAGTTATAAATACCATACATATGGTTTATTAATTGTTTAATGATAATAAAGGAAATAGTTTTCCACTTATTTTTCATCCACTATTACCCAAAAATCTCAAAAAAACCAAAATATCTGATTTAACTAAATGGGAATAATAATATTATCATCTCATGTAATAATCTATAAAAAATAATCAAAATTAAATAAATTAAAATAAATAATAATTATTACTCCTGGAAAATCATTTATTATTTAGAAAGATAGTGATGAAAAACATAATCATATATTACATCATGAGTATTAATTCCTAACTCCATACAATAAAAAGAATTAAATAAAAACACTTATTTGAGACCATTTTAAAATTAATATGCTAGGCTTAACTGGCTAAATCACCTAAACAATTCCTCTATAAGACATGAAGAGTTTTCCATATGTCTAAGAGCTCAGGGAAAGAACATGGTATCACTCTATATACAATTGAGAATGATTTTAGACCTTATTAATATTAAACAAGCATTTTAAGTGCTTTTGAGTATTCACCTTATTGTGTCTATACATTAAACATCCATGGATATAAAGTGAATACATAAAATTAAATAGTCAGAACAAAGGATTAATAAGAAAAATAACTAAAAATAATCATTTTATATAAAACATCAGAGTAATATATAATCACATCTCTTGGTAAATGAAAATAACATTCAAATATAGAGTATTTACAAATTTTAAAGTCTCGTACTTTTGAATTGGGTTTAAGTATGGAGGTTTTCAAAAATAATACATTTATCGATGGGTCAGTTATTAAAACGATCATAGAAATATTATTCTGAGCATTTGAACACATAAATTTGTTTCTTTTGGACATGGGTGAATACACGATAATTTTCACATGTGCCCCAATAAGTCTTGGGAGCACTAAATCTAGAAAATTCAACTTTAATAGATGTGTAAGGGTTTCGCATCATTGTGGTCCAACCCATGTTGCTTACCCAGTTTAATATTTTATTTATATTAGATAAATATTACTAAATAGGAGATTTGTGTTCAAAAAGAAGAATGTGTTAATAATAATAATTTTATTATTCTAATTATGGGGTTATAAATTATTTGGATGTTAAAATGTTTCAATTTCATGATTAATGTGGTTTAACATTTATGTAAAATTAATGTGGCCTTTCGATATCCCAAAAACTATTATTTAAATGATTATTTTTAGATTTAATAAAGATGCATTTAATTAAATACGGAGTTTCAGAATTAATAAAGAAAAGTTTTTATTTGATAGAGGTGTTGGGGTTTATCTAAGGCTGAATAATGATAATAATGT
Organism: Viscum album; assembly: GCA_963277665.1. Lineage (NCBI taxonomy): Eukaryota > Viridiplantae > Streptophyta > Magnoliopsida > Santalales > Viscaceae > Viscum > Viscum album. The sequence goes on along the minus strand of OY728165.1, from coordinate 259,545,727 downwards.
GATTATTATTATTATGGTTTTCTATGTATAATTATTATTTTTAATTATTGATGTTATTATTATTATAAAGATTATTAATATAGAAAAAGGGTTATTTAGTTAATTGTTGTGAAATAGTGGATCCATTTAATTAAATTGAGTTAAATAGAATATAATTAAATGATGTGTAGTGGGGATTTTTGGGATTTATCGAAGAAGTTTCTTATTAATATTAATTATTTTTATTATTAAGGTAGTTTTATTTATTTAATTTTAGGTTGAAGTGAATTTAATTAATTGATTTGTTGGGAGTTTCTTTTAATTAAAATAATGTTCTGATAATTTTGATTAAATAACATGCCAATGAGGTGTTGGGTGTTATCAAAGAACGATAATATTAAATTATGTGTAAATGAGGATTTGGAGGTTGTCAAATAATGATAATATTAAATGAAGAATAAATGTGTATTTGAGTTTAATTTAATTAAATTTAAGGTAATAATGAATTTATTGATGTTTCCCAAGTGAGAAAAATGAGGACATGACCATGCATTGGTTTTAAGCACGCATTGCTGAATTGATTGATGTGATATGATTAAATATTTAAATGATGTTTTTTTGTTAAATAAGGTAATAAATATGTGATATTTATTATGTGTCCTGATAATTATTAATGAGATGATTATTTGGGGGAATAATTTTTAGTTATTGAGTGGGATAAATTAAGATAATTAATGGTTATTTAATTATGTGCATTAATACAAAATAAAAAAATCAATAGAAGGATGAGTTCTAATATATTGATCTTGCTGAATGAGATAATTTATTCATGTTTTAATTACGACATGTTTTTTTAGCTAAATAGTGATATTTATTGATGGATTAAATAATGTGATTTGGTAGTGATATTTTGGATAATTAATTATGGAAAATTAATTATGGGATGTGATTTGTTTTTATTTTAATTAATATATGTATTAATTAATGGTAATGTCTACTTAGTAAATTATTGAGTTAAAAAATAGGTTTGGTATATTTAACTAATCAATTAGATTAGTAAGGTAATAAGGATAATTTATTGGTGAGTTAATTATAATGATTTCAGTTAAGGAATTAGGATAATTAAATATTGAATTAATTATTTTGTTAACTTACTTATGGTTAAGAATAGTTAATTGTTAAATTTGTTATTAACTACTGAGAGGTTGAATGGTTAATTAATATTATAATTATTTGATTGTAAATTTATGTTGTTAATTTGTTTTTGAATTAATTAACATATTTGATTATTTAATTTATGAATTAATTGATTGATGGATTTGGGGTGTAAGACACGGTGTTCTACACCAATGATAAATATATATGTATGATTGATAAATGGGATGTGAGAGAGGGACTGATGTTCCAAATACTCGTGGGGTACTTGACATGGAATTCTAAACCCATCTTGCATAAAAAAAATTCTTTTATAAGACCTCGACATATACTCCAAATACACATGGGTTTTAAGACAAGGACTAATGTTCCAAATACTCACGAGGGTGCTAGGCATGACGTTTTACACCCATCAATTAACATTGGATTGTGGGTCTAATTGGTCGTAAATGATTTGAATTAAATTATTAATTAAATATGATGTGATATAATGATTTATGAATTTAATATGATGAAGGGTTCCGATTTGATAAAGAATTTAGTGAATCATTGTTTAGTAGACGGAACCAGGAGTAAATAACTATTTTTAGTGAATGGGATCAGTCATAGTTTACAAAATATTAAATTGAATATATTATAACGTGTTATCGAAGACAAAGTACAATCTTGGATTTGGTGTTTACTTATTTTTCTTATATGGTCTTTAGAGACAACTGTTACGAGTGACTTATACTAGGCATGTCGGGCTTTATCTTGATCTTAAGACTTATATAATTTAACGAGGCATGAATAATTAGAAAATGGGAATAAATGTGTGATTTCTATTTTGTACAAATGAAAAATGTATAATTTAGTTTTAGACACTAGCTGAGGGCTAAAACAGAAACATGGGTATATTGTTATATTGTACTTCTTATATTATTTCTGCATAATTTTACACTGTTAAAATTATTTTTTAAATTTCTAGATTTGGGGTAGAAATTAGTGGTCTTGACCTACTATGATTTATATCTAACACCTTAATTGGCCCTCTATTCCACTGGGATTCTCGAGTAGATTCTATTTGGTTACAGGATTGAGCTTTTTTCATATAGATGGTAAATAAGAGTAGATGACCAAGTGGATACTCGGGATTCTTGAGGAGATTGCCTCAGTGCTTATAGTATTTATTTATTTATCTCGTTATTGACATGTGAATCATGATCTATTGTTTATCACTTTCATAGTTGTACCATCATACCATGCATGCATTATATAACATTGGTGTTGGACATTTTGTTTTATACCAGATTTATAAAATTATTCCTTCCATTGTTTTATAATTTATTAATCTTATTCATCCATTTGATTATATTTTCCAATGTTTTTACTCTCATAAGATAGTATAGACTCCCCATAAACTATCCTTAGATCATCACTGCTATTCAGAAGCCTCTGGCATAGGGGGAGAAACGCTTGAGGTCATGTGGCGACAGGTCAGACCACCAGTTCAGGGGTGAGCTGGGTTGGGATGTTACAAAGTGGTATTAGGGGAGGATTATTTTCCATTGTATTACTGTTTTGGGGTTGTTATATAGGAGACATGTAATGTTTTGACACTTGGGTTAATAGTCGTACTTTGGAATAATCACCCCATATACCTGTAATAGCCCGGAACCCCCTAGCCATTACATTTCCAAAAATAAGGTTCCTCTAAGATAGTGGCACTGTGACGGTGGCACTGATCATGGTGGAACCATGGCAGTGGCACTGTAAAGGTGACATTGTGACAGTGGCACCGTGTCCTCACCCAGCCCTTTGTTTCCTTTTTCCATTCCCGCTCCCGCTACATCTTTTTGACGTAAATTAATTCTTTTACCCGCTTTTAATCCATTTAGAGCCCATAATTAATTCCTAAAATTCCTGAGAAACCTCCCCAATGGGGGATATTAAATAAAAACTTAATGCCATCGTGTGTAACTTCCAAACCGCGTGGGATACCAAGATCTGACTTTCAAGGCGTTCAAAATTCCCATATCCCGTAACAACAGGATCATATCTATATATCGAACAGAAAGTACTTTTTCCACTTCTTCCGTTTGGTCGGCTTCATTCTTCCCCATGGTGCGCCCGGAGTCCCTTCTTCCCATGTCTTGTGGTGCACCTTTGCTGGAGCTTTCTGCACTCGTTGGAGTCCACAGAATTCCTCCCCTGCAAGTCACGCTTTCCCCTGTTCTTAGAAAGTGGAGAAAAACATCGATCTTTGATCAATTAGGTAGGGATTTTCTCCTTCGTCTCTCCTTTTTGACTATCATGTTGGGTGGGTATGCTTTTTTATATATGGAAATTGATGAAACCTAACTTAATGAAGAGATTGAACGGACCTTTAAAGAATGAAAGGGCATGTTATCGATGTCCTTCTATACTGTTTTATGTTGATTTGTGTTGTGAATTGTACGAAACTATGATCACTAAAAATCATGGTCATTGGTGGTCTTTGTTTATGCACTAATGAACCTCAGTGATCCTGGATGTTTAAATAACCGTAACATGGAATTGGTTAATTAGTTATTCTCGATTAAATAAATTGAATGCACCAGGATAAACCTTTTTCTATGATAACCCCGGTTAAAGCCCAGTAGAATTGAAACCATGGATTGTGTTAAATCTTTTAAATCATAATATACCTGCATAAGTCTGCCTTTTGTTGGTGGAAGAGGTTCAGTTGTTTTCTTTTACAGGCCAATTGAGGGTGAATTTATAGTTTTCAAAGATGGGGGCTTATATTTCTATGGGTGGGGATGGGATCCCCTGTTGTTATACATTCGCTAGTCGTGAATCTGAGGCTGTGTGGTTGCTCTGCTGTGACACGAATTCAAGTGGGATCCTCTGTTGTTGAGAAACCGTTGGATCCTGGATTTTGGGGTCATGGGGTTGTGTCTCGGGTTTGTTTTGTTTACAGTACTTCTAGGGATCTCACTTATCACATCTGAGGGGCTTTCTTTGGTTCCAGTATTTCGAGGGATCTCACTTGATCCCTAGTTGTTGTGACTTTACAAGAGAACCAGGTGAGAATGCTTAAATTGTCATTTAGTTTCTTCCCTTCTCTAGTAGTTGTGCCTGTTAGTTGCCTAGTAGTGTTATTTTCATCTAAATGGGATCACTTGAACATGAAAACAAGATTGGGTTAAATGGGGAAATTGGTTCTGGGATGGATTGTGACCTAGTTGTGGGTAGTATACCTTTCATGAATGAATAGTAACACGGTGTTTGTGATTAGGCTAGTTTCGGAACCCTAGGTTGGGTTGAGTGTTTGTTTACTTATGTATATATTTGTATTTTTTATGTTTCTTATTCGTGCCCCTCCCAAGTTTAGAACTTAAGTGTCGAACACTCCCATTTCGTGGGGGAGGGTGTTTTTCCCAACAATCCTATGAGTGGCTGGTTATTATATCCTTTTCTTCTCCATTTCCCATGTAGCCCAAGGCTCTTCGGGTAGGCTGTAATGACCCGAGGTCCATTATTAGACCATGAATCTTTGGTCAGGGTAGTTTTGATGGTTGGCCCAGGTGTTTGTGGGTAGGTTGTTTCCCAAGTGTCTTTGGGATATGGACCAGGTGTCTTCGGGCATGACAGTAGTTTTCTGGCCCTGGTGTCTTCGGGAGTGGCAGTAGTTGTTCTAACCCAGCTGTTTGCGGGTGTGTTTATGTAGGGCGGTTTAGGCCTAGGTATCTACGGGTGGGATGTGCGTTTGTGGCCCAGGTGTCTTTAGGTGAGGTTTGGCAGTGGGACTGCGTTAGGATATGGCCCAGGTGTGTGCGGGCGGGGTGTGGCAGTGGGACTATGGTAAGAATGGCGGGATTGGTTCGATGCGTAGGATGTCTTCAATAACTAGTGGGAAAGTTGTGCGGGGTACCCAAATATCGATGTTCTATTACTATACGTAACTTGACTTGCATTATTTGGGGAGTGTGCCTTGGTGAGGTTTGGGTGGATAGCATTTCCTTGTTGGGTGTTTGGTTATCTCTTTTTCTAGAGGACATTAGAATGTCTCTTCACTTGTGCACGAGAGTCTTTGGTTTTCCTAACTGAGTATACTTGTATGCTCATCCTACGTATATAAAACTACTTTCAGGTTTCCAGGAGGACATTAGGGATCGGGCAGGACCGTACTAGCTCGGACCTTTGGGGAAGTTGCTGTTGTTGTTTTCTTTATATTGGTATCTTTTTACCTTTGGATTTTTGTGGCATGTATCTTTTACCTTTGAACATGCATATAAGAATTTTTTACTTTCAGCCATACTTGTACTTTTAGTTTTGGTGTTATGGAATTTACTATCTTATCTCTCGATCCTATTAAAAGAAAAATGGTAATTCCTTTAATTTAATGTGTTATTTTATACCCTTGGTTCTAGTCTCAACTATGGGACCTATTGAAGGCGGCTCTCGGGGGTCATTATCTCTCCTTCAACTTAAAGAATGAAGGGTCTGGAAATATGATGTCCCTTCCCTCATCTTGGTGATGGCGGGTCATGACAGAATGGTATCAGAGGAAGGTTTGGGAGAAAGGATGGAGTCTGGAGTTAGGCACAGTGAGGATTGCATGGGATGGTAGGGAAACATGGTTGGGTGACTTTGGTGCGTGAATTAGGCCATGGAAGACCGGCTAGGACACGAGATTTTAGGGCCCCCTGTGATCCAATGGAAGGACTCTGGAACTACCGAACGACCAAATGAGGCCACACTGATTGTAGGGTAGAGACCCTAGAAAAGATACATGCACCATAATGACTTCTGTTCTCGTGTTTCATGGGTGTCCTGGATATTCAAAATAAATGAGAAGTCTAAGAAAATTCAAGAACAATATTCTACACTACTCGGTCTTAGGCATTCCTTGTTTACCTTGTAGCTATGGTACCTGGGAGGAGACCACGAGTAGTACGGACGATCAAGGCCCAGGAGGTTTACTTGGCCGATCGATAGAGGATCGACCGAGAGGAGGAGGTCACCAGTGGCAGAAGACGCTTCGAGCTTTTTAGCAACATGCCCTTGGGAAGTACGAGGGCAACATCTCAGATGTGGAGATGGAGAGCTAACTCAAGGAGAAAGTGATTGCTTTCGGATTGATTCGGTCTCCGATGGAGTACTGGTTTCCTCTGGTCGTCAGGCAGATGCGGGGAGCAGCCCGACAGTGGTGGATGCTTTATCTTGGAGAGAGGAGGGAGACTGCGGTTGAGTGGGCTGACTTCAAGAAGGAGTTCTAGGCGGAATTACTCTCCTCCACGATGAAGGATGAGAAGAGACAGGAGCTACTCTCCCTCCAGCAGGGGAGTATGTTAGTGAGAGAGTTGGAAATCATGTTTTAGGATCTTCTTCTCTTTTCTCCGGACTGCTTTTTGAAGAGGAGCATCGGGCGAGACATCTGTAGGAGGAACTCCAACCTTCTCTTGAGTATGTTGTTGTTCTGTTTTCCTTATTGACATACCTGGAGGTGCAGAAGAAGGCTGAAGTAGTGGAGATGATGCACATGCTGGGAGGTGTTTTACGAGAGGGGATCCAGTTGGGCCCGTCAGAGGGGAAGGCCGTCAGCAGCAGGCCTCCGGAATCAGGTCCCTCTAGGTTTCTACCGGCAGAAAGCATGCCTCAGTAGTTCCAGTTCTGATCCCCCAGTCCTCACCCTTTTCTTTCGGGCCCAGGACCGAGGTGCTTCGTCTGTGGGATCCATAGAAATCTTTGGAATCAGTGTCCAGACAGAGTGCAGTACAGCAGGGGTGGGCAGGTTCAGCGCCCACCTCAGCCACATCAGTTTCCATCCAGGCCCTTTCAGCAGCAGCATCAGGGGTAGCAGGCTCCCACCCCTCTAAGGGCAGACATTACTGGAGGAGGCCGACCTCATGGCGCTCCTCAGGGACCTCGACCAAGGCTTGGTCGGGGAGGCGGCCGACAACAGAGAGGTAGAGGATCTGGGTGTGGGCAGTTGCACGCCGTAGAGGGAGCAGTTCTAGTAGGGCCATATGTTGTTCAAGGTACGATCATCTTGTTTAGTACCAATGCATGTGCCTTGTTCGATACAGGAGACTCAAACTACATTATTCACCTAGTCTGGCCCATGCTTTGGGTTTAGATGATAAGAGAATTCCAGTGCCCCTAGTGTTGAGCACACCAGTTGGAGGTCAGACCGACATGTTGAATGTTTGTCGAGGATGCAGACAGATGATAGGGGAACATCAGCCAGTCATGGATCTTCTACTATTGCAGATACAGCCATACGATGTCATCCTAGGAATTTACTATCTATTCTCTATAAGTGCCTTCATTGATAGCTTCCGAGGAAGGGTTTTGTTTTCAGACTTGGGAAGCCAACGAGTGTATTTCATCGGCGAGCAGAGTTTCAGGGAAGAAGCAAGTGAGGGGAACCCCTCCTCTCCTTACTCTCTAAGATATCAGTAGAGTCGGTGGATGCTGAAATGGTGGAAGTCTCAGGATTCATTAGTGAGTTTGTGGAAATCATCCCTGAAGAGGTGGAAACTCTGCCACCTTGACGTGATGTTGAGTACGAGATAGACTTTCAACCTGGTGCCCGCCCAATTTCGATAGCTCCCTATCAGATGGAACCTTCTGAGTTGCAGTAGCTGTAGATCCAGATTTATGATCTGATGAAGAAGGGTTTTTCATCCGAGTGTGTCACCGTGGGTGCTCCTATTTTGTTTTTGAAGATAGTGGATGGTGGTATAAGGCTAGGAATAGACTATAGGAGGTTGAACCAGGTTACGGTCAAGAATCTCTACCCTCTCCTGAGGATAGATGATCTCTTTGACCAGCTGAGGGGAGCAGGTTGGTTCTCAAATATCGATCTGTGGTTTGGATATCACCAGTTGTGGGTGAAAGAAGGTGACATCTCGAAGACAGCCTTCAGGTGCAGATATGGGCACTTTGAATATGTGGTCATGTCGTTCGGCGTCACGAACGCTCCAGCTGTGTTTAGGGGGCTCATGAACTTCGTCTTCCAAGAATATCTTGACCGGTTTGTAGTCGAATTTTTTGACGACATCTTTATCTATTCAAGATCAAAGGAGGATCATGCTGAGCATATGAGAACGGTTTTACAGGTCCTTCGACGACACCAACTCTATGGTAAGTTGTCCAAGTGCGTGTTCTGGAAGCAAGAGGTGCACTTCCTTGGGCATGTGGTGTCCGAGTAGGGGATAGCAGTAGACCCATCGAAGGTCGAGGCAGTTGTTTCTTGGGCAACACCCAGGAACGTAGCAGAGGTTCGCAGTTTTCTTTGATATGGCGGGTTACTACCGAAGGTTCATTCCCAACTTCTCCAGAGTTGTACCACCTTTCACTGCCTTTACAAAGAAGGATCAGGATTTCATGTGGGATGAGCAGTGTGAGGCGAAAATCAGCTATATGAAGGATAAGTTGGTTAGTGCCCCAGTGCTGAGGTTTCCAGAATAAGGGGAGTCGTATGAGGTGTTCTATGATTCTTCAGGGCAAGGCCTCAGATGTGTGTTGATGTAGTGGAAAGGGGTTATCTCATATGGGTCTAGGTAGTTACATCCCCATGAGCGTAACTATTCCACCCATGATCTAGAGCTTGCGGTGGTCATGTTCGCACTAAAGTTGTGGCAGCACAACCTCGTCGGGGAGTGCTTCGTGGTCTTTACCAATCATAAGAGGTTGAAGTATGTCTTCTCCCAGCGGGACCTGAACATACGGCAGAGAAGGTGGATGGTATTCGTTCAAGACTACGACATCGATATTTCCTACACCTCAGGAATGGGGAATGTAGTGGCCAATGCCCAGAGCAGGAATTCACAGAGGGATGCAGTTCGAGAGTCGACAGATACTTGGAAGGCGATGGAGGAATTGGCTACCCTGTACCTAGATGCTATGATGGAAGGTGGTAGAGGTTGCATGTATCTGATGACAGTGATATATTATCTACTGTGGAAGGTAGAGGATTCCCAATGGAGAGACTAAGAAAGCGATGTGATGCATGACCAAGCTGACCAGGGAAATGCTCCGGAAGGGTGGATGGAGGATGGTCAAAAATCAGATTCTTTTCCTAGAGAAGTTGTTTGTTCCAGACGCTATGCACGAGAGAGTTCTTGGTGAGTTCCACAACCCACCCCTAGAAGTGAACCCAAGAGTTTCCAAGATGTATCAGGGCCTGAGAAGACCGTTTTGGTGGCCCAGGGTGAAACGGGCAGTAGCAGAGTTCGTAGCAATGTGCCTAGTGTGTCAGCTGGTGAAGGATGAACACCATGTCCCAGGTGGCTTGTTGTAACCTTTAGATTCTCCCGAGTAGATGTGGGATGAAATATCGATGGATTTCGTCACAGGGCTACCCAAGGTTCAAGGAGGATGCGACGCTATCTGGGTAGTGGTGGATCAGTTGACGAAATCGGCCCACTTTCTGGCGATCAAGGAGTCAGGCGCAGTGGATGCCTTATGTCACGACCCGTCCTCGGGGCCCGTGCCGTGACTACCCCAAGCCCGCCTTCCATAGGCCAGGGGCTGGCGACTAGCACCAAGGCGTAAATCCCAACAAAAAGGGAAGGCATTGCCTTTGAAAAGTAAACAAGCACCACAGAGTCAGCAAGCGGAAAGTAACTACAGAGTGCAGAAAAGTAAAGGGGGCCGGAAATACAAGCCCAACTGTAAAGTACAACTGAAAAGTAAAGTACAGCAACTGAAGAAAAGACGGCGGCCTCGTGTCGTCCACTGGAAATCCCACCTGAAGGGTGGGTACAGATAGCCTCCAGGCTCCTCGGGTCCCACGTCCGCTCCGAGCACGTCCTGCCCAGTGGTCCACCTCCAGGTACCGTCCTGCTCCACGCCCCAACCGCGATCAGCGCTGTCCGTCGTCTGCAACCAACACCACGAAGTGCGGGCATAGCCCGTGCAGGGGTGAGTATAAGCTACTCAGTAAGGACCCCGAGACCCCCGAAGGTCTCCCGAAATCCACAAAGGATATAGCACAAAAGAAAGATGCAATCACGAAGTAACATCTGACTTGACTTAGGTATATGCCCATACATATACCTAAGTCCCCAATTCTAGCTCTGCTCACGAGCTCAAGAACAACTCAATCCACAAAGGAAAGCAAGACTCAAATCCACAAGGAGAGTAAACAGTAAATCCACAAAGGATAGTTCAACACAATCCACAAAGGAGAGTAACATAAGATTCAGCTCAACCAGGATTTTCATTATCGAAACCGTAAATGTTGAAGAGCCCCATCTCTGAAGTGTACAGTGGTCCTGTCACGACTCCGAGGTACTGCTCACTAACCTAAGACTGCTGAAGTACTCCTCCTGTCGAGTACCGCGGGTCTGCTGCCAACTACCGGGCGCTCCGTCCGCTGAGGGTCTGCTGCCAAATACCGGGCGCTCACCCAGATAGCCTACTGAGGTACTCCTCCTGTCGAGTACCGCGGGTTTGCCGCCAACTACCAGGCGCTCCGTCCGCCGTGGGTCTGCTGCCAACTACTGGGCGCTCCGTCCACTGGGCTAGTCGACTCACTCCAAGTCGAGTCGGTCAAGCAGTCGTCAGGTCTCAGTCATCTACACGGTCTCCGTACTCCGCACGCGCGTCTCCACCGTCGCGGGTCTGTCGCTACAACCAAGCGCACACACTCCGTAGAGTATCGCGGGTCCGCCGCTACAACCAAGCGCTCCACCGCCAAGGGTCTGCTGCTGCATCCAAGCGCACCACCACTGTCAAGAACCACGGGTCCGCCGCTACACCCAAGCGCTCCACCGCTCAAGGTGAAAAGAAGATTCAGCTCACACAGGTTCGGTAGCACTGTTCCACGTAGGATCGCTGAGTGCAGTAGTCGACGCAGTCCACTGAGGATCTCTGCACAGTCGTCGCCGCAGTCCACGAAGGATCTCTGCTCTGCCGTCGTCGCAGTCCACGGAGGATTCTCTGCTCTGTCGTCGTCGCAGTCCACGGAGGATCTCTGCTCTGTCGTCGAAGCCACAACCAGCACTAGGGTTCCCGCACATAGCGAGCTCGTTAGGAGGGTCCGCTCCACGAGTCGAGAGGCTGATACATCAACTGACACGTAGTCCGAAGTTGATGTATCCAAAAGTTCCGTATCGACAACAGGATCTCAACGCAACAGACGGCGCGTCAATCGGACGCCCGGTCTGAGAGTTATTGGCATTTTCGTCCCAGGGGCCCGGTTGGTTTTTAGGGCAAAACCAACCCGACCGTACTCCGCCTGTGTCCGATCCCCGGGCGGAGTATGCCAAAAGTTCCGTCTCACTTAGAGGAAACTACCACAGCTGACGGTACGTCGATCGGACGTCCGTAGCTCAAGTTACGAGCGTTTCCGCTCCGAGGGCCCGGTTGGTTTCGTGTACGAACCAACCCGGCCGAACCCAAAGTCTTCCGAAACCTTGAGTATAATAAACCGAAACGACCGTCTCGATCCAAGGATCGTGTTGCTGCTGACGGCGGGTCGTTTGGAGGCCCGAAGCTCAAGATACAGCCATTTGAACGAAGTCCGTCCGAAGACGGGGGGTCCGGGCCCGGGCCGACCCGGCCCGACCCCCCCTGGTTGGCCCGAACCGGGTCGGGTCCGACTCGGTTGGCCCGGCCCGGCCCGGCCAGGGCCGGTCCGGCTCGGCTCGGCTGAGCGGCCGAGCGGCCGACGCGGGGGAAAGCCGCCGCCCCGCGTGACACCCCCGCGGCACCCGCGGGGTGTCGGCCAGACACCCGCGGGGTGCCGCGTGACAACCCCGCGGCACCCGCGGGGTGTCGCCCTGGACACCCGCGGGGTGCCGCGTGACCACCCCGCGGCACCCGCGGGGTGTCGCGCTGGACACCCGCGGGGTGCCGCGTGACAACCCCGCGGCACCCGCGGGGTGTCGCGCTGGACACCCGCGGCACCCGCGGGGTGTCGCGCTGGACACCCGCGGGGTGCCGCTGGACACCCGCGGGGTGTCGCGCTGGACACCCGCGGGGTGTCGCGCTGGACACCCGCGGGGTGTCGCGCTGGACACCCGCGGGGTGCCGCCGCCTCCGGCCGCCGGCGCCGCCGCGCCAGCGACCCGCGCCACCTCCGGCTTCCGCAGGCCGCCGGAGTCGCTCCGGTGACCCGTTTTCCTTCTCGTCTGCGCCGTTGTTCCTCCCGAGTTACGTTCTTTACTGCGGGATCAACCAAAGGCCCTTGCGTCGTGCTTTTGCCGTCGCCCACCAAATCCGCACAAAAAGGAAGATCGGCGGAGGGTTGCCGGGTCTTGTTTGTTAGACCCGCACCCTCCGCGTTAGTCATAAACCACGGGAGAAACAAGAAACGACCAAATCAACAATTTTAAATAAATTTAAAAATTGTTCCGTGATCGGTTCCTCATTTTAAAAGAAATAAAATCACGGGAAAGGAAAATATTTCAAATCAACCCTTACCTTGTCGTCGTCGTTGCCGATCGAGGGATCGTCGCGGGATTGCTCGTCGCGGAAGAAGGGGGATCGTCGCGTCGTCGCGGTATCCGGCGTCGCGTCGCCAATCTCCGGATCAAGATCAAACGGTTTAATTAATTAAATCCGTTGTTATGAAATTTAAAAAGGGAGAATTAACGATCCGATTCTCACCTTAGTTGCCGAACGAGGATCGGCCGCGGAAGAAGAGGCGTCGCCGAAGAACGTCGCGGGTAAAGCTCGTCGACGTCGCAGATCTCGGTGTGCGTCGTCGAATTCCGGTCGCCGGCGTTCTTCGCGTTCTTAGCGTTCTTCGCGTTCTTCGCGTTCTTCGCAGGGAGCCGAAGAAACAAGATTCTCTCAAATCCATTCAAAGGATTTTTAGGTTGGTCTTATTTTATAAACATGCCAACAAACGCAAAAGCGTAAGTAACGACCCATCAGTTCGTTGAATTAATTCAACGAGCGAAACAGCCCATTTAATTCACGAAATAAACCGCCCAATTAAATGGTCTGTTAAGAATTAAAGAAAACGCGTCGGTTGACTTTTCAGTTACTTTGACGGGTTTTCGCGGGTGCGTTACTTAGCGAAAGAAACGGCGGGGCTCGTGCGGGCCCTGCCTCACAAATATCCTACCAAGGGGGTAGGATATTTCTGGATAGCATCCTATCCAGTTCAACTCAGTTCAAGCCGCCTTTAAGTGGCTTCAAGTGGCTTCCAAGCAGCTTAAGTGAAATAAAATAAAGTTGTCGCACAAACTTTATTTTATTTCTGACTTAAAGCCGCAAAATTTAAAAACCACGTCTGAGCAAATGCAACTCCGGAAGAGGCGTTTCTAAGCAAATACCGGCGCTGCGATTTCATCGGTGCCCTCAGAATTCGATTCCGGTCACCGGTTCAAAAGTTAGAAAAACCCGCTCGGCCGTTCACTGAACGTACCCGAGCCAAACTTCAGAAAATGATTCCGGGCACACCCGGCCTCGGAATCAGGCACCGTCAGAAACTGCGTTCTTGTAAAATTCCAAAGAAAATTAAGAAAAAAAATTCCTTGAAATTTACGGGTCTTTACATTACTCCCACCACAGGGCTTTACGTCCTCGTAAAGCTTCAACACAAACTAGGGATACAAAAGGCGGTACTGAGCATGCATCTGAGCCTTCCGCTCCATGTGCTCACCTGGACCTTCTCTATCGTGGCCCGGACCACCTCTGGTCCCACTAGAGCTGCTAGATTTCTTCTTTTCCGATAAGAGAAACCTGGTCTCATCCCCTGGATGAACCACATTCTTCGCCTAATACGGTCAATCCCGAGATGGATGATACTAATCCATACCAAGGATGACGTCGTAAGGCCTCGACGCTACTACCAAGAGATCCGACCGTTACTCTCGCCTCCAAGGGTTGATTCACACTGTCGGCATCAGTGTGTGGTAACTGGGTCTCCTCCAGTAAATGTCTCACAAGTGAGGGTCAAGTCAACAGTCAAAACTGGAACCTCTTAGTAACAACACAAGAGAGGAAAGGGAAGTAAATGCCACAAGAAAGGGTGTCTTTTATTACTGCATCTCAAGTACAAAGACACAAAGCATCTACAAACATACATCAACAAAACTAGAAGCAACATGAACAAAAGTCTCCAGGTCTGGAGCTAGTTCCTCTCCTGTCCATCTGCTCCCAGAGCTCCATTATCGAAGGCCTCGGCTGCCTGAAGCTGAGCTCTCGCATGTTCACCTACTCCCTGTGGTCGGGGCGGACCTCCTGGTGGTGGTGGTGGCAGAGCCTCAAAGCGTCTCCCACCTCCTGCTGCGCGGCCAGCTCCTCTGCCTCGTCCGCCTCCTCCCTGCGAACCGCCACGGTCGAACCTCTGCCTCTGCCTGGGAGGTTCTTCACTTAACTGCTGATCATCAGCATGGCGGGTCGGACAATCACGAGCCATGTGACCAATCCCGCCACAGGAGTAACACTGCCCACTCTCGGCACGCCTGGCTCTGACTCCACCCCGGTTCCCTCGCACAACTGAGCCTGAGTCGTGCAGTCGTCCACCGGTAGGTCTGGTCTGCCTGGAACCCTGAGTCATCTGTCGGCTACCTGCTACCGAAGACTCCGCTACGTGCCGCCCTGCGGTGGGTCTCTGTGCTGGTGTAGACTCAGCAAGTGTGCTGGTGTAGACTCAGCAAGGAAGCTCTCGATCAGAAGGGCCCGCTCTAGTACTCCTGTCTGAGTCGGTATGTTAAGAGAGATCAGCGATGCCCTGATCTCATGTCTCAATCCCTGCTCGAAGGTCCGGGCCCGAAAGAAGGGGTCCCGTACCATGTCTGTTGAGTACCGAGAAAGGTCGGTGAACCTCGCCGTGTACTGAGCGACCGTCAGGCTGCCCTGCCGCAGCTGAAGAAGCTCCTGGATGCGCACCGCACGGAGGGTGGCCGGGACGAACTCTGAGCGGAAGAGGCTCTTGAAGTCCGTCCAGATGAGGGTGGCCTCATCGTGTACCTGGAGCATCAGGCTCCACCAGCGTCCGGCTGCTGCGTGCAGTAGGCTCGCCGCGAGGATCACCATGAGGTCTGCTGGTGTCCTCACTAGCCTGAAAACTCGGACGACCGCCTCCAGCCAGTCCTCGGCTGCCTGGGGGTCCGACTCCCCACGGAACCTGGGTGGTCGCTGGCTCTGAAACTCATGCAGAGCTCCGAGGCGTCGTGCGTCATCAGCTGCCAGTGCTGGAAGCATCGGGGGCTCGGCGGGTAAAGGTATCGCCGGTGCCTCTGCTGTCAACGGGCCCTGTACCGAGGCCTCGTCGCTCGGCGGGCTGTCGTCGCGCCCTGCTCTAGGAACCCTAGCTGGCTGCTGTCGTCGTTCCATCCTTGAAAAAAAACAAGTATGCCACGGTCAGAACAGTATACCTGGTGAGCTGACACAAGTAATCACAAAGAAAACTTGAAACACACATGCAATCAATGTTTTCGGGCATTAAGTCGGAAATCAGAAGTCAGGGTCCTGGTGTATGGATACGTCGGCCGCCGCACCAACACTGGACTCCCTGGACTGATAACCACACTCAATACGCTAAACACTATTGCTTCACATAGAAGGAAGATCAGAGTCTGCGGTAGAACCGACCACCTCTGATACCAATTTGTCACGACCCGTCCTCGGGGCCCGTGCCGTGACTACCCCAAGCCCGCCTTCCATAGGCCAGGGGCTGGCGACTAGCACCAAGGCGTAAATCCCAACAAAAAGAGAAGGCATTGCCTTTGAAAAGTAAACAAGCACCACAGAGTCAGCAAGCGGAAAGTAACTACAGAGTGCAGAAAAGTAAAGGGGGCCGGAAATACAAGCCCAACTGTAAAGTACAACTGAAAAGTAAAGTACAGCAACTGAAGAAAAGACGGCGGCCTCGTGTCGTCCACTGGAAATCCCACCTGAAGGGTGGGTACAGATAGCCTCCAGGCTCCTCGGGTCCCACGTCCGCTCCGAGCACGTCCTGCCCAGTGGTCCACCTCCAGGTACCGTCCTGCTCCACGCCCCAACCGCGATCAGCGCTGTCCGTCGTCTGCAACCAACACCACGAAGTGCGGGCATAGCCCGTGAAGGGGTGAGTATAAGCTACTCAGTAAGGACCCCGAGACCCCCGAAGGTCTCCCGAAATCCACAAAGGATATAGCACAAAAGAAAGATGCAATCACGAAGTAACATCTGACTTGACTTAGGTATATGCCCATACATATACCTAAGTCCCCAATTCTAGCTCTGCTCACGAGCTCAAGAACAACTCAATCCACAAAGGAAAGCAAGACTCAAATCCACAAGGAGAGTAAACAGTAAATCCACAAAGGATAGTTCAACACAATCCACAAAGGAGAGTAACATAAGATTCAGCTCAACCAGGATTTTCATTATCGAAACCGTAAATGTTGAAGAGCCCCATCTCTGAAGTGTACAGTGGTCCTGTCACGACTCTGAGGTACTGCTCACTAACCTAAGACTGCTGAAGTACTCCTCCTGTCGAGTACCGCGGGTCTGCTGCCAACTACCGGGCGCTCCGTCCGCTGAGGGTCTGCTGCCAAATACCGGGCGCTCACCCAGATAGCCTACTGAGGTACTCCTCCTGTCGAGTACCGCGGGTTTTCCGCCAACTACCAGGCGCTCCGTCCGCCGTGGGTCTGCTGCCAACTACTGGGCGCTCCGTCCACTGGGCTAGTCGACTCACTCCAAGTCGAGTCGGTCAAGCAGTCGTCAGGTCTCAGTCATCTACACGGTCTCCGTACTCCGCACGCGCGTCTCCACCGTCGCGGGTCTGTCGCTACAACCAAGCGCACACACTCCGTAGAGTATCGCGGGTCCGCCGCTACAACCAAGCGCTCCACCACCAAGGGTCTGCTGCTGCATCCAAGCGCACCACCACTGTCAAGAACCACGGGTCCGCCGCTACACCCAAGCGCTCCACCGCTCAAGGTGAAAAGAAGATTCAGCTCACACAGGTTCGGTAGCACTGTTCCACGTAGGATCGCTGAGTGCAGTAGTCGACGCAGTCCACTGAGGATCTCTGCACAGTCGTCGCCGCAGTCCACGAAGGATCTCTGCTCTGCCGTCGTCGCAGTCCACGGAGGATTCTCTGCTCTGTCGTCGTCGCAGTCCACGGAGGATCTCTGCTCTGTCGTCGAAGCCACAACCAGCACTAGGGTTCCCGCACATAGCGAGCTCGTTAGGAGGGTCCGCTCCACGAGTCGAGAGGCTGATACATCAACTGACACGTAGTCCGAAGTTGATGTATCCAAAAGTTCCGTATCGACAACAGGATCTCAACGCAACAGACGGCGCGTCAATCGGACGCCCGGTCTGAGAGTTATTGGCATTTTCGTCCCAGGGGCCCGGTTGGTTTTTAGGGCAAAACCAACCCGACCGTACTCCGCCTGTGTCCGATCCCCGGGCGGAGTATGCCAAAAGTTCCGTCTCACTTAGAGGAAACTACCACAGCTGACGGTACGTCGATCGGACGTCCGTAGCTCAAGTTATGAGCGTTTCCGCTCCGAGGGCCCGGTTGGTTTCGTGTACGAACCAACCCGGCCGAACCCAAAGTCTTCCGAAACCTTGAGTATAATAAACCGAAACGACCGTCTCGATCCAAGGATCGTGTTGCCGCTGACGGCGGGTCGTTTGGAGGCCCGAAGCTCAAGATACGACCATTTGAACGAAGTCCGTCCGAAGACGGGGGGTCCGGGCCCGGGCCGACCCGGCCCGACCCCCCCTGGTTGGCCCGAACCGGGTCGGGTCCGACTCGGTTGGCCCGGCCCGGCCCGGCCAGGGCCGGTCCGGCTCGGCTCGGCCGAGCGGCCGAGCGGCCGACGCGGGGGAAAGCCGCCGCCCCGCGTGACACCCCCGCGGCACCCGCGGGGTGTCGGCCAGACACCCGCGGGGTGCCGCGTGACAACCCCGCGGCACCCGCGGGGTGTCGCCCTGGACACCCGCGGGGTGCCGCGTGACCACCCCGCGGCACCCGCGGGGTGCCGCGGGACAACCCCGCAGCACCCGCGGGGTGTCGCGCTGGACACCCGCGGGGTGCCGCTGGACACCCGCGGGGTGTCGCGCTGGACACCCGCGGGGTGTCGCGCTGGACACCCGCGGCACCCGCGGGGTGTCGCGCTGGACACCCGCGGGGTGCCGCCGCCTCCGGCCGCCGGCGCCGCCGCGCCGGCGACCCGCGCCACCTCCGGCTTCCGCAGGCCGCCGGAGTCGCTCCGGTGACCCGTTTTCCTTCTCGTCTGCGCCGTTGTTCCTCCCGAGTTCCGTTCTTTACTGCGGGATCAACCAAAGGCCCTTGCGTCGTGCTTTTGCCGTCGCCCGCCAAATCCGCACAAAAAGGAAGATCGGCGGAGGGTTGCCGGGTCTTGTTTGTTAGACCCGCACCCTCCGCGTTAGTCATAAACCACGGGAGAAACAAGAAACGACCAAATCAACAATTTTAAATAAATTTAAAATTGTTCCGTGATCGGTTCCTCATTTTAAAAGAAATAAAATCACGGGAAAGGAAAATATTTCAAATCAACCCTTACCTTGTCGTCGTCGTTGCCGATCGAGGGATCGTCGCGGGATTGCTCATCGCGGAAGAAGGGGGATCGTCGCGTCGTCGCGGTATCCGGCGTCGCGTCGCCAATCTCCGGATAAAGATCAAACGGTTTAATTAATTAAATCCGTTGTTATGAAATTTAAAAAGGGAGAATTAACGATCCGATTCTCACCTTAGTTGCCGAACGAGGATCGGCCGCGGAAGAAGAGGCGTCGCCGAAGAACATCGCGGGTAAAGCTCGTCGACGTCGCAGATCTCGGTGTGCGTCGTCGAATTCCGGTCGCCGGCGTTCTTCGCGTTCTTCGCGTTCTTCGCGTTCTTCGCGGGGAGCCGAAGAAACAAGATTCTCTCAAATCCTTTCAAAGGATTTTTAGGTTGGTCTTATTTTATAAACATGCCAACAAACGCAAAAGCGTAAGTAACGACCCATCAGTTCGTTGAATTAATTCAACGAGCGAAACAGCCCATTTAATTCACGAAATAAACCGCCCAATTAAATGGTCTGTTAAGAATTAAAGAAAACGCGTCGGTTGACTTTTCAGTTACTTTGACGGGTTTTCGCGGGTGCGTTACTTAGCGAAAGAAACGGCGGGGCTCGTGCGGGCCCTGCCTCACAAATATCCTACCAAGGGGGTAGGATATTTCTGGATAGCATCCTATCCAGTTCAACTCAGTTCAAGCCACCTTTAAGTGGCTTCAAGTGGCTTCCAAGCAGCTTAAGTGAAATAAAATAAAGTTGTCGCACAAACTTTATTTTATTTCTGACTTAAAGCCGCAAAATTTAAAAACCACGTATGAGCAAACGCAACTCTGGAAGAGGCGTTTCTAAGCAAATACCGGCGCTGTGATTTCATCGGTGCCCTCAGAATTCGATTCCGGGCACCGGTTCAAAAGTTAGAAAAACCCGCTCGTCCGTTCACTGAACGTACCCGAGCCAAACTTCAGAAAATGATTCCGGGCACACCCGGCCTCGGAATCAGGCACCGTCAGAAACTGCGTTCTTGTAAAATTCCAAAGAAAATTAACAAAAAAAATTCCTTGAAATTTACGGGTCTTTACACCTTAGCACAGAGATATCTGGATGAGGTGGTGCGGTTTCATGGAGTTATGAGGTCCATAGTCTCGGATAGTGATGCGCGGTTTACCTCAAGAGTCTGGAGGGGACTGCAGCAAGATTTTGGCACCCAGCTACGACTTAGCACTGCCTTCCACCCCCAAATAGACGGGCAGACAAAGCACAGCATCCAGACCTTGGAAGATATGCAGCAGGCATGTGTTCTGGACTCAGGAGGATTGTGGGTTCGACACTTTCCTCTGGTTGAGTTAGCCTACAATAATAGATATTACTCTACCATTGGCATGGCTCCGTTCGAAGCCTTGTACGGGAGGCCAAGTCAATCACCCGTGTGCTGGACTAAGGATTGGGAAGCGAGTGTTCTTGGCCCAGAAGAAGTGCAAAGCATTACAGAGAAGTTTCAGCATATATGGGAAAAGATGAAGGCAGCACAGGACCGATAGAAGTCATATGTTGATAATAGGAGGAGACCCTTGGAGTTCGGGGTCGGGGACCAGGTGTTCTTGAAGGTCTTCCCTCGGCGTGGACAACCGAGGTTCGGTAGGGGGAGCAAGCTCTCTCCCAGATTCGTCGCACCATTCGAAGTGTTTTAGTGGGTTAGAGAAGTGGCTAATTATCTAGCATTACCACCACCTATATTGAGGATACATGACGTCTTCCATGTGTCCCAACTCCGTCAGTATCTGCCCGACGATTCCCATGTCCTCGACTGGGGAGAGATGGATATCGAGGACAACGTGACCTTTGTGGAAAGTCCAATGAGGGCTGAGGATCATGAAGAGAAGGTGCTTCATGGACAAACCATTCCTTTGGTTCGTGTGTTGTGGAGGAATGGTGGGCTTGAGGAGAGTACCTAGGAATGGGAAGCACAGATGCGCCCCCAGTACCCAGAGTTGTTTTTAGTTTTGTGATGTTCTATTTTGTACTTGTTTGTGGCAGAGCGCTTTACCTTTTGGCCATGAAATATGTGGATTTCCTTATTCTCAGAATGTGTGTGAAAAGTCCTGGCTATGGGGAGGAGAGGAACCGATCCCTAATCATGACCCATTAAGGTGGATATGATTAAACCCATGCGGGCGAGTCAGTGCCGCCCAAAGCGGGTAGTATCTTGACATGGAGGAAGATACTCCCCAACCCATATGACAGGGTAGTTCGACCCTTGTATGTTGCCTCGTTTCTTGAGGGAGAGGTGTTTCTAGATGATTATGAGGTTCACTCCTGTGAGGTATCTTTCGAAGTTATTTTTTTGGATCCTCTCTTTTCTCCTTGTTTGTTTTCGATTCTCGAGGGCGAGAATAGTTTAAGAGGTATCTAATGTAATTTCCAAGAACCCCCCTGGCCATTACTTTTCCAAAAATAAGGTTCTACCAATATAGTGGCACCATGAAGGTGGAACTGATCATGGTGGCACCGTAAAGGTGGCACTATGACGGTGGCACCGTGTCCTCACCCAGCCCTCTATTTCCTTTTCCAGTTCCGCTCCCGCAACGTCTTTTTGACTTAAATTAATTATTTTAACCCTTTTCAGGAAATTGAAAGCCCATAATTAATTCCTAAAAATCCCGAGAAACCTCCCCAATTGGGTATATTAAATAACAACTTAATTCCATCATGTGTAACTGACAAACTGCGTGGGAAACCACGATACAACTTTCCATAAATTCAAAATTCCCATATCCCGTAACAACGGGATCTTATCTATATATCGCACGGGAAGTTCTTTTTCCTCTTCTTCCTTTGGGCTGTCTTCGTTCTTCCCCCTAGTGTTCCTGGAGTCCCTTCTTCCTGTGGCTTGTGGTGCGCCTCTGATGGAGCTTTCTGCACACCTTGGAGTCCACATAATTCCTCCCCTACAAATCGTGCTTTCCCCTATTCTTTGTGCGTGGAGAAAAACGTCGATCTTTGATCAATCAAGTATGGATTTTCTCCTTCGTATCTCCATTCTGTGTATCATGCGGGGTGGGTATGATTTTGTATCTATGAAAATTCATGAAACTGAACATAATGAAGATAATGAACGGATCTTTAAAGAATGAATGGGGGGTGTGATCGATGTTCTATTTTACTCTTTTATGTTGATATGTGTTGTGAATTATATAGGCCTATGCTCACTGAAAATCATGGCTGTTGGTGGTCTTTCATTGTGCACTAATGATCCTTGGTTCTCCTGTATGTTTAAATAACTGTAACATGGAATCGGTTAATTACGTATACTCGGTTAAATAAACTGAAAGCACCAGGATCAAACATTTTCTGTGATAACCCCGGTTAAAGCCTAGTGGAATTGAAACCATGGAGTTTGTTAAATCATTTAAATATGAAAATACCTACATGGGCCTGCCATGTGTTGGTGGTAGTGGTTTGGTTGTTTTCTTTCACGAGCCGATTGCGGATGACTTTATGGTTTTCTTGGATGGGGGCTTATATTGTTGGGGTGATATGGGTGGGGATGGGAGCCCCTGTTGTTATACATTTTATAGTTTTGAATATGAGGTTGTGTGGCTGCTCTTCTGTGACACAAATTCAGGTGGGATCCTCTATTGTTGAGAAACAGTTGGCTCCTGGATTTTGGGGACATGAGGCTGTGTCTCGGGGTTTGTTTTGTTTTCAGTACTTCGAAGGATATCACTTATCACTTCCGAGGGAGTTTCTTTGGCTCTAGTATTTTGAGGGATCTCACTTGATCCCTAGTTGTTGTGACTTTACAAGAGAACCAGGCGCGAATGCTTAAATTTACATTTGGTTGTTTCCCTTCTCGGGCTGGTAGTTTTTCCTGTTAGTTGCCCGGTAGTGTAGTTTTCATCTAAATGGGATCACCTGAACATGAATGGGTTAAATGGGGAAATTGGTTCTGGGATGGATTGTGACCTGGATGTGGGTGGTATACCTTTCATGAATGAATAGTAACATGGTGTTTATTCTTAGTATGGTTTCAGAACCCAATGTTGGGTTGAGATCATGTTTACTTATGTATATACTTGTAGTTTTTATGTTTCTTATTCATGCCCCAAAAAAGTTAGCACTTAAGTGCTGAACACTCACATTTCATGGGGGAGGGTGTTTTCCCCAACACTCATATGAGTCGCTGGTTTTTAGCTCCTTTTATGCTCCCTTTCCCAAGTAGCCCAAGACTCTTCAAGCAGGTTGTGATGACCTGAAGTCCATTATTTTCCCTAGAATCATTAGGTAGGGTAGTAGTGATGGTTGGCCCAGGTGTTTACGGGCAGGTTGTTTCCCAAGTGTCTTTGGGATGAGGACCAGGTGTCGTCGGGCATGACAGTAGTTTTTTGGCCCATGTGTCTTCGGGTGTGGCTATAGATGTTCTAACCTAGGTGTTTGCTAGTGTGGTTACGCACGACGGTTGTGGCCCAGGTGTCTGCAGGCGGGATGTGCGGTTGTGGACTAGGTGTCTATGGGTGGGGTTTGGCAGTGGGACTGCGTGAGGATATGGCCCAAGAGTGTGTAGGCGGGGTGTGGCAGTAGGACTGCAGTAAGAATGGCGGTATTGGTTCGATGTGTAGGATGTCTTTAATAACCAGTGGGAAAGTGGAGTGTGGTACCCAAATATCGATGTTCTATTACAATACTTTACTTGACTTGCGTTATTTGGGGAGCGTGCCTTGGTGAGGTTTGGGTGGATAGCTTTTCCTTGTTGGGTGTTTGGTTATCTCTTTTTCCACGTGACATTAGAATGTATCCTCACTTGTGCACGAGTGCCTTTGGTTTTCCCTACTGAGTATACTTTTATGCTCACCCTACATATATAAAAGTGCTTTCAGGTTTCCAAGAGGACTTCAGAGATCATGCGAGACCATACTAGCTCAGACGTTTGGGGCAGTGGTTGTTTTTGATTTCCTTTTCTAGATATCTTTTTACCTTTGGAGTTTTGTGGCTTGTATCTTTTACCTTTGAACATGCATATGGGAATGGTTTACTTTTAGTCGTACTTGTACTTTCAGTTTTGGTGTTGTGGGACTTACTATCTTATCTTTCGATCCTTTTAAAAGAAAAAGGTTAATGCCTTTCATTTAGTGTGTGATTTTATACCCTTGGTGCTAATCACCACTTCGAGACCTATTGAAGGCGGGTCTCGAGGGTCATTATCTCTCCTTCAACTTGAAGAAAGAAGGGTCTGGAAATCTTCTGTCCCTTCCATCATCTTGGTGAACGCAGGTCCTGACATACCAGACCTGACCTAGTGTCTAGGGATAGTAATTGATGTTTGTAGTATTTTAGTTTATATCTGATATGATTTCACCTTGAGCGACTGGTGTATTTTATGCTGCTTATTGATTTTGAGAATTTGGAAAAAAAATTATCTTGGCCTGATTAGGCAAGAATGTTTCATATATAAATCATCATAGACACATAGATATTCCCATTCCATGCATAAATACAATTCCATTTAGTTTCATTGGTAGGATTCATGCTAATATAGACTGTCTTCCTTGAATATGTGACATGCCTTGTACTAATTTTGAATCCCTTTTTAAATAGAATGTTTCAGTAATAGATTTAACCTTCTTGGGTTTTTATATTCCATGATGCCTCTGTGATTAGCATGATTTATAAATGTTCCATTCTTCTTTTTTATAACATTTTGTTATGTTACAACTTATGATAACATATTATAGTTGTTTTGATGTGTGAAAAGGGATAATAAAGTTAAAATGTTAAATGCATGTTGATTGTAATAGTGGGAGCCAAATGCCAGCAATAAGGTGTATGGTAACCTTATCAATTGGTAGATGGACACCCACATGGATGAACCTTGTATAAACATAGTGCATGTTATAATTTTTATAGTTGTTAAACTGTTGAGTTTTGATTGAATTTAACTATTGTGGGTTGCTTTTGAAGAACCTATACTGGAATAAATGTTTACCTTGGAGGTCACCTCTATGTTAAAAAGTAATTTAGATTCTAAATTTCTTGTTTAAAATTATATGACACTGAATGTTAAATGATTCAATAGGTTGTTTCTAATAGAATTCCAATTTTTTTATAGGGTGGTGTTTTGAAAATCAAGTGACATGTTGTGAAAAAGTACTTGTGTTTTTGTTAAAATTCATTCAAATGTTTAAAGGTTGAAATGAATTAATTAAATGGATAAAAAATTGGATTTTAATAATAGTGATAACTTTTTTTGCATGACTGAGATAGAGGGTCGACGTTTATGTTTCGTAAGTGACTAGCCTATGGGACTCGGGTGTTTTGACACACCAGTTGGTTTAAATTTTTGTATTTCATGTGAGAATGTTTGACATGGTGATCGCGGTTCGAGGAACCTCACACATGTTTTTATGTTGTTTCAGAAATATTGCACTAGTAAGAAGCTATACCTTTTTTCAACATCACGAAAAATCCTATGGTTGGTAGTGTCACATCGATTTCGATTAACATGTCGACATGTGACACCTTGTTTTTTTAACAGAATCATCTGAATGTAGTTCAAATGATATTTTTAGTGACCTTATTTTTATCTTAGTGCGCTCCTCCAAATACGATGAGCATGTCCCCTATCTTTACATCGTGATAGAGCCACTAAGATTGCATCAGTCTTATACAACATTAATGTTTTAAATGTTGTTGGGCTTTATGAGTGGTTGTTATCGGTGTTATACGCATGATGTGTGGTTTCTTTGCGGTATTCCTTCATTCATGTTGGGGAAAATTATTTTTTAAAATATCGTTAATATGGATTGACTTTAAAATGTCACCAGGTGTCTGTTAAGGCCTTTCGTATACATGCATTTGGTGGTGTAACAATTTTAACAGGCACATCGCCAGTTTAATGGTGAGTGTGGGTTTTAGGATCGTAATGCCTTTCATGGAAAACATGTGCAACCAGTTTATGTTGGTCGATCGAGATTCAACCATTTTCATCAATGAGTTCCTTGTAATGGCCTCGATTTTATGAATGGTTTTGGTGTGATTTGGTGTGGGTTTTAAATAATTAAGCGTTTGGACTTATGTTTTAGTTGAAAATTATGTTTGGAATTTGGAAACGTAATATGGCTGTTCAAATGAAAATATTATAAACCTTCATATCTTAGCGGATGTTGTGATAGTTTATGATGGCTTCTCAGATATGAGATGTTGTTATAGTGGGAATATTGTAATGTCATGTGATTTTGAACTAGGTTTAAATACCAAGGTTTCCATATTTTTTAGTTTATCGACAAGTCAGTTTTTAAAAAAAGATCTGGAACATTATTTTGAGTGTTTAAAAACTTAAAGGTGTTATTTTCGGACTTAGGTGAATACCCTATAATTTTCACAGGTGTCCCAATAAGTCTTCGGAGCACCAGATCCATAAAATTTCACTTTAATAGATCCGCACGGGCTGTGTATGGTTGCGGTCCAACCCGTGTAGCTTTCCCAGTTTTATATTTTATTTATTTTAATTAAATAATATTAAATGGGGGATTTGTGTTTAAATAGAATAATTTGTTAACAATAATGTTATTATTATTATTGTGGTGTCATAAATTATTGTTTTGTTAAATGATTTAAATGGCATGATTAATGGGGTTTAACATTTATATTAAAAGCTTTTAATTTCACGATTAATGGTGTGTTAAATTTATGTGAAATTAATGCGTCCTTTGGGTATCTCAAAGAATCTTTTTTTAAATGACGAGTTTTACATTTAATGAAGATGTATTTAGTTAAATAAAGTGTTTATGAATTATCAATGAAGTGTTTTTATTTAATTGAGGTGTTGGGTTTTATCAAAGGATGAATAATATTAATCATGTGAATATTATTATCATGGTTTTATGAGTATAACAATTTGTATTAATTAATGTTGTTATTTTTAATAATAATAATAATAATAATTTAAAATGGGGATTTAATTAATTTTTATGAAAATGTGGTTTTATTTAATTAAATTTAGTCAAAGATAATTTAATAAAATTATGTGAATTGGGGATTTTTGTGGTTATTAAAGTAGTGTTTAATTAATAATAAATATGGGAATTATTATAGAATTTTTATTTTTTTTAATTTTAGGATGAAATGAATTTAATTAAATGAGTTATGGGGAGTTTTTTTAAATTAATTTAATGTAGTGCCAATTTAATTAAATAAAATTTGAATGAGAAGTTTGGGGTTATCAAATAATTTTAAAATTATGTGGTAATATTAAGTGATGTGAAAATGATGAGTTGGAGTTCATCAAATAATTGTAATATTAAATGATAATATTAAGTGAAGAATAAATATGGATTTCAGTTTAATTTAATTAAATTCAAAGTAATAAAATATTAAATTAATAAAGGATAAATTGTGGGTTTTTATTTAATGGTTAAAAAGAATTTAATTAATCACTTTTAAGTGGGGGTTTATTTAATTAATTAATTTTGAGATAATTAATTAAATAAATGAGTTATATTGTTTATCTAATTAAATTTCATTTGGGAGAATCTAATTATTTTAATGTGTTAATGAAGTATTGGATTTTACTTAATAAGGGTGAATAATATTTAATGAAGAAACATTGTACTAACTGAGTATGGTAATAATAATAATTTTATTATTATTATTATGAAGTCGATTCATTTATGTTATTATGTTTTTACTTTTTTAAGAAGGAAAATGAGAGGAGAATCACACAATGCCAGTGAACGACCCCCTATTTTTCTTCCTCTGTTTGCGATGTACTCCAGCGGCCTCTTGTACGAGCTATTCCACTCCCATGGCATGGCACCCTCCTCTTAAAGCCACTCCATGGCTAGAACCACCCTCATCCGGACCCCCAACTACAGTGCACGAAAACCCCGGGCAGAACAATTGTAGCATTCCACCCCCCCTATTTAGTGTGCCACCCCCTCTCACGGACTTTTCTTTGTGTGCGACAATTCCTCTTGGACTCATCACGAATCATTTCCGCCTCACCAAGGTGAGTCCATCCGGGAATATTTTTTGATTGTCATTGGCCATTTGACACTTCTAGGTCATTGTTTTCATGGCCAAAACCCTAACATTCTGGTTTAATCTGATTAGTGCATTACAATGTTTTTAAGGTATGTGAATGTTGACTCGGGACCCATTGGTCTATAATCTGACATTCGCTGCTAAGAGAGAGGAGGATGGAATCAATTTACATTCTTGTCATTCCACCTAGTAAAATTTATTTTTAACTTTTTTTTGGTACTATGTAAATTAGAGTCTAAAATTTTATATGAGTCCCTGGTATAGAGGTATATGTGTGTAGACCTTACAGCACTGGTTCTGGTATCTTATTACTATTTTGATGAATTTATAATCATTGTTGTAGAGAATTCACACACACACACACATAAATACATACATACATACATACGTATATATATATGATGGTGTGCATGCATAAGACTATGGACCAATTGCAGATTGGTTGCCACCGTATGTCAGGACCCTGAGTATTTATCTGGTTCACCCTGAGTTTGGATCCTTTTCCAAGTCCTCAATATTAGTAAATGCATTAATAAAATTATTGTAGTGCCTTTTTCATATTTAATTTATAAAGTGAAGTATTTATATTGAATTCCATTCAAATGTGAATTTAGTAAGTTTCATTTAATTGATAAATGTGATATGTGATATATTGATGCATGACGTTTGATGTTATTAAATTATATTTCCCACGTGAGATAAATGAGTACGTGAACATGTGTTTGTTTTAAGCACACGTTTCTAAATTGGTTAAAGTTACACGATTAAATAATTAAATGATTTTTTTGCAAAGGTAAGATAATAAATTTTTCATACTAATTATGTGTCATGAGAATTGTAAATGAGATAATTCTTTAGGGGAATAATTATGACATATTGAGTGAGATAAATTGAGATAATAAATGTCAATTTAATTATGTGCATTGAGGTAGAATATAAAGAATTAATCACATGAATAATTAAAATATATTGATCAAGCTAAATGATATAATTTATTTAGGGTTTAATTGGGATATGTTGATTTGGATAAATAGAGATATTTATTAATGGATTAAATGATTTGATTTTTCTGTGATATTTTGGATAATTAATTCTAGAAAATAAATTGTGGGATGTGATTTTTTTATTAATTAGTTGATGGATTAATTAATGGTATTGTATACGTAGTTAATTGTTTCTTTTACAAATAGTTTTAGTATATTTAACTAATCGATTTGATTATTAACGGAATAAGAATAATTGATTAAATTGGTAATATTCATGATTTAAGATGAGGAATTGGGATATTTAAATGTTGAGTTAATTATTTAGTTGAATTGCATGTGGTTAAGAATAATTAATTGCCAAATTATTTATTAACTATTGATATTTTTAATGGTTTATTAATTGTAGAATTTTTTGATGGGAAATTTATGTTGTTAATTAGTTGTTGAATTAATTAAAAAAATTGATTAATTAATTTTTGTATTAAATGATGGGTGGATTTCTGGTGTTAGGATTGGTGTTTTACACTAATGATAAATATATATTTATGAC
Organism: Viscum album; assembly: GCA_963277665.1. Classification (NCBI taxonomy): domain Eukaryota; kingdom Viridiplantae; phylum Streptophyta; class Magnoliopsida; order Santalales; family Viscaceae; genus Viscum; species Viscum album. Next base: position 259,516,568 of record OY728165.1, on the reverse strand, counting down.
TTATAAATGGGTTGTGAGATAGGGATTATTGCTCAAAATACTTAAGAGGTGTAGGACATGTCGTTCTACACCCATCTTGCACAAAAAATCACTTTTATGGGACAGGGACTGATACTCCAAATACCCATGGGTTGTGAGACAAGGACCGATTCTCTAAATACTCACGAGGGTGCTAGACATGACATTCAACACACATTATTTGACATTGGATTGTGGATCCAATTTGTGATACATTATTTGAAATACATTATTAATGAAAGATGATGTGATGTAATGATTTGTGAGTTGAATATGATGAAGGGTTAATATTTGTTAATGAATTGGGTGAATCACTGTTTAGTGGATGGACCTACAAGAGAATCAACATTTTTAGTAGATGGTCTTGAACATGGTATATGAATGATTAAATTGAATATCATATGATGCGTTATCCAAGACAACGAATGGGGTTGGATTTAGTCTTTAATTTGTTTTCTTAGATGGTCTTTAGAGACGTCTGTTATGAGTGACTTATAATGGGTATGTAAGGCATATGCCGGATCTTGAGACTTATATCATTTAACAAGCCCTGAATAATTTATAAATGAGAATAAATGTGTGATTACATTTGTGTATGGTTGAAAAATGAATAATGTGGTTTAGACATCAGCTGAGGGATGAAGCAGGTACTTGGGTATATAGTTATATAGTACTACATACTTTATTTATGCAATCTTTCACACTGTTAAAATTATTTATTGTATGTCTGGATTTGTTGTAGACATCGATTGTCCCACCTTGATCAGATTTATATCTCACACCCTACTCGGGCCACCATTGCACTAGGGTGCCCGAGTAGATTCTATTTGGTTCCAAGATTGTTATGTCTCCATATACATTGGAGATAGGTGCAGGGGACCGAGCGGAAGCTGAGGATGCTCGAGGAGCTCACTTGGGGATTTGAGTATTTATTTATTTATCTCTTTATTGATATTTAAAGCATGATGTATTTTTTATCGCTTTTAGGGTTATACCATGATACCATGCGTGCATTGTATAACATTAGCATTTTTCATTTTTGTTTGTATAATATTTATAAAATTATGACTTCTACTTTTTTATCATTTATTAAAATGCTTCCTCAATTTTCTGATATTGTCAATTGTTTTTAATCTAATGAGAGGGTATAGTCTCTCTAATGACTATCCTTACACCCTTACTGGTAGCTGGCTACCTCTGGAATACGGGGAGAGGTGCTTGAGGTCATGTGGTGACCAGTCCGTCCACCGATTCAGGGGTGAGCTAGGTCTAGACATTACACAAATAGTTTAATAAAAGAACATCCCAAAATAAACCAAAAACTAATCCATATCTTGATCATCTCTATCTGACCCTGATCACTTCCACTAAAACATAAATAAGTTATTGCATGAATGACATCCAAATTGAGATCATAACCTCATCACATATATAAAAATATAATTTCTATATATAACCATATGGGTGTGTGTGTGTAGGGTGTGAGCTAAAAAAGCCTAGTAAGACTAAAAAAATACTCAATAAAATTCCATTTAGAAAACATTTCCAAAAAAATAGTCCAAAACCCATTTAAATTTTCATTCCAAAAATAATCTATAAAGGAATTAAATATCATACATTGATCTTTTTTTGAAATCCCAAGTAAACAACACATTGGAAAATAAAGTACAACCATGATTTTGATCAATTCATTATAATCTTGTAGATAAAAAATCTTTTATAATAATTGATACAAAATCCAATTTTTACCAACTAATGGATGGAATCATACATTTTAAAGTGAAAATACTATAAAATATAAAATATTTCGAAATTAGGGATTATGAAAATAAATAAAATTAAATATTTGTCATTCAAACAATTTTTCAAACACATTTTAATATATAATACAAAATTAAACTAAATAATTAATTAAATATGGAATATAGATCAAATGAGATCCATTATAACAATTATTTATAATAATAGAAATGAAAATTAAATTAATGCAACATTTCCAGGAAATGTAAAAAATGGATAAAACAAATATGTGTAGTGGGGTTCTCTAAGCTAATTCTATCAAATGAAAAGTCCTCATGGGAATCTCACTAGGTCTAAGGGTGTGAAAATATTAATCAATACTAGTAGAATCAACAACCCAAGGGTTCCCATCTATTACAACACAATTGGAAAGGAAATAAGTCTATCATTAAGTGGTAGTCAATAAAGAAAGGAATGCATCACAGAAATTGAAGTTGTAAATTATATTAGATATTTCATAAAATGGAACCACAATGAAAAAAAGGTAATGAATAGTGAGGGAAAATGGGAAAAAGAATTAAAAAATTAAATATAGAGAAACTCATAATTTTCCCATCTTCTAGAAAATATATAGGCAAAAGAATCCTACATGAAACCCAAACAAGAAATCAATGGGTGAGGAGGGGGTAAAATAACATACCATGGAATGAAGCCTTGATTCGTCCAAGAGAAGTAGAGGAGGAGTGTTGGTGAAAGGAAACTTCTGAAAAATTTGAGATATTATGATGAAAATCAGCGTGTTAGGGTTCTATACAATGATAATAGAGACCTTTGTCACAATTTCAAAAAAAAGCATTGAATTAGGTACCTTTTATCGATGATAAATAAATAAGCACACATACAATATTTCTTTAACTACACTTTTGTAAAGTTGATAAAGGTAAATCTTTATCAGTGCAATAGAAAAATCTGTATTAGTGCTATAGAAATCCTTATAAAATGAATTTTTTTACCTCTAATACATTAGCACTAAAAAGGAATTTATAAATATAATTATAAATAAAGAATTTGTAAATATATTTATAAATATATTCAAATGATTATAAATGTATTTAAATCATTATATATATATATATTAAATATATATATTAAATTGATCAATTATTTAAATATAAATATTATAATTTTATAATTATTTATAAAAATTTATATAAATACCTTTAAAAAAAATATTTTTTATATATAATTAAATATATAAAATTTTATAAATACAGTAAATATATACTAATAAATATATTTATAATTATTTATTTATAATTATAAATATATTTATATCATTATATATATTTATATAATTACATATATTTAATAAATATATATAAATATAAATATAATAAATATATTCATTATATATATATATATATATTATAATTGTATAGTTATAATTATATTTATATCATTGTATATTTATATATTTTAATGTATATATATAAATATATTATATATATATATTATAATATAAATACAATAAATATATTCATTATTAAAAAATATTTATTATCATTTTAGAATTACATAAATATTTAATTAATTATTTACAATTCTATAAGTATTTTTTGGGAAAAATAATATTTACATATTAATATAATTATATATATTTATAGAATTATATATATATGTAATAAATAAATTAATATTTAAATAAAAATATAAATATAAATAAGGTAAACATATTCAATTTTTAAATAAATTTATCATTATTTTATAATTAGATTAATATATATAATTATTTATTTATAATTATAGAAATTCTTTTTTAAAAATAATACCTTATTAAATATAACTATAAATTTATAAATTTATAAATATATTAAATATAAATTTATAATTATATTTATTTATAAATATATTGTTAATGTTATTAAAGAATAAATAATATTAAATGCGTGCATTTTAAAAATAAATCATATTAATAATTAAAAATACGTTCAGTTTAAATTTTTTGAAAAAATGGATAGGTTTTATTATTTAAATATAAGTTATTTAAAAAAATATAGATATATATTGAAATAAATATGAATAAATATTGGAAATATGGAGACATAGTAAATAAACATAAATAAATAAATGTACAAAATTTATTAAATTCCAAAGAAAATAACAAATAAAATATAAAATTTTAAAAATATTAAAAATGAATACCTAATTCCAAACTAAAATAATATTAAAAAAAGAAATTAAATTTACTCATTAAAAATATAATATATTAAATTTATCATTTTATAATTACATTAAAAGATGAAATCTACATTTTGAATAAATAATATAAATATTGGGTGTACGTGTTTCTATATATGATTTCATTAATTTCGTAAATATTTGTGTGTGTGAGTAATATATAAAAATTTATTTATTATGTATATTTATATGTGGAATCAATGTAACACAAATTTGATATATGTTAAATTAAAAAATAAAATAACATTCAATTATTTCCATTCCTCGATGTAATTAGACAATATTTTCAATTAATAATAATATTTAATTACAAACCATTCATCTCTTAATATATGAATTATTTAATGTAATCATAAATATTTTTTTTAATAAAATAATACTTTAGGAAATATTATATATATATATATATATATAGAAATATATATGAATATATTTCTATATTATATGTATTAATGATTAATTATGTATAAAACCCCTTAAAAATGAATAAGATATTAATATGTTTTTAAATAATACAATTTATTCATATTTTATATTTATATTTATTAATATTTATAATATATATATATATATATATTATACATATTCTTTTTTTAATAATTTATTCTTTAATATTTTTAATATTTTTTCAATTTTTTATATTTTATTTTTTTTATATTTATTATATTTCATTAATTATATATATCTATATATAATAAATATTATTTATTTATTTTTATAATCCATATATATGTATATTAAATTTATTCACCATTATCAATAATTATATATTTAATAAAATGTTCCATATTTCTAATAATTTACTATTTATAAATTTATATTTGTTAAATAATTTCATTTTATTCATTTTACATATCTGCATGTTTAATATTAACAATTTATTAGTATTTATATTTTTTGTATATAGATATTTATATTCATTTTATTCATTTTTATGAGTAATTATTTAATTAAAAAAATTTAATATTTTGTTATAATTTATTATTTTTTACTTTTATTTATTTAATAGTTTCATTTTATTTGGGACATTTATCAGTGCTACAAATATAGTGTTTATAAAGGATACCTTTTATGAGTGCTAAAAAACAATGATAAAGGTTATACATTATCAATGATAAAAAATATTGATAAAGGGTACTATTTATTAGTGCTTTTATAGTGCTTGTAAAATGTACCATTTATCAGTGCCATTTTCATGCACTAATAAATGTCATCACTATTAAATTCATGTTTTGTAGTAATTTTGCCAAACTCTTTCTTTTGAACTCACTTTTTATCACATTTACTTATGTATTTATAATTATAATATAATACCACCATTATATAACATATAATTAGATGTTATTATATTTACAGCATAATAATCATACATATCATTCTACAACTAATGTGAAACAAAATCATTGCTCGTTTATATGATGAACAACTGTGATGCATACCGATATAATTATTTTTCTGTTACTGAATCACATGGATAGTCATAATGATCAAACTATTGAATATATATAATAATTATGAAATAATATTGATACTATAAAGTTAATATATCATCCACTTCCTTAGCCTTTAACCCATTAATGAAATGATAATGTCAATCGTACATGCGTACGACTTGTCGTCTCCATGATGTGATGTGGTTAATTTTCCTTTCCAATATTTCAATAATGATTAAAAAATGTATCTAATTAATAAAAGTAATATTCATAATATTAATATAATTTTGTAGAATATGGAACTATATCCCATTCAAAAGATCTGGTTCTTTTGTAAAAAAACATGCATTATAAAAAAAGAAATTCACACTTGAAATAATTATAATAATTAAATATTATTATAAATTGCGTGATAATATATTATAAGAGGATCATATATGACAGTATAAATTTTAATATTATTCTGGTATAAATTAATAGCATTTTTAAAAGCATTATATTAGAGGTTAAATAATGGTTAACTAATGTGATGTTTGACGAAAGATATGTCTTCTCTATATAAACTACATTGATACATATTTGATATTATGAACCTATTAAATTTTATATATAGTACATTTTACCACATTGGTATATTTAAAAATGAATACCTATTTTTTCATGATTATTAAACTTAAATTAATGTTTTAAAAATTTGAAATTTCTAAAGTGGTGAGGATTTATTTTAAAAATTCAATTTTTTGGAATTTCATTATTTTTATTGAATGAATCATAAAATATAATTTTCATAAAATCCATCTATTTTATTATCCAATGGACACTCAAGGATTTTCCCAATTTTTCCCAATTTTTATTTTTTTGGGACATGAATCAGGATATGGAAACATTAATAGAAAATTTGATCTTATTTCCCTTTTGGATTGGGTAAATTTTTCTTACATGTCTATATTTCTCAAAAGGGTTTTAGAAATTACTTTTTTGTTGACATATAAGAAATTTTATGTAACCTCGATTTTTTGAAGTATTTTAATATAATATTTTTAATTTTTTTGAGAGTTTAATTTACAACATTCATTACACAAGTCAAAATAACTATTTTTTTAACGTCTATTATTTTAATGTAATTTCCCACTACATTAACAATTTTATGATATTTATTTTATTATGAATGTTATGAATAGATTTTTAAAGAAAAATCACAAATGAAATATTATTTTAATATTGAATATCAATTTTAGTTGATTTTCTAAAAAACAAGATTTTATTATGAAACAAATATTTCTAGGGAATCGATGGTCATCTCTTATCTATTATTAATGTTTTGGTCTTTTCCATTAACTTGAATCATTACATTTCCGAGATGATGGGACAATATTTAAATTCATCATAAATATAACTATTATTTATATCATGGGAATCATTACTTCTTAAAACATATAACATTTATACATTTGGTTTTTCACTTTTAATGTTATTTCATTGAAAATAAAAATATTGATATTTATTATTTATTATTTATTCTTATATGACGACATTTATTGAAAATACAGGTTGTTTATAAATTAAATCGATCATTCAACATATGAGGAATGCATTGGACATGCAGTGATGCGTGGGGCTTGAAATTATATAGCCCCTCTATTCATCGATCGGCCTTGTGAGAAAAATAACTTTCCCAAATTAAATGGGTTTATAGTGTATTCTTACAAATAATTATAAATATTTTAGCACAATGTCATCATGGTATGGATATCATGATTTCTATTAATAAACATTTCATTCATTTAGAATTTAGTTTTTATTATCCATGAAGTCAGTGCGTTGATATTATCCATATATGCATTTTCTGATTAAGGTATTGATTAAATGACTTGTTTTAGATGTTATTTAAATTGAATTATTTATTATTCCTTATTTTTTTATGACATATTATACTTTATGTAACACAAATTTTTCATTTGAGATCACCCATATTTTGTTTCCTTTCCACAGATATCAGGAGGAATTCATTGAATGAATTCAAGAATGATGAATTTTTTTATTACTATGTTTTAGGATTCATTTCCAATTAAAGATGTTAATGTCATATGTATATGGTTCTTTAATACTACTAAATTGATTGATACTTTGGGATTATATATATTGTATCTATTCTAATATAATAAAACATAAACCTACTCTAGTTTACTGGATTTGGGGTTGTTACAATTTATATGAGAGTATGTCTAGAAGAATAATTTGGAACAAGATTTAAGAAAACGGTGACGGTGGAACAAAAACCTATGACATAATTTTAGGGTATTTCAAATTATAAGACAATATCGTAAATTTTTTGGTAAATAATATATTATGTTGTTTTTTCTTAGCAACACATCTCTTTTTGAATAAAAAGAGGGTATGGTTTGAAATAAATTCATATAGGAGTTATAACCCTGAAAAGATTTGGTCAATTATATCTTGTCCATCATTATTGTTCATGTTCAGTGGTCCCATACTATTCACCTAGTTTGAGACCCATAGGGGGATATTATTAAGTTAATTCACATTTAATTACAAAAAATAATTTAATATTTGAAAATATTTTTTTATTTAATGATTTTCCCAAATAAACCAATTTTATAATGAGATTAACAATGAATACATTATTAATGTATATTAAATGATTCATAATTTTTATTATTATGTATTTTGATTTAAAATGTATAATGTCATGACCTAAGGAATATTATACCATGTTTTGAAAATGGAATTTGGAAGAAAGAATTCTATCAATACTCATGGTCAATCTATAAATTTACCTACCAAGAAAGACAATACAAATGTTGTTGGATTGGTGTAGAATATATTTATATTAAGGCATCATAACCTACTTATAACTAATAACATTGAAAATGATGGGCAACATGATGTTCCTCAGCATTATACACCTATGTTGTGACACCCAAGCCTCAATTATAGTAATTTAACATTATAAATGGAAATAAAATCAAATTGAATATAAAGGATGTGTTCTTATGAAAACAAATTTAAGAGAGAATAACACTGTTTATAAAATTATATCACCCTTTATGTATTTTTATTTAATAAAAAAGTTATTTTATATGTTAAATATATTGTTTTAATTTCATCATATATGTTTTCTATATATTACATAAGAAAACAATTGGGCCAAAAAATTGGGACTAAGGGCTATGTAATGGGCTACAAGCCCACTAGGCCTTCGGGAAATGTAATGGGTTTCCCTTTAAATAGTTAAAATAGGTCTTTTATTTTATTTAATAATAAAAATGAGTCTTCGGCCCCGACCATTAAAAAAATACATTTTTTCGTATAAAAGAAGTATTTTTCTAAAAATGCAGTTTTACCGCTTTTTGAGGGAGACCCATTTTTAAATATAGTTTTGTAACATTTATAAGTTATATTTGAAAAAATAAACTTATTCAATAGAATCTGGAAATCAAAATTTACTCTGGTTAGTAATTTTCTAATAATGATATTTTTTAATGAATCGTGGAAAATACAGAATTTTAATTCAAAAATTTAGTTTCATCTATATTATTTATATAGATATATTTTTACTTTAATTCATTTTAATGTTTTATTGGATTATTTTATTATCATTTAATCAAAATTTTTACATTGGAATTAATTTCAATTTTAAATTTTATATAAACACACGTCAATATTTTAATAGATTTTAAATCTTAAAAACCCCACTTTTTCGTTTTGACAATGGGAATTAATTTTAAATTAAATTCTCTCAAAAATGTGTTTTTAATTTGTAAAAATGGGTTCCATGTTTGGAATTATGAGGTAAAAATTATTTAAGTAGTAACCTTTTATTTTTTAAAATTATTAATAGTAACTTTAGTAAATATTTTTATTTACCATGGTTAAAGGGTAAATAAGATATATAAGGGTAAAAAATAATATTATAATAATATATAACTACCCTAACACATGTCAAAATACAATTTTATTATATATTTTTGACCATGGGAATCTTTGTATCAAATTTAGGACCCCATGGAGCCACTTGGGAGTGATAATGACACGTTTTAATAAGTAATTTAACCTAAAGAGAAAAATAACATAAAAATGTATCTTTTTACTAAATTTTTTAATATGGGGTAATATAAAGGATATCGTAGACTATAAATAGTCATTATAAATATAAAAATATATCTTACATCATGGTATTTTATTTATTATTTTTAGTCATTAAATTAATAAATTTAATTATGACACAATGATGATGCAGTGATTGCTTCATTAATAAAAAAATCAAATAAAATATATTATAAATATTAAAATAAATGTAATTTGGTTATTTTGGTTCCATAAACAAATTTTATATATTATATTGACATATTATATTATATTTAATTCTTTTTTTTCTAAGGAATCTAGTTTTTAGGAATTTGTAAAGTCAAGTATGAATATTATCCAAAATTGACATAATTCATAACTTAAAATATAAGATAGATAATTAAATGACATTAAGTTCCTAAAAATTAAATTTACGATGAAATGGTTAATAAAATTCCAAATATGTCGTAAATTTAATTTTTGTGAGACTTTTTACAATATATGGTAATTACATTAACCTATAATGTGTAAATAACATGATATTATAGTAAGATTAAAAAGGGTTAAATAAGGGTTAAACCAAAAAGATAAGGATAAAAAAATATTAAAAACATGTCTAAAAATTATTAAATTATGGTTTTTCATACCAAAACCATCATATATTTTAATAAAATTAATTTTTTATCATTTTTAATCGAAATTAAATTTGTAATAAATTAATATTTCACGACATTCCTAAACTTCCCCTCCACCCTCTTATAAAACACCACCACCTCTACCCACTTATTCACACCTATCTATCCTCTTGTATCATCCAAAATATGATCAAATAATCTCCCAACATTTCAAAAATACTAATTGAATAATTAACTTGGTAAAAACGAAATTTAAGAAATCCTTTGGCTCAAATAAAAAGAAGTTACCTAATTTAGAGGTAACATCTTCTCTCAAGTTCATTTCATTTGTTTTCCTTCTCCACTACCTATTATATGATTATTATTTTATTACAGAAAAATAGTATCCAAAATATAATACAATGTTTTTATGATAAGTATTCGAACTACACATCCACACACATCCATCTAATGGATATAAACATATTGTTTCTATATACAGTGAACTGCTGCCTCACAGAATGACGACTGATCAATTTTCTTTTACCACTTCCATGGTGTCCATTATGATGGAACTATAATTATAAGTGATATATATTATATTTTTCTTTTCTGTATTCTTTGGTAATTTTTATTTAAAACATTACTTTATGCATTTTATAATGTGTGAACACTATAATTTCATTTGAGGAAATACGGACTACCACCCCCTCAAAGTGATATGAATCTTTCATGTCATTCATGGAACGTATAAAGGAAAAAAGTTAATAAACTTATGTAACATATATAATATATAAATTATAATTTAATTACAATATACTTATTTATCATTTAGTTTTCATTACATTAATATGACAAAGAAATCAAAGTAGTGTTCTATGTACTTATAGCCTACTGTCTCCATGAATGATGCATTTAATTTCTTATCTCCAAATAGTATGGACATAATAAATACCCATATACTAGATATATATGATATTTAAATCATGATTAATAATATTCTAGAGATGATGTATTGTTTACTACAAGGACATGTCACATCAACACAAGTTCATTTTTTACTCAAGTACCGAACATCAACAAAATGTCTGATATAAACATAAATAATTATGTTATTGTAATAATATGTTAATAAGTGATATAAAAGGAATAATAAAACAGAAAAATATTATCAAACAATTTGAAATTAACTAATTTTTATTATTCAAGAAGAATAAGGAACATATGTGATGAGTCAGACTCCATGTAAGGGAACATCTTAACCTAATTTCAATTCTTTGGGTTAAAATTCTACTTCATGACTATGTAGTTTTACGATTTTATGAGAAATTTTTTTTATATCATAACTTTTATTTTTTTACTTTATTTATGTGTATATATTTTGAATACATGTAATTGATCTATTTAAATAAAAATGTGATCTTTGTAAGGGAAATCTTATCTCAATCTTCATTCATTGAGTTTAATATCTATGACATTGGTTTTGTTTCTTCAAGAATATGTGTGAATGAATTAGGATTGTTTTACACATAATATCCACTTATATTGGGTGTATTTATATTCTTCACTATTAATTATGTCATTAACTTATCAGTAATCAAATGATATAATCTTTTTAAGTGACAACGTCTCAAACTCCTTTTATTTAAGAATATCTCAATAGTGTGCATCTTTAATATCCTATAAGGTGTATATTAAACCCTTTTGGAATTTTATGACATGAATTTCTATATTCTCATGATATTTAATTTTTCGTTTAATGTTATTATTTAATTATTTTTATTCAAGTGTCTCTCATGTGGTTTAGACTCATTAAAACAACATCATTTTAAGTGTTTTAAAGATTTATACTTCAAATTATGTCTTATTAATGTACATGTTTTCAAAATGGTTTTAAGGATTTATTTATTTGAACATTTTTTTAAATGATAATTTCATTTAATAGTTTAAAATTGGTATAAGACTATTTGATTCAAAATTCTATTCATTAACATTTTAAATGGGTATGGAAATGGATTGAATATTTACATATCTTGAATTGATTTCTTATGATTGATGAGTGAAATGTTTATAATTTCAATATTTTAGGTGTTATGATTGTGTAATGGTACATAGAGATTTTATGGGTGGTAATGTGATTAGCCAAATACAAGTGGTTCCATTATAAACCTATGTCAGGTGAGCCTGTAATATCTCTCCAATGCATTGGGTAATGTGACAGTGGTAAATGTTAATGTTTATACTAAGAGATTCAATGAATATATTGTGATGGGTATTTAAAAAATAAGAAAAAGCTTTAATCCCTATGTAGATCTAGAATCTACAGTGTATGTATGATATGGATTCCATAAGTTACCTGTGTGTTATATGTTTCCAATGAAGTTTTGTAATAATCTTATGACTATATGATGTATGCTAAGTAGTTTATATTTTATGGGTGAATAGTTTGTTTCTATGAAAATGATTTCATGGGTTTTAAATATTCATGGAAAAATGATTTTATTACTTATTTTGTATTCTTTACAGAGATTTTTAGGCTCATCCCATGTTTTGAGTTTTTTTTCAACATGACATAAAGAATAATCTAGTCAAGGATGGGATCAAGGGAATTTTATGATTAAAAAATATGAAACGATGCCATGTTTTTTTAAATTTTTTTTAAAAATGGATAGATTTTAGAAGTTTCTACCTAAAATATTTAAGTTTTAATGTATGATTTATGAACTTATTCTCTATAACTCTAATCCTGAAAAGATCCTCAAAGAAATTTTTTGAATTATTTCAAGATTATGTAACATTTATGGATGGGGAATTATATATTTCCTATGAATCAAGGTAGTTAAAGTATCTTCAATAGAACTATCCAACTCATAATCATGAGTTCAAAATTGTAATCTTTTATTTGATGATATGAATACATTATATATATGGTGAATGATATGACATATACAAATAACATAAAAGACTAAAATATATGTTTTCAGAGAAGGATTGAAATTTAAAGAAATGTAAATGGATTGAATAACTCAACAGTTATGATTTCTCAGTAAACTACCACCAACTGAAGGTAAATAAGGAAATTGATTCATTTAGAAGGAATTATCATGGATTCCAAACAAAAATGATGATTGATATGGATCATGTGTTCATGGATTCAGTAAAGATGGATGTGGGAATTATTAAAAAAGGGGAATATCACCCCTTTCTCAAATGACTTGTAGCCTATATTTATTAGATAATATAGAAGGATATCATACTGAAAATGAGAATTTCCCAAATAAAATCAAAGTTGTGAATGATGATAAATCGATAAACATTGTATAAGAAGATGAACTTCTAAAATTTTGAAAGAGTCTATTTGTTTAAAACTACATCTGAGCTAATGATGGAATTATTGGATGATTATAATAGATAAAATTTGTATATACACCCTATTAGAACCAACATGTAGAGATATTTGAGGAAATGTTTCTTATGGAATTATATGAAACCTGAAATTGTTTATTATTTATCAAGATGCTTGGTATTTTAAATGTTGATGGCTATGAAACATCATCCTACTAGAGTAATGAAACATCAACTTATTCCTATGAATAAATTAAATGATATAACTATGTAATTTTTCACATGATTATAAAATACTCATAGAAATAATAATTTAATATTTATTATTGTTGATCGAATCAACAAATCTATTAATTTATTTTCCATAAGGTATGATTTAACTCCTGAGAGCCTTGAAATGTTGTATAATAATAATTTTTTGAAAAATAATGAAACACATAATTCATATGTGTCTAATAATGATCCAAGATTTACATAAAAAGTTCCAAAAATTATATATAGGTCTTTTTATACCGTGCTCTGTTTGAGAACTTCTTATCATCCTTAGACAAATGGATAGTTTCAAATGACTCCTCACGAATAATAAGATGTGTTGAGATCATGATCACTCAACATTAAAGGTATGTTATATTAGTATTTATGTTTTTTATAGTTTATCTATAAAAATATATTCAATTCCAGTATTCATAAGGCACCATATGAAGCACTTTATGGAATGCGATTTCATACTCCAACTTATTGGGATAATGTTGGATAAATGATGCTTATAGAAATTATAATTTTTAAAAATATAACAAAAAATGTAAATAATATTCAAAACTATATTAATATAAATTAATGTATGAAAAATATATTCCGATAAATGGAGGAAAGATTTGGAATTTCATGTGGGAGATCACATTTTCATAAACAAGTTTCCAAGGAAGGGTGTTATAAGCTTCGGTAAGAAAGGGATACTCAGACCAATGTAAATTAAACCTTCTTAAATTATGGAAATATTTATTTTTTTGTCTTACTATATAGAAATTATACTAATCCTCAGTAAAGGAAGTGATGTGTTTCATATCTCATTATTTAGGAAAAATTTTGTAGACAGACTGCATGATCTCACCTATGATGAAATAGAATTGGAAACTCATTCATCTCCTTATGAATAACCTATCATGACTCATTATAATATAGTAAAAATGTTTGGGAATTGAAAAAATTTAAAGGTAAATGTAATTTTTAGAAATCATAAAATGGAGGAAGCAACATGGGAACCTGAGGTTGTTATGAAGAAAAACCACCCTCATTTGTTTTGAAGGTAATATCAATAAAAATTATGAAAAATAAATTATTAGGGGTGGGAAGAATGTAACATGGGAGAATAAATTATAGTAAGTGAAAATTTTATTTTAATAAAAATATAATACAATTCTAATTTTAGTATTTCATGGATTGGAAATATTCTAAATTTATATGATGAATATTTATTTTGAACTTACTGGGTCAAAATAAGCCTCAAATGACATTTTGAAATTTTCACATATAAATTAGATTTTATAAATAATTGAAAAATGTAGTAATTATCCATCCCTTATTTTATTAATAAATTTTTTTCATAATATTTAATATTATCCAAATATTTTATATTAATTATATATAAATAATGATAAGATCATTTGGTATTAAAATGAGATAATTTTCAAAAGAAACATTTTGAATTCTATAATGTCTTTCCATTTTTGTTGATTAACATTTTATTCAATGTTTAATGATTTAGATAAAATTTATAGATAATATATATAACTATATGAATATAAATCCATATAATGATTATAACTAATCATATATTTAATTCAGGATCATATTATTTTTGAAACATTATTATTTACAATACCAATTTTTGACACATTCTGCAGGTTTATATTTAAATTAAATTCAACCAATTATATCAATGGAATTATATAAAATATATTACTTATTTTGAATTATCATTTCCATAAATTTTAATGATTAAATTTCAAATTTCTATAACAAATATTAAAAATATTAAAAAATCACCATGATTAAAGATAAAATGGGGTTACAAAGGGGTTAACCAAATAATATATGGGTTAAAATTAGACTAAAACTTTATAAAACCCAATTTTTATGGTGTATTTTGACATTAAACAAAAAATATTAAAATATGATCTAGTTTCAAGCCATTTTTCAATAGAATGAGTAAATATTATATGAAAAATGTGAAAATTACAAGTGTGTCATTCACCTCTATTATAAAAGGGAACATCCTTCCTTCACTTCATCAAACCTATTGATCTATTTATATAATTAAGAGGTATTAATGTATAGATATATTACCTCGTTATTTTGGAATACTTAAAACATTGCACATACTGATGCTTGAAGACCAAATTAGTTAAGTGCCATTGGAAGCATAAAAGATTAAAAACTGGTACATGAGTGAGCTAAATTATCACCCACTAGATTCTTGGTGAATAGTGAAATTTTAGAACACCTCAATCCTGAAACATATCTTCACAATATAGGGGAAATAAATTTTAATATAGGTGAGATCATATTCTCAATAAGGGTAAATAAGGAATGTAAGCATAAAATGATCACAAGGGCATGAGAACATGATTATATTATTTGAATATCATACCGTGCATATCAAAGACCATCATCCTTAATCATTTTATAATGATTAGTAGTTCATAATACATAACTCATAATAAAATAAAGAATATATTCTATGAAAGTATAATAAATGAATATGACATGAAATGTTGGTATAAAAATAAACATATAACATTGTGAAAATGTATAATAATAAACAGGTTAACTCATTGAGTAAAATACATGTAATCAAGCTCTTTTATATACTTATAGACATGAAATGAGGTTCATGCACAATTTTTTGAACATGCATTCAGATTCAAGCATAACATTGTGAACATGT
The DNA here is from genome assembly GCA_963277665.1 of Viscum album. Lineage (NCBI taxonomy): Eukaryota > Viridiplantae > Streptophyta > Magnoliopsida > Santalales > Viscaceae > Viscum > Viscum album. The sequence continues at coordinate 259,500,144 of OY728165.1, read as the reverse complement.
AATCAGGTTCATGCATAACTTATAGACATTCAATTAGGTCCATGCATATCATTGTGAAAATGTAATCAAGTTTGCATATAACATTATTAAAAAATAATAAGGTTCACTCAAATCATTTTGAACATGCAATCAGGTTAACATTTAAACATGTATACATACAACCATGTCCATTCATAACATTTAAAAAATAATAATTTTTCTCATGCATTACACTTATAATCACGATTCATCCATCGTTACCCAGTGCATTGGGGTAATATATAGGTCCCACCCATCAGAGAGTATCTATTCCATAAGATTATAAACAATAATGATTTCATACCACATGAAATGAAACGGGTATTATAAACATTTAATCTTATCATTAAATATGGAAAAGAGGTAGGTCTCATAATAATTTCATCAATACATAACCTATGGAAAAAAGTAGGTTTGAAAAGAATATAAAAAGTGGAATAGAAATGATTTTTATTATAATAATTCCATAAAATCATACACCATTAAAGAAATAATATGAATGGATCCTTTGGATAATTTCATAGAAGGGAATGAGTAATATCAGTGGATTTTATCTTATGTGGAAAATAATTTTTAAATATCATTTGAAAAAAATTCTTAATAAAAATAACCATTATTCATAGAAAATAATTTTTAAAACATTACATCATCTGAACCCCATTTTATTTGAAAAATCATTGAAAATTTTGAAATAATTCTTGAAAATATTTTGGAAAAAAAATTTCCCTTGTAAATTAAAAAAATATCTTGAAAACATTTTTTAAACCATTTTCCATGAAAACCTATAAATTAAGCTTCAAAAAATTGAAAACCATTTTCCAGGAAAATACACTTAAAACATATAAAAGATACTTTTAGATATTTGAAATACTTTTCTTTGAAAACAACCTCTTTGAAAACATATAATATAATTTTGTTAAAATAATTAGAAACATTTTTTTAACATAAAACTACTTTTGGAAACCCATTTTCTTTGAAACACATTCTAAAATAAATAAATTTTTAGGATATTAAGAAAACATTTTCATTAAAAAAATTAAACTTATAAAGTAAGAATCATGGTAATTACAGTCATAATGGAAGGCAGGTCTGTATATACAAAATATTCCTTTTCACCTTAATATTTTAGAAAAGATCCTTAATTAGAAAATGACAAGAATATTCCCATTAAAAACAGTTTTATTAAAAGGTAATACATGGGTAAAAATTTCCTTTAAAAATAATTGGATATTAGTATACATGTTTGAAATTATTTTTAGAAACCGTGTTTTTGAAAGAACATAGATTTCTAACTGAAATGAAATATAATATTAGATTTTCATAAAAATATTAATGTAATTATTTCAAGTACGAAGAGTGGAAAAATGGTAGCATTGTATGGTTATAACATTCATATTGAGAGGGTAAAATAATTCATCAGATTTATTGATATATGGATTATAATAATTCTTCATTGGGGTCATAATTATAAATAATATCTGTAAATATTGAGAACGAATCTATAAATTGTTACCACATTGGAAATATTAAATCATAATACTATGTAAAGAATAAAATTATATAGTAAACCTCACTTTTCATATGTTAACTCTACTTAAAAATTTAAGAATAATTAAAAAAATTATACCAACCGAGGCCCAAATATAATTCTGGTCTAGTGCTTTTGGAAACACGGAAACATAAACATTGATACATAAGCGAGCAAAGTTATCTCCCACTAGGTTCTAATAAACTATTATCCATTATAGACACATAAAACATAATAAATTTCTTCATAAATTGGACAAGGAAAAATAAAAAGGGGTTAAATCAAATGCTCAGTAAGGGTAAACAAGGGATATATGTAATCACAATCATGATCAGAAGGTTATGGAAACACAATCATGAAAATATATTATCATAACCTACATATTGAAGATGATATACATGAATCATCAAAAAAATCATCATATTTCATAACACATGAATCATAAGGATATTAATAACATAAGACATGAGAGAATAACATAGGAATAAAACATAGAATTGTGGTAGACACATATGCATATATAATAGGATTTATATAGTAGCCAAGGCATCATTTCCAATACCATATTGCTAGTATAGGTTCACTCTCTATACCATCTTGTTCTTCAAGGTTCACTTACATGGACATCTTAGTATCATTGTTTCACTTTTCATAGCATATTTGTATTCATGATTCACTTTCGTGGCCATCTTTGTAGTCAAGGTTCATTCTTAAGACCATCATAGTCTATCTCGTGAGATATAAATCTTTTCCCAATGTATTGTAGAGAGATATAGTCCTCACCAATATCATATTGAAATCTTACTTACATAACCACAAGATCATATGTAATCTTATCATATACCATGAAAATAAATTGGTATTATAATCATGTAATCATATTATAACTTTTGAATAAATACAGGTTTTATAATCATTTTAGTTTAAACTTAACCCATGAAAAGAAGATGATTTCAAAAAAATATAACCCGTGAAAGAGAAATGGGTTTCATGAAAATAATTACATCAATACAAAATCCATTAAAATAAATAATATGAATGGATACACCTAATAATTTCCCCATAAGCACATGACTAAGACCAATGGATGTTATCTTAGATGGTAAATAATTTTGAAAGATTGTTTAAAAATATTTCCTGAGGAAAATATCATTTCTGTAATAAAAATTATTTTTAAAACATGAAACCTTTTTTAAAACATATTTATCTGAATATAGATTTGAAAACATATAAAGGAATCATAAGAACAGTTTTTAAATATATTTACCATAAAATTTTTCTTCAAATTTTATTTGAAAACATTTTTGAAAATATGGTTTTCGAATACAATACATTTTCGACTCGATAGAGAAGGTCATATTTTACATAAAGACATTTTCTTAAGTACTAAACAGAGAGAAAATGGTAAAAAATACATGAATATATCATTAATAAACATTTTAAATAGAAACTTGTGTGTTTTCCTGAGATATGGGACAAAAGATTTCATCAAAGGAAGCATAAACAATAACAATCATAAAAAATGATGAGATTGTATCAATATACTCCTTTAACTTGGTAAATTGGGATCATACACTCCATGTAAGAAATTAAAATTAAATAAAGCTTAAAATATCATTATATAACGGAAAATGAAGATATAACATGTAAAATAGAAGTATATACAACACAAAATAGAATTTAGGTGCATAACAAAATGTGAGTCTCAGAGAAGGAAAAAGTACGACAAACCTGTTTAAATGATTTCGTAACTTTTGAAACATAAAACCCATGAAAGATATATAAAAAATGTATATATGAATATAAATAAATTTATTAATTATATAAAAAGGATATAATCTAGTAATTACATACACCACACAAAAGGAAAGAGTGGTGAACATTGCATGTATCTCACAGAAATAAAATGTGAGATTAAATCCCCTTGGCTTGTGTCTTGAATCTCACTATACTCATTCAAACAACTTGTATAATAAATATAAATTTATTATACATCTTTTACAGAACCATATTCTTATATTTAATACCATATATGGTTTTATTATGACCTAATATTTCTTACTAGTTAGCGATCCTATGTTAAGGTTTCACTTTGGGTAATATTCTCTTTATTCTTCTCATGTGTCTTAGTTTGTTAAATAGCTGGTATTTATACATAATAAAATGACTGAAAAAATTAAAACATGATATAATATCATTTATATAATGTATATGTTTATTATAATAATCAATAGAATATATAATTATGAAACGGAATACAACATTCATGGAGATGATAGGCCGTATGTACTCATGAATGTTATTTTCATTTAATTTTAATGTTGAAAGAAATAAAGTAAAAGACATATATGTATATGTATATATATATATCATTATTAAATCATATTTATGATATCATTTATATCATTAATATTCACTAAAACCATACTTAATACCATTCATCTTGTGTATGAATGAATCATATCGCTTCGAGTGGAAGGTAGTCCACACTTCCTCAAACAAAATTATCATATTAACACCAAATGGAAAGTGAAAAAGATATGCATTGTAAAATGGATAAATATGACTAAAGAAATAATAAATATTATATATTTCATTTATTATCATATTTCCCATCATAATTTCCACTATGATTGAGGGTAAGGAAAATTGAACAAGCATCGTTTGGTGAGGCGGTAGTTCATTGTAAACATAAACAGTATGTTCGTTATCCATTAGATAGATGTGTGTTTAAGTGTAGGATATAAAATTAGCATAAAAACATCCTGGTATATATATTTTACTGTTTATTTTATAAATTAATTTTTTAAAGTGATTGGAGTAGTGGGGAATGAAAACAAAAGAATTTACTTGAGAGAATATGATACCACTTTACCGGGTAACTTCATTTGGTTTGTGCTAAAAGGCTTACTTGTATTAAATTATACATAAATGAAGGATTCTAGGAAGAAATTAGAATTTTTGGTAATTGGATTGGTCTGGGTTTGGATGAACTTAAGAGGTTTTAGTGGTGTGACGAAGTTGGATAGGTGGTGGCCTTTTATTGGGAAGGAAAATGAATCACTTGAAATTTTTGAAAACATGTTAGGTGTACAGATGTTATTATCTAATAAAAGTTATACCAAACCAACCTATATCTATAATATAAGGTTTATAGATAAATAAATAAAAATGGGGGTTTTAAAAGTTTATTGTTTGTTTGGGCCCTAATGATTAAGGTTTAGCAACTAATTAAGCTTAATTAGATCTTAATCACTATGAATAATTTTAATCAATTTTACTAATAATTTTGTATAAAATCAATATGATATAATAATCCATTAAATGTTATAATGATTAAATTGGTTCATTTAATTTTTTATAAATTCAATTCACATAATCAATATATTTAAGATTAATTCTAATCTCATAGATGGGACGAAATTACAGATCTTTTAAGTAAAAAGATGATCAAAAGTTTATTATGTTTTTATATTAAATTTCAAAGTTAAATTGATTCTAATGAACTATATTATTTTAATATATGGGTTATTTATCTAATTTTACATTAAAAAAATTAAAATATAATTTAAAATTAATAAATATTTAAACAATAATGTTGTTTTTAACCTAAAAGTTATTTTTTACTGTTCATCAAAAAAATGAGGTTTCTCATAAAAATATCAAAAATTAACCAGAAGATAATTTTGATATTATAAATTTGAAAATAAATTTTATCTTAACAAATTAAATTTCTAGATTTTTTTAAAACTAATTTTATTATTAAAAGAGAATCATTCGAGAAAAGAGTATTTTTAATCATAAAAAGGCATTACCAGATATCATATCTTTTATTATCGGTATGTTTTATTTATATAAAAAAATTATAAAAAATATTTTAGAATTAGATATTACTATTAAAATTACTAATCTTAACGACTAAGTAATAATTATCTAATTTAAATAATTATAATAGCAAAATAATGTTTCATAGAAATATCGGTATTACATTTAATGTACGTTATGTCGATGTTTTGTGTAATCTACACAGTGTCAATGTTCAATGTATCGTATGAAGATTTGGTGTTTTGGAATGTAATCCAAGCTTATTTCATGAGAAATGAATTTTTTACTAAATATATTTCTATAAAAAATGAAAATATAATTTATTCGAAAAGAGAAGATCCATTAAAAATCTTGGTGTTACATTTTACCCCGTTAAAATAAATTTCACCCTCAAAATTTGTCAGTATGGTAAAAAATGAGGATACTCTTAATTAATAATATCCTTAAGTTCCCATGTAGCTTCCTCTAAGTATTTATTTCTATACAAAACATTGACTAGGTGAGTGGTCTTGTTTCATATAACTTTCTCTGATCGGTCCATAATTTCAACTCTTTGTTCCTCATAAGAAAGATTTTTTTCTGTATTATTACCTTTGAGTTTAGTATATAAGAAGTATTAGGTATGTAATTCCTCACAAGATATACATGGAAGACCTCATGAACTTGAGATATATTTGGGAGAAGTTACAAGTGATAGTCTACAGTTAAGATAGGATCAAGAATCTCAAAGGGACCGATATACCTAGGGATTAGTTTCCATTTCTTCTTAAATCTCATAATAGTCATCTAGGGTGAGATTTGAAGAAACTCTTTTTCACCAAATTCATATTCTAGGTCACATCAATGGTTACCAACATAACTTTTTTTCCAACTTTGAGGTGCCTTGATATGCTATTGAATAGTTCTAACCTTATCAGCCATTTCTTCAGTAGTCTCATGTCCCGGTAGCTTTCATTATCCAATGCAATCTCAACACATTATATCTCTACATTTATTCCCATAAAAGTCATCATAAGGTTCCATAAAATTAATTAGTTAACTCTATTTTTGTTAAAATACTAAACTAGAAGAAGGAGTTGATCCTAACCACCATTGAAATCCATAGAACATGATCCCAACATTTCATATGGGTTTGAATTTTTCATTTAGACTGGCTATCTATTTGAGGATGATAAGAAGTGATAAAAATAAATTATATATCATGTTATTGTCAAATTATTATTTAGAACATTGAGGTAAAACTTGGATCCTGAGATGATAAAATAGAATGTTGTACTCTATGCAACCTTACCACTTCCATAATTTATATCTGGCAAAACTGATCCAGAGATAAGTTTTATCTGATAGAGTTGATGTGCGATGACTTAGTAAGGTGATTGACTACCTCCCATATTGAATTAAACCCTTTAGAGTTTTTTGGATGTCCAATAACAAAATCCATAGTGATATTCTCCAATTTACTTTCTAGTGTGGGTAAGGGATCCAACACCCCTTTTGAATTTTGTCATTCAGACACAACTTATTGGAATACCAAGCACCGAGATACAAACACTGTGGAATATATATTCATGAAATCCCAAAAAAAGTATTATTTAAATTCCATATATATCTTCTTACTTATAGGATGAATATAAAATGAAGAAGTATGAGCTTCCTCTGACAATCCCTTCTTCAAATTTGGTATGGAAGGAATGCTTACACTGTTCAATAATATTATCATTCCATCCTAATATAGGTTAAACTATTGATATTTTTTTACTTTCTTATTTATCTATTCATCTTCCTTATATGCCTCCTTAATCTTAACTTAGATAATGGGAAGAACATTCATTTGATAAAGACAATATTATTCCCCTACCTTCATGATTTTTATATCCATCCATTACAAATCCAAAAATGTTGGATCTTTTTTATCCTCATCAGGAATTAGCTATCATGATCCTTCTGACTCAAATCATCAGCCACCTTGTTCACTTTCCATGGGTGGTAATGTATTGAGTATTTATAATCCTTTATCAACACTAACCATATTCCCTAATACATGCTCAAATACTTCTATGTGAATATATATTTTATAATTTTATGATTGGTATATATCACACTTTTCACTATAAAGATAATGACTCCAAATATTTAATGAAACAATTACCACTATTAACACTAAATCATGAGTAGGGTAATTTTGATCTTGAATCATAAACTATCACAAGGAAAATGATATAAACATATTATTCTTCATAAAAAATCCCAATCCCTTATTGGGTGCATCACTAATGATTAAAAATCCTTATCCACTACAGGGTAATGTTAGCATATATTCAATGGCTAACCATATCTTCTGTTACATGAAATTTTCCTCACATTAATTTATCCAGAGGACCTTGAAACTATTCTGAGTAAACTTGTTTAGGGTAGTAGATATTCATGAAAGAATTACCACACATTTTCAATAATATCCAGCTAAACCAAGAAAACTATGGATCTTATTGCTATTATTTGTCTAGTCTATAATTCAAATTCATCTATCTTTGATGGATCTACTACTACATCAACTATTATGATTATGTGACCCAAAAATGAAAAATTATGATTCCAAAATTCACAAATTTTAATTTTTTTCAGATATATTCTACTTCCTTAGGATCTTCTGTACAATTCTCAAGTGATCTTCAGGCACTCACTTTCTCTTTTAATATATAGAAAATTCATCTAAAAATACTACCAAAAAATGATCAAGGTAGTCTCTAAATTCTCTATTAAATAAATCAAAAAAGATAATAGGGGCATTAGTAAGACCAAAATGCATAACTATATATTCATACTATCGATACCTAGTATATAATGTCATCTTGGTTATATCCTCTTTATTAACCGTCAATTAATGATATCCATAGTGAAGTTCAATCTTCCAAAAGTTTTGAGCAATGTGTAGTAGAGCAAACAAGCCATCAATAAGGGGTAGAGGATCGATGTTCATGATTGTGAACCAGTTTAACTCCCAATAATCAATTCACAGTTTCATTTATCCATATAATTTTTCCAAAAAATAATCGATGAACCCTCAGGTGACACACTTGGCTAAATAAATCCCTTAAAATGGTTTTCGTAGATTTGCTTATTTAATTCATGTAAGTCAATCAGAGCCATTATATAAAGAGAATTTAATATTGGTTTGTAACCCAGTATAAGTTCTATTGACAACTCAACTTCACATTTTTGTGGAATACTAGGCAACTCTTATGGAAATAAATCCAAAAAATCATAAACAATCAGCATATCAATACTGATTTCTTCCCCAACCATTTGAGATAAAAACCTCATTTGAATTTAATTAAGACCAATACATTGGATGAAATATCCATAGTTGGTTCATACATATTTTCACATTTATGTATGATCATAAGAGGGTTTCAAATATAAAATGTAACTTCCCTTGCAAGATAATTTATGTGGGAATTATTCAATGAACATCAATCCATTCCTAAGATGACATCAAATTAAACCAATGTAATAATTAAAAGATTTTTAGAAAGAAAATTCCAAAAACCTTCAACGATAGTGGAATTTTACATTTAAGATGAAATAAGCCTATCATTAGTGGTTTTTAATTCTATTTACACATATAATTATTTTGGTGTAATCTTAACACCCTTAAAAATTATTTAGATATGAATGAGTGGGCAGATCCATAATCAAATATGACTTTATCAGTTCTAGATCAGATTGAATGTGTACCTTTATATTGGAAAAATGTGTGTTATTTACGGGATATTGAGCATTATTTGTGTTTATTATAAATCCACATTGGGGTGATCAAGAAGTTTTCAAGACTAGTGATCTTATAGTACATGCCGATGTAGGTGTTCAAGGTTGTTTAGTTTCCCACTATTTTTCAAATATTTAGGCCTCAAAATTGAAATTCTATTATTTTCAAAAAGGAAGGTTTTATATCAAGGAGTATAAAATGCATAGTTTATAGACTACAGAGGATTGTTCATGGACCGTATGGGGATAAAAAAAGTGTGATGAAAATAGAAGAAGGGTAGGATTCTGCATAGTAGTGCTATGTGGTCGGAAAAGCATGATATGTGGACTTCATATGGAAAAAGGTATGTGGGGAGGATCATAGTTTGTTGGAGGAAAATGGTTTTAGGAATGATAAAGGTCCATAGAATGACTTGTTTTTGGTGAAAATGAGGCGGAGGTCAGTTCATGGAAGAGTTCGGCCACCGCGAAGAAATAGTAGTCGTACATGGATCGCATAGAGAACAACGGTTCACATGAGATTCACAGTAACGGTGAAGGCGGTTCCACATAAATGATTTTTTAAGTTTTGAATTAGAAATATTTTTAGATCTATGTGCCTATATAAGGAGTGAGGATTCCATCGTTAATGTGTGTCATGCTGATATAAAATTTGGTGTAGTTTAGTGATGTGTGAAGTGGTTTTGGGAAAGACAAGTCTATGTAGGGGAGGCAATACACAGAGGAAGAACATGATCCACATGTCTCACTCAGTTTATTGAAAAAGAAAGGCATTTCATGAATTAGGGAAGTACTGGGAGGAAGCTCATTTAGTCTGTGAAAGAGAGTTTTTTTTGCAAAGGGGGAATCTATCTGTGAAACAGGACGGTCTATGGAAGTAGACATGGTTCCTGAAGAACTCACAGTACGTGGTGTAGTAAAGTATGTGTGGATAGAAGGATAGTACATGGAGGAATAGTTCCCAAACAAATAGAGAAAAAAATTAATTACTTATACATGTGAAAACAAGGCTTTAATAGTTTAGGATTCATGATTTAATGTCAACCCATTGAAGTTACCTTCATGTAAATAAGTTGAGTTCAGATTCCTCTCAATGTCTTGTGCAGGGGGGTCAATAGAATTCATGTGAGAGATGTAGTGTTCTATATCTAAAACCATGTAAATGTAGTGTGACTAGTACATGGTGACTCTGATAATATTTTATAATCTAAAAATAGTGAAGATTCATGGAATTTGGTATAATCAAAAACCAATTGGCATATGCACCTTGGACTTTTCCTTAGTGGTGAACCCAGTAAAATTGTTGTTTGGTCCTTCTATGTTTGAATTTTTAAATTACTATATATTACCAATAGATAGATTTAATAGATTCCTACCAACTTGGGATCAAGATCCATCAATTTAAAATAAAAAATATGACACACTGGTTCTCCCTTACCCTCTCTGAGTGTTTTAGGGTCCTTCACCATCATCACTTCGTTATCACACCCCTCATTGGAAATAGAAATTACATGATATTTTCCATTTTCCCTCAACATAAGTGGTTTCAGACATCAATAATCATCACCATCACTTGGGTAAGGGCATTGGATAACATAATACTCATTCTCCTCACACATGTAGCACTGAATCGTGGGAGGTGAATTTTGTGATGGTTTTCCCCATTCATAATGCCAGCGAACTTATTCAAATCACATAGGTAATCATATATCTTATGGAATTCCCTTACACACTTAAAAACTTAATTATAACCCTTACACAAATTTACACCATGCTTCTTCACATACAAAGATCATAAATGGAAGCTCATCTTCTTCTCTTCATCTTTTTTTACATTTTCCTTTAATCTCGGTCTATATTTTCTTATCAAAACCATTATATTGATACATGAATCCAAACTCTATTTACACCATGATAATAAATTAGAGAATATATTCGTATATACTAATGTCTCTAATGGAAAAAACCCTTCTCAAACATGGCTTTAATCCATTGAAGAACCTATCAACATTACTTTTAGGTTGGATTATAATTCCAGAAGCATACATCACAGGTACCCTAAAATTAGCCGTGTTGGTACCAATTGATTCATCATCCCTTTTTTTAAACACAAGTAATACTTTATCTATCATTGTATGATGAATCTGAGTAAAGTACATATTAAAAAATAAGTTCTTGGAATTTCCCAAATCCATGGATTCAAACTCATCTTGATGCCTCGAATTATTGATTAGAGTCGACCACTGGTGCACTTCACCTTCTAACTAATAAATATCTGGAATGACTTTCTCTAGGTCCAAACAGAAGATAATATACAATATATTTTTATTAGTACCAATCCATTGTTTAAAAATAGGTGGATCTGAATACCCTCTAATATAAAGATTATTTTGTCTCATGAAAGACTCAATATAATGTTATTTCTGCCTTTTCTCATTTAGAATCCCACCATGATTCATATATTGGGAATTTTTTGTGAGCATAAAAATGAGATTTTTCATTCTATCTCCCAAAACATTCAGTATCTCAATAGTAAAATTGTTGCATTTTCCATCAAAATCACCATTAATACAGTTCGTTTAGGTTCCATCCATTACCTAAAACCAAAAATCATATAGAAAGAAATAATTATCATAGTGAGGAACTAAATAATAATGAAAATTCACTTATAGGATGACTAAATTATGACACCTTCCTTAATCTATGACACATTTGTTTATCCTAGGTTCTTCATTGGAAAATTCTATTTAAATCCTTCATGATGGTTTATGAATAGTTTTTGAATTTCATAACCATATCCCCCAAGAGTGTCAAACCAGGCTTGTAGCAACGCCTATTATAGGGCACAAGATTACCCCGAGTAAGGGCCAAAACATCATATTAGAGTTGTTACCCCTAGGTACATATTTTCCAGAGCCACATCTACTTATAGTATTCGAAAAAGGATGTAATTCTAGGAAACCACTCACTCTATACTTCACCAAAATTCAAGGACATTTTCCTTGTCTTTTCTTTATCCTTAATCTTATTCTTAGGAATATACATAGAGTTCTCAATAAATTTTTCTCATCCTATACTCTAGTGGTTAACTAAACCATTTTTTTGATACAAACTATATAGACCCTTAATTTTAGTACATTACCATTACATTAAATTTTCAGAATACATAAAACATTATATAAATAGACACCAAAAGACTACAATAGTCTAGTGCCATTGGAACAATGGAAACATAAAAACTAATACATAAGTGAGTAAAATTATCTCCCACTAGGTTCTTCTTAACTATAATCATTCTTCTAGTCCCCAAAAATAATTCATATCATCATAACCAAGGGAATGAAACATAAAAAATGGGTGAGCTCGAATTCTTCGTAGGGGTAAGGATGTAACATCCCAAGTAAGTAATTAATAATATATATTTTTATCTATATCTATTTATGAATTAGATAGTGTTTTAGAGGCTTAAAATGAGAATAAATCCAATCTTAAGACTGGAATACACTAATATTTTTAAAAGATTGTTTTACTACCTTTTGATGGAAAACCATTTTTAAATAAAAATTTGGACAATTTTATAATCACTATTTGTCAAAATAAACATATACTTTTTGATTGGGACATTGAAATTTACATTGGGTAAATTTTTTGTATTTTTCTGACAATGTTCATTTTTTATGAATAGTGAAAAATGTTGTATTTTAATTCAAAACCTCTTTTTAATCTAATTTATTTATATGATTAGATTATCTTTTTAATTGGTTTTAAAGTTAAATTAGAATATATTTTTACCATTTAATCCAATAGTGGTCGTTGGAATTAATTTCACTTTGAAATTGGACTTAAACTAGTGTCAATCTTTTGATACTTATTGTTTCATAAAAACATGCTATTTACTCTGACAGCGGGAATTAATTATTAAATTATTTAATGTAACTTATATGTCATTAATTTTGTAAAATAGACATAATTTTTGAATCCGGAATATCAAATATATCTTAGGGTGATGTTTTGGCATTTTTCTGAAAAGCTTCAATTTTTTATGAATAGTGAAACCACTAAGTGGTACTTAAAAAAACTGATTTTTCATTTAAATGAAATTTTACCACCTCTGTGTTTTAAATTTAAATAATCCTACATACATGGTTGTAATTACGAAGTAAAATGTGGTTCAATGGGATTAAAATATTTTTCTTGGTCAATAGTAACTTTTATGTTTTTAATCGCGATTAGAGGTAATTAGTACAATTTAAAACAAAAATGATATTATAATAAAATGAAAATTCCTAGACACATGTCCTACCCTTATTGGATGTGTCATGTATGACCAAGCCAATTCATGGGTCGACTTGGGAACCCCATGGAGCCACTTTGGTAGGAAAATGACATTAAATTATTTAATGTTAAAATTAAAATGTCACAAACATGAGTTGTTTTACTAAAATAATTTTTAAATGGGGTTATACATTAGATATTTTTGACTATAAATATTAATTACAAAGATAAAATGATTTCCTACATCATGATTTTTTTTATAATTTTTATACCTTAAGTAAATTAAATTATTTATAATACTATGATGATGGAGCGATTACCTCATTATTTAACGATTTAAATAAAATGTAACGATAATGTAAAATATAAGACCTACACATGTCAAAAACCTATTTTATGGGAGGATTTATAAATCTTATCACCTTATCCTCGAAATTTATAATTTTGGGACCTTTTTTATCCGAAAATCATTTTATAACAAAGTATCTTTTCATAACTTTCCAAGAGTGCCCCTCCTCTCCTCTTATAAAAGGTCCCCACCTATACCACTTTACCCACACTTCCAAAGCCTTTGGATCGGCCAACCCCTATCCCTTTTGTCTCTCCACATCCCTCTCTAACTCTGCGAGGCATCACTTTGGGCAGAAGTCTTCCCAAGGAAGCCTTTGAGCTCAAATCAAAAAGAGTTACCCAATTTAAAGGTAGTGTCTTCTCTTGTGTTCTTATGTTTTATTTTGCTTCTCCGACCCCCTAAAATCTTTTTATTCATTTATTTTGTAACAACACATGTATCTTCCATATACTAGGATGTTTTTATAAAAAGTATTCGAGCTACACTTACACACACCAACATCTAATGGTTAAAGAACATACTGTTTCCGTGGATGGCGAATTTCTGCCTCACGAAACGATGATTGTTCAATATTATTTTAACACCTTCAAAGGTGGCCATTAATATGACTCTATATTTATATATGATATATAATATGTTTATGTTTTACTTAAGCTTATGTATTTTTCATTTATGACATACCTTTATGGTTTCCATTATCGGTAAACGGGATATCTTCATTTTAGGAAGTGCTGACTACCACCCCCTCAAAGTGATTTGATTCGTTAATACCATATGTGGTACATATAATGGATGGAATTAATGATATTATATATGATATTATACTATAATTATAATATACCTTTATATCATTATGATTCCATTCCATAAAATACAAAATAGGAATGAAAGTAGGGTTCATGCGTACGTACGGCTTACCGTCTCCATGAACGGTGCATTTCATTTCTTACCTCTAAATGTTATGTAATATTATAAATGGATGTATATACTGGATATATATGATATATATGATATTTACATGATGAGTATAAATCTTTATATAATGGATACATGAACATCTTGTAATTATAAAGAGTTTATTTTTTGACTCAAGTACCAATGATCGTTAAAATGACCGTTATTAGCTTAAATAATTACATAATGTTCATGACATGGTAATAAGTGATATAAAAGGAATAATGAACTTGAAAAAGGTTATTTAGAAAGTATAAATTAACTCAAGTTTATTATTCTGGATGTTAAAGAACGATCGAGCAAGTCGGACCTGAGGTAAGGGAACTTCTTAACCCAATTTCCGTTCTTTGGGTTAATCTCCTACATTCAAATTATGTCATGATATTATTATGTCCTATCTTGTATTTAACTTTATTTGTGTGTAAATATAATCAATACACATAATAGATCTATTTTATTTAAAAAATTATCTTTTTATGGGACTTCGTCTCAATCTCCTTTCATTGAGGCATATTTTGTTTTATACACAACCTTCTTTTATATGGTGTACAAAGCCCTTTGACTTTTACGTTTATCTAATAGGAATCTTTTTTATACGAATCATTTTACTAAACGACAAAAGGGAATGTTTTTTTCGTACGTATGCGGCGACCACGACTTCTCCACCACCGTGACCATTATTTAATTTTAAGCTTCCTCTACAAGCCATACCTTTTTTTAAAAGAAAAATAAATACAATGTTTTACTTTTACTTTATTTTTGTATTTAAAATGGTTTTCATAATGTTTTTATTATATCAATGTATTGTATTGATATCTTTTGATTGAAATGTGGAAATTTTATGTTTCCTTTATTCATTTTTTATGAGATACGATTATGTTATGGTTCTTGGGAATTGTTATGATGATGGGTGGTTTCGTGATAAACTCAGGGCGGGTGAGCCCGATATAGCTCTCCAATGCATTGGGTAACGTGAAGGAGTTAAACGTTAAGGTTTCTCCGAAGAGATTTAGGGAATATATTGTGATGGGTATTCAAACATAACCAAGAGGGTTACTCCCTACTTAAGAATGTTATGAATGCCTCAAGTTACCTTTATGTCTTCTGATTTCTATGATTTATTCATGATTTGATGAGGTATGTTAAAGTGATTATGTTTTATGAGTAGAGTATTATTTCATTGATTCTTATGTATACATGGACTCATGTTTCCTTTCCATATTTTTATATCCCTTACTGAGCTTGTTATGCTCATCCCAAGTTTTTGAAATGTTTTTCATAGGTCAAGGGAAGGGTACATGATATGATGATAGTGTCAAGGAAGTGTCAAGAAAGAATCAATGTTTTATTTTAAATATGTTTTTGTTGATGGGAAAAAAATTAATACTATCTTTTATTGTAACCACTTTGTTTAAATGTGGGATGTTATGCATGTTTTATGATCTAATTCTATAAAACTCTAAACCTGAAAATATCCTCAAGGTGTATTCTTGAAATATCTCAAGATTAAGTAATGTTTAAGGCTGGGGCCTTATAGTTGATATTAGGGGGAGGTTTTAGATAACATTAAGAGTTAGAATTATATTTAATGATTATCCGAAAGTATTTTTTTATGGTCAAATTGAAATGGTATAGCATTTGAGGATTACCATGTTGCTTCTCCTAAGATATTTTTGTGTTAAGAATGTTTTTTCATAGAGGGAACAGAATAGATTTTCTAGGAAGGCATATAGAGGGAAATTAATATTCAAATCAGTATCCTAAGATGGTCAGAATCAGAACTAAACAGTTTGTTGCAGTGATGGCTCAGTTGACTCAGGTGAAAATTGTTGGTTTTTTTTATGATATTTTGGAGTTTTCTAAAATTAAATAAGAGCATGAAAGTCATTTAAGGTTTATCACGAAAACTTTAAGATAAAATAAATTTTATGAGAAATTCAGAAAGTGTGAGTTTTGGTTGCAACAAATTTCTTTCCTTGGTCACATTGTTTCAAATGATGGGATAACTGTTGATACTGCAAAAACAAAAGTTGTTGAAGAATGGCCAAGACCCACAAATGTAACTAATATTCGTAGCTTCTTTGGTTTGGAAGGCTATTACTGAAGGGTTGTTAGAAATTTTCACGGTTATCTAGTCCAATGAATAAGCTAACTCGAAAGGGTGTTATGTTTATCTGGAAAAAATAATGTGATGATTGTTTTCAGGAATTGAAAAGAAGATTGGTGAATGCTCCAGTTTTGGCACTACCTTCTAGGAATGGGGAGTTTGTTATCTACAATGATGCTTCATTGAAAGGACTTGGTTGTGTATTAATGCAAAATGATTTGGTAATTGCTTATTCTTCACGATAGTTGAAAACTCATGAGGTAAATTACCCTACAAATGATTTGGAATTAGCTGCTATTGTTTTCGCTTTAAAAGTGTGGATGCATCATTTGTATGGAGTAAAGTGTGAAATATATACCGATCAAAAAAGTTTAAAGTATATATTCACTCAGAAATAATTGAACATGAGTCAGAGGAGATGGCTAGAATTAATCAAGGATTATGATTTTACAATTAATTACCACCCGGGAAAAGAAAATAAAGTGGATGATTCTTTGAGTTGAAAAAGTAATGCTTCATTAACAATGTTGTGTTTGGAATGTGATCCTTTGGTTATGGATTTTATGTACTTTGGCATAGAATTTTTTGGTGCAGGATGTTCTTCTGTTTTGTTTCAGGTATCAGTGAAATCTTCTCTATCAGACAGAATTAAACAAGCATAGAAGCAAGACAGTGAGTTGCAGAAAAAGGTAGAGCTGGTTCAGAAGGGTAAGTTGCCTGAATTCAATATTGATAATGATTTTGTTTTGAGATTTGGGAAGATATTGTGTGTGCCTTGTGATTCACAGTTGAAGAGAGAGTTGTTATGTGAAGCTCATAGTTCTTCGTTTTCAGTTCATCCAGACAGTACTAAGATTTATAGAGATCTTCAGGAGTATTATTGGTGGGACAGAATGAAAAGGGATATTGCTGATTTTCCTGTAAAGTGTTTGACATGTCAACAGTTTAAAGCAGAGCAGTAGTTACCGAAAGGGATGCTTCAGCCATTACCAGTACCAGAATGGAAATGGGAGAATATATCCATGGACTTTGTTGTGGGATTTCCGAAGACACCTCGAGGTAATAATTCAATCTGGGTTATTGTTGATCGCTTGACTAAATCTAATCATTTCCTTTCTATACGAGATACTTTTTTCCAAGATCAACTTTCCCATTTTTATCTTAAAGTGATAGCCAGGTTACATGGAGTTCCTCTCTCCATTGTATCTGATCGTGATCCCAGATTTACTTCTAACTTTTGGAAAGTCCTTCAGAAGTCGTTGGGTACTGAATTAAATTTTAGTACAGATTTTCACCCTCAATTAGATGGTCAGTCAGAACGAAAAATTCAGACATTGGAAGATATGCAATGTTCTTGTTCGATGGATTATCAGGGAAGTTGGGACCAACATCGTTCTTTGGATGAGTTTTCTTATAATAACAGTTTTCATTCCAGTTTACAGATGGAACCATTTGAGGAATTATATGGTAAACGGTGTCGAACTCTAGCTTTTTGGGATGAAGTGGGTGAAAGGAAGCTGATGGGACCAGAATTGGTGGAAGAGATGGCAGAAAAAGTTCAGTTGATTCAGAAACACATGAGAACAGCACAGAGCAGGCAGAAGAGTTATGCGGATAACCTGAGGAATGATCTATCTTTCGAGGTAGGTGATCATGTTTTTCTCAATGTTTCACCGTGGAAAAGTGTGATGCGATTTGGTAAGAAAGGAGATCTGAGTCCAAGGTTCATTGGACCATATGAAATTCTAGAGAGAGTTGGATCAGTTGCTTACTGAGTGGTATTACCTCCGATTTTATCTCAAGTACACAATGTTTTTCATCTTTCAATGTTAAGGAAGTACATGCCAGATCCATCTCATATTTTGAGTCCAGAGGTAGTTCAGCTGGAAAAGAACCTATCTTATGAGGAACAACCGGTCTAAATTCTTGACCATAGGGAGCAAGTGTTATGGAATAATGTGATACATCAGGTAATGTTTTTGTGGAAAAACCACATGATTGAAGAGGCAACATGGGAATCTAAAAATGCAATGAGGGCTAAATACCCCCACTTATTCCATAAGTAAATAAATTGTGTGGACGCAATTTTCTAAAGGGGGGAAGGATTTAACATCCCATGTAAGTAATGAATAATAGATATTTGTATCTATATATATTTATGAATTATATGGTGTTTTATAGGCTTAAAATGAGAATAAATCCAATCTTAAGCATGGAATACACTAATATTTTTAAAAGATTGATTTTCTACCTTTTGATGGAAACCCATTTTTAAATAAAACTTTTGACAATTTTATAAGACCAATTAGTCAAAATAAACATATTATTTATTATTTGGACAATGAAATTTACATTGGATAAATTTTTGGTATTTTTCTGACAATGTTCATTTTTTTATGAATAGTGAAAAATGTTGTATCTTAATTCAAAAACTCTTTATAATCGAATTTGTTTATATGATTAGATTATCTTTTGAATTGGTTTTAAAGTTAAATTAGAATATATTTTTACCATTTAATCCAATAGTGGTCGTTGGAATTAATTTCACTTTGAAATTGAACTTAAACTAGTGTCAATCTTTTGATACTTATTGTTTAATAAAAACACGCTATTTTCTCTGACAGTGGGAATTAATTATTAAATTAATTAATGTAACTTATATGTTTTGAATTTTGTAAAATAGACATCATTTTTGAATCTGGAGTATCAAATATATCTTAGGGTGATTTTTTGGTATTTTTCTGAAAAGCTTCAATTTTTGATGAATAGTGAAACCACTAAGTGGTACTTAAAAAAACTGATTTTTCGTTTAAATGAAATTTTACCACCTATGTGTTTTAGATTTCAAAAATCCAACATACATGATTTTTATTAGGAAGTAAAATTTGGTTCAATGGGATTAAAATCATTTTTTGGTGAATAGTAACTTTTAAGTATTTAATCGCGATTAGAGGTAATTACTGCAATTTAAGAAAAAAATGAAATTATAATAAAATGAAAATGCCTAGACACATGTCCTACCCTTATTGGATGTGTCATGGCCGACCAAGACAATCCATGGGTCGACTTGGGGACCCCATTGAGCCACTTTTGTTGGAAAATGTCATTAAAAACTTTTTATTTAATGTTAAAATTAAAATGTCACAAACATGAGTTGTTTTAATAAAATAATTTTTAAATGGGTTTATACAAGTAATATTTTTGACTATAAATATTCATTTGAAATATAAAGAGATTTCCTACATCATGATATTTTTTTTATAATTTTTAGACATTAAATAAATTAAATTATTTATGATATCATGATGATGCAGCGATTAACTCATTATTTAACGATTTAAAAAAAATAAAAAGATAATGTAAACTCTATGAACTACCCATGTGAAAAACCTATTGGATGGGTGGATTTCAAACTCTTATCACCTTATCCTTGAAATTTAGAATTTTGGGACCTTTTTTATCCTAAAATCATTTTATAACAAAGTATCTTTTCTTAACTTTCCAAGACTGCGCCTCCTCTCCTATTATAAAAGGCCCCCACCTCTACCACATTACCCACACTTCAAAAGCCTTTGGCTCAGCCAACCCATGTCAATTTTGTCTCTCCACATCCCTCTATAACTCTCAGAATCCTCACTTTGTGCAGAAGTCTTCCCAAGGAAGCCTTTGAGCTCAAATAAAAAAGAGTTACCCAATTTAAAGGTAGTGTCTTCTTTGGTGTTCTTATGTTTTATTTTGCTTCTCCAACCCCCTAAACTCTTTTTATTAATTTATTTTGTAACAACACCAGTATCTTACATATACGAGGATGTTTTTATAAGAAGGATTAGAGCTAAAATTACACACACCTACATCTAATGGTTAAAGAACATACTGTTTCCGTGGATGGAGAATTTCTGCCTCACGAAACGATGATTGTTCGATATTATTTTAACAACTTCAAAGGTGTCCATTAAGATGACACTATATTTATATATGATATATAATATTTTTATGTTTTACTTAATCTTATTTATTTTTCATTTATGGCATACCTTTATGGTTTCCATTATGGGTAAACGTGATATATTCATTTTAGGAAGTGCGGACTACCGCCCCCTCAAAGTGATTTGATTCGTTAATACCATAAGTGGGACGTATAAAGGATGGAATTAATGATATTATATATGATATTATACTGTAATTATAATATACCTTTATATCATTATGATTCTATTCCATTAAATATTAAATAGAAATGAAAGTAGCATTCATGCGTACGTACGGCTTACCTTCTCCATGAATAGTGCATTTCATTTCATACATATAAACATTATGTAATATAATAAATGCATGTATATACTGGATATATATGATATATATGATATCTAAATCATTATTATAACTCTGGATATAATGGATACATGAACAACTTGTAATTATAAAGAGTTTATTTTTGACTCAAGTACTAATGATCGTTAAAACGACCGTTATTAACTTAAATAATTACATAGTGTTCATGACAAGGTAATAAGTGATATAAAAGGAATAATGAACATGAAAAAGTTCTTAAGCAAGTATAAATTAACTCAAGTTTATTATTTAGGAGGTTAAAGAATGATCGAGTCAAGTCAGACCCGAGGTAAGGGGACTTCTTAACCCAATTTCCATTCTTTGGGTTAATCTCCTACTTTCAAATTATGTCATCATATTATTATGTATTATCTTGTATTTAGACTTTATTTATGTTTAAATATAGTGAATACACATAATAGTTCTATTTTATTTAAAAAAATGATCTTCGTATGAGACTTCGGCTCAATCTTCTTTCATTGAGGCATATTTTGTTTTATACACAACCTTCTTTTATATGTTGTATAAACCCCTTTGACTTTTACATTTATCCAAAAGGAATCTGTTTTATAAGAAGAGTTTTACTAAACGACAAAATGTAATGTTTTTGTCGTATGTATGCGGCGACAACGACTTCTCCGCCGCTGTGACCATTATTTAAGTTTCGGATTCCTCTACAAGCCATACCTTTTTTTACAAGAAAAATAAATACCATGTTTTACTTTTACTTTATTTTGGTATTGAAAATGGTTTTCATAATGTTTTTATTATATCAATGTGTTGTATTGATATCTTGTGATTGAAATGTGGAAATTTTATGTTTCCTTTATCCATGTTTTATGAGATACGATTATGTTATGGTTCTTGGTCATTGTTATGAAGACGGGTGGTTCCGTGATAAACTAAGGGCGGGTGAGCCCGATATAGCTCTCCAATGCATTGGGTAATGCGAAGGGGTTAAACGTTACAGTTTCTCCAAAGAGATTTAGGGAATATACTATGATGGGTATTCCAAACGTAACCAAGAGGGTTACTCCCCACGTAAAAATGTTATGAATGCCTCAATTTACCATTATGTCTTATGATTTTTATGATTTATTCATGATTTGATGAGGTATGTTAATGTGCTTATGTTTTATGAGTAGAGTATGATTTCATTTATTCTTATGTATAAATGTACTCATGTTTCCTTTCCATATTTATATATCCCTTACTGAGCATTTTATGCTAATCCCAAGTTTTTGAAATGTTTTTCACAGGTCAAGGGAAGGGTACATGATATGATGATAGTGTCAAGGAAGTGTCAAGAAAGAATCCATGTTTTATTTTAAATATGTTTCCATTGATGGGAAAAAATGAATATTATCTTATATTGTAACCACTTTGTTTAAATGTCTGATGTAATGCATGTTTTATGATCTAATTATCTAAAACTCTAAACCTGAAAAGTTCCTCAAGGTGTGTTATTGAAATACCTCAAGATTAAGTAATGTTTAAGGATGTGGCTTATAAAGAAAGGGAGACATCTAATCACAATCCTGAGAATAAGGGTATGAGAACATGACCTTGAAAATATAAGATCATACGCTTAATATCAAGATCATACACATTAATCAAGTCATTAATCATGGTATTATATAAGACATTAATCATAATGAGATAAAGAACATAAACATGATATCATAACATAGGAATAAAATATGGAATTTTGGTAGAAACATAAGAATATATAATATGATTTCAATGGTATCCAAGTCATCACTTTCAAGACCATATTAGTAGTATTGGTTCACTCACCATACCATCTTGGTAGTCATAGTACACTCCCATGGCCTTCTAACTAGCATGAATCACAACCCATACCATCTTTGTAGTCATGGTTCACTCTCATGGCCGTATTAGTAGTGACATTTCATTCCTAATTCCATCTATGTATATCTCCTTATTTATAAATCATTACCCAATGCATTTTAGGTTGATATAGGACCCGCCCATCTAATAATGAAATCATACATAAATGTGCCAAAAGACCAAAATTAATCAAATCATCTAAAATAAAATTAAATGGGTATTATAAACGTTTTAGCATATCATAAACTATAGAAAAATATAGTTTTGATAATCATTTCATCATTAACATAACCCACGAAAACAAGTGGGATTCAATATCATATAACCCTTGAAAGAGAAATGGGATTCATAAACATCATGCCATCAAAACATACTCTATTAATAGAAAGAATGAGAATGGAATCATTTAATAATTTACATATAAAGGCATGAGGGATTCCAACAGATGTTATCTTATAAGGGAAATAATCTTGAAATATCCTTTAAAAACATTTCTTGATGAAAATATCCTTTAGCAGTTGAAAATAGTTTCTAATACATAAAAACTTTTTGAAAAAATTATTCTTTGAAAATATCATTGAAAACGTATAAACGAAGAATATAAAAAGTTATTAAAATTATTTTCCATTGAATAATGGATTCTAATATCTTTTGAAAACTTTTTTAAACCTTTTTTTAAAATATGATTTTTGAATATAATAGATTTCCTACAGGAGAGAGAGACTTCAATATTTTACTAAAAAATATTATTTTAAGTACCAAAGAGTAGGAAAATGTTACCAATACGTGGAAATATATTTATTAAAAATAATATAAGTTAACTCATGAGTTTTCATGAGATATGAATCATAATATTTCATCAAAGGAACCATAAACATAAACAATCTAAAAAGGTGATGAGATTGTCTCAATAAACATTCTAATATGATAACTTGGGATCATAACATACATTTAATAAGGGGGAGTTATATTAAGTTTAATATTTAATTAAATAAATGAAATTAATGATATAACATGTAAAATGGATGTATATATTCCTCTAAAGAGAATTTAGGTTCATAAAAAAACATGAGTCTCAAAGAAGGCAAACTCATAAAAAAACTATTTCATACGTTTGGTAACTCTTAAAACATAAACCCCATGAAAGAAGGATGAAAAAAATGGATATGTGAATGACCATAAATTTAACTAAAGGACACATAGAATAATTTCATGTTCAGTACATACATTATACAAGATGAATGGTTGGCGAACCTAACATGTATCTCAAGAAAATAAAAATTGAGATGAAATCCCATTACATTGTGTCTTGACTATCATCATAATCATTCAAACCACCTGAATAATAAATATAAATTTATTATACATATTTTCCAGTACCATATTCATATATCTAAAATAATATATTGTTTGATTATGACGTTATACTACCCACTTGTTAACAATCCCATGTTAAGATTTCACTTCAGATAATATTCACTTTATTCTTCGCATGTGACTTAATTGGTTATATAGTTGGTATTTATAATTTATATAATTATTTCTAGAATGTAAAAAATGATTTAAATATCATTTATAAATGTTATACTTTTTGTAACGACTAGAAATTTTGAATAAAATTTGTTTCCTAACTTTGTGTGCTGTTTTATTTTATACTCAACAAAACTATTTCATTTAATAAAATGAGTATAATTAAAATAAGACCATTGGATTTCAACTGTTATAGGACCGTTGGTCAATATGACCATTGGAAACTAAATGTTTAGATTATTGTCTATAAATAAAAGTGATCTTGATTAATTAATATAGAAAGAAAATTTAATGGCCCCATCCAGTAGTCTCGGGCCGATCGAAGCCCATCTGACAGATCTCGGGAAGGAGGTAGCACCACTGGGATTTTCTCTGGACCAAACCCAAGATAAACTTCATCGTGTAAAGCTACAATGGAATGGCCTTTGCGAGAAGATAAATCTTATAGAAATAACTACTCAGGCAATGTTGGCAGAGCCGCCCCGGGATTCTATCACCCTAGCACACCTTACTCTTAGGTCATATGATGGTTTTATATGGGGTTATGTAACAGACCATAACTACCTTATATAATCCATTGATTTAAATAAAAAATTGGGCTTTCTTCTTATGGTAAATTTTTTGAATTTTCAAATGTCCGGATAAATATAGTATGCATATTATTGATGAAATTTAGAAAAATTATATTTTAAAAATATTTAGGAAAACCTTAGATAATTAATAATTTGTAATGATTTTCAAAAAATGGTCTTCTAATGTTATGTTTAGTAAGAAATTTGGAGTCTAATAAGATCAACGTATATTTTAATTAATAGTAAATTATGAATAATGACTTTATGCTTATGATTATTAATGTGATCAAATGGATTAATCAACCTCACTTAAGAAATTATTAATATAATCTAGGCACCTTGATAAAGTAATGTGATTCAATAAAATAGGTAAATAACTATTCCAGAAAGTACTGCTAAAGTATTATTTTTTTGGGTGAATAGTTTTTTTATTTTAAAATTAAATTAAAATTATTTAGAAAATTATTTTTATAAAATGGTGTTCATTTTTGAATTTAGAGCATCGATATTAGGTTATGGTGAATTTTATGGATTTTTCTAAAACAGTTGAATTTTTAGAGAATAGTGTTTTTATTTAAAAATTAAATTTTTAATATTTAGAAAATTATTTTCATAAAATGGAGTTCATTTTTTAAATCAGAGCATTGATATTTGGATAAGGTAAAATTTTGGAATTTTTCTGTGAAAGTTGAATTTTTGGTGAATACTGAAAATACAGTTTTTGAGTTTCGGGTGTTTAATGACATCATTAAGGATGTAAAAATTATGCAATAATTCTGGTCAACATATGAATAGTAAGATAAGTTATGTGGTGTCCCATTTGGCCAATACCATGGGAAAATACCATGGGCAATCCCATGGTTTTTCCAATACCACCGATGAGATGTCCCTTGGCAACTAATGCTTTGTCCCCTCACTTCTCCTATAAATACCAAGCCTTTCCCTCATTCATTTCATTTAAAAATCCTCTAAAACGAATTTATGGTATCTTTAACTTCCAAGGAGTCCTCCCAAGGTTCCCTCAAGCCTCCAAGGTCCCGACCATTGATTTTTAGGACTTACGTTTTAAGGTAAGGGATCCATCCTCTCTCTTTCTTTTCAAGTACTCTCTCTTATGTCATTTCTTTTATGATTCATGTTAATATGATAGAGGATGTTATTTTATATTTATCATACTGTAATTTTTATTTTCATATGATGATAGACCCTCTCTTACTCTTATAAATTAATTTTAATATTTTTATGTGGCGTCGTTCGGCTGCCGAATTGTTGTAAGGGATTATTTCACTCTTCCCATTTTCAAAGTTCTACTTTCAGGTCTAGTATTTCAAGTTCCCTTTTTCCAGGTTGGGGTATGATATCTATATTCATAATACATTACTTTTCTGTTCACATGATTATAGACCCTATTTAATCTCATCAATTCATTTTTTTGACATTTTAAGTGACATCGTTAGGCTACTGAATATTTCATAAGAGTAATTTTATTTTTTTCTTTCTTTCATGTTTTTAATTTCATATGGTATGTCCTTAAAATTTCATTACCATGTTCTTATATATTTTATATTATGTCCCCCTACTTTTTTATTGATCATTTATTAGTGGGTGACCCATTTCCCCTCTCTTTTCAATGTTTTCTATGACCCTGTAACATAGCTGTTATGCTGCAGAATTTTCGTCTCAAAATGTCTTTCACTTTTTCTCAAATTCTTTTATTTTATTAAGTAAATACTAAAATATCTTTATTCCATAGGATTATTTATATATATATATATATATATATATCAAAATGTTTTATTTTAATTCTGGGATTTACATACATGAAACCTGCTTTCCTTTTTCGTGTGTTTAAAGTAACATAAAGATCATGTCTTTAAAGCAGTTTTTAAAACTTTATGATTATGAAATGAAACCCATTTCATTTATGCTATATGGGTTAATTATGAAATTTTGATGATAATATATGTGGATCACATGGTAATAAAGAAAAATTAATGATGTTCCCTGATATCGCTCCAATTCATTGGGTAAAGACTTCATCTCTAGAGATAACCATTTTAATGATACCTTGGTGAATAACCATGGTAATTTTTAATTACACCTTGGGGATGGGCCTTGGTGATACGGAAATGATTGTCTAAGTTCAATGTTTTATCCACTTATTCATGTTATGAAACAAGTTATTTTTATTATGATATTCCTCATGATATCTTTCTCATGCCTTAAAGTTCTTTATCATGACTTTATTGATGTATCTCAAGTTCACATGTAAAATGTTTATCTTATTTTCCTTACTGGGTGTTCTTCTCACCCTTTTATTTGATGTATGCTCCTCAATTATGAGATGCTATAATGAACATAGGATGAACAATGAAGAATCCTTACAAGTGGTTTAGAATAATTTTTATGTTGTTTTCATGTATTATGATCCTGATTTCCAAGACACTATACATTAAAGATCATGTGTTTGTAAAATGTAATGAAATGTTATGTATTAAAAAGGCGGGATGCTATAGTTGGCATCAAAGGATAATTTAGTTATTTATGGAAATTAGGATATGAAAACTTTAGGAAGAACCCTATAGAAAAGTTTAAATATAGGAAATCATCCTGGTATTTTGGTGAGTATTGAGTAAGTGGTTTATCAAGAAAATACATCTCTGTCTGGATACAAGTAGGTAGAGGTGGCTCTGGAATAGATATACATAGAGGTAAAACCCAACAACACCTCTTTGAGCTTGACTCGAACGAGAACTGGTACACGACAACAGGTCCTGCTGCACTCCTAGTTACGACACTCCCAGGGGATATGTTTGGTTAATCGCAATATTTTTATGAATCATTATGAAGGAATTATAGAAAACATTAATTGTCTAAGCATTATGTTTTAAGAAATAAAATCATTTTCAATTAAAAGAGTCATTAATGAAATTAGTTTCTCACGAAGGATTTATTCTTTTAGAAAATTCCCCCATCATCTAGGAATATGTTAATGTATTTCCTGAGTAGTTACCTAGACCTCCCCCAGAAAGAGAGGTAGAGTTCTCCATTGAACTCGTACCTGGATCTCATCCGATGTCAAAGACCCCCTATATGATTGAAAATGTGGAGCTAGAGGAATTAAAGAAACAACTCCATGATCTTTTGGAGAATGGGTTTATCCAACCAAGTGTGTCTCCTTGTGGAGAACCATTTCTCTTTGTGAAGAAGAAGGATGGATCGATGCAACTATGCATTGATTATAGAGAACTGAATGGGATCACAGTAAAGAACAAATACTCTCCAAGAATTGATCACTTATTTGACCAACTTCATGAGCCTCAATTCTTCTCTAATATTGATCTTCGTTCTAGTTATCATCAATTGAGGGTGAGGAATGATGATATTCCAAAAACTACATTCTAATCAAGATATAGACATTAGGAGTTTGTTGTTATGCCCTTCAGACTGACTAATGCACCTGCTATTTTTATGGATCAAGAATAAATTGATTTTGGAAACTGATGTTTATCAAATGGATATCATTTTTATAGTAAAATTATTTGGTGATTAAATGATAATGGTTATTTTAGACGATTTTTTCACTTTTGGAGTATTATATTTCTAAGGGAAATAAAATACTACAGGATTTAAATTAGTGAGGAATTGTTGGATCTTTTTGTAAGAATTTATGTATTTTTAATATGGACATATGGTGATTTGGGTTATTTTTGGAAAATGATTAACCTAGCATAGAGAGTATGTGATTAGGATAATTACACTATAGTATGATAATTTAATAGTAGTCGATGTTATTTGGAGATAAATGTAAAGATTTATTGTGGAAGACTATGTGATTAAATCCTTATGATTTTTGGGTTCCAATCATACTTTGGATTATTCTGAAGAATTTTAAGGATGATTTTTTATTGAATGGTCATTCTGGAACTTTGGGTACTTTTTGTCGAATTTTAGAGATTAATAGTCATATTTCATTTTATAAAGGATTATCCTTTTTGGGGATTATATGATCTCATACTAACTTTTTTAGTTTTAGTTGATGAATAAAGACAAGGGAAAAATATAGTTATTCTTTTGTGGATTATGTGATTCTCTAGAAGATGATTCTTATGCTTTTGATGAGACCAAGTATTTTTTAATTCTCTTTGTTTGGAGAAAATATTAGTCTTGGAAGAAACTTATGAAAGGATTAAAATTTAATTGAAGGTATGTATATTTACTTATGTGTTTATTCTATGTAGTAAATGAATTCCCCAAAATTATAAAAAAGAACGTAAAACAAAAACGTTGTTGGTTTACATTTCCTACTAGGTAATCAAATACCATATAACACATCTTATGTTTGTGATCTTTTTGTGGTTATTTTTTTCTCCTAATCATGTTTTCTAGCACTCTCCATAAGAAAATGACCCTTTGTTTTCTCTTCCATATCCATGTTTTCCTACATGGAATCTTAGTATGGGTTAACTCGGGTGACCTTTGTACTTCCTGTTCTTTCTTTTAAAGTAATAGTTTTACTGAATATTTTCTGATGTGGGACTTTCAACGAAATTTCCAAGACAAATTTAAAAATTGAGAGGACGCAATTTCTTAAGGGTGGAAGATTGCAACAACCACTTATTTTGAATAAATTTTTTTCCTAACATTGAGTGTTATTTTATTTTATACTCAACAAAAATGTATCATTTAATAAAATCAATATAATTAAAATAAGACCATTTGGTTTCAACTGTTATATGACCATTGGTCAATATGACCATTGGAAACTAAATGTTGCGATTATTGTCTATAAATACAAGTGATCTTGATTAATTAATATAGAAAGAAGATTTGATTTCCCCATCCAGTAGTCTCGGGCCGATCGAAGCCCATCTGAGGGAACTCGAAAAGGAGGTTGCACCTTTGGGGTTTGCTCTGGACCAAACCCAAGCTGAACTTCATCATGTGAAGCTGGAACGGAATCTCCTTCGTGAGAAGTTCAAGCTGATAGAAATCAGCACTCGGACAATGTCGGTCGAGCCACCCCAAGATTATATTACCCTAGCACACCTTACTCTTAGGTCCTATGCTGGTGTTATAAGGGGTTATGTAACGAGACCGTAACTGCCTTGTGTAATCCTTTGATTTAAAAAAAATTGTGATTTCTTCTTATGGTGAAGTTTGTGAATTTTCTAATGTCCAAATAAATATAGTATGTATATTATTGATGAAATTTAGAAAAAGGATATTTTAAAAATATTTATGTAAACCTTAAATAATTAATAATGTGTACTTCTTTTCAAAAAATGGTCTTCTATAGTTATGTTCAGTAAGAAATTTTGAGTCTAATAAGATCAACTTAATTTTTGATAAATATTAAATTTTGAATAGTGATTTTAGACTTATGATTATTATTGTGATCAAATGGATTATGTATCCTCACTTAAGAAAGAATTAATATAATCTAGGCACCTTGATTATGTAATGTGATTCAATAAAATAGTTAAATAACTATTCTAGAAAGTACTGTTTATGTATTAGTTTTTTCGGGTGAACAATGTTTTTATTTTAAAATTAAATTAAAAATATTTAGAAATTTATTTTTATAAAATGGAGTTCATTTTTGTATTCAGAGCATCGATATTTGGTTAAGATGAATTTTTGGGATTTTTCTGAAATAGTTGAGTTTTTAATGAATAGTGTTTTTATTTAAAAATTAAATTAAAAATATTTAGAAAATTATTTTCATAAAATGGAGTTCATTTTTGAAATCAATGCATTGATATTTGGTTAAGGTGAAATTTTGGGATTTTTCTGAGGAAGTTGAATTTTCAGTGAATAGTGAAAATACAGTTTTTTAGTTTCGGGTGATTAATGACATCATTAAGGATGTAATAATTATTCAATAATTCTGGTCGACTTATGAATAGTACGATAAGGTGTGAAGTTTCCCATGTGGAAAATACCATTGGAAAATACCATGGGAAATCCCATGGGTTTTCCAATACCACCGATAAGGTATCCCTTGGCAATTAATGCTTTGTCCCTTCACTTCCCCTATAAATACCAAGCCGTTCCATCATTCATTTCATTTCCAAATCCATTATACTGAAGTTCTGGTCTCTTCACCTCCCAAGGAGTCCCCCCAAGGTTCCCTCAAGCCTCCAAGGTCCTGACCTTTGAGTTTTAGGATTTAGGTTTTAAGGTAAGGGATCTTGCCTCTCTCTTTCTTTTCAAGTACTATCTCTTATGTCATTTCTTATAAGCTCCATGTTCATCTATTGTAGTATGTTATTTTATATTCACCTTACTGTAATTTGTATTTACATATTATGAGAGACCCCCTCTTACTCTCATCAATTAATTTTAATAATTTTTATGTGGCGTCGTTAGGCTGCCGATTTTTTGTAAGGGATTCTTTCACTCTTCCCATTTTCAAAGTTCTACTTTCATGTCACGTATTTAAAGTTCCCTTTTACCATGTTGGGGTATTATCTCTATATTGGTCATACTTTACTTCTATGTTCACATGACTAGAGACCCTATTTAATCTCATCAATTTATTTTTTTGAAGTTTTAAGTGATGTCGTTAGGCTGCCGAATTTTTCATAAGAAAAATCTTATTTTTATCTTCCTTTCATGTTTTTCATTTCAAATGGTATTTCCTTAAAATTTCATTACCATGTTCTTATATCCTTTATATTATGTCCCCCTACTATTTTATGTATCATTTATGAGTGGGTGACCTTTGTCTCCTCTCTTTTCAATGTTTTCTAAAACCCTGTAACATATCCGTTATGTTGCAGAATTTGCTTCTCAAAATGTCTTTCTCTTTTTTTCAAATTATATTATTTTATTATGTGAATACTCAATGATCTTTATTCTATAGGTTTATTCAGATATATATCAAATTGTTCTATTTTAATTATAGGATTTAAATACATGAAACATTCTTTCCTTTTTTGTGGGTTTAAAGTGAAATAAAGATCATGTCTTTAAAGCAGTTTTTAAAATTTTCTGATTATGAAATGAAACCCATTTATTTTATGATATATGGGTTATTTATGAACTTTTTATGATTATATATGTGGATCACATGATAATAAAGAAAAATTATTGGTAATCCGGATAGTGCTCCAATGTGTTGGGTAAATAATTAATCTCTGGAGATTACCATTTTAATGATACCTTGGTGAATAACCTTGGTAATTTTTTAATGACACCTTGGGGATGGACCTTTGTGATATGGAAATGATTGCCTAAGTTAAATGTTGTAGACACATCTTCATGTTATGAAACATGTTATTTTAATTATGATATTTCTTATGATATCTTTATCATGCGTTAAAGTTATGTATCATGACATTATTGATGTATCTCAAGTTCACATGTAAAATGTTTCTCTGGCATTCCTTAAAATTTCTTCTGGTCACCCTTTCCTTTGATGTATTCTCCCAGGTTATGAGTCGCTTTAATGAACTTATGATGAACAATGAAGAAGCCTTACAAGTGGTCTATAAGAATGTTTACATTTTTTTCATGTATTATGATCCCGATTTCCAAGAAACTAGACTTTAAAGATCCTCTGTTTGTAAAATGTAATGGAATGTTATGTATTAAAAAGGAAGGATTCTATATTTTTCATATAATAATTTATATAATATATAATTATGAATCATAATACACTGTTCATGTAGACGGTATGTAGTACGTACGCATGAATTCTATTTTTGTTTAATTGTCATGTTTAAAGAAAGTAATATAAATATATTTATATATAAGTATATCTATATATCATTACTATAGTTTTTTTTGATATCATATATATTCACTAAAAAAATATTTAATACCATCCATGTAGTGTATGAATGAATAATATCGATTTGAGGGGGCGGTAGTCCACACATCCTCAAACGAAATTATCGTATTAACACCAAATGGAAATTAAAAAAGATATTCATTGTAAAATTAATAAATAAGAATAAATAGATAATAAATATAATAAATAACATATATAAATAGAGTTTTAATAATAATTTCCACCATGGTATGTGGTAAGGAAAATTGAACAATCATTAGTTATTGAGGCGGTAGTTCGCCATACACATAATAAGTATGTTTGTTATCCATTAGATAGAGGTGTGTGTAAGTTTATGTTGAAACATTACCATTAAAAAATCTTATTATATTAAGTATAATTTTTTTCATATGGGAATAGATTAAATAGAGTTTAAGTGGTTGAGAAAGAAAATAAATGAAATGACTTGAGAGATGTCGTTACCTCTTAATTAGGTAACTCATTTTGGTTTGTGCCAACAGGCTTCCTTGGATTTCCTTATTCCTAATGTAAAGACTATATGATGAATTTAGTATTTATGTTAAGTTTATTGGGTAGGTATTGGATGAACGTAAGAGGTTTTAGAGGTTTGAAGAAGTTGTATTGGTGGTAGCCTTTTTTAGGGAAGGAAAAGGACTCACATTGATTTTTTAAAAAGAGGTTAGGTGTGAACATGTTATTACCTAAACAAAGTAATAACCAACCAACCTAAATCATTAATTGAAGATTTATGGTCAAATAATGTACTGAAAATTGGGTTTAGAAAAGATTCTAGGTCATTTGGTCCCCCAATATTGAGGTTTAGTCCCTGATTAAGCTTAATTAGACCTTAATTATTCTAATTAAATTTAATAACTTTGACTAATAATTTTGGAAATAAGTCAACATGATATAATTAGATGATAAATATTGTATTTATTATAGTGGTGTATGTTTGATTTTCAATATTCTATTAATAGAAGAATAAAATTTATGATTAATTCTAATCTCTGAGACAGGACAAAATTAAGGTTTCATAAATTAGAAAAAAGTTCAAAAGTTCATTATTTGTTATATTCAATTTCAAAGTGAAATTGATTATAATGATATAAATTGTATTAATAGATTTATAGTTTTTTATTTTTACATTAATAGAAATTAAAAATATTCTTTGTCATAAATAATTATTTAAAATATAATGTAGTTTTTAACCTAAAAGCAGTATTTTTCTCTATTCACCAAAAAATTATTTTTATTCGAAAAATATCAAAGAGTCACCCTAATATAATTTAGATATTCAAAATTCAAAAAATTGGGTTTATTTTTTCAAATTAACTATCTAAATATTTCTAAAATTTATTTTATTATTAAAATCGTTTCATACGAGAAAAAAAGAGTTTAAACAAAAAAGACTTTACCAAATATCATATATTTCATTATCAATATATTTTATTTATAAAAAAATTTTATAAAATATTTAAAAATTAGTTATTACTATTAAAATTACTAATTTTAAAAGCTAGGTTAGAATTATCTCATTTAAATAATTATAGTAGTATAATGATGTTTTGTTGAAACATGGTTGTTGTGTGTAATGTACTCCAAGTTAGTGTTGCATGTAATGTATGCCAAGTCGATGTTATGTTTATTTTATTCTTATTTTGTTCCATGTAACGTATTCTAATCTGGTTTTGTGTGAAATGAATTTTTGACTTAGTAAACATCAAGGTATAAATGAAAATATAATTTATTTGAAAAAAGAATTTTCAAAAATATTTGTGTTGTTACACATTACATAAAGATTAAACTATCATTAAAAAAATTAAATTCAGGATATAAAAATTTAAATTTTATTATATTATCCTCATAAAAAATATATTTCAATAACATGTCATGTGTCTAAAAGAAGAAAATTGAGACAAAATTACTTTACTACTACGGTAACATTGGAAACATAACCCCCATGAAATAAATTTCATCAAAGGGATATATAAATACCTATAAAATTAATTATAATAATAATATAATAGATTCATTTTCATTATTCACCCAACATAAATGAAATGGTTGGTGAATAAGGAGTGTATCTCCCAGAAATAAAAAGTGACATGAAACTCTCTTCCCTTAAGTCTTGACATTATTTGTAAACATTAATACCAAATGTATAATAAATATAATTTTATAATACATATATAAAATGAACATATTATTATATATAATTCCCTACATTATTCACTTATTCTTTTATATTAACCCAATATTAACAATTCCATGTTAAAGTAACATTTCAGTTTATAACTAGATTGTTTATCGTACATGTTTCAAATTTTGTTTCTTGATCCTATTACATTGATCAGGATTTAATTATTTATATAATTTAATACATGAATTATATATCATGTATATTATTTATATAAATATTTATAGTAATCCATAATATATAAAAATACTAAACTAAATACACCATTCATAAAGACGGTACGTCTTAAGTAAGCATGAACAATGTTTCTATTTTATTTTCATATAGAATGGAAAAATTAATAAAATATTTGTACATAAATATGATATAATATTATAAAAATTATTATTTCATATAGATCATATAAATTTAAAAAACCCATCCTTAATACAATCCCTGTAAAGTGTGAACAAATCACATAACTTTGAGGAGGCGGTAATCCACACATTTAAAAACGAACTTTTCACATTTACACAAAATGGACAGCTTGAAGTTAATATTTATATAATAACTATAGAAGTAAAAATAAATCATAAATATATTATAAAAACATAGTTTCCATAAAAAAATTTAACCAAGAGATGTGGTAAAGGAAAAACGAACAACATTTTTTTGTGAGGCGGTTGTTCACCGTACACAAAAATAGTATGTTCATTACCCATTAGATGGATGTGTTTATATGTGATGTTATAAATATTATAATAAAAAAATATAAGTAAATTTTTGGGTAATGTTTAATTAAATAGTCATGGAATAATAATATTTCATAAGGTGTATTATGAAAATAAAACAAAGGAGCTTGAGGGAGGATATCGCCTCTTATTCAGGTAACAACTTTTAGTTTCCACCAAAGGGCCTCCTTAGAGGGCTTTATGATGAAATTGTGGCTTCTATGCTTAAGGTCTCTATTTTGGGAAGTGATTTTATCATATATTGTCTGAACCTAAGTGTGTTAAGATTTTTGAAGAAGGTGAAGAGTGAATGTATTTTTATAGTGGAGGAGGAGTAAATTCTTGTTAATACCAAAATGTAAGCACTAATTGGAGGTATCCCAAACCAAATTTTTTTTAAAATGGAAAAAATTTATTAAATTTGAATTATGGTCAAAAAAAATATACTCCACACAAAAATAAGCACATTTCCATAATTTTTTTTCTTTAGTCATCATGTTTCCTTATATTTTTCATTTTCATTTTTCATTTAGGTAACTAGTTTTCCATCAAATGTAATTTGACCAATAAGACTAAATTAAGGTGTTATTTATTAGAAAATATTGTGACACATAATTATAAATATTCTATATATTTTAAAAAATAAATATATCATGTTTGATGGAAATTAATTTTAATGTAAGGGCATAAAACGCGCAAAAAGGCAGCTTTTACCCGAACCGTGCTGACAATGTCTTTACTATTCAGGAGTCTATAGGTTAATCAAAAAACATCATTCGGTCCATAAAAATATCATAAGTTCTATTTATTAACTACTAAAAATCACTTGGTAAGAAGTATTATTTTTATTAATTTTAAATATTTTAATAAAATAAAATTTATTGGAAAATAACACTAATTTCAATCTTGGTATTATTTTTTTAATTGTCATTATAAAATAGAAACAATCAATAAGAATTGAAATATGTTAATTTCACAACTATATAAAATGATATATTAATCTAAAAAATAATTTAACAAAACAATTGATTAAATTTACGTTACTTTTAATTTATCTAGTATCTTTTTTTATTTAATTATTTACAATATAATCCTTACGTTAGAATTTGTGAAGTGTTTAATGTGACTAATTATTCATTAAAATTTAATGATTAATAAATATGAAAAAAATAAAACATTTATCTTTAAAAGAACATGTATAAGCGAATATATGTTGTTTTTTCAATATCTTAATGTTTTATAAATGTTAAAGGTAAGGAGAATTTATTTATTTCCTTTTTATTTAACATATGAAATAGGGAAAATATATTGAATGGTATTCAAATATATCATAAAAATAGAATCATGAATTTATGTAACCAAAATATGGGTATCCAATTTATTTTTTACACGTGTTTAAGTCATTTGGGCCCTTAAGTATAATGTTTAGTCCCTTGTTAATCTTAATTTTCCCTTCGTTGATATAATTTTTATTAATCACATTTACTAAAAATTTTGGTCAAAAATTGATTTTACATTATTAAACTATAAATAATACACATATTATATCAATTTCTATCCATTTTAAAATATTAAATTCACTAAAGTTGTAAAATTATATTTAATGTTAATCCCACAGATGAGGCAAGAAAGCAGGTTTTTAAAGTGAGAATATTGAAAGGTTTATTAATTTTTAATATCTAAATTAAATCTAAAAATGATTACAATGAAATAAATTGTATTAATTTATTTATATTTGATCTATTTTTGCTTTAAACACAACTTCATATGGAATTTAACTATAAAAATAAATTTGGCGACAAAGTCGTTTTGAATTAAAATTAAGTATTTTTTACTATTCTTCCAAAAAATAAGGTTTCCCAAAAAATAAAAAAAAATTAAACCTAATAAAATATTAACATTTTGAAATCAAAAATTAATTTTTTTTATCAAATTAAATTTATAAAAGTTTATAAAATTAATTATATTATTATTCAAAGAGTGACATTAAATTAGTTCTTGCAAGAAAATTATATTTAAAAAAATATAAAGACATTAAAAAAATATGACTTCTTTTTCAATATGTTTTATAATATTTAAAAATTAGTTATTAAAATTCATATCACTATGTTAAACAGATATTTTTTAACTATCTTGTTTAAATAATTATATCAACAAAATTTTGTTTTTTAGAAACTCTATGTTGTGTGTAACGCAAGACAAGTCTGTGTTGTGTGCAGCACAAGATAAACATTATGTTGTTTGTAGTGTATGATTTAATATATTTTGTGTATAATTAAAGAGAAATTGAGTTATTTAATATAATAAAATATCATCAGAATTTCATGAAAATTTAAATACCTACAAGATTAAATTAATTCGAAGAGAAATAATTCATAATGCTCAGGGTGTTACATTCTACCCCACCATAAAATGAATATCTCCCTATAAAATTTTTGGGTTATTAAAGGTTTAATAATTAAAATATACTTTCATTGAAACCCAAATCATAAAATTTAATACTAAAACATCCCTTAAAAAAGGAAGGTTTTAACAATAATGGTTTCCCAAAGTAACTCATAACTAGGTTTCCTCATAGGATAACATGGGTGGGAAGTGATAAAATGGAAATGGTTGAGAAATATAACAATCAGGTTCCGATGGAGACTGATAGAGAAACAGGTTATGAGAATATGAATAATCACAAATCCATAAATCTATGATGGCCTAAAGGACCATTTTAATCATAAAAAATTAAGGTACTATAATAAATTTTTTGGATTCATGAACATTTTTCCTAATGTTGAAAAATTTTCATGAGAACATATACATATATAATTTTGTACAATCTCACCGTTTTTTGTGTCTTGATAAATTTCCAACTCACCTCTTTTCCCAAAAAAGTTGGTGTATTTTTTTCATTCCTATAACATGAACATATCATGAGAAACATGACAATCCATCCCATCTGTCATCAATTACAATCAATAAAAAGTTGTTAGAACATGTTTTCCAATATGAATAAGTCCTAATGTGGTGAGATAATACATTAATCTCACAAGATTCTTCTCAAGTTTAAATTAATAATTTAATAAATGGTTAACCTTATAACCCTTCCAAAATGAAAAAAAATCAAAAACATTAAAAAGAATGTCAAAAAATCATGTTATCATCGATCCCCCATATATCACAAATTATATCTTGGTTGTCACATTCAAAACATGTGAACACGTTCATCATGTACTATATTGAAACGTGGTAATGACTTGAATTTCCCTAAATAATTATTTGAAAACATTCATGCTTACTCATTCAGAAGATTAATGTATATTTTTTATAAATCCAAGAAGTTGTAAACATCATCCATGATAACATATACCACATTTTTAACAAATAAATAATAATTTTTGGGGTAATTAGTACTATCCAATTTACTTTATGCATATCATCTATCTCTTTATCCGACATAAGCACACTTTTCTCAACATCATGGACACATTAAGGGATCCCTTCCCTTAATCAAACTATGACCTGTCCATTAAATCTCTTTTAAATATCATCATCACCATTGAATATATTTTCTCAACTCCTTAATGAAATATTATACCCAAAATACAACTGTATTTCATGATTCATAAAAAATAATATTTGAATTCCAAAACAAAAATCATTCATTCATCTTGTTTTATTCTTAAACCATTACTCAGGCATTAGAAACTTATTCCATAAAGCCTTGTTCCATAAATAAGAAATATGAATCATGTCATAAGTTTACTCAACCTCAATCTAATATCGCTTCTTACATTTAACATTAATAAAACTAGAAGAACATCCCATAACATTCACATGTCACTCGCAATATTTTTATTTGTAGTATAATAATAATCATACCCCCTTCCCCATTCTCTTCAGGAGATTTCCACTTTGTTAATATGTCACAACCCATCCCCTAGGGCCCATGTCATGACATACCCCAAGCACATCTCTCAAATAAAAAGGGTCGTAGACTAGTACCGAAGGCATCAACCTAAAAATGAGTGGAATTTTCTTGAGTACCTGCATGCACACACACAGAACCACGACCCAAATCAATAAAAGTAAAACAAACAGGACACTAAAAATAACAACAGAGTACTAGTAAAACTGAATGTTAAAGGGGCCAGAATACAGACCTAACCAAAAATATAATGAATGAAGTAAAGTACAAAAGTATATTTGGAATCAGTCTACTAGAAAGGCCACCTGATGGGTACGTACAAAGTTGCTACTGTAGGCCATAGAATTACGCCCTGCCTACCTGGTCGCACTAGGAATCACTAGGTCCTAGGCCACTAAGTGTTCTGTCAAGGCAGCAGTCGTCTGCACCAGACACAACACATGAAATTTAATCCCATGCAGGGGTGAGTAACAAAATAATAAGTAGAGAACCCAAAATAACAATGAATGACCATAACCCAAATCCAAAACCAAACCATAAACCATGATCACGAAGAAAGATAGCCCACACCAGGTATATTCACGAGTATGATAGTAGAACCATTATTCACATCATCGAACACCATGGGCTGTTGTAGAACTCTTCCTCAATGAGTACAGTGGGACTATTGGGTCACATAGAAGCTTCTTCCCTCTAACCATAGGACTACTTTGACACTCATCCCTGATGAGTACCATGGGTATGCAGGGTCACACATAAACTGCTGCCCACCGTGGGCATGTCGGGTCACCCAGAAACCACTTCCCACCAATGACCATACTGATGTACTCCTCTTGTCGAGTACCGTGGGTCTGTTGGGTCACATAGAACTCTCTCCACACTGAGGGCCTGATGGGTGAAAGATAATCCACTTCTCACTAGGCCATAGTATTTGATCCAGCCATGGTCTCTCGTCACCTGTCTTTATGTCTCAGCCTACCGTAAGGTTTCTGCATGTAGCATGCAGGATCTCAGGAGAACCACTCCCCAGGACATTTCTAATATTTCAACATCAATGAAATCCTCAATAGTTTATTTGAAAAGATCTGTCTTGTCATGAGGGTTCGAACGCCAAAAATGGCTCTCCAATCGAATGTCGAGTATGTGAGATACTGACTTTTTCCAAAAAGGGGTTGGTTGGGTTCGGGTACAGTCAAACCTGGATGGACTGACCTAACCCGAACCGGGGCCTCCAACCCAATACAGACTTGGCTTGGCATGGGTATGGTATGACAGGGTGGGTCCAGCCCACTGGATTTCCCAGTCTGCTAGAGGCGGAATAGTTCGCCTGACTCGGATCCGGCTAGAAGTCGCTTTATCCTTGCTTGACCTACGAGTCGTCCATGGGGATGACTCCTCCTATATCAGTATGCTTAACATGGCCCTATTCCATGTTGCAGGCTAGTCTGGCCGGCCGAACTGTCTCATGTGGTTGGGAGACAGTTTACCCCTGAAGAGCACAACCCACAGTTGCGGGCCACTCTATTGATGCGGCCAAGGGCCACAACTCTGCTACCAGCCACCGGTCCAGCCATCTTCTCTTCCCAGTGTGCCATCATGGAACACCCCCTCCATCCCACAACCTCCTCCACGGACCACTGGGTCCGTACTAATGGTTTGTTCTTTGCACTTCATGCACCTCCGACCACCGTGGGTGCCTCCTTCTCGGCGAAGGCCCTGAAATTTAGATGTCTCCATTTTTAATGTTCATCAACCAAGAACATACAAGGAAGTGGGGGTTGGGCCTTTTTCTTGTTGTCACACACCTTCTACATTATAATTTTAAATAAGGGGAGGCTTGGGATCACGATTTTATCAACAATAAAATATATCCTGAATAAAAATCCAAAGAAACACCACACTCCCAACAAAATAGATGATCTTTGGATCAACCTATTCATGGGTTGATCTGCATTCATCATTTAGAATGTAGAACATGGAAACCAAAAACCAAAACAAAAACCTACCACGAATCAGTTCGATGTCGAAGCATTCTGCCCGTGAAGATTCCTAAAGTCAAAGGTGTTCATTGCTTCTAGGGTTCATTATTCAAGGTGTGTCGAAGACCTTAACATTCCACATGAATTATTCAATCATCGTTGGAGAGAAAAATCTCTGGTGGTTTGTCATATAATTGTCCATTTTTTATACTTCAATTCTACAATGCATTATTCAATAAAAAAGTGAACACATTGCAGCGTTTCTGTTTTACTGCGACGTTGCATCATTACTCTCTTTCAATTATGAAACAACATAGCTGTTACGTTTCACATAATGTGTCATTCCACTACACCTTGATGAGACATTAAAAATCTTCCTTTATTTCTCCTCGTCATTGCACCACAACACCATCGTCTGCCGCACAATTCTAATAAAATAAATAAAATAAAATTTTAAGTTATTTTATTATTTTTTGAAAATTCCCAAAATTAACTTTTCCATTGGACCAATGTCAGTCAAATTCATGTCTTTTCTAGAAGAATCCTATCATCCTGAGTTCAATTATGCCCTCATATTTTAGATCTAAGCACCGGTTGAATAGTTAGAAATACCCGCTCATATGTTTTCTAAAGTGAACTTAAAAAAGTTCAAAATTCTATTTCGATCACACAAGGCCTCATAATCACATTTCGTCAAAGTGT
This sequence comes from Viscum album, assembly GCA_963277665.1. Lineage (NCBI taxonomy): Eukaryota > Viridiplantae > Streptophyta > Magnoliopsida > Santalales > Viscaceae > Viscum > Viscum album. The sequence continues at coordinate 259,457,733 of OY728165.1, read as the reverse complement.
GTTTGGTCTCAAAATAATTCCATATAATTTTAAAAAATTACAATGAAATTCCAAGACATTACATTATCACCACATTGAGGATTTACATCCCCAAAATCCAAAATAAGGTCTAATAAAAGAAATGGGGGTACAGAAACAAATATGAGCATCCTGCTCCCATTTTCTCCCCTAGAGATTCTCATGTTGCCACCAAACACACACTGGAGGAATCGACCATCCCAAAAGGACCCACTCTTGTCGATCATCTATCTCTACTAGGAACTCTGTAAGCGTTGCTCTATAATTAATGTCCATCTTTCCCAAGTTTATGACATGAGATAGATCATTCGCATACCTCCTTAGCTACGACATGCGAAAAATATCGTACAGTAGTGCGTCTGTGGGGGGAGAGCTAGGTAGTAAGCCACCTCACCAACTCTACGAAGGATTTGAAATGGTCTGATGAAAATTGATGATAACTTGATGCATCGACTAAATCTATTCAATCCTTATCAGGGTGATACTATAAGGAAAACATGGTCTCCCTCCTCGAACTCCAAGGGTCATTGTCTCCTACCAGAATAAGAATTGTGTTTGCTATGTGCAGTCCTCATCTACTTCTGGATGATCTATACATTCTCAGTGGTGGCCCATACCAACTCTGGCCCCTTGAGTGTTGACTCCCCTAGGTTTGTCCAACATAGAGGTGAACTGCATGGTAACCCATACAACACCTCAAACGGTACCATGCCGATGGTGGGGTGATAAATATTGTAGTATTATAACTCCACCCATGGCAGGTGGTGACCCCAACTATGACAAAAATTTAGGACACAAGAATGAAGCATGTCCTCCAATGTTTGTATGGTCTGCTCCATCTGACCATCTGTTTTGGGTGTGAAAATTTGTGGTCAATCGCAGTTGAGTCCTAAATGCCTTCTACAAACCCTTCCATAACCGGTTTGTAATGAATGCATCACGTTATAAGATGATCATTGAAGGCACCCCATGAACCCACACTATATCCAGGGAATAAAGGCACCCTAGTGCCTCTATCGATCCCTACTCTAGGATGGGTGGGAAGTGAGCTACCTGGTGAGGTGGTCAATGATCACCCAGATAGAATCATGGACCCTAGACATGCATGGTAACCCCTTCAAGATGTCTATAGAGATACCATCCCACTTACATTATGATTCCTCAAGTGGTTGTCCTAATCACACTGGGACCTAATTCTTGACCTTAAATTGATGAAAAGTGAAGAATCATGAAATGAACTATGTCACCACTTTCTTTATCCCTGGCCACCAGTACTAATGTCGGACATCCTAGTACAACTTCGCCACACTAGGATGTACTACCAAAGGGGGTGTATGGAATTCCTTCAACACTTACTCCCGCAACATCATTAATACTAGGTCTCATCCTTTGAAAAGGATGAAATTCTATTCACCTATCGTAAATCTATCAGATTCACTTCCTAATGATAACTGATCACGTCGCGCCTCACAGTTAACATCCATAAGTTGTATCTCTCTAACTCATTGTTAGAGTTGCATGACAGTCATTGATTGAGGGTAAGCTTCTCCATCACCATCCACGAAGGATATCTTCATAGAGACTAGATTCTCTGTCTCTCTACTCAGCTACTGTAAACTATACCTACTACTGAGCGGGTCTTATACCACATTCCTCATCCCACGTGTATAGACTATCTCAAAGTAATATTCCAATAGGAACTCCAATCATCTCCACTACCTCATATTCATGTTATTCAATGAGAAGATATTCATGAGACTATTGTGGACAGAGTATGTGGTAAACCATTCACCCATCAAGTAGTTCCTCCACATTTTCAAGGAGAAGACCACATGTGCTTACTCCAGGTCATGGGTTGCATAGTTATGCTCCTAATGCCTCAACTAATGTGAGCCATAGGCAATCAATTCATGATCTTGTATCAGTACACAACCCAATCTGGTCCCTGATGTGTCGTAGAGGAATACATACCCAATTCCATCTTCTAGTAGTCTCATTATGGGGGCACTCTTCAATATCTATCTCAGCTCCTGGAAACTCTACTAGAACTTCTCTGTCTACACGAATGGTTATCCCTTCCATGTCAAGGCTGATACAAGTTATGAAACTTTTCAAAAGTTTTCCACGAAGATCCGATAGTATCTAGTCAACCCCCCAAAAATTTGCACCTCAGTAATGCTCTTGAGTTGTTACCAAGAAATAACTACCTCTATTTTCATTGAATCAACTGAAATTCAAGCCTCTGAGAAAACATTTCCCTGAAAGTGGACCTCCCAAATCTATTACTACCACTTTGAGATCTTACCATAAAGCTAGTTCTCTCGGAGGGTATCTAGGACTATCCATAGTTTTGTAGCGTGCTCCTCCTACGACGTTGAGTACACCAATATTTATTCAATGAAGACCATTATGAAATGATCTAGGTAAGGCTAGATGATCCTGTTCATGAGTACCATGAACACTACTAGCGTATTGGTCACACTAAATGGAATCACCATGAAATCATTGTGGTTGTACCGGCATTTGAAGGATATCTTTGGTAATTTCTCATCCCATACCCAAAGCTGATGACATCCTAATCTATGGTTGATCATCAAGAACTACCTCACTCCCTTCAGCTGATCGAGAGGTAATCAGTCCTCAACAGTGGATACTTTTTCTTCACAGTCTATTATTTCATGCACCAGAAGTCTATTCATAGCCTAAAGCTCCCATCTTCCTTTGTAAAACAAAACTGGGGCTGCCCATGGGGAAACGTGGGGTCTTTCAATCCCCTTCTCCTACAAGTCCTCTAGTTGTACCCTCAAAACACATAGATCCACGAAATCCATACGATATGTTGTTGTGGATATCGATGTTATCCCATGGTATAGGTCAGTAAATATTTCTCCCTCTCTAAAAGGAGGTAGTCCAGGAACATCCTCTAGAAATAAATACTCAAACTCGTCCACCACTATAGTAAAGCACATACTAATCTCGTCCATCGCACCGAGGGTGATGTTATCCAACAGGTGAGTCATCGGTTGCACCGTCCTTCGATAATTTCCATCCAGTGATGTAAAAGTTCAATTCCCTCTAATGAAGGAAAACATGGACCCATCCTTATGGACACACCACACTTTGTGCCAAAAATAGTCGATCTAAGCATGGACTATAGATAACTTGTCTAGAACCATTATGACATTGTAAGGATTTGACACTGCAACTAAGAGATCCCAACCGAAGCTCTCACATCCTAGAGTAAGATCACACTACCGAAACCAGTGTTTAATCATTGAATCCCCTCCTGTAAGAGCCAATAGTTGTATGGATTGATCCAATAACTCCACCAGAATCTCTGATCCTCAATCGAGGTCTGTGGAAAGAAATAGTGATTAGAACCTCTATCAATAAGAAATATATCTATAGTGGAGAAGATATAGATCATACCACTAATCATATTTGGATCACCATGGTAGTAGTCCTCCATCATATGAAGCGGGACTCACCCATATCTGTTGGCTCTCTAAGCTTGTGGTGGACCACATGCTGGTAGTGGTGGTAGCACATCAAATTGTCTTTGACCGCCTATCGCTCGGCCAGATCCCCTGCCACATCCTCCGCCTGTGGACCTCCTCACTCGAACCTCTAACTCAACGTTGGTGGTCCCTCGACCATCTGTTGATCATCTGGGTGGCGGGTTAGGTAGTGAAGAGCCGTGTGACCCTCCCATCCGCACGTTTAGCACAGCCTGGTCCCCTGTGGACTTCCTCTTCTATGGGATCCCTGGACTGTTGAACCTAAGTCCTGGGGTGGTCCCTTGAAAAACATATCCCGTATCCCCCCCTCATCTGCTACTTGTTTGTCCCCACTAAAGACTTTTCCTCATGAGGTCTACTGGTGGCTACATCAGTTGGTGCCAGCTCTACCAGAAAGTTCTCTACAATAAGGACTCATTGCATCACTCAAACCTGAGTGGGGATGCAGAGAGACACCATGGATGCCTTGATCTTCCATCTGAGTCCCTATTCAATGGTACGGGCCCTGAAGAAAGTGTCCCACACTATGTCTGATGAGTAGTGAGAGACGTCTGTAAACCTCAGAGAAAACTCAGCCAGTAACAGGCTACCCTGTTGTAGGTGAAGCAGCTCATGTATACGCACCAAGATCAAGGATGAAGGGAAGAAATCCTCCTAGAAAAGTGGCTCGATGTCTGCCCATTAGAAGGTCACATCATCATGGGTCTGAATGGCCAAACTCCACCATCTCCCTATCGAGCCTTGTAGAAGGCTTTCAGCTATGATCTCCATCTGGTTATGTGGTGTCCTCACTAAGTAGAAGACCCACATCACTACCTTAGACCAATACAAAGAGACCTGAGGATCCATCTCTCCCATGATCCTTGGATCTCTCTCTCACTCTGAAATTCAAGAAAGGCATCGAGTCTGCGTACATCCTCTACTGGTAACACCAGCAGTAACTGGTGATCAACATGTGGTGGAAACACTAGTACACCACCCAGTAGGGCCATCTCTAGCACTAGTCTATGAAATGACGCCTCATCACTAGAAGGGTTTTCCACATGATCATTTATCAGAAACCTAGTTGGCAATGTGCATGGAGGAATCTTGAAATAGATCAAGATGTACCATAGTAATAAAATTTACCTGGTGAGTAGACTCTTATTCAAGAATATTATTAGGAGACAATTATGCAACAAGTGTTTTCATATATAGAGCCAAACGGTAGAATTCAGTGTCCTGGTGTATGGATACGTTGGCCGCTACACCAACATTGGACTCCTTGAATTTGATAGTCAAACTCAAAACATTCAACATAGTTTCCCCAATTAAAACAAGAGACTCTCAGTCTTTTTTGTAGAACCGACCACCTCTGATTCCACTTTGTCATGACACCTCCCCCGGGTCCCGTGTCATGACATACCCCAGGCCTGCCTCCCAAAGGCCAGGGGTTTTCAACTGGCACTAATGGCGTCAAACCGCATGTGGGAGGTATATGCTGAAGTACTTGTATATACACAAACACAACCACATCCCAAAGCTATAAAATTAAAAAAACATGAAAACTAAAAATATACACTGAGTACAAGTACAACGACAAGATAAATATGCCAGAATACAAACATAACCAGTAATAAAATAATAGAACAAAAGTACAAATGAAACTCTGGAAGCTGTCACCTAGAAATCCCACCAGATGGGTATGTATAGAGTAGCTACTGAAAGTCATATAATTATTCCATGCCTTCCTAGTCTCACGAGACAATACCGGGTCCTGGACCACCATGTGCTCCATCAAGGTGGCGATCATCTCCACCAGACCCAACATGTGTGGGTGAATCCCATGCAGGGGTGAGTAACAAAATACCCAGTAGGGACCCCAAAATTAAAAGGAAGGACAACTATGATATTTCAAAACCAAACCAAAAATCAAAGTAACAAAGAATGTCATTTCACACCAGGTATATTTTAGAGTAGGATAGTCGAACCATTAGTCACATCATCGAACACCATGGGATATTGGAGGAATCCTCCTTAATGAGTATAGTGGGCCTACCGAGTGACACATTAAATGCATTACACTAACCTTAAGACTATTTTGGTACTCATCCCTGATGAGTACCATGTGTAATTTGGGTCACACAGAATCTGCTCCCCATTGTGGGCATTTTGGGCCACATAGAAACTGCTTCCCACCATTCCCCATACCATGGTACTCCTCCTATTGACTATCGTGGGTCTTCCAAGTACCCCAGAATCCACTCCCACTCTAGGGCCTATTGGGTCATGAAAAATATGCTTCCCAATGGGCCATAGTATTCGGTCCACAGAGGGTCGGTCGTTAGCCATCTTTAGGTCTCATCCAACCACATGGTTTCCGTACGTAACACGCTTAATCTCAAGAGAACTGCTCCCCAAGACAATATTCAAATTTCAGCATCCATAAAATCCTCCAAAAAGTATTTACAAATATCCGTCTAATTTTGAGGGTTCCAACACTGCAAATGGAAATTCAATCGGATGCCTGATTTGCAAGATATTTATGTTCTTCCAAAAAAGGGCTAGTTGGGTCTTGGTCTGGTCCGACCTAGTTGGGCCGACTCGTGCTAAGTCTACTGACCTGACCCTGACCTGACCTGGCCAAGGTCATGTATGTTGGGCAGCGGGTTCGACCCACTAGGCAGGTGTAAGAACCCAGATCTTCATTTCCAGTATGCTTTTCCAATTTCTGGAGTTTTTGATAAAAATGAAGTTTCTAGAAATCTTTTAAGTACATGTTGTGTACTTTCGGAGTACTCGAGGTGTAATCTTTTCCCGCTCGAAGCCGTGTGTTGGTCGTGTCTAGGCCACACACATGGTGTGTAAGGTTGAGGTGGAGGCTGGTTAAAGCGGAGTATGGAAAACTAATGTAGACGCCATATACTCAAGAAGTACACGCCGTGTATTTTCTTTTTTTTTCATTAAATGGACCAGAGTCATGCCTGACGCACAGAAGCATCTTCTTCTTTAGTTTTCATTCGTCCGAGGGCGCCGAGGGCCGCGAATCTTCTCCGACCCATCGTGCCTCCGTCCGACCTCCGTTCCAACCACCTTTGATTGCGTTGGATGTGCAACAGTGAGTTCTTCATTCTGCTTTAGCTTTGTTTCTTTATTCCTCCTTGTTTCCAAGTTATCGTGGATTGAACTTTTTGTGAATTTTCTCATATCTTCGTCGTTCTAAGAGGAATCTTTCGTCGAGGTTCACGTATATCGATCTCTTGGGATCAAGGTAGCTAGTTTGTGCCTTTCCATAGAAAGTCTGTGAATATTTTGTGCAAATTCCACCAATTCCCTTGAATGGGCAATTTGGGGTTTCCTGTTTTTGCCCTGCTGTTTTCCTGCTTTTCTTGATTGCTTTAGTAGAGGTTTATTCTAATGAGTAGAGTAATTTATTTAGTACTCAGGTTTATTTTCCATGCTTGTTTTTTCTATTTGGTATTTTTTCAGTTGCCATGCCTAGTTGTAGGATAGTGGAACTGTCTCCTTGTTATGCTACTGAGCCTTAGTTGATAGCCAAGTAGTTCTTGAGGTTTACTTGGACGATGCATGTGTGCTAAGCATGTTTTACTTTTCCACACGGGACTGTGAAAACCTAGTGTAGTAGACCATGGGGAGAATTGATGTAAGGGATTCTCCATAGTGTCTTTTAATTATGATGTGAGACCACATGGGGAATTGATGATGAGTTCTTCCTCATAGTGTCTGTAGTTCCTCGACACGGGCCACAGGGAGAATGAGACGTTGAGTGCTTCCCCAGAAATCCTTTAGAATGATACAAGATTATAGGAGGAATTGACGATGAGTTCTTCCTCAGAGAGTCTACTTTTTAGCTGATCCAGAGGGGTTAGACTATGTGTTCCTCCCAGAGGGTTGTTAGTGCTTGTAGGTTGAACCATAGGGGTTAGGCTGTGAGAGCTACCTAGAGGGTTACTTGTTTACTTCTTGTTACTGGTTGTTTACTTGTGTACTTTATATGTTAGAACTGTGGATTGTAGCTACTGTGTGCTTTCCTGTTTACTGTTTTCTATAATTTAATCACCTTTTATTCAATGATTTTTAGGCATAGATCTTTAGGTTATTTCTTATTGGGATTGTATATGACACCCTGTTTGGTCCATGTTTTTGGGCCCGAACAGACTATGCTGCTATAGGTATAGATAATGGCACACACCCTTCTACTTCACGTTCTTGATTGCAGTGGAGCTGGAGAGCATGGGACCAAGCTGTGGCTCTTGATACTGAGGAGTTTACTTTGTTTTTCTTTTTCACTTGGTTTCAGTTGTATTTTAGCACATTGTTTTGTTTTCTGTTTTCCTTAGATACTTGTAACTGCTGCATCTTTATCATCATTACTATATGTATTCATTGCTTCTGCTGTCTGGTTTCAGTTGTTATGCATGTTGATACTTCCCCTGCTATCGATTGTTGTCTTCATTACCTCGTACACCTTACCAAATTAGGGCATAGTTTCCCCAATAACTTTCTGAGGCCCTCGCTGAAAGTCAGCAGCCTCTGGAATTTGGGGAAACGCGCTTGAGGTCATGTGGCGAACCGGGTATAGGGCACCAGGGGAGGGGCTCTGGATTCGTGCCGTTAAGAAGTGGTCTCAGAGGAGTTCTTTTTCTATTGCTTTACTGTTTGGAGCCTTTAGCCAGAGATAGGACGGATTCGGTACTTGGTATTAAGCTATGCTCGGGAGTAGCTAACCCATGTATAGGGAAAATCCATACTACCTTGCTAATTGTAGTTTTCTGGTATTGAGATTTTATGGTTGATGTGATTTCACCTAGAGTGATTCGCATGCCTTATGTTGTTATTTTCTTGATGATTACGGTTCTATTTCTGTCGCAACCCGACGAGATGTGGGTATGCCATCTCATGCATCATATGGGAACTTGTAGGAATCGCATGCCATGAATTCTTTCCATTCCATCTATGGTCCATTAGCGATTGCATGCTGTTTTGATAGACTTTTTGTAGATTAAGAATGCTGTTGTGATAGATTCTTGATAGATTCTCTGCTGTTATGTTAGAGGACTATTTTTTTGTGGTTTGCTTAAAATGAACACCAAATTTTGGTTCTTGAGGTGTTATAGACCCTCTTTAATCGGAACTTGGTGGATCATGATCCTGTTTTCTCTTGTATATGACTGTAGGAGATGACAATATTTGATTCACGGGGAGTATGGACCCTCACAGATCGGAATTTGGTACCTATTAGACTTGTTTTTAGTGTTCTGGGATTCTGTGCAGTTTCTGAGCTACTACCCAGAAAAACCCCGAATACATGGCGTGTACTTTTCAGATACAGGCCGTGTAGTTTTCAAGATGTGTCACTGACCATGTGAGCAGAAACACGGTGTCGTGAATGTAACTTCAGGAGCACACCGTGTACGGTAGGTACACGCCATGTAAGTTCGGTGCCGTGTACCCGACCGTGTCACTAACAACACTGGTCGGGGAAGCTCAGGTAGAACACGGTGTGTCCATAAGGAACATGCCGTGTAGTCCAGTCCAGGTACCCGACCATGTCACAAATAACACGGGCCGGCGTTACCCCCTCTTCCAGATGCCATGTTTGTCTAGAACACGCCATGTAGTCTTTCTCAGGTACCCGGCCGTGTCATGAACAACACGGGACGATGTCGTCTTCACCTATACACACCGTGTTTGTTCGGAACATGCCGTGTAAGGTTCAGACATGTATAATACTATGTGTTTAACAACACGGGCCACCGAAGCCTTGTATAGTACATGCTGTGTGTGTTTAGAACACGTCGTTTAGTCTCGGGTTAAGTCGGACCGTGTGGTTTAGCCGTGTAAAGAGACTCGGGCAGGGGAATAGTTTTTGAGTACACACCGTTTGTGGGGTCAGCACGCCGTGTAGTTTGAAGTGTTACATGACTTGTGGGGTTGGAGTACATGCCCATGTCAGTGGTTTAAGTGAACACACTGTGTCATTTTTATACACGTCATGTAGTCGTGTTTTGTAAACTTGTGTGTTTTCTTCCCCTGTTCCCATTCTGTACTCTTTTTCTCTGTTCTTGTTTTTCTGATCTAAGGTGTGCTTTTGATCTTTCAGAGCTATGCATCCAAGAAGTCCTCTGGTTGTACGTCTGTCATCAGGAAGTGATCAGACGCAAGATATGGATGATCAGGGACTTCCTGCCGATCCTCCAGTCGGGCCATCCTTGGAACCGGCTGTCATACCAGTTGCAGGCGCTGATGCGCAGTTCAGGGAGGGTTTTATGAGGTTGATTCATACCTTCAAGGGAGCGCCACCTCCTTCCAAGACTATGGAAGACTTGACACAGGTTTTCCAGCAGTAGCATCCTCCCACATTCTCATAGGAAGGAGGACCGTAGGCTGCAAAGTTCATGGCTAGAAGCCATTCTGACCATCTTCGAGCATCTGGAGATGCCTTTAGAGAGGCGGGTCAAGCTCGCTACCTACATGCACTGAGACTCTTCCAAGAGGTGGTGTGATGTGATCTCATAGGCGGGTCAACTGCAGGCTATGACTTGGGAGGAGTTCCAGCACGTGTTCTATGACTACTTCTACTCGGAGACCCTGAGGGCCGATCGAGCCTGGGAGTTCATGAGATTAGAGAAGGGTACCCTATCTTTCATGGAGTATTCCTCTCGATTCACTGAGCTGTATCATCTCACACCCCTCCGGGATGGGAGTGGGGTTTTTTTGGTGAGGAAGTTTGAGGATGGACTCAGGCGGGATATCCGTTCGCATGTGAACATCTTCCAGTTGAATTCCATCACTTCCATCGTCAATCAGGAACTGATTGCAGAGCGCAATTTGAGAGACATTGGAGCTACGAGCCAGGGCGGTTCTGGTTCTAGAGCTAGTTTTTCTCCAGATGATAGAAAGAAGCGCCATATGGAGTCTACATGTGGTGATTCGAGGAAGCAAGATGCATCGCCAGGCAGCCAGGTGACATGATACTAGTGTGGCCAGTCAGGGCACACAAGGCCCCAGTGCCAGAGAGACCCCGTGGATTACCGATCTTGCAGCAAGATGGGTCACCTTCAGCATTTCTGCTAGGTTTTCTCACCAGAAGCTGGCGACCAGGGTTCTTCCATGACTCCTCATTCAGGAGCAGCACCACCAGTTTCTCACCAGTCGGGGAACTAGTGTTCTTCCAGCCATTCAGGCCGAGGAGGAGGTTGAGGCCATGGCAGTCAGACACCAGTCCCTCAGCACCAGTAGGGAGGTTCATGTCACGACCCCCTCCCCACAAAGTGTACCCCTTTTGGGCCGGCAATCTGAGAAGGGAGATAATGACCCCCGAGTCCCACCTCCAGTAGGCCCCAGGTTGGCGACTAGCATCGAGGGTATAATACACACACAAATGGGAGGCATTACCCTCTAAGAGAACACATGCAGAAGAGAGAGATAGAATAGACTCCAATCAACTCCAACTCAGAACTGAAATATAAAAGGAAACCAAGTATATATATGAAATGTCATGCAAAAGTAATACAACTGAAGGGGAAACTAAAAGTACCCAAAATAAAGAAAAACGACAGCGACCACGAGCCCAAACAGCTCCTCCTCCAACCACAAGCTAGTAGTAACCCGCTTGATCTCCAACCTCCTCCAAGTGACCTGAAAAAAAGATTATATGTACATAGGGTGAGTATAACAGTATACTCAGTAGGATCCTCCCCAAGCCTCTCGTGCAAAGGTAAAGAAAGCATGCTAAAGCCCAGTGAACAACAAGTGAAACTAACTCGTCACCTAAATAGGTATACTATGTTCCCAACCTCACCATGGCTACTATCACCAAGTAATGCATACAGGAATATATCATATAGTAAAGAATATCAAGGGTACCCCGCTACTACTTCCCCACTGGTTTGCCGCTTTGCCCCAACGACATACATCATGTGCATCTCTCTCCAAAGGCTTGCCCACAGACACCTGGGATAAGCTCCACAATCTGCACCTCGTGCACCACATAGGCTTGCCCGCAGACACCTGGGCTAAGCACCACACCATCCTCACAACCAAAGTAACCAGGTAGTTTCCGGGAGCCACCATAGCTCGTATAACGTGTATCATACGTCGAGTATTATACCTCAAGCCATCACAGCCCATACGCCGAGTAAGGATCCTCAAGCCATCACAGCATATACACGTTACACCTATAGTAGTCCATAGGATACTATATCCAGAATATATGTGTGGGAAATAACCACAATCCATTACAGCCCTCTACACACATATATGGGGTAACTAACCGTTGTGCCTCATGGCACAAGTATCTACCAAGAGAAGAGAGCGGGGCCAAAGGGGGTAGTCAGCTATTCAACCTCCCATCGGAATGTTGGGGAAAACACACCCCCCCCCCCCCAGGGCTCAGAATCCTCGGGGTGTCAGTTTCCCTTACCGACAGGGTGGAGTAGCATATAGAAACACAAAAAGTACAGAATATATAAGTAACTCACATCCACACTATGGGCATTACCTAGTCTTAGATACAACTGCAGCTAACGTCTCTCTGACTCCAGGCTGCTACTTCAAGGACTAGGTTTCCTACAAGAACACAACCATTGAAGAGATTTATTAGATTACTCCATTCTCATTTTATCAGTTCCACTGCACGTTAATTAATTCTTTAAACATTAATTAAGAATTAACAATTCCACATTAAACTGAATTGGCATCACATTCAAAAACAACTGCTCCTTTTTAAGATTCACATCACCTTTAAATTCCAGCATCTCCATCCCCGTGGATTTTCACCATTTAATCAAACATTCATTAGAGAATTACTTTTCCACATTCCCAGGCATTCTAGAAAAACATTCTATGCTTCTAAACACAAAGGAGGCTCAACACGGTGAATAGATGTACTACCCGTCGAGTCTTTGCCTCCTATAGAAAGAGCATATACCCATTATCCCTCGAGAGGCTAAACACGGAAAGCACGTGGCATACCCCGCGCGTCTTCGCCTCCTTAGGAAGAAGGGTAGCAAGACCAGCTGCCTTGAGCAGTGGGGAAAAGCAAAGTAGATTAACATTCAAGAAAACTACAAGCAACCAGCAACCACATCCATCCCATTCCATCATCCCTGGTGTCCTCCCCGACACCCATATGCATAAACTAATGCATCTCGCCACACTAGGCGTCATCTGCTGCCATAACCACAAGGCCTCCATGCCTCCACATATCACAACAGCAATCCAGGCTCACATCACAGCACAAGCAACAGGAAAACAAACATCACAAAATGGGCTCTCGGCCCTTTAACAAGGAATTCAGCCTTCAAACACAATGAGCACTCAGAGCTCCAAACCACAAGGCATTCATCCTTACAAGAAAGCGGGTAACTCAGAACCCTTTTGAAATTCCCACATAATCTGTTTTCTAATCCATATGGATTTGGCAGATTTGTTATTCGTAGGTTCCAATCATGGATACCTAATCAGCAAGCTATCACAATTAAATAACCATGCTTACTTCCCTAGTTTGATTATCCTCAGATTAGAACAACTACAACAACGACAATAACCAGATTAATTTACATGCCTCTTTATCTTTATCCAATTAATTAACAATTAATTCCGGCTTTACGTTCATTATCAATTTCTATCATGAACGAACAACAAATCAAAGAAAACATAGATATAACTATATCTAGGAAAACATGAGGCAAACCGTTATCACGGTATAAAGCAACAACATGCGATCAACCAATTCTTTTAATCCAGTTCAAGTATTTAATTAGGTCAATTTCATTGTGATCCAAAGGGATAAATCATGCTAACTCTATGATTGCACATATACAATTAGATAAGCCATGAATCCCCTAACTCGAAGAGTTCTTGACGTCCTTTATCCACACAGCGGGCCACAATTCTTCTCTCGCGACAACTTATGTGGAAGAATGATCGACACAGCTTGGTTGCATCAAAACAAAGCAGAACCAATCCTAGGAGTAAAGATTGATTGTGCAACTCCTACGGAAAGGATTGAAAGTTTCTAGCACATCTTAGTTGAGAACAAAGGGAACGAACAAGGGAGAATGATATCTCATCCCTTTTTAAGATTTAACGAGGTGGCGGTTTAAGATCCGGTTAATTCTCCATTAAAAACGGATCGCATTAACCCACGCGGTTTGACCAAGTAAAACATTCCAATCCTTAGGAATAATTAATATAGGATTTATGGAATTTGAATCGGCCTTAATAGCCCTTAAAATAAGGCTTTAAATGTATTTTACGTCAAAAGAAACGTCAAAAGGGGCAAAACTGTAGGAGTCTGGAAACACTGTTCACCCACCGTTACTGTACATGAAACCGATCTGTGAAACCGATCTGTGAAACCGATCTGTGAAACCGATCTGTGAAACTGATCTATCACACCGATCTGTGAAACTGATCTGTGAAACCGATCTGTGAAACTGATCTGTCACACCGATCTGTGAAACGGATCTGTGAAACCGATCTGTGAAACTGATCTGTGAAACTGATCTGTCACACCGATCTGTGAAACCGATCTGTGAAACCGATCTGTGAAACTGATCTATCACACCGATCTGTGAAACCGATCTGTCACACCGATCTGTGAAACCGATCTGTCAGACCGATCGGTGAGACCGATCTGTTACTGTTCATAAAACTGGAAACACTGTTCACAGAACTGGAAAATTGGCAAAGTGTTGGGGATTAGTCCTCTTGGCCTTCCAGAACACCTCCAACACCAACATTTCACAAAGTAATGGACCGGAGAGGTCCGGGCCATTACATTAGATACCTCTCAAAACATTCTCGTCCTCGAGAATTAAAAACCAACCCAGAAGAGAAGAGGGGTCCGAACAACCACCCCATAAGATACCTCTCAGGGAAAAACCACCATGAGTTGTTCGAAAGCTGGAACAAAACTCTGAAATCCTGGAACAAACAATCCATACCCAAACAATTCAAACATAACATCACATCAGAGGTACATAAATAAAACAAGAAAGGTCTAACCAGAGAGGAAACATCATTACAGGAAAGGAGTTAAACATTAAACAAATCTGGGTACTGAGCACGTATCTGTGACTCACGCTCCCAGGTACTCTCCTCCATGCCACCGTGTCGCCACAAGACACGAACTAAGGGGATAGAACACCCACGCATCACTTTCTCCTTGCGGTCTTGGATTTCCACAGGTCGCTCCTCGAAGGTTGCATCATCATCAATATCGATCTCTCCCCAATCGATAACATGAGATTCATCATGAAGGTAACGACGGAGCTGCGATACATGGAAAACATCATGTATCCGACTCATCAGAGGGGGAAGTGCTACTCGATATGCCACACCTCCAACATGAGCTAACACCTCGAAAGGCCCAACAAAACGGGGAGAAATCTTACTTCTACGACCAAACCTTCGCTGCCCACGACGGGGAGTCACCTTTAGAAACACATGTTCCCCAACATTAAACTATAAGGGTCTCCTTCTTTGATCAGCATAAGATTTCTGACGATCTTGTGTTGTCTTCATCCTCTCACGAATCACCTGAACCATCTCTGTTGTATTCTGCACTAGTTCTGGTCCGAGAATTGCGGACTCTCTAACCCCAGTCTAGCACAACGGAGAACAGCATGGACGGCCATACAAGGCTTCAAATGGCGCCATTCCGATGGTAGAGTGAAAACTATTATTGTAAGAAAACTCTACCAAGGGTAAGTGCTTCGTCCATGAACCTCCAAAATCAAGAACACAAGAGCGCAACATGTCTTCAAGAGTCTGGATGGTTCACTCTGTCTGACCATCCGTTTGAGGATTAAAAGAAGTGCTAAGGCACAGTTGAGAGCCAAAAGAATGCTGGAGACCTCTCCACACCCTAGAGGTAAAACGAGGATCTCGATCAGAATTGATCGTCTTAGGAACTCCGTGAAGCCTTACCACCTCCTCCAAATACTACCTCAACAAAACTTCCACTGAGCTCGACTCCTTGATCGCTATGAAGTGGGATGATTTTGTTAAACGATCCACTACCACCCATATAGCATCATGTCCTCCCGGAGCTCGAGGTAAACCTGTAACAAAGTCCATTGAGATGTCCTCCCACTTCCACTGAGGAATCTCTAAGTGCTGGAGAAGACCACCAGGAACACGGTGTTCGACCTTCACCTTCTGGCAGACTAAACATCAAGACACACATTCTGCAACTGTACGCTTCATCCCAGGCCACCAAAACTGACTCCTCAAGGATCGGTACATCTTCGTCACACCAGGATGTACCGCCAAGGGTGAACTATGGAACTCTCGGAGAACCGTCTCGCGCATCGCCAAGGGAACAAAAAGCCTGCCATGATACAACACTCGGTGTTGTTCATCCTCCGACCAACCATCAGGGGCCTCACCACATACAACTCTGTCTCTCCAAACTTCCACCTCTAGATCACCAAACTGAGACTCTTCCACCTTCTGCATCGGGGATGACTGCACCGTCATCTGGAAAAGACAACCTCTTCCCCCAACTTCTCCCATATCAAGATGCAAAGCTGATAGCTCTTCCATCACTCTCCAAGAATCACCAGATTCACGCACAACATCATTACGTGACTTTCGGCTCAGTGCATCAGCAACAACATTACCTTTTCTAGGTGTATACGATATTTCGAAGTCGTATTCCTGCAAGAACACCATCCACCGACGCTGCCTCAAGTTCAAGTCACATTGGGAGAAAACATACCTCAAACTCTTATGATCTTTGAAAACCACAAAGCGCTCGCCAATGAGGTAATGTATCCACAAATTTAGCGCAAACACCACGGCTGCCAACTCAAGATCATGGGTGGAATAGTTGCGTTCATGGGGACGCAACTGCCGAGACCCACAAGAAACAACTGACCTCTGCTGCATGAGAACACAGCCTAGCCCCAGATGTGAAGCATCACAGAAAACATCAAACTGGACTCCCTCCGCTGGAAGACAAAGGACTGGAGCACTTACCAACTTCTCCATTAGATATTCGAAAGCTGCCTGACACTGATCAGTCCATATGAACGCTTGATCCTTCTTGGTCAAAGCTGTCAGAGGAGTCGCAACTCGGGAGAAATTGGCTCCAAATCTCCTATAATAGCCTGCGAGACCAAGGAAACTTCGCACCTCTGACACGGTCTTGGGGGCTGGCCAAGACACCACTGCTTCTATATTCGAAGGATCTACAGCTACTCCCTATTGGGACACAACATGTCCCAAGAAATGAATTTCTCGAGCCCAGAACTCACACTTGGACAACTTCCCAAACAACCGATGTTGGCGAAGAACTACCAAAACGGCTCGTAGATGCTCTGCATGCTCCTCTTCAGATGTGGAGTACACAAGGATGTCGTCGATGAAAACCACAACAAACTTGTCCAGGAATTCACGGAACACATCATTCATCAACCCCATGAAAACAGCTGGAGCATTTGTCACGCCGAATGGCATTACAACAAACTCATAATGCCCATGACGACAGCGGAAAGCAGTCTTCGGGATATCCTCATCATTTACACGCATCTGATGATATCCTGACCGCAAGTCTATTTTTGAAAACCAACTTGCACCCTTCATTTGATCAAATAGGTCATCAATCCGCGGGAGAGGATAGCGGTTCTTTATTGTCACTTTGTTTAACCGACGATAATCGACGCACAACCGCAAACTGCCATCAACCTTTTTCACAAACAAAACTGGTGCACCCCACGGTGACACACTTGGCCGAACAAAACCACACTGCAACAGACCATCGAGCTGTATACGTAGCTCTCGTAACTCAGAAGGGGCCATCCTATACGGAGACATAGAGATAGGAGACGCTCCCGGCTGTAGCTCGATCCCAAACTCGATCTCTCGTCGAGGGGGTAAGGATACAACCTCTTCTGGAAAGACTTCAGGGTACTCCTCTACGACCCTAGGAAACCCCAACTGTTGAACCTCTGAAGAACTCAGAATCATCCCATCCATCATGGATGATAAGGATGGAACTCGTCTATGACTCATACGAGGATATCTCTCACCAACAAACACTACTTCCTCTCTGTCTTCATCAAAGAAAATGACCTTCTTGTTGTAGAAATCCACAATAGCCTGCACCGAAGACAACCAATCCAGGCCAAGGATGACATCATATGGTTGTATTCATAAAAATAGGAAATCTCCCCAAGAGCGGTGCTGCCCCAACACTAGCTCACAGTCTCTACATACTTCAAACAAGCTAGATCAACCTCAAACTGGCGTAGTTAACGCCAAGGGCACTGAAAGCCTCTCTACCTCAAGTCCCAAAGCATGGACAAGGGTAGGAGATATAAAGGAGTGTGTCGCTCCTGAATCAAACAAGGCATACACCAAGGTAGAAAACAAGCAAAGGGTACCCCGAACGACATCTGGCTCGCCTGGGGCTGGAAACGCTAGAGCATGAAGCTAACCACGACCACCTCCGCGACCTCTATGACCCTGATGACGACCACCACCACGGCCATGCTCTGCTCTCTGAGGACGGGGAGCGTCATGGGGCTGTCCTCTGCCTGCTCAATCTACCCTCGGGTGATCTAAAGCTGGTGCAACCTGCTGTTGCTGCCTCGGCTGGAACTGCCTCAACGGAGGAACCTGGAGTGGAGCGCCTGGTGCACGATGACTGCTCTGAAAAGTCAGGCACTCCCACTGCTGATGACCACGACCACCACAAGAAAAACAAGCGCCTGATCCCTTGGCATAGGTCTGAGAGTTGCTACCTCCGAAGAAACGAGATGGGAAGGGCTGGGACCTACCCCCAGGTGAACAAAAACTCTTCTGTCCTGAAAACCGGGAACCCCGGACCACAGCTCTGCTTCGTGAGGAATCATGACGATTCCCCTCTCGTGACGATCTGGTCCTGGTCAAAGTCCTCTCAACAACCTCTGCCCTTGCCAGCACCTGAAGATATGTCTTCAGCATAAATGGGGTGACCTGGCGCTGGATCTCTGGACGCAAAGCCTCCTCGAAATGCCTCGCCCTGGCCTCATCATCTGGTAAAAGGTTTGAAGCATATCGTAGAAGGTTCCTGAAACAGATTCCAAACTCTCGAACACTGGAGCTCCCCTGTCGAAGGGTGAGTAGCTCCTGGCGATTGGACACCTTCGCAGTCGATGAAAGAAACTCGACTCTAAACCTGTCTCGAAACTCCTCCCATGAGATCGCTGACTCCTCACGATCACAGAGGAACAAGAACCACCACTGCCTCGCTGCTCCACGCAGCATCGTCACAACCAAGGACACCCAGTGTTCCTTCCGAGCATGAATCAAACTGAAGCCTATCTCGACCTCCTCCAACCAGTCTTCTGTGACTGCATCTGAAACGGATCCCTCGTACTTCTGTAGACTCTGGAACTAGAACTCTCGAAGTGTCTTCCTCCAAGTGTCACCGTCGTCAACCTCTACCCGACGACGATCTGCTGGAACAGCCTGCTGGGCATCTTCTGCGCAAACCTGACAAGGACGTCGACCTGGAGCCATACCTGTAAAATAATAACTGTTAGAGATCATAAGCCTGGAATATGGAAGACTCAACATTAATTAATTAATTGTTTTTTTATTAATTTGAGGTTAACTATCCCAAGGTCTACCCATTCAAACACAAGCGCAAAGAATAATGATGCATGATCCTGTCCTAGGTCTCTACCCTGCAACCAGTATCACTTTGTTTAGTAGCCATCGTAAACTTAAAGGTCCATGCAACAGATCGTAGGGGGCCCTGAACGCCTATGTCTCTACCGGTCTCCAGTGTTTACCCCACTTGCTAAACATGAATGACACTGTTGCCCTACCATCCCATGCATCCTCACCTGTGCCTAACTCCAAACGCCATCATAACCCTCAACCAGAGCTCTGATACCAATCTGTCACGACCCCCTCCCCACAAAGTGTACCCCTCCTGGGCCGGCAATGTGAGAAGGGAGATAGTGACCCCCGAGTCCCGCCTCCAGTAGGCCCCGGGTTGGCGACTAGCACCGAGGGTATAATACACACACAAATGGGAGGCATTACCCTCTAAGAGAACACATGCAGAAGAGAGAGATAGAATAGACTCCAATCAATTCCAACTCAGAACTGAAATATAAAAGGAAACCAAGTACATATATGAAATATCATGCAAAAGTACTACAACTGAAGGGGAAACTAAAAGTACCCAAAATAAAGAAAAACGGCAGCGACCACGAGCCCAAACAGCTCCTCCTCCAACCACAAGCTAGTAGTAACCCGCTTGATCTGCAACCTGCTCCAAGTGACCTGAAAAACAGTTTATATGTACATAGGGTGAGTATAATAGTATACTCAGTAGGATCCTCCCCAAGCCTCTCGTGCAAAGGTAAAGAAAGCATGCTAAAGCCCAGTGAACAACAAGTGAAACTAACTCGTCACCTAAACAGGTATACTATGTTCCCAACCTCACCATGGCTACTCTCACCAAGTAACGCATACAAGAATATAGCATATAGTAAAGAATATCAAGGGTACCCCACTACTAATTCCCCACTGGTTTGCCGCTTTGCCCCAACGACATACGTCCTGTGCATCTCTCTCCAAAGGCTTGCCCATAGACACCTGGGCTAAGCTCCACAATCTGCACCTCGTGCACCACATAGGCTTGCCCACAGACACCTGGGCTAAGCACCACACCATCCTCACAACCAAAGTAACCAGGTAGTTTCCGGGAGCCACCATAGATTGTATAACGTGTATCATACGTCGAGTATTAAACCTCAATCCATCACAGCCCATACGCCGAGTAAGGATCCTCAAGCCATCACAGCCTATACACGTTACACCTATAGTAGTCCATAGGATACTATATCCAGAATATATGTGTGGGAAATAACCACAAGCCATTACAGCCCTCTACACACATATATGGGTTAACTAACCGTTGTGCCTCATGGCACAAGTATCTACTAAGAGAAGAGAGCGGGGCCAAAGGGGGTAGTCAGCCATTCAACCTCCCATCAGAATGTTGGGGAAAACACCCCCCAGGGCTCAGAATCCCCGGGGTGTCAGTTGCCCTTACCGACAGGGTGGAGTAGCGTATAGAAACACAAAAAGTACAGAATATATAAGTAACTCACATCCACACTATGGGCATTACCTAGTCTTAGATACAACTGCAGCTAACGTCTCTCAGACTCCAGGCTGCTACTTCAAGGACTAGGTATCCTACAAGCACACAACCATTGAGGAGCTTTATTAGATTATTCCATTCTCATTTTATCAGTTCCACTGTATGTTAATTAATTCTTTAAACATTAATTAAGTATTAACAATTCCACATTAAACTGAATTGGCATCACATTAAAAAACAACTGCTCCTTTTTAAGATTCACATCACCTTTAAATTTCAACATCTCCATCCCTGTGGATTTTCACCATTTAATCAAACATTCATTACAGAATTACTTTTCCACATTCCCATGCATTCTAGAAAAACATCCTATGATTCTAAACACAAAGGAGGCTGAACACGGTGAATAGATGTACTACCCGTCGAGTCTTTGCCTCCTATAGAAAGATCATATACCCATTCTCCCTCAAGAGGCTAGACACGGAAAGCACGTGGCATACCCCGCGCGTCTTCGCCTCCTTCGGAATAAGGGTAGCAAGACCAGCTGCCTTGAGCAGTGGGGAAAAGCAAAGTAGATTAACATTCAAGAAAACCGCAAGCAACCATCAACCACATCCATCCCATTCCATCACCCCCGGTGTCCTCCCTGACACCCATATGCATAAACTGATGCATCTCGCCACACTAGGCGTAATCTGATTCCATAACCACAAGGCCTCCATGCCTCCACATATCACAACATCCATCCAGGCTCACAGCACAGCACAAGCAGCAGGAAAACAAACATCACAAAATGGGCTCTCAGCCCTTTAACAAGGCATTCAGCCTTCAAACACAATGAGCACTCAGAGTTCCAAACCACAAGGCATTCAGCCTTACAAGAAAGCGGGTAACTCAGAACCCTTTTGAAATTCCCACATAATCTGTTTTCTAATCCATATGGATTTGGCAGATTTGTTATTCGTAGGTTCCAATCATGGATACCTAATCATCAAGCTATCACAATTAAATAACCATGCTTACTTCCCTAGTTTTATTATCCTCAGATTAGAAAAACTACAACAACGACAATAACCAGATTAATTTACATGCCTCTTTATCTTTAGACAATTAATTAATAATTAATTCCGGCTTTACGTTCATTATCAATTTCTATCATGAACGAACAACAAATCAATGAAAACATAGATATCACTATATCTAGGAAAACATGAGGCAAACCGTTATCACGGTATAAAGCAACAATATGCGATCAACCAATTCTTTTAATCTGGTTCAAGTATTTAATTAGGTAAATTTCATTGTGATCCAAAGGGATAAATCATGCTAATTCTACGATTGCACATATACAATTAGAGAAGCCATGAATCCCCTACCTCGAAGAGTTCTTGACGTCCTTTATCCACACAGCGGGCCACAATTCTTATCTCACGACAACTTATGTGGAAGAATGATTGACACAGCTTGGTTGCATCAAAACAAAGAAGAACCAATCCTAGGAGTAAAGATTGATTGTGCAACTCCTACAGAAATGATTGAAAGGTTCTATCACCTCTTAGTTGAGAACAAAGGGAAAGAACAAGGGAGAATGATATCTCATCCCTTTTTAAGATTTAACGAGGTGGTGGTTTAAGATCCGGTTAATTCTCCATTAAAAACGGATCACATTAACCCATGCGGTTTGACCAAGTAAAACATTCCAAGCCTTAGGAATAGTTAATATAGGATTTATGGAATTTGAATCGGCCTTAAGAGCCCTTAAAATAAGGCTTTAAATGTATTTTACGTCAAAAGAAACGTCAGAAGGGGAAAAACTGTAGGAGTCTGGAAACACTGTTCACCCACTGTTACTGTACATGAAACCGATCTGTGAAACCGATCAGTGAAACTGATCTATCACACCGATCCATGAAACCGATCTGTGAAACTGATCTGTCACACCGATCTGTGAAACCGATCTGTGAAACCGATCTGTGAAACCGATATATGAAACTGATCTGTCACACCGATCTGTGAAACTGATCTGTGAAACCGATCTGTGAAACTGATCTGTGAAACTGATGTGTCACACCGATCTGTGAAACCGATCTGTGAAACTGATTTGTGAAACTGATCTGTCACAACGATCTGTGAAACCGATCTGTCACACCAATCTGTGAAACCGATCTGTCAGACCGATCGGTGAGACCGATCTGTTACTGTTCATAAAACTGGAAACACTGTTCACAGAACTGGAAAATTGGAAAAGTGTTGGGGTAAGTCCTCTTGGCCTCCCAGAACACCTCCAACACCAACATTTCACAAAGTAATGGACCGGAGAGGTCTGGGCCATTACAGTTCAGCTCAGAGTGGTCAGCCTGGGTCGCCGGGCCGTGGTGCAGGCCAGTCTTTCGCCATGGAGTAGACTTATCATGAGCAGAATCCTAACCCTTCTATATTTCGAGGTATGGTTTTAGTAGCCTCAGTTTTATCTTTATCTCTTATCAATACTAGTGCTACACATATCTTTATATTTTTTGTTGTCGTGGAGATCCTTGGGCTCTGCTTTTTTTTCTGCTGACTCATTGACACTAGACACACCTTTGGTGATGAGGACATCTAGTGTACACTAGTGTATATAGTGCCCTATCAAGGATTCAGGGTATCATTTCATATTGGATCTCTACGTCCTAGAGATGACAGGCTATGATTTCATCCTCGGGATGGACTGGTTGGTTCCCTTCCAGGAAGTTGTCGACTTTTATCGTCGCAAAGTGAGTTTTCTTTCACCAGAGGGTGAATCTTTTCTTCATAGAGGCGAATGGGATGTTCAGGTGAGTCGAGCAGGACTCGAGCATCATGGGCTAGGAAAGGTGATGACCCAGATTGCTAGTATTTTATCTGGATGATCAAGGGACTTCATAGTTGGACTTTCCTCTAGTGGTGGATCGTTTCAAAGATGTCTTTCCAGAGGACTTTTTGGGTTTTCCTCTGGATCGTGAGGTAGAATTTTCTATTGAGCTCATGCCAGGAGAAGCACCGGTGTCCATTCCTCCTTATAGGATGGCTAAACCTGAGTTGTAGGAGCTCAAGAAGCAGTTGGACGTGTTGTAGGAAAAGGGTTTCATCCAACCCAGTACTTCTCCTTGGAGTTCGCATGTCCTATTTTCGAAGAAGGAAGACGACACCCTTCAGATTCGTGTGGACTATCATAAGCTGAACCAGTTGACGGTCAAGAACCGATATCCCTTGCCAAGGATTGATGATTTCTTCGATCAACTTCGAGGAGACTGGGTGTTCTTGAAGATCTACTTGAGGTCCAGTTATCACCAGTTGCGCGTTAGACCATCAGATGTACCTATGACAACCTTCAAGAGCAGGTATGGTCTATACGAGTATACAGTCATTCCGTTCGGTCTCATGAATTCCCCTGCAGTTTTCATGGCACTGATGAACCGAGTGTTCCTTCCTTACTTGGATTCATTCTTCATGGTCTTCGTGGACGATATCTTGGTGTACATTCACACTCGACACGACCATGCTGCACATCTTGAGATCGTTCTGAGTACAATGAGAGAGCATCAGCTTTATGATAAACTCTCTAAGTTCCACTTTTGGATGGAACAGATTCACTTCTTGGTTCAAATCATCTCAAAGGCAGGAGTATCCGTGGACCCAGAGAAAGTGAGAGATATAGTCTCCTGGGAGCAGCTGAAGAACGTCTTTGAGGTACAGAGTATCCTAGGGCTGGCTGGATACTACCGATGCTTCATTCCAGACATTGCGCGCCTAGAATCACCTTTGACAGGTCTGACCAAGAAGGGGTTGATATTCTTATGGTTAGATTCCTGTGAGATAGCCTTCCATGAGTTAAAGGGAAGGTTGACATCGACACCGATACTAGTCTTTCTAGAGCCAGGAATGAGCTATACAGTCTACTGTAATGCCTCAGGTATCAGGCTAGGAGTTGTTCTTATACAGGGAGATGAATTCATTGTGTACAGGTCTCGGCAGTTGGGGCCACATGAGAGGAACTACCCTACGCACGATCTGGATTTGGATGATATTCTTCATGCCTTACGATGTTGGAGACACTATCTTTTGGGAGAGAACTTTTTTTATTAACTGACCACAAGAGTCTCAAGTATATCTTCACTCAGCATGATCTGAATCTGAGGCAGCACAGGTGGGTCGAGTATCTTCAGTCATTTGATTTTGTGCTTTCCTATATGCTGGGAAAGGGAAACGCCGTGGCTGATGCGCTGAGTAGGAGAACTCAGATTTAGGAAGATCAGGAGGCCAACAGTGAGTGTAAAATGATGGTTCTGTTCTCTGAGATTCATCTAGAGGTGCACGACAGACAGTGACAGACATACCTATCTTCTGTAGCTATTACCTCTACACTTCTTGATCAGGTAAGGATGAGGCAGTTGACACACTCAGAAGGCTTATTCTTGCGGGAGAGTGTGTCAGGAGAGGACCCTCTTCCTGGATAGACACTGGGCGAGGATGAGATCTTGCGTTTCCAGGGAGGCGTATGGCTGCCAGCAGACATACGCGAGGAGCTGATGCGGGATTTTCATTCCTCTATTTGGCCAGTTCATCCCGGCATCCCCAAGATGTATTGGGACCTTCATCGCCAATACTGGTGACCAGGTATGAAGAAGTATGTTGCTGTTTTTGTTATGATATGTTCTACTTGTCAGCAGGTGAAAGCAGAGCATCAGTGACCAGTGGGTATTTTGTAGTAGTTACCCATTCTGGAGTGGAAGTGGAACGCTGTTGTGATGGACTTCGTGACCGGGTTGCCAAGATCGCCTCGGGGGATCGATTCTGTTTGGGTTGTCGTCGACAGGCTCCCGAAGGTTTCCCACTTCTTACTGATCAAGGAGACCTTCAAGGTCGATGATCTGGGACGACTTTACATCATAAATATTGTTTGTCTTCATGGAGTTCCACGCTCTATTGATTCAGACAGAGATGTGCACTTTACCTCTTGGTTTTGATAGGTACTTCAAAAGGCCTTGGGTACACATGTACTTTTGAGTACAACTTACCATCACTAGATAGATGGCCAGTCCGAGCGCAGAATCCAGGTTCTTGAAGATATGATCCGGGCTTGCATCCTTGACTTTGGCGGTTCTTGGGAGAAGAATATTCCTCTGCTGAAGTTCTCCTACAACAACGGTTTCCAGGCGACCATTCAGATGGCACGATATGATGCTTTGTATGGTAGGCCATTCCGATCACCCTTATGCTGGCTGGAGGCAGGAGAGGCAGCTCTACTGGGAGCATGTAATGGCCCAGACCTCTCCGGTCCATTACTTTGTGAAATTTTGGTGTTGGAGGTGTTCCGGGAGGTCAAGGGGACTTATCCCCAACACTTTTCCAATTTTCCAGTTCTGTGAACAGTGTTTCCAGTTTTATGAACAGTAACAGATCGGTCTCACCGATCGGTCTGACAGATCGGTTTCATAGATCGGTGTGACAGATCGGTTTCACAGATTGGTCTGACAGATCGGTTTCATAGATCGGTGTGACAGATTGGTTTCACAGATCGGTCTGACAGATCGGTTTCACAGATCGGTGTGACAGATCGGTTTCACAGATCGGTGTGACAGATCGGTTTCACAGATCGGTCTGACAGATCAGTTTCATAGATCGGTGTGACCGATCGGTTTCACAGATCGGTCTGACATATCGGTTTCACAGATCGGTGTGACAGATCAGTTTCACAGATCGGTGTGACAGATCGGTTTCACAGATCGGTCTGACAGATCGGTTTCACAGATCGGTGTGACAGATCGGTTTCAAAGATCGGTTTCACAGATCAGTTTCACAGATCGGTGTGACAAATCATTTTTACAGATCGGTTTCACAGATCAGTTTCATAGATTGGTGTGACGGATCAGTTTCATAGATCGGTTTCATAGATCGGTTTCACGGATCGGTGTGACAGATCAGTTTCACAGATCGGTTTCATGTACAGTAACGGTGGGTGAACAGTGTTTCCAGACTCCTACAGTTTTGCCCCTTTTGACGTTTCTTTTGACGAAAATACATTTAAAGCCTTATTTTAAGGGCTCTTAAGGCCGATTCAAATTCCATAAATCCTATATTAATTATTCCTAAGGGTTGGAATGTTTTACTTGGTCAAACCGCGTGGGTTAATGCGATCCGTTTTTAATGGAGAACTAACCGGATCTTAAACCGCCACCTCGTTAAATCTTAAAAAGGGATGAGATATCATTCTCCCCTGTTCTTTCCCTTTGTTCTCAACTGAGAGGTGCTAGAACCTTTCAATCCTTTCCGTAGGAGTTGCACAATCAATCTTTACTCCTAGGATTGGTTCTGCTTTGTTTTGATGCAACCAAGCTGTGTCGATCATTCTTCCACATAAGTTGTCGCGAGAGAAGGATTGTGGCCCGCTGTGTGGATAAAGGACGTCAAGAACTCTTCGAGGTAGGGGATTCATGGCTTCTCTAATTTTTTATGTGCAATCGTATAATTAGCATGATTTATCCCTTTGGATCACAATGAAATTGACCTAATTAAATAATTGAACCGGATTAAAAGAATTGGTTGATCGCATGTTGTTGATTTATACCGTGATAACGGTTTGCCTCATGTTTTCCTAGATATAGTGATATCTATGTTTTATTTGATTCGTTGTTCGTTCATGATTGAAATTGATAATGAACGTAAATCCAGAATTAATTGTTAATTAATTGGCTAAAGATAAAGAGGCATGTAAATTAATCTGGTTGTTGCCGTTGTTGTAGTTCTAATTTGAGGATAATAAAATTAGGGAAGTAAGCATGGTTATTTAATTGTGATAGCTTACTGATTAGGTATCCATGATTGGAACCTACGAATAACAAATCTGCCAATTCCATATTGATTAGAAAACAGATTATGTGGGAATTTCAAAAGGGTTCTGAGTTACCCGCTTGCTTGTAAGGATGGATGCCTTGTGGTTTGGAGATCTGAGTTCTCATTGTGTTTGAAGGCTGAATGCCTTGTTAAAGGGACGAGAGCCCATTTTGTGATGTTTGTTTTCCTACTGCTTGTGCTGTGACGTGAGCCCGGATGGATTTTGTGATATGTGGAGGCATGGAGACTTGTGGTTGTGGCAGCGGATGACGCCTAGTGTGGCGAGATTCATCAGTTTATGCATATGGGTGTCGGGGAGGACACCAAGGGTGATGGTATGAGATGAATGTGATGGTTTGATGTTGGTGGTTTGGTTTGGTTGTTTATCTGCTTTACTTTTCCCCACTGCTCAAGGCAGCTAGTCTTGATTACCCTCCTTCCGAAGGAGGCGAAGACACGCGGGGTATGCCACGTGCTTTCCGTGTTTAGCCTCCCGATGCAGGATGGATCTATGCTCTTTCTATAGGCGGCAAAGACTCGACGGGTAGTATATTTACTCACCGTGTTGAGCCTCCTTTGTGTTTAGAAGCATAGGATGCTTTTCTAGAATGCCTGGGAATGTGGAAAAGTAAATCGGTAAGGAATGTTTGATTAAATGGTGAAAATCTACAGGAATGGAGATGCTAGAATTTAAAGGTGATGTGAATCTTAAAAAGGAGCAGTTGTTTTTGAAAGTGATGCCAATTCAGATTAATGTGGAATTGTTCATTCTTAATTAATGTTTAAAGAATTAATTAACGTACAGTGGAACTGATAAAATGAGAATGGAGTAATCTAATAAAGCTCTTCAATTGGTTGTGTGGTTATAGGATACCTAGTCTTTGAAGTAGCAGCTTGGAGTCTGAGAGACGTTAGCTGCAGTTGTATCTAAGACTAGGTAATTCCCATAGTGTGGATGTGAGTTACTTATATATATTCTATACTTTTTGTGTTTTTATATGCTACTCCACCCTGTCGGTAAGGGCAACTGACACCCTGGGGATTCTGAGCCCTGGGGGGTGTTTTCCCCAACATTCTGATGGGAGGTTGAATGGCTGACTACCCCCTTTGGCCCCGCTCTCTTCTCTTGGTAGATCTTTGTGCTGGTAGGCACAGTGGTTAGTTTTACCCATATATGTGTGTAGAGGGCTGTGATGGCTTGTGGTTATTTCCCACACATATATTCTGGATATAATATCCCATGGACGACTATAGGTGTAACGTGTATAGGCTATAATGGCTTGAGGATCCTTACTCAGAGTATGGGCTGTAATGGCTTGAGGTATTATACCCGATGTATGATACACGTTATACGAGCTGTGGTGGCTCCCAGAAACTACCTGGTTACTTTAGGTTGTGAGGACGGTGTGGTGCTTCGCCCAGGTGTCTGCGGGCAAGCCTATGTGGTGCAAGAGGTTAAGATTGTGGAGCTTAGCCCAGGTGTCTGCGGGCAAGCCTTTAGAGAGAGATGCACGGACGTATGTCGTTGGGGAAAAGCAGAAAACCAGTGGGGAAGTAGTAGCGGGGTACCCTTTATATTCTTTACTATATGCTATATTCTTGTATGCGTTACTTGGTGAGAGTAGCCATGGTGAGGTTGGGAACATAGTATACCTATTTAGGTGACGAGTTAGTTTCACATTTTTGTTCATTGGGCTTTAGCATGCTTTATTTACTTTTTCACGAGAGGCTTGGGGAGGATCCTACTGAGTATACTATTATACTCACCCTATGTACATATAAACTGTTTTTCAGGTCACTTGGAGCAGGTTGGAGATCAAGCGGGTTACTACTAGCTTGTGGTTGGAGGAGGAGCTGTTTGGGCTCGTGATCGCTGCCGTTTTTCATTATTTGGGGTACTTTTAGTTTCCCCTTTAGTTGTAGTACTTTTTCATGAAATTCCATATATTTACTTGGTTTCCTGTTATATTTCAGTTCTGAGTTGGAGTTGATTGGAGTCTATTCTATCTCTCTCTTCTGCATGTGTTCTCTTAGAGGGTAATGCCTCCCATTTGTATGTTATTATACCCTCGGTGCTAGTCGCCAACTCGGGGCCTACTGGAGGCGGGACTCGGGGGGTCATTATCTCCCTTCTCACATTGCCGGCCGAGGAGGGGTACACTTTGTGGGGAGGGGGTCGTGACAGAGTGGTATCAGAGGTCTGGTTGAGGGATAGGATGGAGTTTGGAGTTAGGCACGGGTGAGGATGCATGGGATGGTAGGGCAACGGTGTCATTCATGTTTAGTAAGTGGGGTAAACACTGAAGACCGGCAGAGACATAGGCGTTCAGGGCCCCCTATGATCTGTTGCACGGACCTTTAAGTTTACGATGGCTACTAAACAAAGTGATACTGGTTGCAGGGTAGATACCTAGGAAAGGATCATGCATCATTATTCTTTGCGCCTGTGTTTGAATGGGTAGACCTTGGGATAGGCAACCAAAAATTAATAAAGCAAAATAATTAATTAATAAATGTTGAGTCTTCCATATTCCAGCCTTAGGAGCCCTAACAGTTGTTATTTTACAGGTATGGCTCCAGGTCGACGTCCTCGTCAGGTTTGCGCAGAAGATGTCCAGCAGGCTGTTCCAGTAGATCGCCGCCGGGTAGAGGTTGACGACGATGACACTTGGAGGAAGACTCTCCGAGAGTTCCAGCGCCAGAGTCTACAGAAGTACGAGGGCTCCGTTTCAGATGCAGTCATAGAAGACTGGTTGGAGGAGGTCGAGATAGGATTCAGTTTGATTCGTGCTCGGAAGGAACACTGGGTGTCCTTGGTTGTGCCGATGCTGCGTGGAGCAGCGAGGAAGTGGTGGTTCTTGTTCCTCGGTGATCGTGAGGAGTCAGCGATCTCATGGGAGGAGTTTCGAGACAGGTTTAGAGTCGAGTTTCTTTCATCGACTGCGAAGGCGTCCAGTCGCCAGGAGCTAATCACCCTTCGACAGGGGAGCTCCAATGTTCAAGAGTTTGGAATCTGTTTCAGGAACCTTCTACGATATGCTTCAGACCTGTTACCAGATGATGAGGCCAGGGCGAGGCATTTCGAGGAGGCTTTGCGTCCAGAGATCCAGTGCCAGGTCACCCCATTTATGCTGAAGACATATCTTGTGGTGCTGGCAAGGGTAGAGGTTGTTGAGAGGACTTTGACTAGGACTGGATCATCACGAGAGGGGAATCGTCATGATTCCTCACAAAGTAGAGTTGTGGTCCGGGGTTCCCGGTTTTCAGGACAGAAGAGTTTCCGTTCACCTGGGGGTAGGTCCCAGCCCTTCCCATCTCGTTTCTCCGGAGGAAGCATCTCTCAGGCCTATGCCAAGGGATCAGGCGCTTGTTTTTCTTGTGGTGGTCGTGGTCATCAGCAGCGGGAGTGCCCGACTTTTCAGAGCAGTCATCGTGCACCAGGCGCTCCACTCCAGGTTCCTCCGTTGAGGCAGTTCCAGCCGAGGCAGCAGCAGCAGGTTGCACCAGCTTTAGATCACCAGAGTGTAGATGGAGCAGGCAGAGGACAGCCCCATGACGCTCCCCGTCCTCAGAGAGCAGAGCGCGGCCGTGGTGGTGGTCGTCATCAGGGTCAGAGAAGCCATGGAGGTGGTCGTGGTCAGCTTCATGCTCTAGCGTTGCCAGCTCCAGGCGAGCCAGACATCGTCCGAGGTACCCTTTGCTTGTTTTCTACCTTGGTGTATGCCTTGTTTGATTCAGGAGCGACACACTCCTTTATATCCCCTACCCTTGTCCACACTTTGGGACTTGAGGTAGAGAGGCTTCCAGTGCCCTTGGTGTTGACTACACCAGTTGGAGGTCGAGCTAGCTTGTTTGAAGTATGTAGAGACTGTGAGCTAGTGTTGGGGCAGCACCGCTCTTGGGGAGATTTCCTACGTTTACGAATACAACCATATGATGTCACCCTCGGCATGGATTGGTTGTATTCGGTGCAGGCTATTGTGGATTGCTATAGGAAGAAGGTCGTTTTCTTTGATGAAGACGGAGAGGAAGTAGTGCTTTTTGTGAGAGAGATCCTTGGATGAGTCATAGATGAGTTCCATCCTTATCATCCATGATGGCTGGGATGATGCTGAGTTCTTCAAAGGTTCAACAGTTGGCGTTTCCTAGGGTCGTAGAGGAGTACCCTGACGTCTTTCCAGAAGAGGTTGTATCCTTACCCCCTCGAAGAGAGATCGAGTTTGGGATCGAGCTACAGCCAGGAGCATCTCATATCTCTATGTCTCCGTATAGGATGGCCCCTTCTGAGTTACGAGAGCTACGTATACAGCTCGATGGTCTGTTGCAGTGTGGTTTTGTTCGGCCAAGTGTGTCACCGTGGGGTGCACCAGTTTTGTTTGTGAAAAAGGCTGATGGCAGTTTGCGGTTGTGCGTTGATTATCGTCGGTTAAACAAAGTGACAATAAAGAACCGCTATCCTCTCCCGCGGATTGATGACCTATTTGATCAACAGAAGGGTGCAATTTGGTTTTCAAAAATAGACTTGCGGTCAGGATATCATCAGATGCGTGTAAAGGATGAGGATATCCCGAAGACTGCTTTCCGCTATCGTCATGGGCATTATGAGTTTGTTGTAATGCCATTCGGCGTGACAAATGCTCCAGCTGTTTTCATGGGGTTGATGAATGCTGTGTTCCGTGAATTCCTGGACAAGTTTGTTGTGGTTTCCATCGACGACATCCTTGTGTACTCCACATCTGAAGAGGAGCATGCAGAGCATCTACGAGCCGTTTTGGGAGTTCTTCGCCAACATCGGTTGTTTGGGAAGTTGTCCAAGTGTGAGTTCTGGGCTCGAGAAGTTCATTTATTAGGACATGTTGTGTCCCAACAGGGAGTAGCTGTGGATCCTTTGAATATAGAAGCAGTGGTGTCTTGGCCAGCCCCCAAGACCGTGTCAGAGGTTCGAAGTTTCCTTGGTCTCACAGGCTATTATAGGAGATTTGTAGCCAATTTCTCCCGAGTTGCGACTCCTCTAACAGCTTTGACCAAGAAGGATCAAGCGTTCATATGGACTGATCAGTGTCAGGCAACTTTCGAATATCTAAAGAAGAAGTTGGTAAGTGCTCCAGTCCTTTGTCTTCCAGCGGAGGGAGTCCAGTTTGATGTTTTCTGTGATACTTCACATCTGGGGCTAGGCTGTGTTCTCATGCAGCAGAGGTCAGTTGTTTCTTATGGATCTCGGCAGTTGCATCCCCATGAACGCAACTATGCCACCCATGATCTTGAGTTGGCAGCCGTGGTGTTTGTGCTGAAGTTTTGGAGACATTACCTCATTGGAGAGCGCTTTGTGGTTTTCACCAATCATAAGAGTTTGAGGTATGTTTTCTCCCAACGTGACTTGAACTTGAGGCAGCGTCGGTGGATGGAGTTCTTGCAGGAATACGACTTCGAAATATCGTATACACCTGGAAAAGGTAATGTTGTTGCTGATGCACTGAGCCTAAAGTCACGTAATGATGTTGTGCATGAATCTGGTGATTCCTGGAGAGTGATGGAAGAGCTATCAGCTTTGCATCTTGATATGGGAGAAGTTTGGGGAAGAGGTTGTCTTTTCCAGATGATGGTGTAGTCATCCCTGATGAAAAAGGTGGAAGAGTCTCAGTTGGGTGATCTAGAGGTGGAAGTTTGGAGAGAGAGAGTTGTATGTGGTGAGGCCCGTGATGGTTGGTCGGAGGATGAACAACACCGAGTGTTGTATCATGGCAGGCTTTTTGTTCCCTTGGCGATGCGCGAGACGGTTCTCTGAGAGTTCCATAGTTCACCCTTGGCGGTACATCCTGGTGTGACGAAGATGTATCGATCCTTGAGGAGTCAGTTTTGGTGGCCCGGGCTGAAGCGTACAGTTGCAGAATGTGTGTCTCGATGTTTAGTCTGCCAGAAGGTGAAGGCCGAACACTGTGTTCCTGGTGGTCTTCTCCAGCACTTAGAGATTCCTCAGTGGAAGTGGGAGGACATTTCAATGGACTTTGTTACAGGTTTAACTCGAGATCCGGGAGGACATGATGCTATATGGGTGGTAGTGGATCGTTTAACTAAATCGGCCCACTTCATAGCGATCAAGGAGTCGAGCTCAGTGGAAGTTTTGTCGAGGCAGTATCTGGAGGAGGTGGTGAGGCTTCACGGAGTTCCTAAGACGATCATTTCTGATCGAGATCCTCGTTTTACCTCTAGGGTGTGGAGAGGTCTCCAGCATGCTTTTGGCTCTCAACTGTGCCTTAGCACTGCTTTTCATCCTCAAACGGATGGTCAGACAGAGCGAACAATCCAGACTCTTGAAGACATGTTGCACTCTTGTGTTCTTGATTTTGGAGGTTCATGGGTGAAGCACTTACCCTTGGTAGAGTTCGCTTACAATAATAGTTTTCACTCTACCATCGGCATAGAGCCGTTTGAAGCCTTCTATGTCCGGCCATGCCGTTCTCCATTGTGCTGGACTGGGGTCGGAGAGTCCGCAATTCTCGGACCAGAACTAGTGCAGAATACAACAGAGATGGTTCAAGTGATTCGTGAGAGGATAAAGACAGCACAAGATAATCAGAAATCTTATGCTGATCAAAGAAGGAGACCCTTAGAGTTTAATGTTGGGGATCATGTGTTTCTAAAGGTGACTCCCCGTCGTGGGCAGCGAAGGTTTGGTCGCGGAAGTAATCTTTCTCCCCATTTTGTTGGGCCTTTTGAGGTGTTAGCTCGTGTTGGAGGTGTGGCGTATCGAGTAGAACTTCCCCCTCTGATGAGTCAGATACATGATGTTTTCCATGTATCGCAGCTCCGTCGTTACCTTCATGATGAATCTCATGTTATCGATTGGGGAGAGATCGATATTGATGATGATGCAACCTTCGAGGAGCGACCTATGGAGATCCAAGACCGCAAGGAGAAAGTGTTGTGTGGGCGTTCTATCCCCTTAGTTCGTGTCTTGTGGCGACACGGTGGCATGGAGGAGAGTACCTGGGAGCGTGAGTCACAGATACATGCTCAGTACCCAGAGTTGTTTAATGTTTAACTCCTTTCATGTAATGATGTTTCCTCTCTGGTTAGACCTTTCATGTTTTATTTATGTACCTTTGATGTGATGTTGTGAATGAATTATTTGGGTATGGATTGTTTGTTCCCGGATGTCAGAGTTTTGTTCCATCTTTTGAACAACTCATGGTGGTTTTCCCCTGAGAAGTATCTTATGGGGTGGTTGTTCGGACCCCTCTTCTCTTCTGGGATGGTTTTTAATTCTCGAGGATGAGAATGTTTTGAGAGGTATCTAATGTAATGTCCCGGACCTCTCTGGTCCATTACTTTGTGAAATTTTGGTGTTGGAGGTGTTCCGGGAGGTCAAGGGGACTTATCCCCAACACTTTTCCAATTTTCCAGTTCTGTGAACAGTGTTTCCAGTTTTATGAACAGTAACAGATCGGTCTCACTGATCGGTCTGACAGATCGGTTTCACCGATCGGTGTGACAGATCGATTTCATATATCGGTCTGACAGATCGGTTTCACAGATCGGTGTGACAGATCGGTTTCACAGATCGGTGTGACAGATTGGTTTCACAGATCGGTGTGACAGATCGGTTTCACAGATCGCTGTGACAGATCGGTTTCACAGATCGGTGTGACAGATCGGTTTCACAGATCGGTCTGACAGATCGGTTTCACAGATCGGTGTGACAGATCAGTTTCACAGATCGGTTTCACAGATCGGTCTGACAGATCGGTTTCACAGATCGGTGTGACAGATCAGTTTCACAGATCGGTTTCACAGATCAGTTTCACAGATCGGTGTGACAGATCAGTTTCACAGATCGGTGTGACAGATCAGTTTCACAGATCGGTTTCACAGATCGGTTTCACAGATCGGTGTGACAGATCAGTTTCACAGATCGGTTTCACAGATTGGTTTCACGGATCGGTGTGACAGATCAGTTTCACAGATCGGTTTCATGTACAGTAACGGTGGGTGAACAGTGTTTCCAGACTCCTACAGTTTTTCCCCTTTTGACGTTTCTTTTGACAAAAAATACATTTAAAGCCTTATTTTAAGGGCTCTTAAGGCCGATTCAAATTCCATAAATCCTATATTAATTATTCCTAAGTCTTGGAATGTTTTACTTGGTCAAACCGCGTGGGTTAATGCGATCCGTTTTTAATGGAGAATTAACCGGATCTTAAACCGCCACCTCGTTAAATCTTAAAAAGGGATGAGATATCATTCTCCCTTGTTCTTTCCCTTTGTTCTCAACTGAGAGGTTCTAGAACCTTTCAATACTTTCCGTAGGAGTTGCACAATCAATCTTTACTCCTAGGATTGGTTCTGCTTTGTTTTGATGCAACCAAGCTGTGTCGATCATTCTTCCACATAAGTTGTCGCGAGAGAAGGATTGTGGCCCACTGTGTGGATAAAGGACGTCAAGAACTCTTCGAGGTAGGGGATTCATGGCTTCTCTAATTGTTTATGTGCAATCGTAGAATTAGCATGATTTATCCCTTTGGATCACAATGAAATTGACCTAATTAAATACTTGAACCGGATTAAAAGAATTGGTTGATCGCATGTTGTTGCTTTATACAGTGATAACGGTTTCCCTCATGTTTTCCTAGATATAGTGATATCTATGTTTTCTTTGATTTGTTGTTCGTTCATGATAGAAATTGATAATGAACGTAAAGCCGGAATTAATTGTTAATTAATTGGCTAAAGATAAAGAGGCATGTAAATTAATCTGGTTGTTGCCGTTGT
The DNA here is from genome assembly GCA_963277665.1 of Viscum album. Taxonomy (NCBI): domain Eukaryota; kingdom Viridiplantae; phylum Streptophyta; class Magnoliopsida; order Santalales; family Viscaceae; genus Viscum; species Viscum album. The sequence continues at coordinate 259,421,460 of OY728165.1, read as the reverse complement.
TGTAGTTCTAATTTGAGGATAATCAAATTAGGGAAGTAAGCATGGTTATTTAATTGTGATAGCATACTGATTAGGTATCCATGATTGAAACCTACGAATAACAAATCTTCCAATTCCATATGGATTAGAAAACAGATTATGTGGGAATTTCAAAAGGGTTCTGAGTTACCCGCTTGCTTGTAAGGCTGGATGCTTTGTGGTTTGGAGCTCTGAGTGCTCATTGTGTTTGAAGGCTGAATGCCTTGTTAAAGGGCCGAGAGCCCATTTTGTGATGTTTGTTTTCCTACTGCTTGTCCTGTGATGTGAGTCCGGATGGCTGTTGTGATATGTGGAGGCATGGATACTTGTGGTTGTGGCAGCGGATGACGCCTAGTGTGGCGAGATGCATCGGTTTATGCATATGGGTGTCGGGGAGGACACTAAGGGTGATGGTATGAGATGAATGTGATGGTTTGATGTTGGTGGTTTGGTTTGGTTGTTTATCTGCTTTACTTTTCCCCACTACTCAAGGAAGCTGGTCTTGATTACCCTCTTTCTGAAGGAGGAGAAGACATGCGGGGTATGCCACGTGCTTTCTGTGTTTAGCCTCCCGATGGAGGATGGGTCTATGCTCTTTATATAGGCGGAAAAGACTCGACGGGTAGTATATTTACTCACCGTGTTGAGCCTCCTTTGTGTTTAGAAGCATAGGATGCTTTTATAGATTGCCTGGGAATGTGGAAAAGTAATTCGGTAAGGAATGTTTGATTAAATGGTGAAAATCTACGGGAATGGAGATGCTGGAATTTAAAGGTGATGTGAATCTTAAAAAGGAGCAGTTGTTTTTGAAAGTGATGCCAATTCAGATTAATGTGGAATTGTTCATTCTTAATTAATGTTTAAAGAATTAATTAACGTACAGTGGAACTGATAAAATGAGAATGGAGTAATCTAATAAAGCTCTTCAATTGGTTGTGTGCTTATAGGATACCTAGTCTTTGAAGTAGCAGCTTGGAGTCCGAGAGACGTTATCTGCAGTTGTATCTAAGACTAGGTAATGCCCATAGTGTGGATGTGAGTTACTTATATATATTCTGTACTTTTTGTGTTTCTATATGCTACTCCACCCTGTCGGTAAGGGCAACTGAAACCCCGGGGATTCTGAGCCCTGGGGGGTGTTTTCACCAACATTCTGATGGTAGGTTGAATGGCTGACTACCCCCTTTGGCCCCGCTCTCTTCTCTTGGTAGATCTTTGTGCTGGTAGGCACAGTGGTTAGTTTTACCCGTATATGTGTCTAGAGGGCTGTGATGGCTTGTGGTTATTTCCCACACATATATTCTGGATATAGTATCCTATGGACGACTATAGGTGTAACGTGTATAGGCTATAATGGCTTGAGGATCCTTACTCGGAGTATGGGCTGTAATGGCTTGAGGTATTATACCCGATGTATGATACATGTTATACGAGCTGTGGTGGATCCCAGAAACTACCTGGTTACTTTTGGTTGTGAGGACGGTGTGGTGCTTAGACCAGGTTTCTGCGGGCAAGACTATGTGGTGCACGAGTTGTAGATTGTGGAGCTTAGCCCAGGTGTCTGCGGGCAAGCCTTTGGAGAGAGATGCACAGGACGTATGTCGTTGGGGAAAAGTGGAAAACCAGTGGGGAAGTAGTATCAGGGTACCATTTATATTCCTTACTATATGCTATATTCTTGTATGCGTTACTTGGTGAGAGTAGCCATGGTGAGGTTGGGAACATAGTATACCTGTTTAGGTGACGAGTTAGTTTCACTTGTTGTTCACTGGGCTTTAGCATGCTTTCCTTACTTTTGCACGAGAGTCTTGTGGATGATCCTACTGAGTATACTGTTATACTCACCCTATGTACATATAAATTTTTTTTCAGGTCACTTGGAGCAGGTTGGAGATCAAGCAGGTTACTACTAGCTTGTGGTTGGAGGAGGAGCTGTTCGGGCTCGTGATCGCTGCCGTTTTTCTTTATTTTGGGTACTTTTAGTTTCCCCTTCAGTTTTAGTACTTTTGCATGACATTTCATATATGTACTTGGTTTCCTTTTATATTTCAGTTCTGAGTTGGAGTTGATTGGAGTCTATTCTATCTCTCTCTTCTGTATGTGTTCTCTTAGAGGGTAATGCCTCCCATTTGTATATTATTATACCCTCGGTGATAGTCGCCAACCCGGAGCCTACTGGAGGCGGGACTCGGGGGTCAATATCTCCCTTCTCACATTGCCGGCCCAGGAGGGGTACACTTTGTGGGGAGGGGGTCGTGACAGAGCACGTCTCGTTCAGGAGACTTCAGAGCAGATAGAGCTTATTTGAAATAGGATGGATACAGCGCAGTCCCAACAGAAGTCTTATGATGATCAGCGGAGACGACCTCTAGAGTACGAGGTCGGAGATCGGGTTTTCCTGCATGTCGCACTGAGGTTGGGACACAAGATGATTCGAAGATAGGGAAAGCTTTCACCGTGGTACATCGGGCCGTTTGAGGTGTTGGGGAGAGTGGGGCTGGTTTCTTATCAGTTGCAGTTACCTTAGAGGTATCGGGCCACGCATGATGTCTTCTACGTCTCTCAGATCTGACATTACTTTTCAGACCCGTCTCATATCTTTCAGCCTGAGGAATTTGAGCTTGAATCAGATGCGTCATTCGAGGAGAATCCTATCTGGATTTTCGATCGCTGTAAGAAGTTTCTCCGTGGGAGGTATGTTCGTCTAGTATGGGTGTTGTGGCATCATGGATGAGTATAGGACGATACCTGGGACAGGGAGGCCAATGTACAATTACAGTGGCCAGAGCTGTTCGGGGTTTCTCCTTCTCCGCCTCGTTAAGGAAATTCGGGGACGAATTTCTTTAAGGGGGGAATTTTGTAAGAACCCAGATCTTCTTTTCAGGTATTCTTTTACTTTTTCTGGAGTTTTTGAGAAAAATGAAGTTTGTGGAAAGTTTTGAAGTACACGCCGTGTACATTATGACTACATGCCGTGTACTCTTTTCCCGCTCGAAGCCATGTTTTTGTTGTGTCCGGGCCACACACACGGTGTGTAAGGGTGAGGTGGAGGCCGATTAAAGCGGGGTACAGAAAACTGAAGTACACGTCGTGTACTAAAGAAGTACACATCATGTATTTTCTTTTTTTTCATTAAACGGACTCTGGTCGCACCTGACGCACAGAAGTATCTTCTTCTTCAGTTTTCGTTCGTCCGAGGGAACTGAGGGCCACAAATCTTCTCAAACCTGTCGTGCCTCCGTCCGACCTCCGTTCCAGCCGCCGTCGATTGCATTGGAAGCTCAGCGGTGAGTTCTCTGTTCTGATTTAGCCTTGTTTCTTGATTCCTCCTCTTTTCCATGTTTTCATGGGTTGAACATTTTGTCCGTTTTCTCATATCTTCATCATTCTAAGGGGAATCTGTCATTGAGGTTCACATATATCGATCTCCTAGGAACGAGGTAGGTGGTTTGTGCCTTTCTGTAGAAAGTCTATGAATATTTTGTGTAAATTCCACCAATTCCCTTGAACAAGGAATTGGGGGTTTTCTGTTTTTGCCTTGCTGTTTGCCTACTTTACTTGATTGCTTTAGTAGATGTTTATTCTTGTGAGTACATTAATTTATTTTGTACTCAGGTTGCTTTTCCATGATTTTTTTGCCTGTTTTGCATTTTTTCAGTTTCCATGCCTAGTTGTAGGATAGTGGAACAATCTACTTGTTATGATGCTAAGCCTTAGTTGATATCCAAGTATTTCATAAAGTTTACTTGGATGATGCACGTGCGCTGAGCATGTTTTACTTTTCGACAGAGGACTGTGAGAACCTAGTGTAGTAGACCATGGGGAGAATTGATGTAAGTGCTTCTCCAGAGTGTCTTTTTATTACGATGCGAGACCACAGGTGGAATTGATGATGACTGCTTCCTCAGAGTGTCTGTAGTTCCTCGACATGAGCCACAGGGGGAATGAGACATTGAGTGCTTCCCTAGAGAGCCTTTAGTACGATACGAGACTATAGGCCGAATTGACGGTGAGTGCTTCCTTAGAGAGTATAATTTTTAGCTGAACCAGAGGGGTGAGACTGTGTGTACCTCCCAGAGGGTTGCTAGTGCTTGTAGGTTGAACCATAGGGGTTATGCTATGAGAGCTACCCAGAGGGTTACCTATTTACTTATTATTACTGGTTGTTTACTTGTGTACTTTATATGTTAGAACTGTGGACTGTAGCTGCTGTCTGCTTTCCTATTTACTACTTTTTGTACATTAATTGCCTTGTATTCATTGACTGTTAGGCACAGATCTTTGGGTGATTGCCTACTGGGATTGTATCTCACACCCTATTTGGGCCTTGTTTTTGGGCCCGAACATACTATGTTGTTGCAGGTATAGATAAGTGCAAGCACCCTTCTACTTCAGGTTCTTGATTGCACTGGAGCTGGAGAGCATGAGACTGAGTCGTGGCTTGCGATGCTGATGATTTTACTTTGTTTTTCTTTTTCACATGGTTTCAGTTGTATTTCAACACATTATTTTGTTTTCTATTTTCCTTAGATAATTGTACCTGCTGCATCTTTATCATCATTACTATATGAATTCATTGCTTCCACTGTCTGGTTTCAGTTGTTATGCATGTTGATACTACCTCCTCTATCGATTGTTGTCTTCTTTACCTTGTATACCTTACCAAATGAGGGCATAGATTCCCCAATAACATTCCAAGGCCCTTGCTTCTAGTCGACAGCCTCTGGTGTTTGGGGAAAAGTGCTTCAGGTCATGTGGCGAACGAGGTACGGGGCACCAGTGGAGGGGCTCCAAATTCGGGTCGATACAGCGGGTCTGGCCGGCTGGCCAGCCCATTCTGCCAGAGGCTGATTGGTTCGCCCAGGTGGGATGTATCTAGAAACTGCGTTTGACTCCCAACTCTCCCCACATGTCATCCATAGGGATGACACCTCACTCTGCGATCAGTTGACCGTGGCCTGGCACCACACGGCCGACCAGACTCTTGTACACGGTTGAGAGACTGCATGCCCCTGAAGAGTGTGTCTCATGGTTGTGGGCCATGTCTCTACCGCCATCTACCAGCCCAGCTAGCAGCACTTCCTGGCGCACCATCATGGCATTCCGTTAGGCTCTTCTGCAAACCACCGAGTCTACCCCGGTGGTCTGTTCTTCACGAATCCTGCACCTGCAGCCTCTATGGGGCGTCCCCTTCCCTATGATGGACTTGTTATCTTCTTTCCGCCATGTTGAACATTCATCGACCAAGACTGAACAATGAAATGGGGGGCCATGCCGTGTTCATGTCTCCCTGTACCATCTACATTAGAAGTTTAATGAAGGGGAGTCTTTTGATCAATGTTCTATTATCAATAAAATTTATTCTGAAATGAAATCCCAAAGAAACGTGGCCCTTCTGCAAGATTGGGGGATCTGTAGATCAACATGTTCATGGGTTGATCCGTGATTTTCATTTATAATGAAGAACATGGGAAACATAAACAAAAAATACCCTACCTCAAATAATTTCAACATTAAAGCAGTCCACTCGTGAAGATTCCATAAGTCCAATGCGTTATTTGATTCTCGAATCCATTCTTTAAGGTACGTCTAATACATTAACGTTTCTCCAGTGTTTTTTTTTCATTGTTTGAGAAAAAACTCTCCATTGGTTCATCCAAGAATTTTATTCCATTTAAACTTCAATATTACAATGCATTTTTCTGTAAAAAATAAACATTCCAAATTGTTTCAGTTTTGTCGTGGCGTTGTGTTGTTACATTGTTTCATTTATGAAATAGAGTAGCTATAACAGTTCACTTAAAGAACCATTACTCTGTACCTTACTGATCCTTTAAAAATCTTCATTTAATGTGCCTTGTTGCCGCACTACAGTGTCATCATCCGCCACTCAATGGTGTGAAAAGAAATAAAATAACTTTTTTATGTTATTTTATTATTTTCCAAAAAGTCAGTAAATTAACTTCTCAGTCGAACCCTTACCGATCGAAGTTAATTCCTTTTGAGGAGAATCCAGACATCCCGAGTTCAATGGTGCCTGCATATTTTTGATCTGAGCACCAGTTCATAAGATAGAAAATCATGCTCGCATGTTTACTTAAGAGAACTAAAAAAAGATAAAAATTCTGTTCTAGGATCATCGAGCCTCGGAATCATGTCCCGTTAAAACATGTGGTCTCTAAATAATTAAATATAATTTAAAAAAATAAAGGGAAATTATGAGACATTTAAAAAATGATTTTTATATTTCTCGTATATTCCACATCTAAAACATTCAATGTTATCCAAGGTCCTTCTAGTTCAGACCGTTGGATAAAACATGAAATTAAGGTGTGAGAAACATTTATCATAATGGAAGACCACATAATCCTAAAAACCAGTAATAGAATGTCTAAATCATGGTTGTTTCTTCGTTAATATATGAAACTTATGGTTTATCATAGGTTATTCATAGTCATCTTCAACCTAAATACATCATGATGGTTCATAAAGAGTTTATCAATTCCCAAACCCTATCCCTCGGGAGTGTCAAACCATATGTGTAGGAATGCCCATTGTCATTTAACAAGTTATGAATGATTCAATCATGACACACCATATCATAGTAGTTACCCCTAGGTACATTCGTTCCAGAGAAACATCCACTTATAGTATCTAGAAATGGATTCTATGCTTGGAAACCTCTCACTCTATACTTTACAAAAATTTCATGACAATTTCCTAAACATTAACTCATCCTTAGATTTATCCTTAGAGACACCCCTAGACATATCCTTCAAAAAATCACAAGTGGACTCACTAATGTTTTATCATCATAGTTTCCAAATGATGAATAAAACTTCACTTTAAAAACAATTATAATTTCCAAATATTTCTATACCTATACACTACCTATTTATTTAGAATACCTAAAGCATTACACAAATATATTCCTAATGACTATAATAGAGAATGTGTATTTGGAAACATGGAAACGTTAATATTGGTCCATGAATGAGAAGCATTATCTCCCAAAAGATTCATTCCAACTAACATCCATATTAGACAGATCATGGATAATGAATTTATTCATAACATGGGGAAAGGAAAGATAAAAATGGGTGAGTTCATATACTCATTAAGGATAAACAAAGAAGTCGTATCAGCATTATAGGAGTATAAGTGGATGAGAACATGATCATATTATTAGAAGATCATTCCCTACATATCATAGATCATAAATATGAATCATGGAATTAATAATGGATTTTCAAAATGCATAAATCACATAATAATTAGGAACATAATTAATGAAATCATAACATATGAATAAGACATTTAATTTTGGAATACACATAAATTTATAACATCGTGAACATGTATACATAGAAATAGGTTCACTCATTAAGATAAGAACATGAAATGTGGACCATGTATAGACATATAGACATGAAACTAGGTCCATTAATAATGATGTAAAGAAGAAATTAAAATTATTCATAACATTTAGAACATTTAATATGGTTCATTCATAAAATATGGACATTCATCAATGTGTAGGCATAACATTGTGAATATGTAATTAGTTTCATGCAAAACAATTATTGGAATGATAGAATTTCCATGTGTAACATTGTGAATATGTAATGAGGTTCATTTACAAAATATAAACTCATGAGTTTTCTATAATTACCCATTGAATTAGAGGAATATATAGGTCCCTCCCATCAAAAAATATGTGTATCACAAGATTATAAACAATCATCATATATTAATCCATGAAATTGAATGTGTATCTTAAAAATTTCATCATATCATTACCTATGGAAAAGTTGTAGGTCTCATAATCATTTAATAAAATTATAACCAAAGAAAATAAGTTGGTTTTAAAATCATATATCATGTGGAAGATAAACAGGTTTCATAAGAATCATTCCACTAAAACATAAACCATTCATGAAAGAATGATAATATAACCTTGGGATAATACCCCAGAATGTTAAGAGTAACATGAATGAATACCATCTTAGATGGAAAATAATTTTGAAATATATTTTAGAACAAATACTTTGGAAAAATATCTTTTTTGTATTTGAGAAATTATTTTTTAAAAAAAAATAATTTAGTAAACCACTTTCATTGAAAATTCCTTAAAATCTTAAAAAGAATGATTGGAATCATTTCTAAAACATTTTTCCATTGAAAACATATAAAAGAAGCTTGAGAAAAATTTAAGTATATTTTCCTACAAATACATTAAAACATATAAAATAATATTCAAGGTAATTGAAATAATTTCATTGAAAACTGCCTTTTGGAAACAAATTGAGGAATCTTTGATGATCATTTAAAACATTTTCTAACATATATTAATTTTTTAGAAACCATTTTTATTTGAAAATTATTTTAAAATAGATAATTATATAAAATATTAGGAAAATAGTTTCTTTAAATAGAATAAAAATGTAAACTTATAATGGAATCATCAAGGAAATGATGTTCATCATGGCTGGTAGGTCTGTAGTTAATGAACAATACTTTTTCACCATAAACTTTTAGAAAATTACCTTGATCAGAAAATTAAAATAATATTACTTTTAAAATAACTTTTTAAAAATGGTAATACATATGTAAAAATTTCCATTAAACATCTTAATATTATATTAGTACTTTTTTAATTTTTTTTAGAAAACACAATTTTGAAAGAAAACATATTTCCAAATGAAAGGAGATGTAATATCATATTTTCATAAAACAAGTCTTAATTTTCATAAGTACCAAATAGTGTAAACTTCTTACCATTACATGGATATAAAATTCATATATATTGTGAAATAAAATTAATTATACTTCTTGATATATGGAACATAGTACTTCATTAATGAATTCATAATCATAAATAATTTGGATAAATAATGAGATTGAAGCTATACATCGTTACCAGATTGGTAACATTAAATTCTAATAAAAAGAAAATAATAACACAACATGAAGATTTAAATATCATGTAACAAATTGTATTCATGATATAACATATCAAAAGGTATTTTATTGAACTCATAAAAAAATAATGGCGAATAACATGGCATGTGTCCCATATAAGGTAGATTGAGACTAAATTAGTTTACCAATTTGTTAAATTTTGAAACATAACCCCATGAAAGAAATATAAAAAATTTGTTATCTAAATAAAAAAAACTTATTATAAGAATAATATAATTCATCCATGGAAAGTATACACCCCACAAAAAATTCAATGAGTTGTGAATAAGGCATGCATCTCATGGAAATAAAAAGTGTGGTGAAACTCTCTTAACCTATGTATTGTCTTTATTTATACCCATTAAAACATCCTGTATAATAAATAAAAGTATATTTTTAATATTTAACTTAAAAATATTCTTATATATAATACCATGTTATATTCAATTATGACCTTATATTACCATTTATTAACAATTATATGTTAAATTAATGTTTTTGGTAATAACTGCTTTGTTTATCGCACATGTTTTGATTGTTATTGTTGATCCTCCAACAAATATAAATATTTACTTATTTAAAGAATGTAAAAAATTATTTATATATCATATATATTCAGTATATAAAAATTTATTGTAATCTATAAAATATAGAAATATTTAACGAAATTCACCATTCAGGGAGAAGGTAGGCCGTACGTATAGATGAACCCTGCTTCTGTTTTATTATTATATTGAAGGAATGAAGGAAAGTAAAATATATAAATATATATGTATAATATAATTATAGTAAAATTATTATTTCATATAAATAATAAAAATTTACAAAATTCATCAATAATACATTCCATGTATTATGTAAATGAATCACATCACATTGAGGAGCCTGTAGTCCACACATCCAAAAACAAAGTTATCACATTTTCACATAATGGAAATAATGAAGGTAGGATTTATATAATAAATAAATAAGAATAAATAAATCATTAATATATATTATAAAAATATAGCGTCCATCATAATTCTCAACCATGATTGATGGTAAAGGAAAAACGAACAACATTGTATTGTGAGGCAGTAGTTCTCTATACACAATAATGGTATGTTAGTTACCCATTAGATATGTGTCTGTGTAAGTGAAGGTAAACCCCTTATAATAAAAAAATATCAATATATTTTGGATACCGGTTTTCTTATGTATGCATGTAATAATAATATTTTAGGTGGTGGATAATAAAAATAAAAAAAAGGATCTTGAGGTAGGATGTTACCTCTTATTCAGATAAATTCTTTTGGTTTGCACCAAAGGGATTACTTGGATATAATTTTTCTATTGTTTAGGCCTCTAAGATTATGGAAGGGGTGTTGGGAAGTTATCATAGAAGATATTTTCCAATCCTAAGTGAATTTAGAGGTTTGAAGACGAGGAACAATGAATGGATTTTTATAGTGAAGGAGGAGTGATATTCTTGTAATTGCCAAAAGGTAGAAACTAATGGGATATATCCCCTACCACACGTGATTAAAAATATTAAAATTTTTATTAAATTAAAATTATGCATAATAAAATCTTTTCATCACAAGAATAACTGCATTTTTATATTTTTTTCATCATTTTATAAGTTTCTTTTTATTTCTCATTTTACCTTTTCATTTAGGTAACTTATTTTCCAACCAATGCAATTTAATCCTTAAGACTAGATTAATGTGTAATTTATTATAAAATATAGGATTAATTAATTATAAATATTATATATTTTTTACATAATAATAATATAATGTGTGTTGTTAATTAATTTTAAAACAGTCGCATGTAACGAGAAAAAACACAGCTTTATCCCGAACCATGCTAATAATAATTTTACTGTTTAGGGGTCTATATGTTAATTATAAAAGATAATTTGGTCCATTAATATAAAATATTTTTTACTTATTAAATCTAAAAAATCACTTAGTAGAATGTATAATTTTCATGAATTTCAAATCTTTTAACAAAAAATAATTTATTGTAAAATAACATTAATTTCACTTTATAAATTATTTATTCAATTTAAATATAAAAAATATCAAAAATTTATTGGAATTAAATTATATTACATTAAAATATATGTTTTAATATTTATTAATCTAAAACAATAATGTAACACAATATATTATTAAATTTACTTTACTTTTATTATTATAAATATATTATATTTTTTAAATTATTAACTAAAGAATCCATCCGCTAGAATTTTCTATGAGTTTAATGTAGCTAATTTATATCTAAAAATTAATAATAAATAATTATGAAAAAAATAACACATTTATATTTCATAAAAGATATTTATAACTGAAAATATTTTGTTTTTCTATATCTCAATGTTTTATAAATGTTAAAAGTTAGGAAAGTTATTTTTATGTCATTTTTCTTACGTAACATTTTAAATATGGAAATATTATGTAATAGTATTCCAATAACTCATAAAATTAGATCCATGAATGGATATAGACAAAATATGGACTGAAACTAAATTTTGGACTGTTGTATAGGTCATGTTGGCCCTTAAGATTATGGTTTAGTCCCTTTTTAAGATTAAATTTACCTTAATCATTGTAATTAATTGTAATCACTTTTACTAATATTTAGGGTAAAAAAATTTATATTTTTATAATATATATATTATACTGATTAAAATCAATTATTTATATTTTTAAAATTTGAATTAACCAAAGAGATATAATTAATTTTAATACTAATGTTGCAGATGTGGCGAGAAAGTGGGGTTTTAAATTGAGAATGATCACAAGATGATTAATGTTATATATATAAATTACACATAAAAAATGATTCCAATATCTTAAATTATATTAATATTCCTATAATTTATTTATTTTAGCTTTAAAATGAAGTTAAAATATAATTTAACTATATAAATTAATTAGGCGAGATATCACTTTTGAATTACAATTCAGTATTTTTTACTATTCATCCAAAAATGATGTTTCTCAGAAAAATCACTAAAAATCACCCTATGATAATTTGTAAATTCTGAGTTAAAGAATGTTATTTTTTTACGGTGTTTATTTTGGTAAAACTGTATAAAATTAATTTTATTATTTTTCACATAATGATAAAAAATAGAACTTTTAAGAAAATAGTATTTTCAAAAAAATAAAGGCATTAAAAAAATTATATCTTATTATAATTATGTTTTATAAAATATAAATAGTATTTATTAATATTAATATCACCTTTTTAATGGCTATGTTATAATTATCTAGTTTAAATTATTATAACAAATAAAATTTCGTTTTATAGAAACAAAGTGTTTTGTGAAACACAAGAAAAGTCGGTGTTGTGGGTAGCACAAGCTAAAATTTATTTTCTATATAGTGTACAATTAAATTTTGTTTGATGATAAAAGAATCCTAACACAGTTCTTTTATATGATAAATGATTCTTCAGTGGTGTGTGAAAAGAAAAATATCAAAAAGAATAAATTAATTCACAAATACAATTCACAAAATCCCAGGGTGTCGTAATTTATCTCAATAAAACCCTAGAAGAATATATCCCCAAAACCATTATACAAGTTTTAGAGCTAATATTATTCCAAAATGTCCAACCATATGGTTTCTAATAAGATATCCATTGGATTTTTGACTATGTGAAACTAATAGTCTTCACAAATCCATTTATTTTTTTACATCTAATTTTACAAAATAAAATTAGGACATCATAATTATAATAAAATAAAATAAATATCTAACATATAATAAGATATTATTATGTTTATGGGATAATATTTATCCATCTACTAATTCGTTTAATGGGAAAATACCATTACTCATTTGTACAGTGGACTACCACCTCACGAATCAATATAAATTGATTTCACTCACTAACTGAAATGGATAGTGATAATGATGTAAATGAAGAATATATGTTGTAATTATGAAATAATATTTATTAAAAAAATTATATATAATACCCTACATTATTCTTTCTCCCATTAAGGGAATGATAACATCGCTCATTCTTATATACAACCCACCATCTCCACGAAGTGATGTGATTCATTGTCTGTGTTTAAATATAAAAAATGATTATAAAAACATATCTATTGAATAAATATTATATTAAAATAATAATTATAATTTCAATGATATGGAAATATATATAATTCATATGAACCAATCCTTCTTTGATAATATAGGCAAGAGAAGACGAAGAGTTAGCACCCAAAATAATGGTAATAATGATATATTATTTCCTAACGAGTGAAAATATTTTATAAGTGGAACTTATATGATAATAAAAAAATAGATATGGTTTTTTAATAAATTAATAAATTCTTCAATACCATTATATTGAATGTTTAATCAAATTCATCTAAAGGGAAGTGTTAGATAAGGGGTTTAATCTCAATTTCCACTCTATTGAGACATATTTCGTATTATCCCCTATTTTCATTTATATGATATATATATTGAACCTTTGTTATATATAACAGGAATATATATTTACTCATTATTATTAATTCATCAATTAAGGTTTATTATTTCAAGTTTGGTACAATTTAAATGTTACCAAAGAGGTAAGGATTTATTTTACAAACTAATTTTTTTGTGATTAAATTTATTTCCGTTAAAGGTATAATATAATATATTCTTCATAAAAACCATATATTTTATAATTCTATATATATTTACAGAGTTTAAATATTTTATTAAATATTTTAGACTCTTTCAAACTTGAATCATGTAATGAATCATTGAAAATATATGTTGATATTATTTCTCTTTTTGATCAGTTATATTTTTCTTCCATGTCAATATTTTTCTAAATTGACTTAAAAAACATCATTTCATTTAATAAAATGATATTTTAAATTATAATTTACATTTGAAGTGTTTTGAAATAATATTTCTAATGTTTTATAAATCGGTTTTTACTTTATTTAAAAAATAAAAAGGAATAATTTTTCAATGTGTACACTAATAAAATACCTTCCAACCTTTTAAACTGTTTAATAATATTGATATTATTCTAATTTTTTTCAATGATTTTAAAAATAAATAACTTTAATTAAATATTGTTTTATTATTTTTAAATTTTTTTAATTAATTTTCCAAAGTAAAAAATTTTATTACAAAAACCATATTTCAGGTTTGTCAACAGTTATACCTTATCACTTACTAAATTGCTAGTCATTAAATTTCTCTTGAAACAGTCACTTTTTAATAATAATTAGACTTTCAATAACTCTTAAATAATCATATACATTGAATCATAGATATGATTTTTCCAAAAATAATATAATAATTCAGAAAACAGTGTTTTACTTTGAATGTTATTTGATTATCTAGTGAATTATTGATATTCCATATTATTTATTCAATATGAACATTTATTATTAAGGAATATTTTTTATCAATTAAATTTATCATTTAATATATACGGAATTAATTTTAGTTGTATTTATGTGTGGGGACTATAATTATGTATCCCCTCGATGCATAGGTGGGTCTCTTGATACAAATGAGTTTACCAAATTAAATTCATATTTAGTCCATACCTATAATTTGTCTTAAACAATATTGCATCTAGGTCTTGATTTTATTGATATCAAGAAGTCTGCGCTCATGAATCCAACTATTAACTGCTTCCTTAATTTAGGATTAAGTTATTACAATTTATTATTTTAACGCATTAATATTACAAATGGAAGAATTTAATTCTTAGGTTATTGATTAAATTAAACGATTTTTTCATTATTTACCTTTCCATTTTAATAATTCCTTAATTAATCATGATAGATTATATTCATTGTTACTCTTATCAATTATTTAATCCCAAGTTTATTTTTTCCCATTCGCCATGACATAAAGAATAATTCTTCATATTAGTTCAAGGATGCTGAATGATTGAAATTATTTTGTATTATATTTTATTTCTAACATAAAAAATTGGAATCTAGTATGTATATTTCTCTTCAGGACTGTTAAAAAGATTAGAACATTCGGAATATATCCATTGTATATATTCTTATATAAAAAATAAAAAACAACCATGTGTTATTATTTTTGAGATTTTCATACTAGGGATTGAATGGCTAGATTGTGGAGGAGAACCATCCATCTGGTAAAAGCTGACATAGCCAGTGAATTCCATGATGTTTCACCAGCTAGCTGATGGGATTGTCTAGATAACAATCATTATGATCCAAAACCTTATAAAGATATTTAAATGGGGTTTCAAATGTATCACCATGGATTATTATATACCTGTATCGACGTGAGACATCACATAAACTTTGAATGTTATAAATACACACCTTGGGTGGCTTGGAAACATACCCTCTCAACTGATTGATAATGTCCAAATTATATGATATTCAAATTTCTCTCAGTCTCCAATGTTCTCTAAATTCTAATCTTCTTTATATTTTTTAAATATTTTCATCACTCTTCTACATGTTTCATATTCTCTTATATTTAATAATTTTATCTATTTGAGATAATCAAGATTAT
The DNA here is from genome assembly GCA_963277665.1 of Viscum album. Classification (NCBI taxonomy): domain Eukaryota; kingdom Viridiplantae; phylum Streptophyta; class Magnoliopsida; order Santalales; family Viscaceae; genus Viscum; species Viscum album. Next base: position 259,405,966 of record OY728165.1, on the reverse strand, counting down.
TCCAAAATGGGATTGTTTCTAAAAATCTTCTCCTTATTATTATATTAATTCTATTTTAATTCTCATATCCTTTTAATGTGTCATACATGGGTTTCAGTTAAAAAATTTCAATAATAAATGGATTATCTTTCCTTGAGGTTTCAATGTAAATATATTTAAAATCAATTGAATATTATGTTATGTTTTCTTACTGTAACTTATTGAAAAGAAGAGTGTTTTTAAATAATTGGTACTATAAAATCTAAGGGAAAAATAAAATATACCCTCAATAAATAGTGGTATGATATGTATGGATTCTTCAAATAACATTATCCAAAATCCCTTATCAAATAATGTTCCTTATTTTATGATTTACCATTTTATATTTTTATTAATTTCAAATATAAAATGTTATAATTTTATAAACTTAATCCTTAAATATAAGAATTGTTCATTATTATATTCTTATAATATTATAAACATCGAAATATATTCCAATATAATTTCTCTTTTTTTCTTGTATAAATTTCTCATTTTAAAGACCTTAAAAGCTTTTAATTATCAATAATCATTCAAAAGGTTCTTTTTAGTCTTTAAGAGTTTAATTATTTATATTTTAAGGGATGTTTACCCTCCCCTCTCCCCATTTTATAGTACTCTGACCTATATATACTTTATTATTAATAAAATATATCGAAGGATGTTGCTTTGGATAGAAATGTTTTTTAGATCATTAAGAGAATCACTTTGAAAATAAGAGATTTTCTTGAATTTTTTGAGAAAATTTATTTAAGTAAAAATATTTTAAAAACCCAGAGAATAAGTATTTATTTGAAAAAACATAAAATCATAGATAAGGATTTTTATTGAAAAAAATGGGGGATTTTTTTTCCAATGACATATGTTAAAATAGATTCTTTTCAAACATTGATGAAAATAACAGATATGGGAAACTTTAAAATTTTATTTAAAAAATTAAATGATGATCACATAAGTAAAAACTAATTTAATAACTTATTGAGGGTTACTTATATAAATTAGTAAAGGAACCCAATGAATATGGTCATGGAAGATGATAATTCTTATCTAAAAAGAAGAGGTAGGGTTAGTTTTCTAATAATGGATATTTAATGAGCCATTGGGGAAATTAAATAAAGAGAATGATGTTTTCCCTAATTATGTATTATAATTACTATCAAGGGTTCTATATATATTTATTTTATTTAATGATAAGTCTTATAGTATTGTTATAGATTCATGATAAGGCATTGTATGTCATACTTGATAAATCAGCATATAGTTCTATAAGATGATTGTGCTTCAACTATGTTTGATTGAAAAGAAACTGTAAGATTATGACATGGAGAACATGAGTCAATATGTTCATGAAGATGTGTAATAGATAAGTGTAATGATTGATAAGATGATCTTCAAAAGTATTAAAGGCATGTTTGGGTGAATTATGGTGTCATGCCTATAATATTTGATAAGTTTTGATATTGTTAAGAAGTCTCAGAATTTAGAAAAATAGGGGCTACATGATTTTGAGTGAAATATAGAATATCCAAAATTCTTGATAGAGTTTGGACAATATTTGAAAATCTATATAGATAAATGTACCATGTATGAGAATATGTGATGTCTAGATCCACATAACCGAATCCCATTGGAATTTTTGATAGAATCACATAGATAAACATCGTACATCACAAATTTCGTCAATGTAGTGGATGTGAGAATTATAGACTATTCTTTTGATATAGATGATGTGATCCACATAACTTCAAACTATAACATAGTTAATGTGATCCACATAGGAAAAATTAGATTACATATAGAGTTCACATTGGTATTTTAGAACCTCCCAGAGGAGATTCATAAGAAGATGTAAATACCAGATGTTTTTAAATAAGATATATTAGGTAATTTACAATGATATTTAGAAATGAGAGAACAAGTCCTTTTTTAATTTAAATGGATCAATATGTGAGAAATTAATGATATTGTGATATTTAATATTATTATTATAATTAGAATCCAGAGTCTTTAGGATATTTAAAGGAATATTTTAATGGAAATTAAAATAATTTTTAATGAGTAATAATTCAGGAATATATTTTCCTATTTTAATGAGATGATAATACTACCAAAGATCATGTGGTTTCCATAATTCTAATATAGAAGTATTTATTGTGATATTTTTTATAATAGTATTGATGATGTATTTTAAATAAATTTATTCTACGAGTATATAAGTGGAAAATACAAGGAATTGATAATTCTTGTGCACATTTCTAGGTCATATAATGTTCTGTTACATATAGTATTGAGGAGTGAAGAAGATGTTCCAAATATAAGAGATATACTTGAGTATTCAAAAAAGATGTGGAAAATAAATATATCACCATATATAGAAATATTCATTATTCTAGAACTACTATTTAAGATATTAGGGAGCAATGAAACAAAGATTTACACTATATGTACATAGAGGAAGACCGCTCTGTAGAAGAAATATAAACATAAATTACTAGATCAATAAATAAAGTGAATAATATTGTGACTTGGGGGGTTGTCTAGTTTCCAAAAAAAATATTGGGACTTGGTTGGTAAAACCAGTTGAGGGATAGAAGGTTATTATATAGTAGAACAAATCACTATCTTGTAGACTCAGAAGATTATTGTAATTGATGATAATAATAGAGTGGAGAATCAATGCACGAGGAATACAAAACATGGAAAGGAGTATGCTTTTATGATAAATATTGTAAATATTACGTTCTAATTTCATTTTCTTAATTAATTCAAACCAAGTGAGGCTATGGTAAATATTCTTGAGTGCATCAAGAAATTTAACAAGTTCAAGTGGTTTAATTCAATAAGAGAATAATTCATTAAATTAGGCCACTAATTCCCCCGCTAAATAGACCATTAATCTTGGGGAAAAAAGGTGGTATTAGAACATATATTCCCTCTAATGTTGAGAGGGAGAATTATGAGAGATGTATAATATGGTCTCATTCAATATACAAGGTGTTCCCATAATCTATGGAATGAATTATTATAGCTGGATGTATATAATGCAACCCGACCATCTATTACTTGTAGTTGAAGTTAGAGATGTTATAATATTTAGGGATGAACCCATTATTGATGGAGAAACATTGACTCAAAAAACATGAATAATATGGAGTTATATGGTGGAGAAAAAATTCCATCATTATATTATTATTAGAGTTGGTATATACAATTTTATAGGTTCATCAAATTATACATAAAATCTTAGAGACATTAAAAAAATAGCTATGAAGGAAACCTTAATGATTATGAAGATAATATACAAGTCAATATAAGTATATTTTAATATATAATGATGGATAATATAGTAATATCAATTAGTTAATTACCCAAATAAATAATATCATGAAAAATATCAAGGGATTTCGTGAGAGGAAAGAATATTCCATAATTAGTAAAAAACTAATCTGGAATTTTCCTGATCAGTTTTATTTAAAAATATCATACCTAGATAAAATAAAAAGACCTATTAATTGAAGAGTTGAAAAACATTGTCATAGATTTAAAAATGAAAAATTAACTACTTTTAAAAAGATTAATAATTTTGAAATTTATTTTCAGGCCATGAGAAAAGGAAAAGTCAAGGAATAAGTGGCTGAAGAATTTGGGGACTCAGACATTGAGGATGAATAGGACTTCAATCAGATTTTTTCCCTTCGATAAAAGAGGTTAATAAAGGGTAAATGGAAATTAACAGATAATAATATACCATTATTTAATAATTTTAATAATTTTTTTCGTATTAAAAAATATTTCAAAAATAAATAGTCTAATGAATTTTAGTTAGATGAGGATGGTGAGAAGACCAAAAAATTACTTCATCATTAAGAATAATAAATTAATTTTAAATAACAACATGATTAATCCTCAATTTATTCTTACAATGATAAATTTGGTTTCTTTTTTCATGTAAATAATGGATCAAATTTATTAAAAATAGTGATTTTGGAGAATAAAAGACAAAACACATGTGGGAATTGAAAAATAAATTAGAATTCTATATGGGCTAGATCCAATACCTCATGAATGAAAATGAAAATGAAAAGAAACAAAGTAAAATGGTGTTTGTTCAGGATGAATTTTAAAAAAATAAGGAAGAATGATATACTAATGATATCAAGAATCATAAATTGGAAGTATACTAAGATTTAAATCATTGTGAGTGGTCTTGAAGAAAATATTGTTGTAAATGAAGAAGAGTTGATTAAAACAAAAGTCACATGTGTCATAAATCAAAATTAGATGAAAAATACTTGAGAATAAATCAATAAATTCATGGAGGATAATGGAGAAACATATAAATATAGAAAGATTATAACTTCCAAATATAAAGTCAAATGTAGTATTTTTTATTCACTAGATTGATCTATTATAATTCACAGTGTTGGTGTCAAAAAACTATAGAAGGGTTATCTAATAAAAATAAAATTATATCATCCATATCCAAGGAAGGTAAGAGTATATATAGGATTCCAGAATCCCCTATGAAAACTGAGTCTCATCTTGGAATAGGATAAGAATAGTAAAATTCATGAAAGATATAGGATAAATATGGGTGAACACACTTTCATGGGGTTTTTTGATGTTTTGGTAATCATGTAAAAAATACCTTTTCACTAGTTCAATATTTATTTATAAGAAAATATGAAAGGATAATGGAATATTTTAACTAAGAATCAAATGAAAAAATATCTAAGGAAAAACATGTGGCCATATTTTTACCCAAACTATCTAGACAAAAAAATTAATATTTAGGAAGAATTTTGTGGCAGATGATGTTTGTAAGTTTCAAAATTTGAGGTATACATGACAAGGTTATAGTGAGAGGTTTAATATATCATGAAAAGGGTTTGGTTTCAAAAGAAACATAGAGGTAATTCATGTATATTTTTTTAGGAAACTGAAAATTTAATTAAAGAGTGCCTACTTGTTTGGAAAAATTATATTGAAATTAGTTAAATAATTTAGGGAAGCTTAAAATCATGATGAGGATAAACAAAATAAATTGTATTTATAAGGTGAGGTGAAATATGATAAGTAGTTATTCCTACTTATAAAATTAAATATTTATAAAAATAAGATATATACTTATATTTCATATAAAGTGGAAGTTCTTTGGAAGATTCTAAAGTAAAATTCCCATTCTATGATTGGAATAATGGAATGGGTATTGGGGAGAGGAATATCTCGGCCTCACTTTTGTTTCTATGAAAAATAAGAGGTCCATATTTTTTAGTGATCCAAAATTTAGGTAATTGGAGGATTGTGTTAAGTTATATAAACATTATAAATACCCCTTTAATTAACTCTTGGAGTCTTTGGATTCTTTATTACAATGGTTCTAGATATAATTGATCTCTTCCCAAAGAACCAAATTGTTTTGTAGTATTTGAAATATAGATACACACTTGATTGTAAAATTATATTTAAAAAGATAAAATACAATATACGATTTTATTTTTTAACACCATTATTCATGTTAAATTTTCCCTAAATATCAATCATAATACACTTTTTAGAATCATTGGGAGAGTAAACCTAAGAAATTGGTGAGATCATAAGCCTAATAAAGAAATGCATACACTGAAATCTAAATATGGAATGAATAACTTTGCAGGAAAAAATGATGATCATATGATGCCATATAAATATTCATATCATCTTGTTAATTATCCATCAATTTGATAACTATTCGAATAATCACATGGACATCAATAGCTGATTTCTTTATAATGGAATTTATAATTCAAACATCCTAAACATTCATTGAGGACTTGTTCCAAGACATCTTGCAAAATGGGTAATGCCTTAGCCAAATACCCAAAAAAAAATCAAGATAAATAATGATGCACTGAAGGGATATATAATTCTATACCCCCCAAATTACATAATTAGTCTAATTATTTCATTATATTATTAAACAACAGAACATAATCTAGATGACGTTATAACCAAAAAAATATCAACAATGGAATAACTAACATATAGAATGTCAACTATTTCCTCTTTAAAACTTCTAATATAGCAAAAAATGAAATATTGGTGATGATATAATTATATTTTATCTTTATTAAGAAATAATATTCAATAAAGGATGTTTAAGGAGATTAAAATCCTTTAAAAAGATAACTAGAATATTTAATGGAAAAAATATACCATATAATTTGATATCACTTATTTGAAATGTAAAAATCTATAAAATATTAAAGAAAACATTTATATAAAAATAAATTTGAAACTTATAATGGAATATTCAAATTATTGAGTTTTTATATAATATATAAATTCTATTCATATCATGAACATTAAAATAAAGACTCCTTTCACATTTCCTGTAAAATCTCAAACATACCTCCTTCTAAAAATGACAAGATTAAATTCTTTTAAAAAAAATAAATGATGGGTATAAGTTATAATAAAATATTATATGAGAATATTAAAAAAATTCAAGAAAACATTTTAAAAAACATGTATTTTCTAGAAAAAGGATCTTTTATGGAAGAGATAAATTAATCCAGTTTTCAGTAAATATTTTCATTTGATCTATTGAGAGCATGAAGTGAAAAAAATAGAAATGAAAACATGTAATTTAAAGAAATAAACATAGGAGAATATTTATTTTGATTTTATGATAGAATAATCATGTAATTTCCCCAAAGGAGATATATCCACAATCCTAAATAATGATGACATTTCAAAATAAACCCTTAACTCTAAGTCAACATACTTAAAAATTGATATTACATAATATATAATGAATTTATAATTATTATATTTCTATAGTATAATAATTTACTGAATTTTATATCATATATGATCTATTTAAAAAAATTCAAAATCTAGTTTTTAGTTTTTCCTTACTAAAATCACTTTCTCTGAGTGTCAATCACCAATTTTTTTATTTTGTTTTGTTTTTTTGGGACTGGTAATTATGCATTTACAATGGTAACATAATCTCAAAAATTTTATTAATAATATAAATATCACATATATTTATATTATAAAAATATTTATAATTACCCATTTAAGGATGATGTTGAAAAATGAATTACACCCATCATGGAGACGGTAGGTTTGTACGTATATATAAACCCTATTTTCACATTTCTACTGATGGAACCAAAGAAAGGTAAAAGGTAATTATCTTTTCCTAAATAATTTTTATATATTATATTTCATATAAATTTATTAAATATATCCCTATCACTATCTATAAAAATATGAAAGGAAAAATTAACAATATAGCTTCATGAAGGTGGTAATCCACACGTACGCACGAGCGACGTTATTATTTCACAATTAGATGGTAAGGGTGGAATATAGATATAATATTATAATTATAAAAGAATAAATTTATTATAAATATATTATATAAATATTAAATCTAGTATAGTAACTATACAAGTAATATTGTGATGGAAAATTAATTGTAACATTATTTGGAGGTAGTAATCCACATGTACGCATAAGCAATACTTTCACTTCCATTTTATGGAATATAGATTGGGTAGTGATGGATGAAAAAAAATAACAAAATTTTATTATATTTAATATACTGATGTTATTACATTATGATTAATATAATTGATTTAGATGAGGTAATATAGGAAATAAATTAAAATAGGTTGGGTAGGAAAATTACCTCTTCTTCGGGAGACCTTCTTTAGATCCTTTTTTAAAGACCCTTGAAAGTGTCTTCTAAGAATACCATTACCTATAATTCATGAATATGTAATTTTTTAATGAATTCTTGTAGGTTTTTTTATATAAATAGATCAATGTGACATAAATAAGAGAGACAAAGGGTGTCCTTTTATAAATTGGCAAGAGGACATCATTGGAATTTCATAAATGGTTAAAATATTGTCACTACATTATCAAGAAAATTATTTCCAAATATAAATATATTAAATTATTGGATATTATGGGGTTTTAATATTCCAAAATATATTATTTCTACATGTTTAATTTGAAAATTGTCCCTTATATCTTTGTTTACCCCTTGGTAAACTCATTTTATCCTAAATCGATGTAACAATATTTTCAATCTAAAAGTGTTAGAATTTTATTTATATTGTAAAAATTGTATCATTCATGGGAAATATTTTAATTTATATAATATTTATAATCCTAATTGTTCTCTATATTTTTTATGGAATTTTAAATAATATAATAAGATACTATTTTTCAGAAAATATCATTAATGTCATTTTTGACACTATTAATTTAATTTCACTTTAAAGACATCAGGTTCGTAATGGAATTTAAATATAAACCATTAAAAATCATTAATATTTTATATTAATCTATAAAATTCATAGGACACTATAACTTAATAAAAAATATCACTTTTTGATTTTTTAAAATCATGTATATGATTTTTCTACAACTTGAATAAACATTGTGTCAGCATTTTATAGGCATTGAATATAATTATTTCATCACTAAAAATCTAAAATAATTTTTATGATAGAAAAATTCAATAATATTTTTCTATTACATTATCTTTATTTTACCCTTATTTAATTTTTTAAGATATATTATATTTAAAATAGTGACATTTAGGATTTTTCTTTACTTAAAATAATATAAAAGTCATTATCAATGGATGATGGAACCAAAATAACATATATTTATATTTAGGATTTATATTGTAATATATCTCACCCAATGAAATAATTTATATTATCGATTTTATTTTGAGACCTTATCTCATGTTTTTGACCATGTTTTACCAATTTTACTCTTACTAAGGTGTCAAATATTTACCATGGTTTCTACTAATAATGACCAAAAATAAAATGGACCTAATTTACAAATTTGAATCCAATAATTTCAATAATGGTATCAAATTTTGAAGATTTAATTTCTATAATATTTAGTAATCAATTTTTTTATAAATTAATAAAATTTGGTGAAAGATAGTTTTTAAAAATATCGAGTTTTTAAGCCTGAAAATTAACTTATATAAAAAGAATGAATATTTAAAATTAGGATAGAATTATTTATATTATTATAAATAAAATGGATCATATGAAATGTGAAGTAAATAATTCAAAATATAATGGTACTTTTAGAATACTTGACTTAATTAAGAGAAATAGAATTATTTCAAAAGCAAGCCTTTTTAACTATTCCCTTAAAAATCTATCATTCCAAAAAAATCCAAAAAGATTACGAAAAGATAATTTTTTTTTTTGATTTTAGAAATGAAATTAATTTTATTAAATGATGTTTTTGAATTTTTTAGAATGTAATTATAATTTAAAGACAAAAAATTCCATAAATTGTTTTTTTTTAAGAAAACATATTTTTGAAGTATAACGTTTTTTTTCTAAAAAATAAGTACAAAATCATTATTAATAAATAAATTATATAAAAACATTTTAAATATTTTTTATGGTGTGCTAAAAACTATTCAAACCCACCAATAAAATGTTTAGGTGATATATGCTACATTAGATAATAACATTTTAATATTATATTATGTCTCTTTTAAAGCTCAGTGTTTCTGTAAGGACCCAAACCTAAATATTACAAAAATCATGAATTTTAAGTAGAGAAATAATTTTTTACATTTTAGTATCATTATGGTTCATATATTTGTAGTATTATTTCACAAATATTATATAACAAACAAATATATCACATGGTGGAAACTTCTATTTAGTATCCATTTTTTCTCAACATAAAAACATTTAAAAGAAATTTATTTTCTTTCATTAAAAATATTTATGATTTTTAATGATACATAATATTTAATCCAACTCATCATTAAACCCTATTAAAACATTCAAAAATTTGAAATTATTTCCAAAACCAAGTAGGGTATAAAAAATAAGGAAAGAAACTTGTTATTCCATGAATAATTATAAAATTAATTCTTTTTTGAAAATATACTTTTTTTAGAAATAAACATTTTCTTACACAAGAAATATACTTATCCACCAAAATATTTTCCTTAATAATTTCATATCAAATCATAAAGGGAAAATAAAAACCACAATGGATAATTTTAATTCATCAAAAAAACATGAAAACTTTTTCTTGACTTTTATTTTTCACCCAAGAAGTAGAAAAAACATTTCATTAAAAATAAACTCTTTAGATCGCCTTGTGAAATCATAATATTTCCATAAAACAACTGTAATTATAAATAAATATTGTAGGTAACATGAGACATAATTTTCATATGACTATTATATATGGAGTATCCTTCGCTATCATAAATGGAATAATTTTCATGGTCACACCTGTAATAACCATCATAAATAATTATTGACTAACTATCATAGTAATTCTTGGACTGACTCTCACGGTCAACTTCCAATCAAAAATATTACCCAATTAATTAGAATGATATCATAGAAAAAACCATAATTGGTTAAAAATGGAACCTCCAATGATCATAAACAATTTCAAATAACCCTAACATAATCATTACACATAAAATCTCTAATTTTTCAAAATATTTTTCACCCATAAGAAAATATTTTTGGATATTGAAATATATATTTTTTATGAATACACTTTTTGAAAATAACCATAAAATATAAAAGGTTATATTTTCTTTGAAAATACTTTTAATACTCTAATCTAAGATAAATAATGGTTATGGTGTTTGGAAAATTTTTTATCATTATATATATTAAAATAGAACATTCCTTTTCACTTATATTAAGAAGGAAAAATTATCTTCATAAAATATGTAAAAATGATACTTTTTAAAAAAATTTAAATAATGTAAAAATATTAATAAAATTACATTTATATTTAATTTAATTCCATCTAAATAATTTATTAAATTAATCATAAAAATATACACATGCAAAAAAATTAAGGGAAATATTCAAATAAGAATTTTTTTAAATGAAAGTAAATTAACTTGTCTCTTACTCATCAAATTCTTCATTTATCGTATATAATAAAAGATTGTGTAAATTATTTACTTTTAGGATCCATTTTTACATTCATTATTCCTTTTATTTTATTCAACTACATATTATATACAGTTAATTTGTGAATTATGTTCATCTTAGTTGATTTGATGATATTTGACTCATATAATGAAACTGACTTCATTATGTCAACTATGGTCAAAGAGGTCTTTATTCAATTATATCTTGAATAATTATTATGACATAATTATCATTTTTATACTTCAATTATACATTTAAACCAACCATGAAATATGTTGATGGAAAACAAACTATGCTACAATCATGGTGTTGGTTACAACAGCATGAGAAATATTTCTATTATTAAATGATCATTATAAAAAAGAGGTAAGTATTATTTTATATTTATAGATTAAAATTATATCATATATATAATATTATTTTAATAAAAATACTTATATATATATAATCTATGTGATATGGTTATGAAAAATGGATCATATCTCCTCGTGATGGTGGTAGTCCATGTGTATGAATGAATATCGTTACCATTTTTTAGTGAATCGAAATGTAGGAAATTAATTGATATATTATATTTCAGAATTATAAATATTTCATTAATATATATATATATATATATATATTTATTTATTAAATCCATCATTAAACCCATCCATAAGATGAGGTTTTTTAAAATGAATTACATCGGTTTGGGAGGCGGTAGTCCGACAACTAACCAAGGAAGCCCACCAGGACAGCCTACATGGGAAGCTATGTGTGATTCCATGGAGAGTACCATGTGAATAGGTGGGAAAAATCACACATGAGTCATGTGGCCTAATGTATGTGGGTGTATGCGTATCCGGGATTCCACCTTGGTGCTGGTTTCTGAGAAACTAGTCAAACAGATTTATTAAAAAACTATTGTGACATCCAACATCATTTATAATGTGGGTTGGCAGGAACTCAGTCACTTTTCTTTTTAATTAAAAAACACCATGACATAACCTTCCTTCTCCAAGATGAGGGAAGCAATGGAAATGTTCCACGCCCGTCCTTTCTCAAGATGAAGGAGAGATAATGACCCCCCCCCCCCTTGAGTCTCATCTTCAATGGGACACAGAGCAGTGACTAGTACCAAGGGTGTAGAATCTCACATAATATGGAAGGATTTACCCATTTAATGAAAAATATTGGTAGATAATATGGCAAATCCCAAGAAACTCCAAATACTAAAAGTAAAACTAAATCCATAATACATTCCCTCATGCATGATCAAAATTAAATATGATTCAAAATACAATAAAACTCCAAAGTAAAGTACCAAAGGAAATTAGATTAAGCATCGAAAGAAACTAATCCAGAAGCCAAAGCTAGTAATTCTAGAACGGCCCTCAAAGACCTCTTGGAAACCTAAAAATAGTTTTATTTACGTAGGGTGAGGATGAAAGTATACTCATTTGGGAAACAATATCCACCTGTGCACAAGTGGGAGAACATACTAATTCCCCTATGAGAAAATATTAGTACCTCAAAGATACTTCCATGGATTACTAACCATTCCATACTCACCAAGTCACACATAAAAAATAAGGCAATTCAAGCAAAGTAGTAGTATAAGAACATCGAAATTTGGGTACCCCACACCACTTTCCCACTGGTTAGCTGGTCATTCCTAACGGCTAACATCTTGATGCTACCATTATTCCCATAGGCAGTACTATTTCCACAACCCACCCACACACGCATAGACCTCAAACCACAAAACCATACCCTCAGACACCTGGGCCACAAAAACCACACACCACACTCGAGGGTACCTGGGCCTCGTCTTGAAGAATCCAAGGAAACAAACATAGCCCGCAAACACCTGATCACCTCATCTACAAAAAACCTGTCTGAAGGATCTGGTTCTATGATAATCTTTAAGTAATTACAACCTTCTTGAATATGCTCGATCGGTAAAAACCTAGAAGACTGTGTGAAGAAGAACTTCTGTTACCATCCATCTATCATCTCATCAGGATGTTGGGAAGGACGCCCTCCCCCATGGAATGGGGTTGTTTAGCACATGTTTATCTACAATGGTGGGGTGAAAATTGAAATCACAAGGAACAAAAATTTGTACATTTATGTAATCAAACACTCTACCCAACCTACAAGTTTCAAACAAACTAACTTACTAGAAAACCCACTTGTACCACTTTTGATGCTACCCCTATACGCACAACCACAAAACAACCACTTCCAAATCATAAACCCAACCCCTTTTCATTAACCACTTTCTATTTATTTATTAATCAGTCCACATGGATTTATCCAAGCACAAACTTAGGAAAATATGAACCATAACACACCAAAAACAATATGCAAATCCTAATTGTATCCCCACTTCACAACCTCACAAAACCTTATTTTTCATCCTCACAGTATTCCTCGGTTAAACCACTCCCAACTATCATACATCAAAGTTATACTTCAGAATCCTTCTCTCACAACCTAGTCCTACAACCCTACTGCCTAAAGAATTCCCATAATCAGTCCCAATGCATAACAAGTTCATAACCACACCACAGTCCCACTTCCCAACATTTCTCCTACAACCTCAACAAAAACAAAGGAAGTACCACTCCCAATAAGTCCATCCATTCAAGCATCAGTCAGTCTCTAAAAATGGGTTACTAACACACCCCTTGTACCACCCCACACACAAAGCCCACAACAACTACCATTTACACACAGAATCCTAGCTCTCACATACCACACCCTTCTCATAGAACTAACATCCATGTCCACCTTTATACCCATAACGGTGCTCCCACTAGCAGCCCCACACAACCCACACAAAAGCCACCAAAACCCAATAGAACACAGCACACATCGACCCCATCAAATGAAGAACATTTAGATTTAACCAACTGGGGTTCTTAAAGTTCACTTTAAATAACATGGGTGATCACAAAACATGTTTAATCCAGGGGTATCCATTTATTTAACCAAGTATAAGTGATTAAGCATATTTTCATGAAACATAAATTTATTCAAGAATCTCAAAAAAAGCATAACATCACTAGTGTGCAATAATGGACAACCAATGGACATGATTTTATGAATTCATATAGCCATAACAATCCATACAAGAAACAAGGATAATAGATAAAACAAGTATCAAAATCAAAACATCTTAAATTCTCTTCCCTTTATTATAACAATCCTTGTTATCTTTTTATCATCAACCTATCCACCCCTTATTAATTATTTGTTAAAGAATATTATTCAGCCGTTCTTCATAAATAATCATTAGTATACCCACCCTGCATGATGGACAATTAAAGAGAGGAAAAATAAATCCCTAATTTAATTATCAAGGGATCTAAGTTCCTCATGTTCCATAAACAGCGGGTTCCGTGGGTAGTAGGGAATTCCAAGAATGATAATTAAGAGGGGGTTCTAGAAAAGGTGCATGACTCATCTAGGAAGGAACAATTTTGTAACAATGATAGGGAATGAAAATTACACTAGGAAGGGAAGATCCCATCTTTGAATATCCAGATACTATTTTAAAGGAAGAATAGTTTTAAAATGCCATTAATTGTGGGATCATGGTTAATGTTACTCGATTTGAGTATCTCAAATCCCATAAAAAGTTAGGATATTTAAGATATACTTAATATCCTTTGAGAAACCCTTAAAAATGTCCAAAAAAGGTTTTAAACTGAGTTTACATCAAATAAGATGTAAGAGGGACAAAACTGGAAAATCTAGAAACGAGTCACCGAAGGGTGAGTCACCGATGCTGACCCACCGACGGGTGAGCTACTGAAGCAACCTACTAACATTGATCCACTAATGTTAAGCAACTGATGTAATAACCTACCGATTCCTTGACCAACCGATTCCCTAACCTACCAACGCCTAAACCTACCGACACCCTGACCTACCTACTACTTGACCTACCGATGTCTTGACCCACCAATGCCATGACTCACTGACGCTGACGCCTCATACTTACTAATATCAACCCTCGAACTCACTGATCCACTTACATTCCAATGCACTGGCATGTTGATTTGCTGACATGCTAATACACTAATATTCCAATTCAATTACATTCCAACGAACTGACATGTCGACGCACTGACATGCAGATGCACTAACATGTTGACGCACTGACATGCCGATGCACTAACATGCTGACGTCAATGGTTCAAAGATGGATTTTGGAAAACACTTCAAATGAGATACCATTGCCTCCCAAAACACCCTAAAGACTTGATTTTCACAAATGAAAGGCCTGATAAAATCCAGATTATTACATCAGATAACTCTCAAACAATTATCTTCCCTGGAAATTTAAAACTAATCCATAGAAGAGATGTCTGAACAACAACCCCCTAAGAAACCTCTCAATGATTAACCACTTTGTGTTTTTGAAAATTAGAGTTGAACCCTAACATCCAAGAACACCTACTTGATATCTATCTCTTGAAAAACTATATAAACACTAAGGCCCCACTACCTCAATCAACCATGAAAATAGTAAGGTCACACATTCCAAACACATTGATTAGGGAGCTCCTTCTTCCATATCAAGATTATATCCACTTTGGGAGGCACTGACTTTCCCAAATGGATCTAATCACATCCACATTAATGGGATTGATTAGGGATCAGTTCCTACCCTCCCCATAGTTAAGATTTTTGACACATATTCATATAATTGGGAAACAACTTATCTTATAGAAAACAAGGTCAAAAATTACATCATAAGCATGGTGCAATTGAAAAAACCAGAGGAAAATTCAGAACATCTCTGGTTACAAGGCATGAATCTATGACTCATGTTCCCAAGTACACTCCTCGAGGCCACCAAGACTCCATAACATAGGAACCAAAGGAATGGTTTTTCCATGAAGAACCTTCTTCTCATGATCCTCGATTTGTACTGGTCGCTCAAAAAACATCGTATCATCCTTGTTATCCAACTCTACCTAGTCATGGATGTGGGAGTCATCATGTAGATACCATAGGAACTTTGACATATAGAAGACGTTGTGGATTCTATCCAACCGTGGTGGGAATTCAAGGTGATATTATATCTTTCCAACTTGTCCCAACACCTTTAATAGTCTAATGAACCATAGAGAAAGCTCTCACCCTCTGCCAAACATCCATTTCCCACATAAAGGGGAAACCTTCATGAAGAAATGTTCCCCAACCTTAAACTCCAAAGGCCACCTCCTATGATCTACATACAGCTTCTTTCATTCATATGATTCATTCATCCTCTCATGGACAAGCTTCATCTTCTCTGTCATACTCTGCACCACGTTCGGAAAAAGAATGGTTCCCTCGCCAACTTCCATCCAACACAAGGGTGAAGGAAACAACCACCAATATTGGTATTTGAATGGTTCCATACCAATAGAAGAGTGATCTATAATGTTGTAATAAAACTCTACAAAATGAAAATGTTGCACCCAGGACCCACTGAATTCCAGAACACATGATTGTAACATATCCACTAATGTCTGGATAGTCCTCTATATCTTCCCATCCATATGATGTTGGAAAGTTATGCTAAGGCATAACTGGGATCTAATGGAATGTTGAAATCCACTCCCGACTCATGATGTAAAACATGTATCCTGATATGAGAAAATGGATCATGGAACATCATGCACTTGCACCACCTCATCCACATACCTCCTTGTCAAGGAATCCACTGCGCTTAATTCGTCAGTCACCAGAAAGTGAGATGATTTCATTAGTCGATCCACCACTTCCTAGATAGCATCACAGCCTCCCTGATCCCTAGGTAGTAATGTGATGAAATCCATCGATATGTCATCCGACTTCCACCCAATAACATCTAATGGATACAATAGACCACCAAGAACACAGTTCTCAGCCTTCACTTGTTGACACACCAGGAACCTTGCCACAAACTCAGCCACTACCCGACTCACCTCAGGCCACCTAAACTAATCCCTCACACATTGAAATTTGGAGAAACAGCTTCTCACAAAACAACATCTGATTCCAACTATCCTTCGACCATCCTTCCGGAGCATCACCCTTGTCAACGTGACCACACATCACCTTAGTCTCTAAGTCCTCCCATTGAGACTCCTACACCTGCCACACCAAGGTTGATTTCACTATCATATGAAATAGGTATCCTCTTCCACTATCCTAGCCAGCATCCTGGCAGAAAGAGGCTAACTCCTCCATCACATTCCAAGAATTTGTGGATTCCTGAACAACCTCCTTCTATGACTTCCTACTCAAGACATCTTCCAACACATTCCCCTTACCGGAGTTGAAATATATATTGATGTCTTAATCCTATAGAAACTCTATCCACCTTCAATGCTGCAAGTTCAGGTCTCACAGGGAGAATATATATCTTAAGATATTGTGATCCATGAAGACCACAAAGCGCTACTCGATGAAATAATGCCCCCACAACTTCCGCACGAAGAAGACTGTAGATTGTTCCAGATCTTGGGTGAAATAGTTGTATTCATGTGGGTGTAACTACCTAGACCCATATGATATCACTCCCTAATACATAATCAGAAGACATCCCAAGCCTAAACCGGAAGCATCACATAATACGTTGAACATTACCCCTTCCTATAGAAACCTAATCATTGGGCACTGACCCGCTTCCCCTTCGGGTAGCTGAAGGCTTATGAACATTACTAAATCCACACGAAGGCCCGGAATTTTCTCATCAAAGAAATCAATGTGGAAAAACGTAGGATTAGTCATGTATGAACCTCCAGTAATCATCTTCTATACTCAAGAAGTTGCGAACCTCTACCTGGTTCATTGTTGCTATCCAAGAGAAAAATCCCTAGACCTTTGATGGGTCCACTACTATCCCTTGCTGAGACACTATTTGTCTAAGGAAGTTCACCCCTCACATCAAGAACATTCACTTGGACAATTTCCCATTGATTTGGTGGTGCCAGAGGACTTCTAAGACAGTATTGAGATTCTTCGCATGATCCTCCTCTGGCCTTGAGTATATTAGGATATTATTGATGAACATGATGATTAAATGGTATTTTAATTCATGGAAAATAGAGTTCATGAGACCCATGAACATATATAGCATGTTCGTAATGCTGATCAACAAGACCACAAAATGAAAGTGCCCATACCTACACCTGAGAGTTGTCTTCAAGATTTCTCCCTACTTCACCTTCAACTAGTGATATCCAGAAAACATATTGATCTTAGAGGCCCTTCTTACTCCCTTGAACTGGTTGAAAATATCATCGATTTTAAGAATGGGTTTTAACAGTTCTTGACTATCACCTGATTCAACCTACAGTAGTCTATACATAGCAGGACACCACCATCTACCTTTTTCATGAGAAAGAAGGAATCACCCCACGACAAGAAAACCGGCTAGATAAAACCCTTCTTCATTAGCTATTGAACTTGGATTCACAACTCCCACAACTCATAAGGCATCATCCGATAGGGATCCATCAAAATCAGAAGGGCTCCAGGTTCAAGTATATCCTGAACACAACGTCACATCAAGGGGGTAGAGTCACAACCTCTTTAGGGAAAATATCTATGAACTCTTTAAGAACCCCCTGAACCTCCACCATATTTGTGTCTATTGATTCGACTGATATGTGGCTAACAAGGAAAATGTTGGCTCCATAATCCAGCTTCCGACCAAAAAACTCAGCTCGCCAATGAATGCTACACACTGGACATCCACCTCTGAAAAAATGATACTCCTTTGCAATAAATAGATAATGGAATGCCCAAAAACAACTAGTCAATCCCTAGGGTGAAATAGTATGGCTTCATCTGTAGTCGATGAAGATCCCCACTAGATTTATGTGGCCCTAACATTAGTCTACATCCTGGGAAAACATCAAGATAGCTGGTTTAACCTCTAACTGGTATACTCAACCCTGGGGGAACAGAAATTCTATCTTCATCGAGACCCATGTCATGGTCTAGATTGGGTTAAAATATAGTGAGAAGCTTATAAATTGAACAAATCAGAAATAATAGTGAAAAACTGAATGATCGTACCTCAAGATACCTCTTGCCCTGTTGGAACAACTGCCTCATAGATGTGAAACTTTCCCTGAGCCACTCCTCAATCCATCTACTATCAACTACCACCCCAAACACACCCCAATCGATGTCCCTGAAGTGAAACCTAAGGTTAGCCTTCTCTAGAACATCTTACACTCAGTGGAGTGTGAGCTTGCTGCCCATACAGCTGAAAGGGCCTTACCATAAATTACTACTACTGGGGTGCTCGCTAATCCTTCCCACCCCCATTGTACTGAGATCAAACTAGGCTCGGGTTATGAATATTTATGCGTCCTCCACATGAAAGAACCCTCGGTTTAGGGCCCATGGGGAATGGACAAAGAATGTGATATCAAAACTTGAACTACTAAGGCCTAGTCCCCACTGGTCAAAACCAAGATGTCTCTGATGTTGGAGACTTGCTGCGGACTACTTTCCCTTTCAATGAACACAGTTAGCTCCCCTCTCATGGTAAACCACCTTGATATTTCATTCTCTCGACTACGTCATCCTTATTATGAAAATCTATTTATGTCTTTAGGGTAAAGGGACTGACGACATACTGAAGGAAAGGTCTAAGATCCTCCTCCAATCGTCTCACCCGCGAATCCTCATCTGGAAAGAGATATAGTGTAAAGTATAATAGATCCTTCAACATGATCCCTAGTTCCCTTACTAACATACTCCCCTATTTGAGGGAGAGTAGCTCCTGCCTCATATCTACCTTCATCATGTAAGAAAGAAATTCTTCCTGGAACTCCTTCTCAAAGATATCCCATGAGACATCGACCTCTTTCTTCTCCTCGAGGTAAAGCTTCCACCATTGACATGTGGTTACTCACATCTGGATCACTACAAGTGGAACCCGGTACTCCCTTGGAGCATGGATCAAGGAAAATGTGATCTTTATCTCCTCAATCCAGACCTTCGTCTTTGAGTATGAAACACTCACTTCGTAACTTCATAGGTTCAGCTGCTGGAAAACACGAATAGTCTTTCCCACAAGTCGTTTTCTCCCTCTCGATGAAACCTATGCTGCTCAACCAGATCAACCTATATGGAATCAACTTCTCATACCACACATGGGTGATTTCGGAGTTCCGTAGCTAAAAAGGGGTAAACATGGATCTCCTAAGCTCGGGTAGTATAGAAATTTCCTTTCATTATTTATTTTAACTGTTTATTTAAATTAAATTCCCAAAACGCCCAAACCACCCAAGGAAACAAGTCATTATGATGCATGTACCTTTCCTAGGGTCTCTAACCTAAAATTAGTGTAGCCTCACTGGGTCATTTAGTAGGTCCACAATCCTTGCATCACATCATGGGGGCCTTAAATCCCATGTCCTATGCAGTCTTCCCTAAACTATATTACGCACCATGATTGTCTAACATCATTTTTCTACCATCCAATCTGATCCTCACTATTCCTAACATTGAACTCCAACCTATCTTTCAACCTCACCATTGATACCATTTTTTCATGACCCACCATCTCCATGATAACAGAATGGAAAACATAGTGTTATGCCCATCCTTCCTCAATATGATGGAGATATAATGACCCCTGATTCCCACATTCAAAAGGCACTAGATTGGCGACTATCCCCAAGGGTATAGAATATATAATAATAAGAAAGTAATTACCCTTTTTAGACCAAGATACGGAGATTAGATGGTATATAACTTGCTAATCCAAATACTAAAAGTAAAAGTAATTAAAAAATAAATTCCGACATTCATTTTCAAAACTAAAACTGATACAAAATGCAACAAAACTCTAAAGTAATGTTACAGAGGAAAAGAGACTAAAAAAACAAATAAACCTTATGCCTAAGACAGTACAGTCTAGAACGATCCACAAAGTCATCCTGTAAACCTGAAAACAGATTTATATACATATGGTGATCATATAATTATACTCAGTAAGGAAACTAAATCCAATCATGCAAAAGTGGGGGAACATACAAGTGCCCCTCAATGAAAATAGTGGTACCTCAAAGCACCTACTAAGGAGTAATGACCATCCCAACCTCACCATGGCACAATCCTAGAATAATGCATGCCAAGTAAAGTAGTAGTATAATCTTATTGACATTTAGGTACCCCACACCACTTTCCAATTCGTTATCTACTCCTTCCTAACAGCTAACGTCTTGATGTTACCACTCTTCACATACGCAGTCCTACTTCCACCACCCACCCACACACACCTGGGTCTCAAACCACACAAAACCTTACTAGCATACACCAAGGCCACAACAACCACACACCATGCCCAAAGACACCTAGTCTGAATCCCAAAGACACCTGGGAAACAAACCTAACCCAAAAAAAACCAGGGCCCCTCGTCTACAACAAACATGCCTGAAGGATTTGTGATTATGGTAAGCCTCATGCCATTAAATCCTTCTCAAATATTCTTGAGTGGTAAGAACCCTAAAGAGGGTGCGAGGAAGAATGTTAGTAAACATCAATCCATCCATCCATTGGCATGTTGGGAAAGTAACCCTTCCCATGAAATGGGGTGTTTGGCACATGGTGTTCAACAAGGGTGAGTGTATATAGAAATCAAAAGGAACCACAATTTATACATTTAAGTGACCAAACACTCAGCCTGACCTATGAGTTTCAAACAAATAAACAATCAAAAAACCCATAAGTACCACTTTTTCTAGTACAACTATATTCACAACCACACAACTTCCACTACCAAAGCAAAAACCCAACCCCTTTTCATTAACCACTTTATTTTTATTAATTTATGGGTATACATTGATTTATTTCATCACTACTCAAGGAAAATGCGAACCAAAACCACACCAAAAACAATAAGAAAAGCTAAATTGCAACCCCACTGTACAACCCCACAAAACCAAATTTTGCAATCTCACTGCACTCCCCCATTCAACCACTGCCAACTATCATTCTTCAAATTTGTATCACACAATCCTTCTCTAATAGCCTATTCCCACAAACCTACTACCCAAACAATTCCCATATGTCGTCCCACAACATAACAAGTCCATATCCACACTGTTGTCCAACTTCCCAACAACACTCTTATATGCGCAACATGAACAAAGGCTGTCTCAATACCTAAAAGTCCATCCATTCCACAATCAATCATTCTCTCAAACTAGGATACCAACACGCCCCTAGTACCACCCCACTCAAGAAGCCCAAAAATCTATTATTCACCCCTATCCCCATTGCACGCACATAACACACCCTTCTAACATACTAACTCCCATATCCACCTCTATATGTATAAAAGTAATCCCAACAGCAGCACCACACAACCCACACGAAGTCACCAAAACCCAACAGAATACAGAACAAACCACACCATCAAAGAGAGAACATTTATATTTAACATACATGTGTTCTTTTATTTCACATTAAATGATAGGGGTGATCACATGATATTTTTGATCATGGGGAATCCATTTATTTAACCATGTATACCTGATTGATCATATTTTCATATTACAACCATTTATTAATGAATCTCCACAAAATAGAACATCACTAGTGCGCAACCAAAGGACATGATTTTTATAAGGCATATAGACACAAAAATGCATAAAATAGAAAAGGATAATAGATAAAACAAGTGATATACGTCAAACCATCTTCAATTCCATAACCGCAATTATAACAGGTCTTTTTATCTATTTATCATCAACATCTCCACCCCATATTTATTATTTGTTAATGAAATGGATTCAAAAATTGTTCACATGTAATAATTATTACACCCACCCCACATAATGCATAATTAAAGAGAGACAGATGAAATCCCTACTCAAATAATCAAGAGATCAAAGTTCCTCCTTGCACTAAGATTATGGGGTCACATGAGTAATATGGAATTGCCAGAAAACTAAGTAGGAGGGGGGATCAAGAACATGCACATGACTCATCTAGGTAGGAATACATTTGGTGCATCGAGAAGGAATGAAAAGAACATTAGGAAGGGAAGACCCCAACTTTGTAGAGCCAGATCCTATTTTAATGGATGAATGGTTTCAAAATCCATTAATTGTGGGACAATGGTCAAGATTAAACGATTCGAGTATCTCAAATCCCTCATAATGTTAGGATATTAAATATATATTTAATATCCTTTTAAACTTCCTATAAACTCCAAAATAGGCTTTAAACACAGTTTATGTCAAATAAGATATAAGAGGGAAAAATGGAAAAATAGAAATGAGTCACCAATGGATGATTCAATGACGCTGAGCCACCAATAGTTAAGCTACCAATGTGACCTACCAATGCGGATCCACTGATGCTATGCTAACAATGCAACAACCAACATATACCTTGACCTACCAATGCCCTGACCTACTGACGCCATGACCTACCGACACCTTGACCCACCAACACCACAACTCACTGATGTTGATGCCCTTGACTCCCTGATGTCGATGACCCAAACTCACTGATGCACTGACATGCTGACACACTGGCATATCGAATCACTTTCATGATGATGCACTGACATGCTGATGCCGACAATTGAAGGCTGGATTTTAGAAAACTCCTTGAATGAGCTACAGTTTCCTCCCAGAACACCAGAAACACTTCATTTTCAAAAATGAAAGGATCATGAAAATCATGATTATTATACATCGTCTCTCTCACCCATACCAATCACTATTTTTGGACATTTCTACACCACAACCTCTTCCACTACCACAACTTATTCGCTCACTTTCCTCTACTGCTACTCGATGAAAACAACCATTTCCACCACTAGAGAGACAAGCATTAACAATATCTTACAACACTGATTCCCCAGTCCACTCAGCATCATCTTGATACACATTTACTAGCTCTATTAAGACAATTTTGAGGTTTCATCTAGCCCTTGTTAATAAAGGGTTTTTTGAGGAATTTTCACTACCTTTTCTACCCTCACCATTTCCACACACCGCTTCAACACATCCACATCATACATACGAGACATAAAACACCCATGTGTTCCAAGGATTGGTCCACATTTCAAAATTTAAACTACCAAAATATTAATGTGTTTCCAAACTAACGATTCAAACACATGTGTGTTTTGGGTTCATTTTAAAAAATTGATATATGATTATTTGGAATGTTTTTTTGATTAAGGAAGGATGAGGTAAACTATCCTCATATAAATAGAGGAATTTACTGCCAAAGGAAGAGATCAACATCAAGGGAGGTTGAACCACCGAACGATTTTTTCTTTTATTTTTTCTAAATTTCCTTTATTTTTATTTAAATTATTTTTATATGTAAATATCTATTGTTATTTGTATTATAAAATAAGAATTCTATTTTTAAATCAATTATGCTAACACCTATATTATTTTTCTTGTCCTTATTAATCATTTTATTATTATTAGTGTTCTCATTTTATGTAAATTAATTTAATAATTATGTCCCTCTCTACTCCATTATTTTTTTCTTATTTTATCTATCTCTCGTCGTTATTAATTGTTTTTTCATTTTATGATTTATTCTCACCATTGTGACCTCATACCTTTGATTATGAGATAAAGACATGATACTTATCATTAAAAGAGGATAAGTGTTCTTGAATTATAATATTAAGTTCTTATGTTTTATTTTATGTTTGTGGTAGATATGTGGGACATGTATCGGTGTGGAGATTTTCAATGATGACATGCAGCTCAATTCTACTTCAATTCATTCATTTTAATAATTTCCCTCCATTCAATTGGAAAAATTATATTCAAAAAGTGGATTTCATTTGTCCATTTCATGATACGAAATACAATAGAGTCAGGTTTTGGAAGGTGTCACATTGTGGATTGAGGTGTGCGGTGAACCTTTATTATACGAGGAGGTGGAATTTAGATTTATTTGGTATTTGACATTCATCTTCTAATAAATAAAATATTAGTATTTCATGAATGATATCTCATGATTTAGATGTCAAACATAAATTTAAACAAATAAAAAATAATAATGAGGGAACCTAAAACCAAACCTAATGTCTATGTACTTTCTTTATAATATCATTGTTTTTTTATTTCATAGAAATTTAGAATTTCATGTCTTTCATTTATTTTAGAAAATATTAAAAAACCAAAAATTTAATTTCTTTAAAAAATAATAATACAAAAAAATTTGTGTTCGGTGATTTATAAATTTTAAGTAAAAATTTGTGAGTCTTCGTAAGTGATATGACCCATGTCAAGTATTGTGTTGGAAGAGGAAATAATTCAAAATTTTCTCTTGCCACACCCACCAATTGGGTTGCATCAAAACTGGATCCATTTACAAAGATTCAATCGGTAGATTACTTTATTTTTATATTTTCACATTGCGGATAGTTTTATATTATTTCCATTAAATATATAAATAAAAAATCATTTTACATGATGTTTTCAAATGATTATATTTTTAATTCATTGGATAATAACTCAGGGTTGAGGAACAAAAGTAAAGGACACAAAATATTGGGAACTATATCCTATAAAGGATTAATAAACTCATTAACCTTTCTAAGAATATGTTTAATGCGAATAAAATGGAAATTTCCTTCATCAGGTCAAAGACATTGCAGATGAAGTTAAACTGAATTTTCTAAGATTAAATGGAAAAGAGTATGTTCATCCAATGTTGTCCAAACATTCTAAACAAACCCCGGAAATTAAGGTCTAACTAGAGGACCATAAAAATCCCAACCATTTAAAGATACAGATCCAAGATGACCAAGATGAGATATATTTGGTTCCTGATGAGGATGAGCTTCCTATTGATCAGCATGTTAGTGATCAACATAACCTAGATAAATTATTGAATGAGTATGATTTATAACATGATCTTCACATTAATTACAATGTATAAGATCCAACACCATTGAATATCCATTTATCCATGAATGAGGAAAAAGCCACCCAAGTGGATGAATTTGAAGAAAATATGGTGGATCCTTACTACCTACCTCCATCTATTATGATCCAACCTCCAGAGGCACATACCATTGAAGAATACAGTGAATCAAAACAATCTTAAAGATATGATCTTATCTCAAAATATATATCACTTGATTTTATTCAATACTAATTGAGTATTAAGACCCATTTTTAATTTTTAGATTCATATGATCCATATTTTTCCTTAGAGGATGTTAGAGAAACTACATATGCACCTATTGAGGAACACATTATACATTTATCATAAATTAGGCATAAATTTAAGGATTTACTTAAAGAAATAAAGGTGTTTGAGCCTAATAAAAATTAGATAGAGGCTACTCATATTCAAATGGATGATTTTAATTTTCATTATGAATATATAAATTCTATAAAATTTAAAATTTATTCTAAACAATCCTTTTAAAATTCTACTCAAACAACACATTAACTCGATCAATTTAAGATTTAATGACATGGTACTTGTGTTTTAATGATTGATTATATTTATTAGGTCCATGATGGAACAATGTATCCCAAAAATAGAGGTGCAATATGAATAAATCATCGGTAGAAAAATTATTTCACTTATTATGTTTCCCTTAAACTACCTGATTTTTTTAAATATAATTTTTTAGGCTTAAAATAAAAATGCATTCATATGCCTGAATCATTTCCTTACTTCACTTATATATGAGACATGATTTAATTAAGAAACTTATGAATCCATGTTTTATATTTTA
This sequence comes from Viscum album, assembly GCA_963277665.1. Lineage (NCBI taxonomy): Eukaryota > Viridiplantae > Streptophyta > Magnoliopsida > Santalales > Viscaceae > Viscum > Viscum album. Next base: position 259,379,263 of record OY728165.1, on the reverse strand, counting down.
AATTTAATTATATTTAATGAGTTTAGTGGAGAATTGAATTATTAGAAAGAAGCGTGGATATGGAAATGAGGAATCATGATTTTTGGGAATTAGTTGATTTAAGTAAATGAAATTTCCTTACCATTTTTTACTCCATATATATTTAATACTCATATGAATTGATTTTTTTATTGGTATTTACATGAGTGATTTTAAAAAATCATACTTACAGTATTGGGAATATTTATAGAATAAATATTTATTATTTTATTTTGAAAATATTTCTTGATGGATATTGGGACATGTCACATACTAGAATTTACATTTAAACATTTCAAATCTATGAATTTAAAAAAAACAAAAGTATATTTATTAACTCATATTTTGATTATAACACATCCTTGAGGGAGATTTATATATTTATCCTTATTTATCCCATATATAACACAAATGACCTTATAAAGAATGAGAGGTTTTTGAAGCCATTTTTATCCAATTATATCCTCTTAATACTATTCATGAAATTTTAATGTGTATGTTTGGCCGTTAAGGGAGACATGGTGGATTTGATGAAATAAATTTTAAGGGAAATAGTGAGGGTGATAATTGTGGGTATAAAGAAATGTTTGTTATGTATTAATTAAAATTTATTACTTTACCTTATTGAAAGAAAAAAATGGGAATGGGTTGTGAATTGGAAAAATAAAAAATCACCATTATTAGACTAATTATTTTTATAATATCTGGTTAGGTGGTAGATGTGAAATTTATTATAAACATAAAAAAAGTAAAAAAATGAAATAGTACTTTCAAAACAGGAATAAAAGTATTGAAAATTATAGATGGTGTATATCACTCATTCTGATTTCATATATCATGAACTTTACATTGATCTTGGTAATTGGTTGTTGTGACAATTTTAAGGGGATAATTTCATTATACATTTACTTTTGATATCATTCATTTCACTTTAAATAGAAACCTCTCCTTTATGCATTATTTTGCAGTCATCAATTCCTACTAACCTTAATCCTCTAATTCATTTGAAATAGTATTGAATTTCCCCATGATTTAATGTTCTTTTTGTCTTTATAATGTGGAGAAAGTGGTTCCCTAATAATAATAAATAAATGTATCTTTTTCTCATCATATGATCGTAAATGTACTCTAATTATATAATGAGTGATGATAGAAAGTATTCAAAAGTAAAGAAGAATATGAATTGGAAAGTTTAATGATAGTAAATTAATGATCTTGAGTTAATGAAACGATAAGTTCCACCATTTTCAAAATTAGAACATAAAATAAATGGATAGGTTGTTTCTTTGAATTGTGTGAACTTTAATTGATATTATATATGAATTATGAAAATTTGATTTGACATTTATATTTTTTTATTTTATTTCTTTGAAATTTCATGATCTGTTGAATTGGTGACTTATAAAATTCACTATTTTTATTTAATGCTTGATGAAAATAATAGTTTAAATGTGGGGTTATTTTAAACAATTATATTTCATGTATATTTTTAAACATTGTTTTATGATTTTTGATGGATTTAAATGATTAATTACAATGTCTTTAAATATCATAATAAAATGTTATAAATTATCCATGTAGGATTAAAATGATTTCAAATGAATAAATTTGTGACTTTTTTGATGTTTGGAACTAAATTTAATATATTGTTTAAAATTAATTAATTTTTAATATTTTTGAAGGGAAAAAATTGGTCTAACTTTTTCTATCCCTCAACCATGTGGGTCCAAGACACCTAGAAATTTATAATGGCTGGCCATCCATGGAATACCGCTGGGAGTGAATTCATGGATGGAAAGTATTGATCCCACCAATAATACCTAGTTCATAGGTGTTCTGAAGCCAACATGGGGTTCATGGACCAATGTTTGTGTGTTCACGTGTATCCAGGAGCCCATACCATTATAGGCTTATGATCCTGTAGTCACACTTCTTGATTAATAATCTATTGTGGCATCCAACATCATTTCTAATGTGGGATGAATTCCTCCTAGTAACTTTTTAGTTTTAATGTAATGACACAGTCTTAATCACATGTTCCTCTCACTATGTTTTAAAATTTTCTCACTTCCTCTTCCCCTGATGTTTCAACCTTCTTCCTCCCCTATCGTGGATGATAATCAAATAATACCACAATTTCTACCACTTGAGAGCTTATTATCAAGTATCACTTCTACCACCGAATCCCAGGACCTATCAATATCAACCATGGACCTTTGAATGTCGTCCACAAAGACCATTTAGAGACTTCATTCGATCACTATGAAGGATATATGATTTTAGTAAATTCCACTTCCTCCTCAACCTCAACACTACGAATCAAATCTTCCATGCTTCAACACCAATATTTTATTTCCAAATTGTTTTTCAATAAATTTATTATGATTAGGATCAATATATTTAGATTTCATAAATTAATTATTCATATCCATTACTTCAAATTTAACGGCTAGGTTATAACGGTCATATAATAATATTTCAAGGTTTGTTTAGGCTTTGTTTTTTTACATCATATACACTATTAGACATAGTTTCCTTTTCATAAAATTGGGGTGTTACATTATACCCTATGAATAAATTACATCATGAAAAATTTTACATGATCTCATTAATCAAATGTTTGACATTAAAAAATACCTTTCTTGAAATAACTTTTCAAAAGAAGGGTTAATAAAACTTTATCTTGATAAGATAAAAATGGAAATATGAATATCATCTAGAATAACATATACTAGGAATCCAAATTAGAGACCATTAAAGGGAAGTTGAAATATGGACATCGAAGAAAAGAATAGTGTCAAAATAATGATGGATTATAATAGAAATAATTTATAAAAATAAGATGAAAGATCATGAGAATTTTAATGAATTTAAAATAATAAATGGGTGTGAAAAGAATCATTGATTCATGAAAAATTAAGGTAACAAGTTAAAATTTAAATTCTATGTTCATTTTCATGAAGATGGGGAATACCATACCATATACACTAATAACATTAGTAAAATATACTTATCTACAAAGTATAATTTAACCTTGAATAATTTTCAACTATAATATCATATTTTTCTCCAAAATAAAATTATTCAAGATCAATGTGTTTTTCCTAAAGCACTAAAATAAAATTATAATATATCATATAATTATAAATAAGGATAAAAATACAGTACTTATATTTTAATTCATTAAAAAACATAATGGTGAGTATAAGGTACGGTAATTTCAAAAATGAATAAACCATCATATCATGAAATACAATATTAATCTTCATGTAATCAATAATAACACCCAATATTCATCTTAGATCATTGGATAAATATCTAACAATAATGTATCATATCAAAAATTTATATTCCCTTATCATAAAACCTCCATGAGATAATAATAATTTACATAAATAAATAGAATCACCATAAAGCCTTATTAAATTCATATATTCTTACAAAAGATTATTTTACAATTATTTCTCAAATATAATCCCATATTATTCTGTTTACATTTATCATATAATGTTCCCAAAATAGTGAACATCTTCTAAAATAAATTTCATCACCTCATCATCAGGTCACATTTGAATTCCATGCATATCTCCTTAATAAAAAATATTTTCCCAAAATAAACATATTTTTTATCATGGACATAATTTGTTTTAAAACAATTCATATTAAACAAGAAATCTCACAGGCCAGTGGTAGGAATTTAACCATTCTTTCCATTTGGTTTTCATTTCAAGCATCCATGACCTTGATGGATGTGATAGGTTGTCCTTTTTACTAAAACCATATAAATATAATTTTTATAACATCCCCATAAATATGATGAATATCTATAAAAATAACCTTAATAATCAAATATCAAATAAACCCTAAAGGTTATCAATAATTTTATTCTCCTTCCCATAAAATGAATATAACATTCTTCCTTAAATAAATTTTCACATGTTAAAATAAGTGTCAAATATTCCTAAAAAATATATCAAATCTCATAAAATGTGTTCATAAGTTATCCCATAAAAAATCAAAAAAATATTAATTCTTCTAAACATATTGTCATCATCAAATCTACCACTACATCATAACTCTTGAATCCTTATATGCTTACACTTTAATCATTAAATGTTCTTCATAATCCGTTAAAAATGATATTATATCTTATTACGTAATACATTCATCCAATAAATAAGAATATGAATCATGCCTATGATTCAACAATATAAAAATTTATGGTCGGATATAATATATATCTTTTATATGTAAAATTTTGTTTTATTATCATTATCTTCAATGAAATTCACCATTACTAAACAATCACAAATATAGTCTTGTTGATCTAATTATTGACTATTATTCTTATTAAATTTATTTTCATAATTCCCATACTATCCATATATAATAAATTCAATTGATACATTATTAATAAATTTATTCAGCTTCATGGAATTAACCGACCGTTTCTTTTTTCCATGGAAAATTATTAATTTATTCCCTCCTTTTCCATATACATAACATCTTCCCATCATTTAAAAAAATGAATGGGTGATTATTTTTATATTCTTGGGTTGTAAGTATTTATATATTTTTATCTTTGTGATCTTTATCACCATCGATTTGATAAAGTTTCATTCCTATATTATTATATGTGTTTGGAAACTCATTTGGTTCCAGTTTTTAATCATAACTCATGATATATAAATTATAATAACCATAATAATTTTCACTATATGTCCCATTAATTTTGGTTTCTCATTCAAACAACCACCACAATTTCCTTCACAACCATTTTTAATTGTTTCTCTACTAGATCCAACCATTTAATAAAACTATAATCTTTAGTATGATTATATCAAAAAAATTAAAATAAAACATAATATGAGGAGGATAAACAGTATGATATCTTCTGCCATATAATATTCAACTCTTTTGATTTTTCCAAAATTACCATAAATCTTCTTAACAAACTAACCATTTTGGTTATAGATGACTTTTAGATTATTATTGAATAACATTATATTATAAAATGTAATCAAAATATTTCCAACGATACCATCTATAAGGACTTGAACTTAAACATTATATAATATTGAGTTTTACGTTAAGAATTCATTTTATATACATGTGAGGATATTTATTTTTAATTGTTTGAGATAATTAAGATATAAATCTTATATAAAAAATCCATATATTTCAAAGTGGATATTTCCATTCAATATAAATTTTCACAAAATCTGAAACCATTAAAAACACATTTTATTTGATGAAAAATCTTTATGATTTTCAACATGAAATATTCTCTGTTTACAGTCATCATTGAACCCTATGAAAAAAATTTAAAAACACAGATTGAGCACAAAAAGATCACTAAGGGACTTTAAAAACCCTTTAGTCCACAAATACTCTGAGAAAATTATCCTTTTTCAAAATTAACATTAAAAATAAAATTAACATTTTCATACCCATGAAATCTACTCATCTACCCAATAATTTTCATAAAAAAATTTATAATAAATATTAATGAAAAAATAAAACACATAAATTTTTCTTTTTAATCATGATAAATTTATTATTTTTTTATAAAGTTTAATTTTTCGCCTATGAAGTAGAAAATAATTTTTTAAAATAATTTATTTATCTTACCTTGATAAAACATAACATTTAAAAAAACAAAATATAAATAAAATATTAATAATATAGGTAACATTAGGCATTTTATTCATATAACACATATATATGGAGTAAATTCCATGGTTAAAAATGGAATGACCCTCATAGTTACACATGGAGTAACCATAACAGTTAGAATTGGAATAATAATCATGGTTATACTTGGAATTAACTCATGGTAAAATTACAATCATAAAGCATACCTAATTAATTTTTTGGATATCATGGACCCAAACATCCTTGGATTATAATTGATCCATCCATAATCATAAAAAATTCCCAATAACCATAAAATAATCATAAAATTTAAAATATTATATTTTTCATAATATTCTTTTCAACCATAAGGAAAACTTTCTGGAAATTGAATTTTAAATTCCATTTTTAAAACCTTCCAAAAAATAACAACAATATAGGGAATGAGAAATTTTATTAGAATAAAAATAGAAATCTTATAAAGAAATTAAAGTAACGGTAATAGTAGTGGTAAAATTAATTATCACCATATATGTTAAAATAGAACATTTATTTTGTCTTTTGTAAAGAACATCAAAATGATCCGTATAAAAAATCTGAAAAGATTCCTTCAGAAAATATTTTAAATAAATTAAAAAAGTAGAAATAAAATTTCTAGTATAGTTCATTTAGTTCCATATAAATACATTAATAAAATTACTTTAAAAAATTTGGACACAGAAGAAAAATGAGTTTAATGGGAAACATCAAAAGAGAATTTTATAAAAATAAATTATCTTAACTTGATTTTGAGACATCACATATTTTTTTATGATTGTGAATAAAAAAAATTAATTATTTTTTTCATAATGAAAATTTTAAATCTCATTATTCCTTTAATTTTATTTAATATCATATTATATACAATTATTTAATCTGTTAAGTTCAGATTATATATTTGGACATTTTTCAACTCATATATCCAAACTAACTTTTGTAGGTTGACTATTATCAATGATTTCATTATTACATCATCTATCAAATATTAATAATGAAATAATTGTCAATTTAATAAAAACAAATTTCTTTAAATACAAACCATGAGATATTTCTATGAAAAATGAACTTTGTCACAATTGTAGAGACGGTATGTAGTACATACGCATGAGCAACGTTTCTATTTTTTAACTATTAGTATGGAAAGAGGGTATGTATTATTTTTACATTAAAAAATTATAATGATATCATAAACTGTATATTATTTATTTAAATATACTTATATATATAATCCATGTGATGTTATGATGAAAACAATCACAAGCCTTCATGTTTGTGGTAGTCCACACGTACGCACGAATGACATTATCATTTTTTATAAATGAAAAGGTATGAAATTTAGTGATATATTATCATTTAAAAATGATAAATATTTATTGAATATCATATATATATATAATTAATCATTACCATCATCCACAAGACGTGGTGATGGAAAATGAATCACATCACTTCACAAGGTGGTAGTCTCCCATACACATGAATAATGGTTTTGTTTCCAATTCGATGGAAAGGATATAGACATAGGTTATGAAATTATAATAATAAAATATCACTATATATAATATACCAATTTTATTAATTTATAATCAATAAATAAGATTTTAATATATTAATTATAGAGACAAAATAAAAACTCTATTTTATAAACTGTACGTCTTCTTTGGAAAACCTTTTAATGTTTAAAACAAAATCATTTCCATGTTACTTTTTTATTTGAAAAATGAATATTATATGTGGGGGGGGGGGATTTATGGAATATATTTTTTATGGAATGTCTTTACTAAAAGGTTTTTGATGTGTGAAGAAAAGGGTAGAGAAGGTTCCCTTTAATAATATAGGGGAGGGGCAATGTTGGAATTTTGTAAAGTGTTAAATTATTATAAATTAATTTTCATATTCTAATGGATCCATTTTTTTAATATTATAAGATATGAAATGTATGGGTTTAAATCCTCTATTCTAATAAAAATTTTACATGTTTAGGATATGGTTTCACCCTTATCATTTTTTAACAAATTTGAACACTTTTAGACAATTACTATAATATTAATGATTTTACTCTTTAAGGGTCAAGAAAGTTATAATTAAAGGAAAATTCGAAAATAAATGGATCTTAGTTGTAAAAAATACAACACTAGTAACCTAGAGCTAGTTTCTTAGTTTATAACATTGGAATAAGATATAAGGAATCACATCTCGAAGGATTGAAAAGTTTACTAGTATTAGTGAACTAAATATAGACATGATTCCAAATATTAATTTTGAAAAATGATGATATGAAATAATTTTTTTGAGAATAACATTATTTCCACTAGAATATCCTTTCATATAAAATTTATTATACTTCTTAAATTATAGATAAACTATGAAAAATAATGTTGATCTTAAATGCTCAGTAATGATTAAGTACAACAGAATCAATGATAAATCAATAAGCATCACCAATAAGGAAATGTAAATAATTGAACACACATTCGATTTTAAAAAACTGGATAAGATATAATCAATATGGAATGGTAAATAATTTAACACATGTTCCATTTAAATTATTGTATAAGGTGTAATCAATATGGAATGGTAAATAACTGATCACACATTCAATTTAATTAACAAACTAAGAATGAAATGAATCCACTAATAATATCCTAGTGAAACTATCATGGATAATAATAAATCAATTCATAATGAATTTAATATTAAATTATTATACTTCATGATATAAGGAATCATCATACATCTATCTTTTAGTCCATTAATAATATTTTTAAAAACTACAAGTAAAGACCTATTTAATGCAAGATTATTAATTTGATTCCGGAGACCTACCAATGAATTGAGGGGATGTATTATATCTAGCCCCATCCATCACATAATTTCTAAATCATTCCTCATATATTTAATAATTAATTAAATGTCTGGAAAAATGGGCCTTATCATTAAATATCTGTATTGAGTAAATGATACATATCTATCAATAGTTCCCTAATTAATTAAATAACATTCAAAGTAAAACACCATATGTAGAATTGAGATATGAAATATGTAATAAGATATCCATCATAAATAATATGGATATTTAGGGGAAATATAATTTTTAATGATTACATAAAAGTAAATATTTTAATAGAATGATAATGACTAAAAAAGAATAACAAAAGTAAATTTCAATAATTTCCTTGCACAAAATGATCATAAACCATACTAAAGTAGAAAAAGGATGGTATTAATACAATATATCCCAAGTGAAGTATATGAAAAATAAATGGTATCTGTAGTTTATGAATAATAATACCATAAAAAGAATTTTAAAAATATTACGGGTGAAAATATAACATTCATTTTGAAAATCACCTTTTAAAATAAAAAGTTCAAAATACATTTTGAAAATAATTTTATTTTAAAATAAACTTCAAAACGAATAAATGATGATTCAAAACATATATTGATCATGATGGAATGATATTTTATACATACTAATTGCATCAAAATATTGATTCCTTTATGTTTTTGGAAGAAACTCAAATGTGCATTACTTTTTAAATGACATGATGATTCCTTTTATTTTGTTAAAATTGTTCAAATAGTTAAAAATGTAATTAAAAAATCATTTTTAAATTTTTTAAATTTTTTTTAAAAACATTAGGTATGGAAGAAAAAAAATTAATTAAAGAGAGAAATGAATTCAAATTTCGTTAAAAAAATTATCCCTCATTTTAAGTACTAAAGAGTTAAAAAAATAGAACTATTACTTGAAAACGTTCTATAATAAACATAGTAGTAGAATGTGAAATGTATTATTAGTATATTATCAAATAATTTCTATCAATGTAAAATCGAGTATAAGAAAGTCCAATTGAAATGCGATTGTGAAGTAAAAACTTTCTAATATTATAAAGTTTAAGTTAGAACTAACTAATGAATTGATTTGGTGTATAAAATTAAAATCTCCAAAAAACAAGAGGATATAAAATATAATTTATTCATAATTAAATACACATATTACCATAAAATATCAAAGACAATGAATAATTAATATAACCCAATGGAAGGAATGTGAATTATGAAATTCTTTACAACTTGGAAACTTTAATGTCAAATTCTATGTTTTGCAATAATTTAAATTATATCATAAAATAGCATGAATTATTAAGGAACCATAATATATTATGTATTATGATAATTATTTAGACCGTATAAAATAAATTAGATGCACATCAATAAAATATCTTCAATGAAGGGAAATTGGGATGAAGCCCCTCACCTCATGATTTATTTTGATTGAACACCATTTAATTTATGTATAGTAGTTTTAAACTTTTTATTAAATTATAAAATATAGTATAATATTTATAATCTCTTATATAATCCATTTATAAAATATTTATCACCCTTTAATTAGTAATATTTCATTATTTTTGTTGCTTTGGGTGTTAATTTACTTGCTTTCTCATTCATACTTTGTCATGAATGTAACGATTTTGGTGCTTATTATATAGTTACATAATAAAAATACAAATAATAATGATATAAATATCATATTTTTAAATTAATTTACTTTTAAAACTAATAATTAAACATGGTTAGGAGAAGTGAACTATGTTATAATCATGGAGGCAGTAGGCCATACATACGTGTGATTGGCATTTCCATTTTCCAATGATCGATAGAGAAAGAATGTAATAATATTTTATAATTGTATAATGATAATAATATCATATATATAATTTTATATTTTTAAATATACATATATGTATCATCTATTTTGTGCAGGGATGAAAATATTTCTATATCGCTTCATGAAGGTGGTAGTCCACACATACACGAGCGATGTTATCATTTTTTTAGTGTAACAATAAAAGTGATATATTATATTTTCCTAATGATAAATATTTCATGAATATAGAAATTATTTATTTTATATAAAATATATTTATTATAATTATGCTTATTAACTTATGTGAAAAGCATTAGTGACACATAAATCACATCGAATTTTAAGGCGGTAGTCGATCGTACACACGAGGGACATTATCGCATGCCTTATGAAATGGCAAGTAAGAAAATGTATATATTATATATAATTAATAAAGAGCTATAGTTATATCATAAATATCATATATATATATTTTATATCTACCATAATACCCAACCATGAGAGGTGGTAATGGAAAAAAGAATGGCATCTATTCTCGAAGTGATAGAACACCATACACACAAATGATGATTTCATAACCCATTTGATGTGAGAGGAGATTTTTTAGTTCATTCCCTAGACATAAAAATATCTATGTATATTTGAGATACTATGGTTATAAAATAAACATGGTTTAATAATTATTGAATTATGTTGAGGAAGATATATATTAAAAACATTCATTGATGAACATTGCCTCTTCTTTGGGTAACCTCTTTATGTTAGAACGAAAAGACTCTCATGGTTAGATTTCTGCCCAGAATAAGGATTTTATGATGATATTAAGGATGTTTTTAGTTTATTTATGGTTTTTTTCTAATCCAAAAGGGTTTAAAGTTGTGAATAATATTAGATAGTGGGTTTCCTTCTATAAGTGAGGTGATTGACACACTTGTATGTTTTGATAAGAACAAGGTGTAGTCACAATTTTCACAAGACTAAAGGTCCAAAAATTGATTATTCCCGTTAAATATAAACTATATTATTTAAATATTTCCAAAAAATAACTTTAAATGTTTTTGGTTATTTTAACAATTATAATTTATTAAGCCCTGATAAACTCATTTTTACCTAAACCGGGATAAATATTTTTTTACTATTTTCACTATTTATTTTTTCCAAAAATTGAGTTGAAATGATTACATAATATAAATTATTTTGATTCTAAACATAGAATCCATTTTTAAAAATTTCATTTATAAAAGTTTAAAATGTTAATCTAATATTAATCTTGCAGACGTGACTTAAATGTAGGTTTTAAAAGGGAAAAGATTAAAATGTTTACATTGTCGATATAAAAAAATTCTATATGAGAATGATTTCAACGAACTAAATTGAATATATATATATATATATAATTTTAATTTAATCCTAATAAATAATATAAATTAAATTTATGTAAAATTTAAATGAAAATGCAGTTTTCAGATAAAATTCGAATATTTTCACTATTCATCAAAAAATGAGACATTTTTTAAAAATTAAAAAATAACTCTAAGATAATTTTTTATATTATAATTTTAAAAATTATGTTAATTTAATCACATAATATTTATATTAGTGGTAAAAATTAATTTTAAACTATGTTCACTAAGAGCAACTAAACCATCATTTAGAAAATATTATTATCTTTCAGAAAACATTTATTTTTCTTTCAAATGATTTTTATTTTATTTTTTAAAAATATATACCAATAATATTCATAATTTATATAGTACTATTCATACCCTGTATTTTAAAAGTTGGTTTATAATGGTATATTATATTAAGGTTCATTTAGACTCGAGGTTGTGTGTTCTATAAGGTACCACTTATATTAAATGTAAAGATATATGATTCATGGGTGAATTAAGCTCTGTGTTGCATACCTAATAAATTTTAAATATAATTTTATTATTTTAAAATATTAGGGTTCAATACTCTCCCCATTAAATAAATTTTTTCCTTTCAATAAAACTTGATTTTGGTAATCAAGGGTTTGATATTTAAAAATTCCATTGTTGAAAACAAACTTCATAAAAATGACATATTAAATATCCACTTAATAAGAGAGAAAGGGAATTAAAACTTTCATATAGTATAACACATAAAATGGTTTCAATGTTGGATTAAATTGGTGATATGTGAATATATGAACATAAGAGAAAATTATAAATAATTATAGAGACCGATAGAGGTCATTATAAAGACCAATACTTTACATACATGGTTATTACATCAGATTTGAAGCATATTTATGACAACATATAACAAAACCCTGAAAGGACCGTATAGGTATAGTGTCTTTAGAAACTGGGAAACATAAAAAAATCGTTCATAAATCATCTACATTGTCTACCGTTTATTTCATTATATCTAGAGTCCCTTTTGGAAAATCCTAATTAATACCCTTCTCCCACACCTGGGGAAAAGAAAACATTAAAAAAAGGGTGAGCTCAAATGTCCAGTAAGGGTAAACAAAAGAAATATAAATCATATCTGAAAATCTTAACCTACAAAAGAGATCATAATATCATAACATGGGATAAATCATAGTAGTAAAATGTAATTCCAATCATCATAACTTAAAACATGAAATTTTGTGGCATACACACATAATCATAGAAAATCATTTAATATTAGTCATCATTTCCAAGACTATCATAGCGGACAAAGTCTATTTCTGAACTGAGTTCACTCCTCATTCCAGACCTGTATCCCTGAGCCAGATTAACTTGTCGTTCCAGTCATGTCTTTCTCATGAGATATAAATCATTACCTAATGCATTGTAGGGAGATATAGGTTCCACCCATATCATAATGAAACCATTCTTATGTGTTCCACAAAATCATAAATCATACATCATATCATAACCCATGTAATAAAAATGGGATTCTTAAACATCATGCCACCATAACATAATCCGTATAATATAAAAGGACTTAATGAAAATAATTTCATCATAACATAATCAAATACATGTAATAATAGGGATAGAAATAAAACCCTATATTATCTTAGATTGAATATAATTTTGATAAAACACTTGAAATGAATTCTTGAGGAAAATATCCTTTCTTCTTGAAATTCATCTTCTTTCTCAGAATGATATGAAATCTTAAAAGAAAAGAGGTTAATTAATAATAAACAAAAAAACTTATAAATAAATATTCATGGAAATAATTCTCTATGAAAGTGTAAAAATCCGTTCATGCCGTATAAGTTAAAAAACATTCTTCTCGTACTTTGGACGGAAAAGTCAAAAAAGTATCTCGTACTGAAAACGAAAAAAGATTCTTTTCATATATTTTACTAAAAATTCACTAATAGTTAAAATTGGATTTAAAAAATTGAATGAGGATAGATATAATATTACATATTGAGGAAACATGGATGTGGATGATAAATATGCCCCAGTAAATTCTGAAGTATAAATAATCTTGGATAAAATTGAGATTGTGAGATTTTCCCTTACCTTAGGTTTGATATGATTTGTATGTATTCGGACCTCCTGTATAATTATTTAAACAATGTCATTGACTTATTCTATAATCATATTCATTGTTATGATATCATATATGGTAATATTCTAATATTCTTATTAGTAATATTTCATTGCTTCTTGTTATTCGGGTGTTTATTGCTTTATGTTCTTATGCGTGTTTGTCGAATAAATTTGTATTCCTATTTTTATGTTATAGATACATAATTTACATAATGGTATTATAATAATATATATCATATTTATTCATTTAATTCGTTTATATAATCATGGTTTAATGAAGATCATGTAGAACAAATCACATCACACCGTGGAGACTGTAAGTCGTACGTACGCACGAGCGATGATATCGTTCCCATAATTTTTGAATGGTATTGGAGTGGATAATAGAATATATCAGAGTTAGTATAATGTTATAATAATCATATATATTTATTCTTTACACAATTAAACCCATCCGAGTAAGTTGGTGGTGGAAAACAGATTACCCCACGGCGTGGAGACGGTATTCCGTACGTACGCACGCGCGGTGATTTCATTTTCCATAGGATGGATAAAATATGAAATAGGGTTGTTTAATATTAATAATAACATATAGTTATATGAGTGATACTGATTTTATAACTTTATAATGAAAAAAATATAGAACAAAAAGTAGAAGAAGAAGGAAATTAGAAAGAATCGGTAACTGATATTACCTCTTCTTCGACACGCCTCTTTGAAACCTCCTCTTAGGATTCTAAAATTGGTCTTTGAAGAATACCAGGACCTCTAGTATGTTTCTAGGAAAGTTGATAAGGGAAATGGTCAGGGTTTGGAAGATATTTAAAGCTCAATGTTGTGTAAAGATGTGAGGGAGGAGGTGCCCTTTTATAAGGGAGGACATGTTCATCTTTGGAAACATAAGAAATATTAATTTATATTAAATCTTAACCCCACATAAAAACCTCCAAAAGTGACTCAAAACGAATATTATATGAGGTAGGGTTTTAATATCATCAACAAATAAAATTTTGACAAGTTGGGAATTTATTTTAAACATTATAAACTTGATTGATCCTTATTTAATCTATTTAATTTTATTTGTTGTAATAATATTCTAAATTTCAAATCCTTATAAATAATTTCATATATCATTTTAATTGTCCATAATTGTATAATTTATTACATTTTCGGCCATATAAATTCTAATTTATAATTTTTAAATATATTTGTGATTTTTAAACAATTTTATAATATGGAATTTTTATAAAATAACAATAGTGTCAATTTTTACACTATTCATTTATTTGAATTTAAATAAAATATACACAGAAGATATGTTCGAACTAGAAGATTTAATAGATTTATAAAATGTAATATTTATCTATAAAATTAGTGGAGCACATTAAATAGTTCATATAATATTTGTTTTAATACTTTTAAAATCATTTATTTGATAATTCAATCAATAAAATAATTTCAACATCACTATTTTTTTATAGTTAATGATAATTATTTAATCCCTAAAAATTATAAATAAATTCATATTATGTAGATAGGTTTATTATAATTCTGGATACTATTCATGTTCTAATTTCCACGAAGTTTATCACTAAATTAAAATTATCATACTTATAAGATTTAAGAGAGTGACATGTTGTCACTTTCATTGATTTTAATTATAATTAAATTATTTTAATTGTAAAAATTCTATAAAATAAATTTATTACAACTATTAGGTGATAAGGTACTACTTTTAGTCATCCAATAGAATTTTTGCAGGTGTTAGGATAATTTTATAATCTTATTTTTACCCTTAATTACCCGATTTACGTTTAACAGCAGTAAAAAAAATTACCATAGTTACTATTCATAAAATCAAAAAAAATTAAAAGTAACCTATTAAAATAATTTGGACCCACTGAATAAAAATATGTAATCCATTTTTTAAAATTCAACTCACAGAAGTTGTAGAAATTAATTTAAAATTAATCCTGTTGTTAAGAAAACGGGTTTTAAAAGATAAAACATTTCCAAAGATTGAAATGTTTTTACCTATGAATTTGAGTTAACATTAATAATAAAAACATAAATTATATTAAATGGTAAAAATATATTCTATTTATACTTTAAAACCATTCAATATTATAATTATCCATATAAATTATTGCGATGAAAAAAGTTGTTTTTAATTAAAATATACTGTGTTTTTACTATTCATTAAAATATGGAAGTTATCAGAATAATATGAAAAAATTATCCAAAGTAAATTTTTATATCCTGATTCCAAAGAATAATTTTATTTTTTCAAATTTAACTTATAAACATTTGAAAAACTAGATTTAAAGTTGGTGCGCCATCAAAAGGCGTCAAAACTGCATTTTTTGAAAAATACTTATTTTACCTGAAAAATTTATTCTGTTCAGATACCATGTATTAGAAAATGTGTAAGATGAATAATAATGTTATAAAATTCAAAATGTAGTTAGAACTATTCATAACGGCTGGTACATAATAATATTATAACAATATATTGTTGTTTCGTGAAACATGATATTGCGTACGACACACGCTATCGAGGAAGGTTGCTCTCACGTATAACGCAAGACAAGCTAGTGTTGTGTGTTGTGAAAGATTCATTTGATGTTGCGTATAACATAAGACATAAAAAAATATTTCTCATAAAATATAAGGGTGTTACATTCTACCCCCCTTAAAATGAATTTTTCCCTCAAAATTCATCACTTCATAAAAAACAGATGAGGATACCTCTCCCTCATCATATCCTCATGATCCCACGTAGCATCTTCTAATTGGTGGTTCGTCCATAAAACATTCACCAAGGGAGTGGTCTTATTCCGTAGAAATTTTCCGCTACGATCCAGAATCTCTATCAGATATTCTTAATAAGAAAGATCTTTCTCCATTGGTACAACTTCTGAGATTAGTACATGTGAAGGATCAGGTATGTACTTTCTCAGGAGAGATACATGGAACACATCCTGAACTTGAGAGTGATTCGGTGGAAGCGCCAATCGGTAAGCTACCTTCTCAACACGATCCAGTATTTCAAAAGGACTGATATACCTAGGGCTCAACATTCCCTTCCTTCCAAATCTCATTACTCTCTACCAAGGAGATATTCGAAAAAACACTTTATCACCCACTTCAAACTCTATGCCTTTTCTACCGTTGTCCACATAACGTTTCTGTCGACTCTGAGCTAATCTTATGTGTTGTTTAATAGATCTGATCTTTTTTGTCATCTCATCAACAAGATCAGGTCCTAATAGCTTTCTTTCCCCAACTTCATCCCAGTAAGATGGAGTTCTACATTTCTTTCCATAGAGAGATTCATAAGGAGCCAACTGAATACTAGAGTGAAAGATATTATTATAAAAAATTCCACCAAAGGTAGGTGTTGATCCCAACAACCTTTGAAATCCATAGAGCAAACTCTTAACATGTCTTCTAGAGTTTGAATTGTTCTCTCAGACTGACCGTCTGTCTGAGGATGATAAGCCATGCTGAAACTCAACTATGTATCTAGAGTATGCTGAAGACTTCGCCAGAACTTCAAAGCAAACCACAGATCCCGATCAGATATAATGGAAACTGGTACTGCATGAAATCTTACCACTTCCTTTACATATATCCTGGAAAGCTGATCCAAAGGGAAATCTTCTCTAATAGCAATGAAGTGTGCCGACTTTGTAAGATGATCAACTATGACCCAAATAGCATTATTACCTTTGGATATTTTAGGAAGTCCGGTGACAAAGCCCATAGTGATGTTTTCCCATTTCCATTAGTGTATGGGTAATTTTTGTAACATCCCCTTATACTTATGTCTCTCACCTTAAACTTTCTGACAAACCAAGCATCTATAGACATATTCAGCAACATCTCTTTTCATGTCATCCCACCAGAAGTACTCTTTTATGTCCCTATACATCTTCCTGATTCCAGGATTAATAGAGAATGAAGAACTATGAGCCTCATCCAGATGCTCCTTCTTTAATTATGGAATGAGAGTAATACATACACGGTTCCCGAACCTTATTATCCCATCACAATCAAGAATGAATTCAGGAACATTTCTCACCTTCTTTTGTAACTCTACATCTTCTTTCTATGCCTCTTTAATCTTCACATGTATAGATGGTTGAACATTCATTTGAGAAAGATAAGATAATTCCCCATACATTATACTTCCAATATCCATCCTTTTTAAATCAATAAATATTGGATCTTTTGTGATCCTCATCATGGATAATCTAGCATGTTCGTTTTGACTTAATGCATCTACCACCTTGTTTTCTTTCCCAGGGTGATAATGAATTGACCAGTCGTAATCCTTAATCAACTCCAACCATCTTTTTTGGCTCATATTCAGCTCCTTTTGTGTGAAAATATACTTTAAAATTTTATGATCAGTAAAAATATCACACCTTTCACCATAAAGGTAATGCCTCCAAATCTTTAATGCAAAGATTACCGTAACTAACTATAAATCATGAGTTGGGTAAATTTGCTCATGGATTTTCAACAGTCGTGAGGCATAAGCTATCACCATATCATTTTTCATGAGAACACAACCCAATCCCTTCTTGGAATCATCACTGTAGATCACAAACCTTTCCCCACTACAAGGAAGTGTGAGCACATGTGCACTAGATAACCTTCATTTTAACTCCTTGGAATTTTCTTCACACTCCTCCATCCAAACAAACTAAACTCCTTTTCGAGTCAACCTACTGAGTGGATTAGATAACCTTGAAAAATCTTTCACAAAATGTCGATAATATCCAGCCAGACCAAGAAAACTTCGAATCTCAGTTACTATTGTTGGTCTCGACCGCCTTTCAGTAACCTCTGTTTTTGTTGGATCCACAGATATCCCCCCTTTTGAGATTATGTGACCCAAAAATGAAACTTTTTGAAGCCAAAATTCACACTTTGTAAATTTTGCATAAATCTTCTCCTTTCTTAGTGACTTTAATACAATTATCATGTGATCTTCATGTTCTTCATTGCTCTTTGAATAAACATGAATATTGTCTATAAAGACTACCACAAATTGATCAAGATATCTCTAAAGACTCTCTTCATTAGATCCATGAAGATAACATGGGAATTAGTAAGATAAAATGGCATCACTATAAATTCATAGTGTCCATACCTTGTATGGAAAGTCGTCTTTATTATATCCTCCTTTTTGACCCTTAATTTATGATTTCCTGAATGAAGATCAATCTTGGAAAAGTAATGATATCCACATAGTTAGTCAAATATGTCCTCAATGTGTGGGATATGATATTTGTTCTTTATAGTGATCTTGTTATGTTCTTGATAATCAATGCAGAGTCTCATTGATCCATTTTTCTTCTTAACAAATAGAATAGGTTCTCCCCAAGGTGATGCACTAGGGTGTATGAATCCCTTATCATGATTCTCTTGAAGTTACTTCTTCAATTCCTGCAACTGAATTGGGTCCATTCTATACGGTGTCTTTGAAATGGGAATAACACCCGGTATGAGCTCTATTGAAAACTCAACCTCATGATTTGGTGGAAGACTTGGAAATTCCTATGGAAAGATATCATCAACCTTTTGTACAATGGGTTTATTCTTAATCGCGAGTTTCTCACCAACCATTTGAGATAAATAACCGTCATTTAGTGGACTCAAGACCCATAAGATGGAATAAATTTCTACTGGAAGGTTATGTTTATCCTTGCATCAATAGATGATCATAGATTGATCCAGGATATGAAATGTGACTTCCCTTCATTGGAAATTGGTATGTGCTCCATATAAAGAAATCCCATCCATGCCAAGAATCACATCAAATTCCACTATAGGAAGGATCACAAAATTTTTTGGAATCACTTTCCCACAAACTTCAATCGAAGAAGAATTGTAAACTTTTGATGTGATAGTTGTTCTATTAGTAGTTGTCATAGCTAACTCAACATCTAATTGTTGAGGTAATACGATGATACCTTTAGAAAATTCATCATAAATAAAAGAGTGGGAGGATCTAGAATCAAATAAAACATTTTCTACTTTAGAGTGGATGGTAAGTGTACCTTTCACCACTTCATATTCATACCCCACATCACCAATATAAATTGCATGTGAATTTCCTTTGTCTTTGGCCTTAATTTTTTGTTGACGTCGATCATCATCAACAACCCTTGGATTAGGGCATTGATTGGCATAATGCTCCATTTCCTTACACTTGAAACATTGAAGTGTAGAAGGTGCATTCTATGTATCCCTTTCCTTGTTCGCATCATTAGACATCTTCTTCCCATTATTCCTACATTCAATTGCCCGAGGACCTTATTTTCCACACATAAAACATTTGCTTGTCCCGTTAAGAAAATTACCTCCATTTATCATTCCACAATTTGAGCATAAATGAAAACTAGTCTTCTTTTCAGTTTGGTCTTTAGATTTTACTTTGAATTCCATTTTCCTCTTCTTATCCAACCCATATGACTGATGGGTTACTTTAATCTCCATCTCAACCTTGAGAGCACATCAAAAAATTTCCTCGTAGCTATTGAAGTCCCTTATGGCTAACACCCTTCGAATACTTGGTTTTAAGACACTAAAGAATTGATAGATTTTACACTCCGGTTGGATAATAATTCTGAAAGTGTACCTTGCAAGTCTTGTAAAATTTCCCTTGTAGGTACCAACAAATTCATCATCCTTTTTCTTTAGTTCATCAAACTCCTTTTACATATTTTTTCGAAGAATATGGGGGAAGTACTTGTTGAAAAATAAGTTCTTGAACTTTTCCCCTTCCATGGACTCAATTTCAACCTTTTGCCTTGTATTCTTGATAGGATTCCACCATTGATCAGCATCACCTTCCAAACGATATACTGCTAAGATGACATTATCATGTTAGGAGCATTGAAGAACTGAAAATATATTTTCAGTGGTACTGATCCATTTTTTATACACTAATAGATCAGATGAACTACTAGAAGAAGGTGGACGCTGACTCATGAAGGATTCAACAGAATGTTTCTCCTTCTTTTGATCATTTAGAAGCCCTGAATAATTTATAGCTTGGGAATGTTTTGTGAGCATGGCTACATGATTTTTCATTCCAGCTCCCATAATTTTTGGTTTCTTAGGGGGAAAATCATTGCATTTCCCGTCACATTCAGTATTAACACGGTTCCTTAGGGTTCCATCCATTGACTAAAACCAAGAAGCATAGTCTGATCAATAATAATTACAATTTTAAAACCACATAATCAGAAATAAAATTTCACACTTTAGGTCTTATCATAGGTTTTTCATTGTCATTTCGAAAACACAAAGATTATGTTCTATGGTTAGACAGATCCTTAGGGTTATTATTAAGGTTTTCACATCCTAGTTTCCAAAGGTTGACTATACCTTTCCTCTAATGCAAACTATAATGACCCATACTTTACATACATGGTTATTACATCAGATTTGTATCCTATTTATTACAACATATAACAAAACCATGAAAGGACCATATATGTATAGTGTATTTAGAAACTGGGAAACATAAACAACTAGTTCATACATCATCTACATTGTCTCCCGTTTATTTCATCATATCTAGAGACACTTTTGGCATATCCTAGTTAATACCCATCTTCTAGACCTGGGGAAAAGAAAACACAAAAAAAAGGGTGGGCTAAAATTCTCAGTAAGGTTAAATAAAAGAAATATAAATCATATTTAAAAATCATAACCTGCAAAAGAGATAATAATATCATAACATGAGATAAATCATAGTAGTGAAATTTAATTCCAATAATCATAACTTTAAACATGAAATTTTGTTGCATACACACATAATCATAGAAAATAAATTTCATATTATCCAATACTCATTTCGAAGACTATCATAGCGGACAAATTCCATTTCTGAACCGAGTTCACTCCTCATTCTACACCTGTATCACTGAACCAGATTAACTTGACGTTCCAGCCCTATCTATCTCATGAGATATAAATCTTTCCCCAATACATTGGAGGGAGATATAGGTCCCACCCATATCATAATGAAACCATTATTATGTGTGCCACAAAATCATAATTCATACATCCTATCAGAACCCATGTAATAAAAATGGGATTCTTAAACATCATGACACCATAACAAAATCCATATAAGATAAAAGGACTTCATGAAAATAATTTCATCATAATATAATCAAATCCATGTAATAATAGGGATAGAAAAAGAACCATGTATTATCATAGATGGAAAATAATTTTGATAAAACACTTGAAATGAATTCTTGAGGAAAATATCCTTTCTTCTTGAAAATCATCTTTTTTTCTCAAAATGACATGAAATATTAAATGAAAATAAGTTAATTGAAAATAAACATGAAAACTTATAAAATAATCTTGATATAAATAATTCTCTATGAATGTGTAAAAAACTGTTCATGCCATATAAGTTAAAAAAACATTCTTCTCGTACTTTGGCAGGAAAAGTAAAAAAAGTATCTCGAACTGAAAATGACAAAAGAATATTTTCATATATTTTACTAAAAATTCACTAATAGGTAAAATTGTATTTGAACAATTTTATGAGGATAGAAATAATATTAAATATTGATGAAACAAGGATGTGGATGATAAATATGCCCCAGTAAATTTTGAAGTATAAACAATCTCGGATAAAAATGATATTGTGAGATTTTCCCTTACCTTAGGTCCGATATGCATTATACGTATCCAAACCTCCTGTATAATTATTTAAAAAATGTCATTGAATTATTCCAAAATCTTATTCATTTTTATGATATCATATATGGTCATATTCTTATCTTATTATTAGTAATATTTCATTGCTTCTTGTTATTCAGGTGTTTGTTGCTTTGTGTTCTTATGCGTGTTTGTCGAATAAATTTGTATTCATATTTTTAGGATATAGATACCTCATTTAAATAATTGTATTATCATAATATATATCATATTTATTCATTCAATTCGTTTATATAATCATGGTTTAATGAATATCATGTAGAATGAATCACATCGCACCGTGGAGACGGTAAGCCTTACGTACGCACGAGCGACGATATCGTTCCCATAATTATTGAATGGTATTGGAGTTGATAATAGAATATATTAGAGTAAGTATGATGTTATAATAATCATATACAGTTAGTTTTTACACCATTATACCCATCCATGTAAGGTGGTGGTGGAAAACAGATTACCCCATGGTGTGAAGACGGTATTCCGTACGTACGCACGCGCAATGATTTCATTTTCTATAGGATGAATAAAAGGTGAAATATGGTTCTTTAATATTTATAATAACATATAAGTAAATGAGTTATACTGATGTTATTAATTTATAATGAAACAAATAAAGACGAGGAAGTTGAAGAAGAAGGAAATTTGAAAGAATCGGTAACGGATATTACCTCTTCTTCGACACGCCTCTTTGAAACCACCACTTAGGGTACTAAAATTGGTCATTGAAGAATACCAGGAAATCTAGAATATTTCTAGGGAAGTTGAAAAGGTAAATGGTCAGGGGTTGGTCAAGTTTGAAGGCTCAAAGTTGTGTAAAAAGGAGAGGTAGGAGATGTCCTTTTATAAGGGAGGAGAGGGGCACCTTTGGAAATATAAGAAATATAAATTTATAATAAATCCAAACCCCGCATAAAACCTCCGAAAATTACTCAAATCGAATATTTTATGAGATAGGGTTGTAATATCATCAACCAATAAAATTTTGACAAGTTGGGAATTTATTTTAAACATTATCAACTTGATTTATCCTTATTTAATCTGTTTAATTTTATTTGTGGTAATAATATTCTAAATTTTAAATCATTATAAATAATTAATTATATGTTTTGAATTGTCCATAATTGTATATGTTATTACATTTTATAAGATATAAATTTTAATTTATAATTTTTAAATGTTTTTGTGATTTTTAAATAATTTTATAATATGTGATTTTTATAAAATAACAATAGTGTCAATTTTTACACTATTCATTTATTTGAATTTAAATAAAATATACACAAAATATATGTTCGAAATAAAAGATTTAATAGAGTCATAACATGAGATATATATCTATATAATTAGTGGATCACATTAAATAGTTCATTTAATATTTATTTTATTACTTTTAAAGTCATTTATTTGATAATTCAATCAATAAAATAATTTGAACATCATTATTGTGTCATAATTAATGATAATTATTTAATCCCTAAATTTTATAAATAAATTTATATTATGTAGATAATGTTATTATATTTATGTAGAAAATTCATTTTCTACGTTTCATAAAGTTTATCACTATATTAAAATTATTATACTTATAAGATTTAAGAGAGTGACATGTTGTCACTTTCATTGATTTTAATAATAATTAAATTATTTTAATTGTCAAAAGTCCATAAAATGAATTTATTCCGTCCATTAGGTGATATGGGTCTACTTTTAGTCATCCAATATAATTTTGGTAGATTTCAGGGTAATTTTATAATCTTATTTTTACCCTTAATTACCCGATTTACCATTAACAACAGTAAATAAAAATTAGCATAGTTACTATTCATAATATCAAAAAAAAAGTAACCTATTAACATAATTTGGTCCCACGGAATCCAAATATGGAATCCATTTTTCAAAATTCAACACACATAATTTGCAGTAATTAATTTAAAATTAATCCCGTTGTTAAGCAAACGGGTTTTAAAAGTTAACACATTGGAAAAGATTGAAATGTTTTTACCAATGAATTCAATGTAAAATTAATGATAATGACATAAATTATATTAAATGGTAAAAATATATTCTATTTATACGTTAAAACTATTAAATATTATAATTTAACCATATAAATTATTGTGATGAAATTTTTTTGTATTAAAATATATCGTGTTTTTTACTATTCATTAAAATATGGAAGTTATCGTAATAATATGAAAAAATTATCAAAATAAATTTTTATATCCTGATTCCAAAGAATAATTTTATTTTGTCAAATTGAACTTATAAACATGTCGAAGACTATATTTAATGTTTGTGCACCATCAAAACGCGACAAAACTGCATTTTTTGAAAACTAATTATTTTACCCGAATAATTTATTTTGTTCACATACCATGTTTTAGAAAATGTGTAAGATGAATAATAATGTTATACAATTAAAAATGTAGTTAATACTATTCATAACAGCTACTCCATAATAATATTATAACAATATATCTTTGTTTCGTGAAACTCAATATTGCGTACAACACACGCTATCGAGGAAGGTTGCTCTCGCGTATAACGCAAGCCAAGCTAGTGTTGTGTGTAGTAAAAGATTCCTTTGATGTTTTGTATAACATAATACATAAAAAAATATTTCAAATAAAATATTATTGTTTTATAGTTATTTATCATAATAAAATGAATGGTCAATATAATGTAAAGGACCATAGAAACATAAATATTCTATGATTTAAAAGACCATTTGATTCATCAAAAAATGAAGGAAATAGGATAACACATTACAGTCAATAATATTTTTTATAATGTTGAGGAATTATTTTACTCTATTAGAATGTAATGAAATATATTTTCTTCACACATTCCTATTTAATAATAAAAATTTCATCCTTTTCTTGTGCGTCTATAAATTTCCATTTCAATGCTTACTTTATGAAATGAATATCCAAAAATGATTTTTTTCATGAATAACTAATTTTCACTTTTAATGGATCATAATAACCATAATATTGTGATAAGTCTTTCCTTCTGTCTATAACTATTTTCCAAAACCAACATAGTTTGGTCCAGTTATCCAATATAATATACTGATATCTAAACAATGATAGTAATACCATTGGTTCATCATTAATACTTATTCATCAAATTGTTTATGTAAAAACAATTTCATATTAACCAGATAATCACATAGTCTAGTGGTAAGCATTATCCCTTATCATTCTTTAGTTGTGGGTTCATGACCCACAACCTTCATCAAATTAAAAGTTTTTTCCTTTTTCCAAAACAATATTAATATAATTCCTATAACGTTCCCATATTGCGATGAACCCTAATTAATATAACTTCAATGAAAATATAAACACTAAAAGTCGATGATACTTTTAAAACTATACCTAAAATAGTAAGGGAATTTTCCATTAAATAATGTTTTTTGAAGATGTATACTGAAATAATGGGTTGAATTCTTATAGATGTTTTCCAAAGAAATATACTTAATATTTGTCAAATACCATTAAATAAAACATATAAATGGGTGTTTAAAACTTTGAATATATGATAAATATTAAACTAATAAACCTATAATGGTTTCCATAACTCTAATGTTAATAAAGACACATATTATTCTAAATATTAACACAATAATTATTTTTTCCATGATTCTTATAACCAGAATACTATTGGTAAAATACATATTCATTGAAATTCTGGAATCACATTACATAAATAAATATTCAATTTTATTTCAATATTGGTCATTCTGTGGTCTAGGTTTTATAATTTTGAAGAGGTAATAGATTCAAAAAAAAATCTGGTTCTCCACATTAAAAACAACAAACATTAAATAGATCGCCAGTCTAAGAATCATTTTCATCCACCATACTCTTCAATTTTCTGTAGATATTATATTATTTAGTCCATTTTTCTTCAAAAATAAATTTTTTCCCATTACATGAAGACACATTCTTGGGTGCCTCTTTCCACATTTCTCACGTGATGGTAATAAAGAATTCTTTCCTCCTTGTTCATCACTACTTGAGCTGTTAGAAAACTCCATCCTTCAATTCTTTGGTGGGTCTGGGAGTTGGTTACGGTATATGTTTCTAATCATATTTTAGGGTAACTCATTAGGATTAATAATTATATATATCACTCCTGTAATCATCCCATTTGGATTCACATAGTCACCACATTTTTCTTTATATATATTTCCAACAATATTCCTTAAAGTTACAGCCATTTACTAAAACAAAAAAGCATTGTGTTGGAAACAATAATCACTTTATGAAAACCGTATAATAATTTATAGGATTTTTAAATCATAACACCTTATTTTAAATATATGAAAAGGTAGGTCTAACCTGGGTCATTCATTATCATCATTTAATTATATCTTTCATAATGGTTTGTAAAAAAAAATATGAATTATCCTATGAATATCCCTTAGGCGTGTCAAACTAGATGCATAGTAAGGGTTATTTTTATACAATGGGTGACAATAAGTTCTTTCCCAATGAAACTTTTTTATAGTTATTACCCCATAAGTAAATTAGTTCTAGAACCATGTCAATATTTAATATCAAGACATGCATATATTTTCCATGGAAAACATCATAATATCTTCCTTATCAAAACATTTTCTTGTTCATCTATACTTATACTAAAATCTTATCATAAGGTTCTGATCCCTATTCTATGTTTTCTTAAATATAGTTTCCAAGGTTCCTAATAAACACCATATGATACTAACTATAGAGACCCCAACCACAGTAACCTGAAGTTGGTGCCTTACATTATAACATAGGAATAAGATACATGGAATCACATTCTGAATGACTGACATGTTTAGTAGCCTTGGTAAATTAAATAAATACATGATTCCCCTAAAAAATGTGAAAAAAAATATTAAACATAATATTTTTGGAAAATAACATTATTCCCTCAAGCTTATCCTTACATATGAAACATAATAAACTTCATGAATTCTCATGAAATGAATAAAAATAATGGTAAACTCAATTGATTAGTAAGGGTTGTGTACAATGATGCTATCTTGAAACAATAATCATCATCAACATTGAAAGGTAAATGAATTCACACACCTGAATTTAAAATAACTGAACAAGGAATAACAAATATATATTGGTAAAGAAATAAAAACAAATTCTATTTAAATAACAAGATAATCCATGATCAATTTGTAAAGATAAATAACCAAAAAACATTAAATTTAATCAATAAACTGAAAACGAAATGCATCCAAAGTTAATATCATTAAAAAAATAACATGGATAATTATAACTCAGTTTTTATTGAAGGAAATATTTAAATATTAGACTTTATGATCTCCTGAATCATGATACTTCTACCATCAAGAACTTTTATGAGATGGTCTAAAACAAAAGGTAGAAACACAATTAATGCTAGATTACTAATTGGTCACATAATACCTATTGATTCATGTGGGGGATCCATCATATTAGGACCCACCCATAAATTCATGACCAAATTATTACTCATATATGGAATAATAGATTTAATTTCTTGAACAATATGACTTATCATCAAATATATGTGTTGGGTAAATGATACAAATTTATCAATATTTCCCCTGTTAATAAAATTATTATCAGTGTAAAAAAATTAGGTATACATGTGGTACTGTCTAATAATTAATCAAATCCATGAAAAATAATATGATATATTTAGGTGTAATTTAATGTCTATTAATCATAGTATTGTGAATATTTTAGGGAAAATATAATGACTATAAAAATGAATCATGATTGTAAATGTCAATAATTTTTTTGTCAAAATAATCATAAACCACCAAAGGAAAATATTGATGGTATTTACACAACATAACCCCTATAGTTTATGTAAAATAATGGCTTTTTCTCATTGACGAATAGAAATACCATGAAAATAACGTTAAAATATTGTTGAGGAAAATAACCTTTTCATTTTTTAATATAAAATTTTATAAATAAAAGTTCAACCAATTTTTTGAAAATAGTTTTATTTTAAAATAACATCTTAAATATAAAAATTATTTTTATAACACTGATTTTACATGATGGAAGAAAATTCCATACATGCTAAGTATATTAAAAATGATTCCTTTCACTTTTTTGATAAAACCCAACCATGAATTATTTTGAAAATGAAATAAATATCCCTTTCAATAAAATTATAAATACGACGTGGGTAAAAATTTATTTAATTAATCATTCATAAAAGGATTAAAAACATTTTTTAAAACATTTTTAGAAAATATGGTTATGGATGAAAATGATTTTACGGATGAATAGAGAAATGAAATTAGATTTTATTAAAACATTTTCTCAATAATTTTTAGTAACAAATAAAAGAAAAACTGTATTTCTTCTTGAAAAATTTCTTAAAAAATTTGTGGATAAGGAAATGAATGGAATTATTAAAAAATTATAAAATAGTTTCTTTTTAATGTAAATAAATGTATAAACAATCCTGATTAAAGTTAGATTTTGAAGTAAACCCTTGCAAAGATTATAATGATTAAGTGAGAATTAACCAATGAGTAGATTAATATTATCAAATATAAATCCACATAAAAAATATGATATAAAACATAATTTTTTCCTAATTAAATACAAAATTATCCATATATTATCAAAGACAATAGAGAAGTATTATAACACAACAGAAGGAAATTGTGTTATAAAATTTATTTCAGCTTGGTAAATTTTATGTCAAATTATATTTGATGAAATAATTCAGAATAAAAATTAAAATACCATGAATTATTATGAAACCGTGATATTACATTTCAAAGAGGTAGTATGAACACTTTATAAAATAAATTATTTTCACCCCAATTAAATATTCCATAATGAAGGGAAATTTAGATAAAGTCCCTTATCTCACGCTTCATTTTGGATGAACATTTATTAAACTATATTTTTTTGTGGATTTAAACATGTTATTATATTATAATAGACACATATTAATATTTATAATATCATATATGATCCTATTATGACATCTTATCATGATTTCATTAATAATCCTCCATTATTTTCATTATTTCAGGTGTTAATTTTCTTTATTTTACTATTCATTATTTGTCATGACTATTCAGATTATTGTGAACATTACATAGCTACCTAATCTCCATAATTAACATAATGAAATAAATATAATATTTTTACATCAATTATACTTTTAAAACCAATAATGAAATATGTTTATGAAAAATGAATTGTGTTGAAATAATGGATATAGAGGTTGGATGTATGCTTGTGTAACGTTTCCATTTTACAATGATCATTATGGAAAGAAGGTAAGTAATAATTTATCTTTCCATAATGATCATAATATTATATATATAATATTAGTTTCTAAAATATAAATATATATATCATCCACGTGGGGTGGTGATGAAAATATAGTCACATCGCTTCTTGAAGGCAGTAGTCAACACAAGCACAAACAATGTTACCATTTTTCAGTTTAAGAAAGAAAATGATATATTATGTTTTAATAATGATAAATATGACATTAATTTAATAATTATTTTATTTATATCACATAAATTCATTAAAATTTTCCTTATTAACCTTTATTTAAATCATTAGTGAAATGAAAATAATATCACTTCATGAGGCGGTAGTCTGTCGTACACATGAGCGATGTTATCATATCTCTTACTGAATAAATTTTAAAAAATTTATATATGATATAATGAAAAAATAAGCATATATAAGTAAATATTATCATATATATATACTTGAAATCCATAATCATATAAAACTGTGCTAGGTGGTAATGGAAAAATTAAGGACATGGTTCACAAGGCGAGTGTCCATTGTACAAAGAATTTATGATTTCATAACCTGTGTTTAGAAGTTCAAATGGTTTTATTTTATGAAATTTACATAAAAAATATCATTATATTTCAGATAATAATTTTATTATATCATGAATTATAAACAGTAATTCAAGGAGGTGGAGGATAAAATAAAATAAAAATTATCATTGAAGAATGTTACCTCTTGTTTCGTTAATCTCATTAGATTAGCATAGAAAAGCCTTATTAGGTCGTATTTATGCAACAAATAAGGCTTCAAAGATGAGATTATACAAGTTGGGAAGTGATTTGGGAAGGTATTATTTGAACTAAATTTTATTTTTGGAGTAAATTATAGAGTATAGGCAGTGTCCTTTTATATGTTAAGTGAGTGGAACACTTATAATTTTTGAAGAGAAAAATGTGTACCCATATTCTTCACAGGGAAAAAGGGTCCAAAATATATCATTATTGATAAATAGATATTATAGGGTTTAAATATGGCTCAAAAATTGATTGTAAACATGTTTTTAGGTCATTTTACCATATTATTTTGAGTTTTTAACTCCCCTAATAAACCCATATTTACCATAACTATGTAAAATAATTTTTATTATTTTCAATATTAATTTTGGTAAAAAATAAACTATTAAATAATATTTCATATAATTTTTTTTGAAAAAATATATTTATTAAATTTTAACAAATTCAATCGATATTATTGGAAAATTTAAATTAAAATCAATCTTGTAGATGATATTAGAAGGTTTGTTTTGAAAGAGAAACTATTTGAAAGCTTATAAAGTCTTTATATCAAAATTCAATATGAAAATGATTCCAATGACCTAAATGAGATTAATAGAAATGTAATAAATCTAATTTTAATTAAAAAATAATTTAAATTATAATATAAATTTAAAAATAATTTAAACAAAAATGTATTTTTCAATTACATTTCACTATTTTTCACTATTCAAAAAAAAGAAAAAAAGAGAAAAATATTAAAAAATCACGCCAAGAAGATTTTGATTTTATAATGTAAAAAAAATCATTTATAAAATAAATTTTCTATAATTGGTAACTTTTAATTTTAAATTGTGAATTCAAATCATGGAAATACCATCATAGAAAAAACATTTTTTCAAAAAACATGTCATTTTATTATAAATAATTTTTACTTTATTTCTAAAAAATAGATAAACATATTTTTAATAATTCAAATTTTATTATTAATACCCTATAATTTATTGGTGATGTTGTAATGTTATACTACATTTTGGTTTATTTAGAATCAGAGTTGTGTGTTCCACAAGATTTTGAAAATATTAAATCAAAAGAAATATATTCCGTGGGTTTTTGAGGTTTTGTGTTTTAGGCGAAATATGCTATTGAATACAATTTTATTCTTCTGAAATATGGGGGTGTAAAAATGGTTGATATTTTAGACCTATCTTAATAAAATGGATGAAAATATTATTTTTTTGGAGTGTAAAATCATTTAATAAAATATTATTTTTATAAAATAACTTTAATTTCATATTTGTAACTATTCATTTAATTTTTCTTTTAAAATAACAATAAAATATTGGAATTAGAATATTACGCATTAAAATCACAGTAATATTTAATTTTTATAAAAAAATCATTTAAAACAATAATTCATTCATATGAAATCACTTTTAACATTTTTAAAATCATTTCTTTTTATTTTTCTATTTATTGAATAAAAAAAGTATGTGTGTTATATAAAAATTAATGATAATTATTTCATCCATAAAAATAAAAAATAAATTACCAAGATAATGATAAATATTTTATATTTTAAAGGAAAATTAATTATATATCATATCTTTTTTATCCCTATGTCTAATATTTAAAGATAAAAAAACAAAAATAATGACATCATTTAC
Source organism: Viscum album (assembly GCA_963277665.1). Classification (NCBI taxonomy): domain Eukaryota; kingdom Viridiplantae; phylum Streptophyta; class Magnoliopsida; order Santalales; family Viscaceae; genus Viscum; species Viscum album. Next base: position 259,346,914 of record OY728165.1, on the reverse strand, counting down.
TTTTCATTACATAATATAGAATAAAGGTCAAAATCCTAGAAATATAGAAAAAACGTCATAGAATTGAATTTTTGTTTACTATGTATGATATATACCCATTAATAAAATTTATTCATGTTTTAGGGTTGCATTATATTACTTATCATATTACGTTTAACCTTAATTTCTCAACTTACACATGCTATGGTGATAATTATTTACTATAGTTGCTATTCAAGGTAATTAAAAATAGACGGGTCATATTTTTAAATTTTTACTGCCTAATTCCAAACAAGTAATTAATTTTTAAATAATAAATTAAAAAAATGGTTGAATTTAATTTTAAATTAAACCTACCAAACGTGATGAAAAATTGTTTTTTATAAGAATATTTTTTGGAATAAAATAGTTTTTTATAAATAATAAAACAAAAAAATTTATTACACTGAATAAATTTTGGATTATTCATAAAGTAGTAAAACTAATTTTATATTAAAACTAATTAAAATTATTTAATGTTTTAAATTCATGAAACTAAAATATAGTTTTCTATGAAAATTCATATTTTCACTAATCAATGGAAAATCAATCATTTTATAGAAATACTAATAATTTACTTGAAGATAATTTTGGCACGATTATTTTAAAAATGATATCATTTTTGAAATATATCATTCCGAAAAATTCCAAATAAATTATAATATTTTATCACAAAAATACTAAAATTTATTTCTGAAGAAATTTTTTCATTGAAGAATATAATGTTTGTATATAAAATTTGATTGATTATTAGAAGATAAATTATCAATAAATTTATATTGAGTATGATATATATATATCATGAATCATTTAATCATATTCATTCCCACCATTTTAATGTCTTGTTTATAACAATAATATAATAATAATTCATTGTTTGTTTAGGATTTGTGTTTGGTGTTGTAAACAGTATCGAATAGAGTTTCATTTCTAAATTATCATGGTGTTATAATTGCATGTTAATATATATATATATATATATATGGATAAGTGTATTGTTAATGTTTTGGGTTTTACACATAATTTACATCAAAATAGAATCTTTATTATTTTAATACGTGATGGATTGAAGATATTTTTTTTCATCGAGTCCACCAATTAACATGAAATTAAAGAAGAACAGTACATCCCTTGAGGGGGAGTAATCTTAAATGGTATCTACTAGTCCATTTTTTTTATAAATCCTAAATCTCATGAAATCTAGAAAGTTACAAAGTAAGAGGATAACATTTTCAACCAATAGTTATGGTTGAATTAAATCTACTTATTAAGGGGTAGTTTTAGATATAAAAACATGAGGAAAAGTGGGAATTACCTGAATTATACATAAAATATTCTGATGGTTTGTTAATATGAAGGAAGGTGTAATGGATCAAACCCTCGTGGTCCATTACTTTTCCAAATCCAGATGTTTGAGGCATCCTCGGGACCACTGGTGACTCATTGATGAGTTATCCAAATTTGAGTTTGAACAAATGGTGGAACTGAGGGGCATCAGTGGCACCGATCGAGCATTGATTGCAGGTAATCGGTGCCAAGGTGATGGTGCCATGGTGTTAGTGACTCACCCATCGATGAGTTGTTTCCAGTCTTTCCTGAACCTTCCTATTTCACTCCAGTAATGTATCATTTGACGTAAAAGTGTTTTAATACCCCTTTCAATTCAATTTAAGTCCTATAAAAATGTTTTTAACCCACCACCACCCCGTGAGTGGGGAGACCCTTGAAATACCAAAATTTTTGGACTTTTAATCATTTTCACAACCTTACCCACAAATCCATTTACGCCCATTTTATGATTTTTCTCAGTTAAAATTTAACCAATCAAACTCTCCAATGTGTGATGATCTATCTCATTATCTCTGAGGGAATTGTTAAATATAAATAAATTATAACATGTGAAACCAACCTGCTGTGTGGTCAATCCACAATACGCTTTGTAAGAACTTCTAGATTGAACATACTGTAACTGTAGGATTAAGCCTTTCATCACCCCGAGATATTCTTCTTCTTCTGTCTCTTTTATTTCTTGTTGGTGTGCTCGGAATCCATCTTCCTAAGACGAGGTGAGACTATGTGAGATCCCTCTAGTTTGTTTCTTCTTGGTTTTTCCAATCGAACAACCCCATTTCATGGAGCATGGAGAAAACATCGATCTTTGATCATCCAGTAAGGGGTTCTTCCCTGGTCCCTCTTCACTATGAATCAGGAGGGATAGGTGTGATGATGTTCCCTTTGTATGTAGATGAACCCAACATTAAAGAAGAGAATAAAATGGATTTTAATGAATGAATGGATGGGAAATTTGATGATGTTGTTATTTTATATCTTTTTATTTGTTGTAAATTTTATGGGCTCATATCCACTAAAAATCATGGTCGTTGGTACTCCTTTCTTGCGTACTAATGAATCTCTATTTTCTGGATAACATTATTATCGAATGAAAGTAATATGGAAAATTATTAATCACGTAAACATGGTTAATTAAATGGATTCTCGATGGAAAAGTACCCTTGTTTGATCACCCAAGTTAACCAAATGGAAAGAAGGAACATAAATAATGGCGTTGGCTAAATCTGAAAACTCCCTTTCCTTGTTCTGGTGATATGTATGGTTGTTCTGTTTGATTCTTTATGGGGTGACATAGAGGGGAATGGAATCTATGGTTGAGATGTTTCTGACTTTTGAATCTGAAGCCATGTGAAGATAATGGTAAATGTTCTGGACCTGGTATGTTGGGGGAATGGGTTAGTTCCATTACTTCGAGGGATCTCACAGATTCCTTTAGAAGTTTTTACTTACAATCCTACTGAGAGTAAATACTTAAACACCTACTTGGATATATTTTTTCAGTTATAGTTTTGGATTTTTGTTATCCCAGTTTTTTTCCTAGTAGTGAAGAAATATTTAAATGGAATCACTTAAACATGATAATGAGAACGAGTACAATGGGAGAACTATTTTCTAGAAATAGTTCAAGCTCTAGTTATGGATTTTTTATACTTTTGAGTGTAGGGATAACCACTAGAGTGGTTGTGTGCGGGTTTGTTACTAGTTTAGGGATCATTTGGTTGGGATTAGTTCTTTGTTACATATACATATAAAATTTAGTTCTTCTGTTTCTTATACACACCTAACCCATGTTGAGAAGTTCATGTAGAACACCCCCATTTAATGGGGAAGGGTGTTTTTTCCAACATTTCAATGAATGGAAGGTTATTATCTCCTTTCTTCTCTCTCTCCCAGGTATCCCAAGACTCTCCGGGCATGCTATGATGGCCTACGGTTCATTATGGCTTAGGACCCTTTGAGCGGGATATGTTTTGGTTGTTGGCCCAGGTTTGTGTAGGCTGATTTTTTTACCAAGTGTATTCAGGATGAGGCTTAGGTGTCTTCAGGGGTGGTAGTGGTTGTTCTGGATGAGGTGTCTTCAGGCATGGTAGTGGTTGTTCTTGACTATGTGTATTTAGGCATGGTGGTGGTTGTTCTGGCCCAACTGTTGGAGGGCGTGGTTAGGTGTGGTTATGGTGGCCCAACTATTTGCGGACGGGATATTTTTGCAGTTGGGATGGGACATGGGGTTGTTGTTGGGAGGTAGTGGAACTGTAGTGGAACATGTAGTGGAGACATTATGGATAGGATGCTTTAAATAAAAAGAGGGATAGTGGTGTAGGGTACCCAAATATCGATGTTCTATTGCTATTATTTTACCTGGCTTGCATTTTTTGGGGAGTGTTCCAAGGTTTGTCTTGGTGGATATTTTTCCTTGGTACGTGTTTTGGTTACATCTATTTTATTCTCATAGGTAATTATAATGTCTCCCCACTTATGCACGAGTGATTTTCAGTTTTCCATACTGATTATAACTATATACTCATCCTATGTATATAAAATTTCTTTCAGGTTTCTATGAGGAATTTGAGGACCGTGTCATACCCTACTAACTCAGGCGTCAGGAATGTTTCCATTGCTTCATTCATTTATTTTATTTTGGAACTTTCCATCTGAGTTTTCTTGTACTTTTTATCACATGATTTTGAACATGAATGTGGAAAATGGGGTTTTGGATTACTTTTACATTGAGTTTTTAGAGTTTTGGGGATTTTCTACTTATCTCCCAATATTATTAAATAAAAAATTGTAATGCATTATATTTATATGAGATTATATACCCTTGGTGCTAGTTTCCACTCTAGGGCCTACTGAAGCCTGGACTCAGGGGGGCATTATCTATCCTTCACCTTAAAGAAAGAAGGTCAGGACACCTTTCATTAATTTCCCTCATCATGGATAAGGTAGGTCATTACTGAATGGTATTATAGGCGATGGTTGAGAGATAGGATGGAGTTCGGGGTTAGGAATAGTGATGATTGCATGAGATGGGAGGAAAATAGTGATAGAAAATATTAGTGTGTGAAATAGGCTGTTCAATACTGGCTATGAAATGGGATTTTAGGGCCCCCAGTTATCTAATACATGGACTATGTACCTACTGAAAGACCAAGTGATACTACATTGATTGTATGGTAGAGACCATAGGAATGGTGCATGCATCATAATGACTTGTGTTCTTGTGTGCACTGGGTGTTTTAGGAATATAAAATAAGTAAAAAAGTTTAAATAAAATTTTAAAGGAAATTTTCTATACTACTCGAGCATAGAAGTTTCTTACTACTTTTTCGACTATGGAACCCAGAAGTTATCTACGAGTAGTACAAGAAGTCAAGGTCCAGCAGGTTGATTTGGTTGATCAGCTGAGGTCTGATCGAGAATTGGGGAATGACCAGAGGCAAAAGACACTTCATGCCTTCTATTTGCAGGCTCATGAAAAGTATGTGGAAAGCTTCTCAGACATGGAGACTAAGAGCTGGCTCGAGGAACTCGTTATTTCCTTTAGCTTGATCTAGGATCCAATAGAGTATTGGGTTCTATTGTCCTTGAACCAAATATATGGAGCGGTGCTTCCGTGGTGGATCCTCTATCTCTTGGAGAAGAGGGAAGCCATGTTTTATTTGATTGGATTTGATAAAGAAGTTCTAGGAAGAATTCCTTTCCACCATGATGAAAGATGAAAAGAGGCACGGGATTCCCTCCCTCCCGAAAGAGAGTATGTCGATAAGGTATTTGTGAATCATGTTCAAAGTTCTCCTTTGATTTTTTCCATACCATTTCTCAGATGAGGAGTCTCAGGAAAGACGCTTAGAGGAGGGACTCCAACCATATCTTCAATATGTTGTCACTCCATTCACTATACCAAGGTACTTGGAGGTTTAAAAGAAGGATAAAGTAGTAGGTATAATGAGTATTCTAGTAGGTTTTCCATGAGAGGTGAGTTAGTTGATCTCATCAAAGGGGAAGGTCATTAGCATCAGGCCTCCAGAATCAAGGCCTTCCAGGTTTTGGCCGAGAGGGAGCAGGCCTCAGCAATTCCAGTTTTGATCCCTTGGTCCTCACCCTTTCTCTATGGGCCTAAGACCACGGTGCTTTACCTATGGCAGTCATGTTAATCTTTGGACTCAGTTCCCTATTAGAGCGTAGTATAGTGGGGTTGGAAAGATCATTTCCCACCTGAACATTAACAGTTTCCAGTCAGACCTTTTCAGTAGTAGGGGCAGCGAGCTCCAGCTCCACCAAGTGCGGATGGAACCGGAGGAGGCCGGTCTCAGGGTTCTCCTTAGGGACCTCAGCCAGGGTTTGGTCAGGAGGTGGACAACATCTGAGGGGCATAGGAGCTAGGCGTGGGTAGTTTCACACCATAGGGGTAGCAATTCTAGTAGGGCCAGAGGTCGTTTGAGGTTTGGTATGTTTGTTTAGTACACTTGAATGTGCTTTGTTTGATTCCAGAGCTCCACACTCATTTATTGAACCCAATCTATCCCATGACTTGGTCTAGAAATAGGGAGACTTTTAATGCCCCTGGTGTTGAGCATGAAGGTTATAGGTCAAACCAGCTTGTTTGATGTTTTTCGAGGATGCAAACAGATGTTGCGGTCGCATCACATCAGTGGGGATCAATTTCTGCTATAAATGTAGCCATAATTTTGGATGATGTGACCTTTCTATGTTGTGTGGTTACATAGAGGTGAGGAGAGGACGTTTTTTGATAGTTTTTCAAGTGATAGATATATGTGGGATGTCCATGGATATGGAGGTTTTATTTCGGCTTTCGAACAACTCTAGGGTGGTTTGTCTATGATAGTTATCTTACGAGGTGGTTTTTTTGACCCCTCTCTTTTCTTAGGGTTTAATCTTGAATTCTCAAGGGCAAGAATAGTTTGAGAGGTATCTAAGGTAATGGAATGGATCCTCCTGGTCCATTAATTGTCCAAATCTTGAGGTTTGAGGCATTCTGAGGACCATCCTCAACTCATTGATGTGATTTCTAAATTTTAGGTTAAACAAAATTTGGCACCGATCAGAATTAGTGCTAGGGCATCGATGCCAATGTTACAGTGCTAGGGTTTTGGTGACTCGCCCATCGATGAGTCAATTCCTATCTCTCCTGGACCTTCCAGTTTCACTCTAGTAACATATATTTTTGATGTAAAAGTGTTTTAATACCCTTTTTAATGATATTTAATTCTCAAAAAAGATATTTTAAACCCCAAAAGATTGGGGAGACCCTTGAAATATGAAAATGTGTGGAATTTTAATATTTTTAACACCAATTTCCATGTTCTAGTCATGCCCCTATTAAGTATTTTCTCAGTTTAAATGTAACCTATCTAACTCTATTATATGCGATGATATGTCACACTATCTCTGATGGAATTGTTAAACCTAAGTAAATTCTAATGTGTGAAACCACCCATTGACATGCCCAAACCACAGACCACTTTCGAAGAACTTTATGATTTCACATCTCATAACTATTTGATTGGGCCATTTATCACACTAAGATCTTATTCCTCCCCTGTCTCTTTTCTTCACTCTTGGTGTGCTTGGAGTACCTCTTCCAGAGACGAGTCGTGCCTACATGAGAACCCTCTTGTTTGGTTCTTCATGGATTTTCCTATCTCATGACCTCTGTTCTTGGTGCAAGGAGAATACATCGATCTTTGATCATCCTATTAGGGTTTATTCCTTTGTCTCTCTTTAATGTGCATCATGCGGGGTGGGTATGATGATGTTCCCTGTGTACATAGATAAACCCAAATTTAGTGATGATAATAAATTGAATTTTAATGAATGAAGGGATAGTAAATTTGATGTTTTTGTCATGTTATAACTTTTTTTATGTTGTGAATTTTATGGGATCATGTCCACTTAAAATTGTGGACGTTGGTGGTCCATTATTTCACACTAATAAAGCTATGTTTTCTAGATAATCTTTTGATTGAATGGCTATAATTTGGAAACTAAATAATTAAATTAACATGGTTGATTAAATGTATACCTAATAGATAATAACCCTTGTGTAATAACCTTGGTTATCCAAATGGAAAAAAGGAATTTAATAAATATTTTTGGCTAAATCTGAAAAATCTCATACCTTCTTATGGTGATATGTATGGTTGTTCTATTTCATTCCTTTTAGGGTGACTTAGAGGGTAATAGAATCTCTGGTTGAGAGGTTTTTTGTTTATGAATATATGGTTGTGTGGATCTTGTGGTAAATATTCTAGACCTAGTAAGTTGGGGATTGGGTTGGTTCAAATACTTCGAGGTATCTCGCATATCCCTTTTGATGTTGTTACTTACAAGCGAACCGAGATTAAATTCTTAAACACATTCTTGGATGTTTTCATTTAGTTGTTGTTTTGGCTTCTGTTTATGCATGTTATATTCCATGCAGTGAAGAAATATTTAAACAAAATCACTTGAACATGATAATGAGAATGTGTACAATGTGGAACTATTTTCCCGAAATTGGTTGTGCTCTAGTTGTGGTAGATTTATACTTGTGCATGTTGGGATAGCATCATGAGTGGTTATGTGTAGGTTGTTTTTTGGTTTTTGGACCCTTATGTTGGTATTATTTCCTGATTACATATACTTATAAAATTTAGTTCTTGTGTTTCTTATATGCACCCCACCTATGTGGATCACTTCATGCTGAACACCCCCATTTCATGGGGGAGGGTGTTTTCCCAAAAAATCATATGAATGTATGGTTATTACCTCCTTTCTGCTCCCTCTCCTAGGTATCCCAAGAATCTTTGGGTAGGCTATGATGGACTAAAGATCATTATAGCGCAATAATATTTGGGTAGTGTGTGTGGTGGTGGTTGTCCTAGGTGTGTGTGGGTAGGTTTGTTTCCAAAGTGTCTTCAGCATGAGGCCCAGGTGTCTTCAGGCGTGCCAGTACTTGTTCTGGCCCAAGTGTCTTCGATCGTGGTGGTTGTTGTTGTGGCCTAGGTGTCTACGGGCATGGTTATGTGTGGTTGTTGTGGCCCTGGTGTCTATGGGCGTGGTTAGGTGTGGTTTTGGTGGCACATGTGTTTGAGGGTGGGATAGATGTGCAGTTGGGATGGACCATGGGCTTGTTATTGGGGAAAAATGGGGACTATTGTAGATCTTGCGGGGGAGGTCTGATGTGTAGGATGTTCAAAATAACCTATGGGGAAGCTATGTGGGGTACCCAAATATCAATGTGTTATTACTATTATTTTACCTGGCATACGTTATTTTGGTAGTGTGCCTTAGTGAGGATGGGTGGATAGTTTCCATTGGTAGGTGGTTTGATACATCTATTTTTTATCATAGGGAATTAGATTATATCCCGACTTGTGTACAAGATATTTTGGTTTTCCCTACTAAGTATACATGTATCCTCACCCTAACTTTATAAAATTGATTTCAGGTTTCAAAGATAACTTTTAGGACTATGTCAGACCTTACATGCTTGGGTGTCAGGACAATTGTCGTTTCTTCTTTTCTTTCTTTTCATTTGGTACATTCCATCAGAGTTTTCTTGTACTTTGTATCACTTTATTTTGAATGTTCATGTGGAAAAAGGGTTTTTGGGTTACATTTACTTTCAGTTTCTAGAGTTGTTTGGGAATTGAAATAATTTCTCCTTATCTTATTAAATAATAACGGGTAATTCCTTCCATTTATGTGAGATTCTATACCCTTGATTCTAGTCACCACTTCGGGGCCTACTGAAGGTGGGACATGAGGGTCATTATCTCTATAACAACCCATACTTTACATACATTGTTATTACTTCAAAATTGAAGCATTCTTATTACAACATATAACAAAACCCTGAAAGGACTGTATAGGTATAGAGTCTTTAGAAACTGGGAAACATAAACAACTGGTTCATAAAGCATCTACTTTGCCTCCCATTTATTTCATCATACCTAGAGTCCATTTTTGGCATATCCTACTTAATAACCTTTTCCTGACCTGGGGAAATAAAACATACAAAAGGGTGAGCTCAAATGCTCAGTAAGGGTAAACAAAAGAAATATCAATCACATCATAAGAACATAACTTTTGGAAATCATAACCTGCAAAAAAAATCATAATTTCATGACATGGTATAAATCATAGTAGTGAAATGTAATCCCAATAATCATAACTTAAAACATGAAACATTGTGGAATACACACATAATCATAGATAATCATTTCTTATTAGTCAAGACTCATTTCCAAGACTATCTTAGTGGACAAAGTCCATTATTGAACCGAGTTCACTCCTCATTTTAGTCCTGTTTCACTGAACCGGTTTAACCTGACGTTCCAGCCATGTCTATCTCATGAGATATAAAATATTTACCCAATGAATTGGATGGAGATATAGGTCCCACCCATCTCATAATGATACCATTCATATGTGTGCCACAAAATCATAAATCATACATCATTGCATAACCCGTGTAATAAAAATGGGATTCTTAAACATCATGAAATCATAAAACAATTCATATAAGATAAAGGAATTCATAAAAATAATTCCATCACAACATAATCAAATCAATGTAATAATAGGGATAGAAACAGAACCCTTTATTATCTTAGATGGAAAATAATTTTGATAAAACACTTGAACTCCATTCTTGAGGAAAATATCCTTTATACTTCAAAAACATTTTCCTTTCTTAAGATGTCATAAAATTTTGAACTAAAAGAAGTTGGTTAAAAATATACTTGAAAACTTGTAAAGGATTATTCTTGGAAATAATGTTTTATAAATCCATTCATTCCGTATAAGTTAAAAAACATTCTTCTCGTACTTTTGTCGGAAAAGTCAAAAAGTACCTCATACGAAAAATGACAAAAGATTCCTTTTATATCTTTTACTATAAACTCACCAAAGGATAAAAATGGATTTAAACAATTGTAGGTGGATGGAAATAATATTACATATTTAGGAAACATGGATGTGGATGATAAAATACACCCCAGTAAATACCAAAGTATAAACAATCTCGGATAAAAATGAGATTGTGATATTTCTCTTAACTTAGGTCTGATTTGCTTCGTAAGTGTCCGAACCTCCTGTATAATGATTTAAATAATGTTATTTACTTCTTCCAGAATCATACTTATTTTTATGATATCATATATGGTCATATTCTTAAATTCTTATTAGTAATATTTCATTACTACTGGTTATTCGGGTGTTTATTACTTTTTGTTCTTATGCGTGTTTTGTCGAATAAATTCTTATTCTTGTTTTTAGGTTATAGATACCTCATTTCCAGATTGGTATTAGTGTAATATATTCATTCATTCAATTCATTTATATAATCATTATGCAATGAAGATCATGTATAACGAGTCGCATCACATCGTGGAGACGGTATTCCGTACGTACGCACGAGCGATGATATCGTTCCCATGATCGTGAAATTGTAATGGAGTGTATATATACAATTTCAGAATCAATATAACTTTAAAATAATCATATATAGTTATTATTTACACCATTATACCAATCATGGTAAGGTGGTGGTGGAAAATAAATTACACCACGACGTGGAGACGGTATTCCGTACGTACGCACGTGTGGTGATTTCATTTTTTGTAGGATAGATAGATGGTAAAATAGGCTTGTTTCATACTTATAATAACATATCAGTATATGAGTGATACCGATGTTATTACTTCATAATTAAACAACTAAACAAGAATAAGTGGAAAAAGAAATAAAGATGAAAGAATCGGTAACAGACATTACCTCTTCTTTGAAGTGCTTCTTTGAGACCTACTTTTAGGACACTAAAATTGGTCTTTGAAGAATACCAGGACCTCTAGTATGTCTCTAGGGAAGTGGAGAGAAGAAATTGGCAGGGGTTGGCCAATCTTGAAGGCTCAAAGTGGTGTGAGAACGAGGGGGAGGAGGCGCCCTTTTATAAGGGAGGAGAGGGGCTCCTTTGGAAAAACTAAAAATATTATTTTATTATAAAGACAAATTCGGTATTAAATAGCTCCAAATTGATTTATTTAGAAACTAAGGTGTGGATGGGTCGAAATCCTCTCATCCAATAGAATTTAGACAAGTTTAGGTTCCTATTTTAACCTTATCATTTACATTTAACATTAAGTTAGATAATTTTACTTTTACCGTGTCTTTTTGTGTTCTTACACTATAAGGTTAATAAACTTACTATAAAAAGCCAAAAGAACCCTAAGTTGTTTATTATTAGTATATATAACCTTATCTAAGTCATTTGGCCGAACAATATAATGTTTGTTTTAAAAACTATTTTATGTCAATTTTGACACTATTTAGTAATTGATTTTTCTGAAAATCATAACAGAATGATTAATTCTAAATAAGTTAACTAAATCAATACTAACATGTCATATTAATCTAGAAAATTATTTCAATTCATAAAAAGTCTCAAATTACATTTATTTGGGTATTTATAACATCAATTATTTCAATATTTCATTAATAAGATAATTACTGCATCATCATTGTGTCATAAATAAATTAACATATTTAAATTCTAAAAATTACAAATAAAATATCATTATGTAGGAAATCTTTTTATCTTTCCAATGAATATTTATAGTCGAATTTATCTTATGTATAACCCTATATTAAAAATTGTTTAGTCATTAAACTTTGATTTTAACTATTTTAACCCTTCTTTAAATAAATTGACAATAAATGTCCTAATCTAATCCAAGTGGGCCTAAATGGTCATATTTTATTCCTAAGGTTTTTTTGGTCGAATTACACTTATCCAATAGAATTAGAACATGTGTTAGGGTAATAATAATATCATTTTTATCCTTAACTACCCTATTTACTTTTAACAGTGGTAAAAAAAATTAAAAAGTTACTATTCACCAAAATTTATTTTCATCTCATTGAACCACATTTTAGTCCTTGATATTAATCGTGTCTCTCGGATTTTAAAAATTCTACTCACAGAAGCGGTAAAATTATGTTTTATTAAAAATTCAGTTTTTTTAACTACCACTTAGTGGTTTCACTATTCATCAAAAAATGAAAGTTTCCAGAAAAATACCAAAAAATAGGACTAATCTATATTTGATATTATGAATTCAAAAATGATGTTTATTTTACCTAATTCAAAACATATCAGTTACATTAATGAATTTAAAAATTAATTTCCGTCGTCAAAACAAATAGTGTTTTTAAAAGATAATAACTATCAAAAGATTGACACTTGTTTATGTCTGGTTTAAATGTGAAATTACATCCAATGAACAACATTGTATTAAATTGTAAAAATATATTCTAAATATACTTTAAAACCACTCAAATTAAAAATTTATCACTATTAATTATTTCGATTAAAAAAGTTGTTTTTAATTAAAATTTAGTAATTTTCACTATTCATCAGAATATGAAAGTTGTCCAAAAAGTACCAAAATTTCACCCTAAGCTAATTTCGATTTTCCAAATCCAGAAATGAAGTCCATTTTGAAAAATAAAATTTAAAAAATTTCAAAAAGTGGTTATCACTATTCATAACGGCTAGTTTTAATAATATTTTAATAGCATATCGTTGTTTGGTGAAACTCGGTATTGCGTACGATGCAAGCTATTGAGGAAGGCCGCGGTTGCGTGTAAAGAATGTCAAGCTAGTGTTGTGTGTAGTGAAAGATTCCTTTGATGATTTACATAACATAAAAAAAATATTTCTCATAAAAGTCTCGGGTGTTACATTCTACCCCCCTTAAAATGAATTTCGCCCTCGAAATTTGTCACTTTGTAACAAAAAGATGAGGATACCTCTCCCTCATCATATCCTCAAGCTTCCATGTAGCTTCTTCTAATTGGTGGTTCCTCTATAAAACTTTCACCAATCGAGTGGTCTTGTTTCGTAGGACTTTTTCGCTACGATCCAGAATCTCTTTCGGTTGTTCTTCATAAGAATGATCTTGCTCCAGCGGTACAACTTCTGAGTTGAGTACATGTGAAGGATCAGGTATGTACTTTCTTAGGAGAGATACATGGAACACATTGTGAACTTGAGAGATATTCGGTGGAAGCGCCAATCAGTAAGGTACCTTTCCAACATGATCCAGTATTTCGAAAGGACCGATATATCTAGGGCTCAACTTCCCCTTCTTTCCAAATCTCATGACCCTCTTCCCGGGAGATATTCGTAAGAACACTTTATCACCCACTTCAAACTCTATGTCTTTTCTTCGGTTGTTAGCATAACTTTTCTGTCGACTCTGAGCTGCTCTTATGTGTTGTTGAATAGATCGGACCTTTTCTACCATCTCATCAACAAGATCAGGTCCTAATAGCTTTCCTTCCCCAACTTCATCCCAGCAAGTTGGAGTCCTAAATTTCTTTCCATAGAGAGCTTCATAAGGAGCCATCTGAATACTGGAGTGAAATCTATTATTATAAGAAAATTCCAGCAAAGGTGGGTGTTGATCCCAACCACCTTTGAAATCCATAGAGCAAGCTCTCAACATATCTTCTTGAGTTTGAATTGTTCTCTCAGACTGACCGTCTGTTTGAGGATGATAAGCAGTGCTGAAACTCAACTCTGTATCCAGATAATGCTGAAGACTTCGCCAGAACATCAAGGTAAATCTTGGATCCCGATAAGATATAATAGAAAGTGGTACTGTATGCAATCTTACCACTTCCTTTACATATATCCTGGCAAGCTGATCTAGAGAGAAATCCTCTCTAATAGAAATAAAGTGTGCAAACTTTGTAAGACGATCAACTATGACTTAGATAGAATTATTGGCTTTGGATGTTTTAATAAGTCCTATGACAAAGTCCATAGTAATGTTTTCCCATTTCCATTCGGGTATGGGTAATGGTTGTAACATCCCCTTAGACTTCTGTCTCTCAGCTTTAACTTGCTGACAAACCAAGCATCGAGAGACATATTCAACAACATCTCTTTTCATGCCATCCCACCAGAAGTACTCTTTCAGGTCCTTATACATCTTCGTGCTTCCAGGATGAATAAAGAATGAAGTACTATGAGCCTCATCCAGCAGCTCCTTCTTTAATTCGGGGATGGGAGGAACACAAACCCGATTCATGAACTTTATTATCCCATCACAATCAAGGTTGAATTTAGGAACATTTCTCACCTTCTTTTGTAACTCGACATCTTCTTTCTGTGCCTCTTTAATCTTCACATGTATAGATGGTTGAAAATTCATTTGAGAAAGATAAGATTTTCCCCCTTCCATTATAATTCCAATATCCATCCTTTGTAAATCCATAAATATTGGATCTTTTGTGATCCTCATCATGGATAAACTGGCATGGTCTTGTCGGCTTAATGCATCTGCCACCTTGTTTGCTTTCCCAGGGTGGTAATGAATTGAGCAGTCGTAATCCATAATCAGCTCCAACCATCTTCTTTGGCGCATATTCATCTCCTTTTTTGTGAAAATTTTCTTTGAACTTTTATGATCAGTATAAATATCACACCTTTCTCCATAAAGATAATGCCTCCAAATCTTTAATGCAAATATTACTGCAGCTAACTCCAAATCACGAGTTGGGTAATTTTGCTCATGGATTTTCAACTTTCGTGAGGCATAAGCTATCACCATATCATTTTTCATAAGAACACACCCCAATCCCTTCTTGGATGCATCACTGTAGATCACAATCCTTTCTCCACTACAAGGTAGTGTGAGTACAGGTGCACTGGATAACCTTCTTTTCAACTCCTTGAAATTCTCTTCACATTCTTTCATCCAGAAAAACTTAACTCCTTTCCAAGTCAACTTGGTGAGTGGATTAGATAATCATGAAAAATCTTTCACAAAACGTCGATAATATCCATCCAAACCAAGAAAACTTCGGATCTCAGTTACTGTTGTTGGTCTCGACCATCGTTCGATAACCTCTGTTTTTGCTGGATCCATAGATATCCCCTCTTTTGAGATTATGTGACCCAAAAATGAAACTCTTTGAAGCCAAAATTCATACTTGGTAAATTTTGCATAAAGATTCTCCTTTCTCAGGGTCTTCAATATAATTCTCAAGTGATCTTCATGTTCTTCCTTTCTCTTTGAATATACAAGAATATCATCTATAAAGTCTACCACAAACTGGTCAAGATAGTTTCTAAAGACTCTATTCATCAGATCCATGAATATAACAGGGGCATTAGTAAGACCAAGTGGCATCACTATAAATTCATAGTGTCTATACCTTGTACGGAAAGCTGTCTTTGGTATATCCTCCCTTCTGACCATTAATTGATGATACCCTGAACGAAGATCAATCTTGGAAAGTATTGAGCTCCGCGTAGTTGGTCAAATAAGTCATCAATGTGTGGGAGAGGATATTTGTTCTTGATAGTGATCTTGTTAAGTTCTCGATAATCAATGCAGAGTCTCGTTGATCTATCTTTCTTCTTAACAAATAGAACAGGTGCTCCCCAAGGTGATGCACTAGGGCGTATGAATCCCTTATCAAGATTCTCTTGGAGTTGCTTCTTCAATTCCTACAACTCAATTGGGGCCATTCTATAAGGTGTCTTTGAAATAGGTAAAGCACCTGGTACGAGTTCTATTGAAAACTCAACTTCACGATTTGGTGGAAGACCTGGAAATTCCTCCGGAAAGACATCATCAAACTCCCGTACAATGGGCATATTATTAATTATGAGTTTCTCACCAACCATTTGAGATAAATAACCTTCATTCAGTGGAATCAAGACCCATAAGATGGAAGAAATTTCCACTAGAAGGTTATGTTCATCCTGGCTTCGATATACGATCATATATTGATCTGGAATATGAAATGTGACTTCCCTTCTTTGGCAATTGATATGAGCTCCATATAAAGAAATCCAATCCATGCCAAGAATCACATCAAATTCCATTATAGGAAGGATCACAAGATTTGCAGGAAGCAGTTTCCCACAAACTTCAATCAAGGAAGAATTATAAACTTTTGATGTGACTGTTGTGCCATTAGGTGTTGTCACAGCTAACTCAACAACTAATTGTTGAGGTAATACGGTGATACCCTTAGAAACATTTTCAGAAATAAAAGAGTGGGTGGATCCAGAATCAAATAAAACATTTGCTACATTATAGTGTATGGTAAGTGTACCTTTCACCACATCGTTATCATACTCCACATCGCTGATAGAAATTGCATGTGACTTTCCTTTGTCTTTAGCCTTATGATTTTGTTGATGTTGATCATCATAAACAACCCTTGGATTATGGAATTTATTGGCATAATGCCCCATCTTCTTGCACTTGAAACATTGAAGAGTAGTAGGTTCATTCTGTGTGTCCCTACCATTGTTTGCATCATTAGACATCTTCCTCGCATCATTGCGGCATTCGAATGCCCGATGACCTTACTTTCCACATTTGAAACATTTACTTGTCCCTTTAAGACAACTCCCTCCACGTTTCTTTCCACACTTTGAGCATAAGGGAAAGCTCATCTTCTTTTCAGGGTGCTTTTTAGATTTTCCTTTGAATTCCATTTTTCTCTTCTTATCAAACCCATATGACTGATGGGTTACTCCAATCTCCATCTCAACTTTGAGAGCACATCTAACAATTTCCTCGTAGCTATTGAAGTCCCTTATGGGTAAGGCCCCTCGAAGACTTGGTTTTAAGCCACTAAAGAATCGATCGATCTTACTCTCAAGTTGGATAATAATACCAAAAGTGTACCTTGCAAGTCTTTTAAAATTTGCTTCATAGGTACCAACAGATTCATCATCCTTTTTCATCAGTTCAAGAAACTCTTTCTCCATCTTTGTTCGGAGAATAGGAGGGAAGTACTTATTGAAAAATAAGTTCCTGAACTCGTCCCATTCCATGGACTGAATTTCATCTCTTTGCCTCGTATTCTTGATAAGATTCCACCATTTATCAGCATCACCTTCCAAACGATACACTACTAAGATGACTTGATCATGTTCTGAACATTGAAGAATTGAAAATATCTTTTCAGTAGTACTAATCCATTGTTCAGCAACTAATGGATCAGTAGACCCGCAGAATGATGGTGGACGCTGCCTCATTAAGGATTCAACAGAATGTTTCTCCTTCTTTTGCTCGTTTGGATGTCCTGCATGATTCATAGCTTGATAACGTTGTGTGATCATGGCTACAAGATTTTGCATTCCATCTCCCATAACGTTTGGTTTCTCAGGGGGACAATAATTACATTGCCCGTCGCATTCCACATTATCACGGTTCCTTTGGGTTCCAGCCATTGACTAAAACCAAGAATAATAGTGTGTGCAACACTAATTATAATAGGAAAACAACATAATCAAGAATAAAACTTCACACTTACGGTCTTATCCTAGGTTATTTATGGCCATTTCTAAAACACTAAGATTGTGTTCTATGCTTAGACTTATCCTTAGGGTTCTTACTAACTATTTCACATCCTAGTTTCCAAAGGTTGACTATACCTTTCCTCTGATACCAACTATAACGACCCATACTTTGCATACATTGTTATTACTTAAAAATTGAATCATACTTATTACAACATATAACAAAACCATGAAAGGACCTTATAGGTATAGAGTCTTTAGAAACTGGGAAACATAAACAACTGGTTCATAAAGAATATACTTTGCCTCCCATTTATTTCATCATATCCAGATTCCCTTTTTGGCATATCCTACTTAATAACATTCTTCCTGACCTGGGGAAATAAAACATACAAAAGGGTGATGTCAAATGCTCAGTAAGGGTAAACAAATGAAATATCAATCACATCATAAGAACATAACTTTTGGAAATATTAACCTGCAAAAGAAATCATAATTTCATAACATGGGATAAATCATAGTAGTAAAATGTAATCCCAATAATCATAAATTAAAACATGAAACTTTGTGTCATACACACATAATCATAGATAATCATTTCTTATTAGTCAAGACTCATTTCCAAGACTATCTAAGTGGACAAAGTCCATTTCTGAACCGAGTTCACTCCTCGTTTCAGTCCTGTTTCACTGAACCTGTTTAACCTGCCGTTCCAGCCATGTCTATCTCATGAGATATAAAATCCTTACCCAATGCATTGGAGGGAGATATAGGTCCCACCCATCTCATAATGATTCCATTCATATGTGTGCCACAAAATCATAAATCATACATCATTGCATAACCCGTGTAATAAAAATGGGATTCTTAAACATCATGAAATCATAAAACAATTCATATAAGATAAATGAATTCATAAAAATAATTCCATCACAACATAATCAAATCAATGTAATAATAGGGATAGAAACAGAACCCTTTATTATCTTAGATGGAAAATAATTTTGATAAAACACTTGAACTCCATTCTTGAGGAAAATATCCTTTATACTTCAAAAACATTTTCTTTTCTTAAGATGTCATAAAATTTTGAACTAAAAGAAGTTGGTTAAAAATAAACTTGAAAACTTGTAAAGGAATATTCTTGGAAATAATGTTTTAAAAATCCATTCATGCCGTATAAGTTAAAAAACATTCTTCTCGTACTTTTGTCGGAAAAGTCAAAAAGTACCTCATACGAAAAATGACAAAAGATTCCTTTTATATCTTTTACTATAAACTCACCAAAGGATAAAAATGGATTTAAAAAATTGTAGGTGGATGGAAATAATATTACATATTGAGGAAACATGGATGTGGATGATAAAATACACCCCAGTAAATACCAAAGTATAAACAATCTCGGATAAAAATGAGATTGTGATATTTCTCTTACCTTAGGTCTGATTTGCTTCGTAAGTGTCCGAACCTCCTGTATAATGATTTAAATAATGTTATTTACTTCTTCCAGAATCATACTTATTTTTATGATATCATATATGGTCATATTCTTAGATTCTTATTAGTAATATTTCATTACTACTGGTTATTCGAGTGTTTATTACTTTTTGTTCTTATGCGTGTTTTGTCGAATAAATTCTTATTCTTGTTTTTAGGTTATAGATACCTCATTTCCATATTGGTATTAGTGTAATATATTCATTCATTCAATTCATTTATATAATCCTTATGCAATGAAGATCATGTATAACGAGTCGCATCACATCGTGGAGACGGTATTCCGTACGTACGCACGAGCGATGATATCGTTCCCATGATCGTGAAATTGTAATGGAGTGTATATATACAATTTCAGAATCAATATAACTTTAAAATAATCATATATAGTTATTATTTACACCGTTATACCAATCATGGTAAGGTGGTGGTGGAAAATAAATTACACCACGACGTGGAGACGGTATTCCGTACGTACGCACGCGTGGTGATTTCATTTTTTGTAGGATAGATAGATGGTAAAATAGGCTTGTTTAATACTTATAATAACATATCAGTATATGAGTGATACTGATGTTATTACTTCATAATTAAACAACTAAACAAGAATAAGTGGAAAAAGAAATAAAGATGAAAGAATCGGTAACAGACATTACCTCTTCTTTGAAGTGCTTCTTTGAGACCTCCTTTTAGGACACTAAAATTGGTCTTTGAAGAAGACCAGGACCTCTAGTATGTCTCTAGGGAAGTGGAGAGAAAAAATTGGCAGGGTTTGGCCAAGCTTGAAGGCTCAAAGTGGTGTGAGAACGAGGGGGAGGAGGCGCCCTTTTATAAGGGAGGAGAGGGGCTCCTTTGGAAAAACTAAAAATATTATTTTATTATAAAGACAAATTCGGTATTAAATAGCTCCAAATTGATTTATTTCGAAACTAAGGTGGGGATGGGTCGAAATCCTCTCATCCAATAGAATTTAGACAAGTTTAGGTTCCTATTTTAACCTTATCATTTACATTTAACATTAAGTTAGATAATTTTACTTTTACCGTGTCTTTTTGTGTTCTTACACTATAAGGTTAATAAACTTACTATAAAAAGCCAAAATAACCCTAAGTTGTTTATTATTAGTATATATAACCTTATCTAAGTCATTTGGCCGAACAATATAATATTTGTTTTAAAAACTATTTTATGTCAATTTTGACACTATTTAGTAATTGATTTTTCTGAAAATCATAACAGAATGATTAATTCTAAAAAAGTTAACTAAATCAATACTAACATGTCATATTAATCTAGAAAATTATTTCAATTCATAAAAAGTCTCAAATTACATTTATTTGGGTATTTATAACATCAATTATTTCAATATTTCATTAATAAGATAACTACTGCATCATCATTGTGTCATAAATAAATTAACATATTTAAATTCTAAAAATTAGAAATAAAATATAATTATGTAGGAAATATTTTTATCTTTCCAATGAATATTTATAGTCGAATTTATCTTATGTATAACCCTATATTAAAAATTGTTTAGTCATTAAACTTTGATTTTAACTATTTTAACCCATCTTTAAATAAATTGACAATAAATGTCCTAATCTAATCCAAGTGGGCCTAAATGGTCCTATTTTATTCCTAAGGTTTTTTTGGTCGAATTACACTTATCCAATAGAATTAGAACATGTGTTAGGGTAATAATAATATCATTTTTATCCTTAACTACCCTATTTACTTTTAACCGTGGTAAAAAAAATTAAAAAGTTACTATTCACCAAAATTTATTTTCATCTCATTGAACCACATTTTAGTCCTTGATATTAATCGTGTCTCTCGGATTTTAAAAATTCTACTCACAGAAGCGGTAAAATTATGTTTTATTAAAAATTCAGTTTTTTTAACTACCACTTAGTGGTTTCACTATTCATCAAAAAATGAAAGTTTCCAGAAAAATACCAAAAATTAGGCCTAATCTATATTTGATATTATGAATTCAAAAATGATGTTTATTTTACCTAATTCAAAACATATCAGTTACATTAACGAATTTAAAAATTAATTTCCGTCGTCAAAACAAATAGTGTTTTTAAAATATAATAACTATCAAAAGATTGACACTTGTTTATGTCTGGTTTAAATGTGAAATTACATCCAATGAACAACATTGTATTAAATTGTAAAAATATATTCTAAATATACTTTAAAACCACTCAAATTAAAAATTTATCACTATTAATTATTTGGATTAAAAAAGTTGTTTTTAATTAAAATTTAGTAATTTTAACTATTCATCAGAATATGAAAGTTGTCCAAAAAGTACCAAAATTTCGCCCTAAGCTAATTTCGATTTTCCAAATCCAGAAATGAAGTCCATTTTGAAAAATAAAATTTAAAAAATTTCAAAAAGTGGTTATCACTATTCATAACGGCTAGTTTTAATAATATTTTAATAGCATATCGTTGTTTGGTGAAACTCGGTATTGCGTACGATGCAAGCTATTGAGGAAGGCCGCGGTTGCGTGTAAAGAATGTCAAGCTAGTGTTGTGTGTAGTGAAAGATTCCTTTGATGATTTACATAACATAAAAAAAATATTTCTCATAAAAGTCTCGGGTGTTACATTCTACCCCCCTTAAAATGAATTTCGCCCTCGAAATTTGTCACTTTGTAACAAAAAGATGAGGATACCTCTCCCTCATCATATCCTCAAGCTTCCATGTAGCTTCTTCTAATTGGTGGTTCCTCTATAAAACTTT
Organism: Viscum album; assembly: GCA_963277665.1. Classification (NCBI taxonomy): domain Eukaryota; kingdom Viridiplantae; phylum Streptophyta; class Magnoliopsida; order Santalales; family Viscaceae; genus Viscum; species Viscum album. The sequence continues at coordinate 259,324,952 of OY728165.1, read as the reverse complement.
CACCAATCGAGTGGTCTTGTTTCGTAGGACTTTTTCACTACGATCCAGAATCTCTTTCGGTTGTTCTTCATAAGAATGATCTTGCTCCAGCGGTACAACTTCTGAGCTGAGTACATGTGAAGGATCAGGTATGTACTTTCTCAGGAGAGATACATGGAACACATTATGAACTTGAGAGATATTCGGTGGAAGTGCCAATCAGTAAGGTACCTTTCCAACATGATCCAGTATTTCGAAAGGACAGATATATCTAGGGCTCAACTTCCCCTTCTTTCCAAATCTCATGACCCTCTTCCCGGGAGATATTCGTAAGAACACTTTATCACCCACTTCAAACTCTATGTCTTTTCTTCGGTTGTTAGCATAACTTTTCTGTCGACTCTGAGCTGCTCTTATGTGTTGTTGAATAGATCGGACCTTTTCTACCATCTCATCAACAAGATCAGGTCCTAATAGCTTTCCTTCCCCAACTTCATCCCAGAAAGTTGGAGTCCTAAATTTCTTTCCATAGAGAGCTTCATAAGGAGCCATCTGAATACTGGAGTGAAAGCTATTATTATAAGAAAATTCCAGCAAAGGTGGGTGTTGATCCCAACCACCTTTGAAATCCATAGAGCAAGCTCTCAACATATCTTCTTGAGTTTGAATTGTTCTCTCAGACTGACCGTCTGTTTGAGGATGATAAGCAGTGATGAAACTCAACTCTGTATCCAGATAATGCTGAAGACTTCGCCAGAACATCAAGGTAAATCTCTGATCCCGATAAGATATAATAGAAAGTGGTACTGTATGCAATCTTACCACTTCCTTTACATATATCCTGACAAGCTGATCTAGAGAGAAATCCTCTCTAATAGAAATAAAGTGTGCAAACTTTGTAAGACGATCAACTATGACTTAGATAGAATTATTGGCTTTGGATGTTTTAATAAGTCCTATGACAAAGTCCATAGTAATGTTTTCCCATTTCCATTCGGGTATGGGTAATGGTTGTAACATCCCCTTAGACTTCTGTCTCTCAGCTTTAACTTGCTGACAAACCAAGCATCGAGAGACATATTCAGCAACATCTCTTTTCATGCCATCCCACCAGAAGTACTCTTTCAGGTCCTTATACATCTTCGTGCTTCCAGGATGAATAACTAATGAAGTACTATGAGCCTCATCCAGCAGCTCCTTCTTTAATTCGGGGATGGGAGGAACACAAACCCGATTCCTGAACTTTATTATCCCATCACAATCATGGTTGAATTTAGGAACATTTCTCACCTTCTTTTGTAACTCGACATCTTCTTTCTGTGCCTCTTTAATCTTCACATGTATAGATGGTTGAACATTCATTTGAGAAAGATAAGATTTTCCCCCTTCCATTATAATTCCAATATCCATCCTTTGTAAATCCATAAATATTGGATCTTTTGTGATCCTCATCATGGATAAACTGGCATGGTCTTGTCGACTTAATGCATCTGCCACCCTGTTTGCTTTCCCAGGGTGGTAATGAATTGAGCAGTCGTAATCCATAATCAGCTCCAACCATCTTCTTTGGCGCATATTCATCTCCTTTTTTGTGAAAATATTCTTTGAACTTTTATGATCAGTATAAATATCACACCTTTCTCCATAAAGATAATGCCTCCAAATCTTTAATGCAAATATTACTACAGCTAACTCCAAATCATGAGTTGGGTAATTTTGCTCATGGATTTTCAACTTTCGTGAGGCATAAGCTATCACCATATCATTTTTCATAATAACACACCCCAATCCCTTCTTGGATGCATCACTGTAGATCACAATCCTTTCTCCACTACAAGGTAGTGTGAGTACAGGTGCACTGGATAACCTTCTTTTCAACTCCTTGAAATTCTCTTCACATTCTTTCATCCAGACAAACTTAACTCCTTTCCGAGTCAACTTGGTGAGTGGATTAGATAATCATGAAAAATCTTTCACAAAACGTCGATAATATCCATCCAAACCAAGAAAACTTCGGATCTCAGTTACTGTTGTTGGTCTCGACCATTGTTCGATAACCTCTGTTTTTGCTGGATCCATAGATATCCCCTCTTTTGAGATTATGTGACCGAAAAATGAAACTCTTTGAAGCCAAAATTCATACTTGGTAAATTTTGCATAAAGATTCTCCTTTCTCAGGGTCTTCAATATAATTCTCAAGTGATCTTCATGTTCTTCCTTGCTCTTTGAATATACAAGAATATCATCTATAAAGTCTACCACAAACTGGTCAAGATAGTATCTAAAGACTCTATTCATCAGATCCATGAATATAACAGGGACATTAGTAAGACCAAGTGGCATCACTATAAATTCATAGTGTCCATACCTTGTACGGAAAGCCGTCTTTGGTATATCCTCCCTTTTGACCATTAATTGATGATACCCTGAACGAAGATCAATCTTGGAAAGTATTGAGCTCCGCGTAGTTGGTCAAATAAGTCATCAATGCGTGGGAGAGGATATTTTTTCTTGATAGTGATCTTGTTAAGTTCTCTATAATCAATGCAGAGTCTCGTTGATCTATCTTTCTTCTTAACAAATAGAACAGGTGCTCCCCAAGGTGATGCACTAGGGCGTATGAATCCCTTATCAAGATTCTCTTGGAGTTGCTTCTTCAATTCCTACAACTCAATTGGGGCCATTCTATAAGTTGTCTTTGAAATAGGTAAAGCACCTGGTACGAGTTCTATTGAAAACTCAACTTCACGATTTGGTGGAAGACCTGGCAATTCCTCCGGAAAGACATCATCAAACTCCCGTACAATGGGAATATTATTAATTATGAGTTTCTCACCAACCATTTGAGATAAATAACCTTCATTCAGTGGAATCAAGACCCAGAAGATGGAAGAAATTTCCACTAGAAGGTTATGTTCATCCTGGCTTCGATATATGATCATATATTGATCTGGAATATGAAATGTGACTTCCCTTCTTTGGAAATTGATATGAGCTCCATATAAAGAAATCCAATCCATGCCAAGAATCACATCAAATTCCACTATAGGAAGGATCACAAGATTTTCAGGAAGCAGTTTCCCACAAACTTCAATCAAGGAAGAATTATAAACTTTTGATGTGACTGTTGTGCCATTAGGTGTTGTCACAGCTAACTCAACAACTAATTGTTGAGGTAATATAGTGATACCCTTAGAAAAATTTTCAGAAATAAAAGAGTGGGTGGATCCAGAATCAAATAAAACATTTGCTACATTATAGTGGATGGTAAGTGTACCTTTCACCACATCGTTATCATACTCCACATCGCTGATAGAAATTGCATGTGACTTTCCTTTGTCTTTAGCCTTGAGATTTTGTTGATGTTGATCATCATCAACAACCCTTGGATTATGACATTTATTGGCATAATGCCCCATCTTCTTGCACTTGAAACATTGAAGAGTAGTAGGTTCATTCTGTGTGTCCCTTCCATTGTTTGCATCATTAGACATCTTCCTCGCATCATTGCGGCATTCGAATTCCCGATGACCTTCCTTTCCACATTTGAAACATTTACTTGTCCCTTTAAGACAACTCCCTCCATGTTTCTTTCCACACATTGAGCATAAGGGAAAGCTCATCTTCTTTTCAGGGTGCTTTTTAGATTTTCCTTTGAATTCCATTTTTCTCTTCTTATCAAACCCATATGACTGATGGGTTACTCTAATCTCCATCTCAACTTTGAGAGCACATCTAACAATTTCCTCGTAGCTATTGAAGTCCCTTATGGGTAAGGCCCCTCGAAGACTTGGTTTTAAGCCACTAAAGAATCGATCGATCTTACTGTCAGGTTGGATAATAATACCAAAAGTGTACCTTGCAAGTCTTTTAAAATTTGCTTCATAGGTACCAACAGATTCATCATCCTTTTTCATCAGTTCAAGAAACTCTTTCTCCATCTTTGTTCGGAGAATACGAGGGAAGTACTTATTGAAAAATAAGTTCCTGAACTCGTCCCATTCCATGGACTGAATTTCATCTCTTTGCCTCGTATGCTTGATAAGATTCCACCATTTATCAGCATCACCTTCCAAACGATACACTACTAAGATGACTTGATCATGTTCTGAACATTGAAGAATTGAAAATATCTTTTCAGTAGTACTAATCCATTGTTCAGCAACTAATGGATCAGTAGACCCGCAGAATGATGGTGGACGCTGCCTCATTAAGGATTCAACAGAATGTTTCTCCTTCTTTTGCTCGTTTGGATGTCCTGTATGATTCATAGCTTGATAACGTTGTGTGATCATGGCTACAAGATTTTTCATTCCATCTCCCATAACGTTTGTTTTCTCAGGGGGACAATAATTACATTGCCCGTCGCATTCCACATTATCACGGTTCCTTTGGGTTCCAGCCATTGACTAAAACCAAGAATAATAGTGTGTGCAACACTAATTATAATAGGAAAACAACATAATCAAGAATAAAACTTCACACTTACGGTCTTATCCTAGGTTATTTATGGCCATTTCTAAAACACTAAGATTGTGTTCTATGCTTAGACTTATCCTTAGGGTTCTTACTAACTATTTCACATCCTAGTTTCCAAAGGTTGACTATACCTTTCCTCTGATACCAACTATAACGACCCATACTTTGCATACATTGTTATTACATAAAAATTGAAGCATACTTATTACAACATATAACAAAACCATGAAAGGACCATATAGGTATAGAGTCTTTAGAAACTGGGAAACATAAACAACTGGTTCATAAAGAATATACTTTGCCTCCCATTTATTTCATCATATCCAGATTCCCTTTTTGGCATATCCTACTTAATAACATTCTTCCTGACCTGGGGAAATAAAACATACAAAAGGGTGATGTCAAATGCTCAGTAAGGGTAAACAAATGAAATATCAATCACATCATAAGAACATAACTTTTGGAAATATTAACCTGCAAAAGAAATCATAATTTCATAACATGGGATAAATCATAGTAGTAAAATGTAATCCCAATAATCATAAATTAAAACATGAAACTTTGTGGCATACACACATAATCATAGATAATCATTTCTTATTAGTCAAGACTCATTTCCAAGACTATCTAAGTGGACAAAGTCCATTTCTGAACCGAGTTCACTCCTCGTTTCAGTCCTGTTTCACTGAACCTGTTTAACCTGCCGTTCCAGCCATGTCTATCTCATGAGATATAAAATCCTTACCCAATGCATTGGAGGGAGATATAGGTCCCACCCATCTCATAATGATACCATTCATATGTGTGCCACAAAATCATAAATCATACATCATTTCATAACCCATGTAATAAAAATGGGATTCTTAAACATCATGAAATCATAAAACAATTCATATAAGATAAACGAATTCATAAAAATAATTCCATCACAACATAATCAAATCAATTTAATAATAGGGATAGAAACAGAACCCTTTATTATCTTAGATGGAAAATAATTTTGATAAAACACTTGAACTCCATTCTTGAGGAAAATATCCTTTCTACTTCAATAACATTTTTCTTTCTTAACAAGTCATACAATTTTAAACTAAAAGAAGTTGATTAAAAATAAACTTGAAAACTTGTAAATGAAGCTTCTTGGAAATAATGTTTTAAAAATCCATTCATGTCGTATAAGTTAAAAAAACATTCTTCTCCTACTTTTGTCGGAAAAGTCAAAAAGCACCTCATACGAAAAACGACAAAAGATTCCTTTCATATATTTTACTATAAAATCACTAAAGGGTAAAAATGGATTTAAACAATGGTAGGTGTATGGAAATAATATTACATATTGAGGAAAAATGGATGTGGATGATAAAATACACCCCAGTAAATACCAAAGTATAAACAACCTCAGATAAAAATGAGATTGTGATATTTCCCTTACCTTAGGTCTAATTTGCTTCGTAAGTGTCTGAACCTCCTCTATAATGATTTAAATAATGTTATTGACTTATTCCAGAATCATACGTATTTTTATGATATCATATATGGTCATATTATTAGCTTCTTATTAGTAATATTTCATTACTACTTGTTATTCGGGTGTTTATTACTTTTTGTTCTTATGCGTGTTTTGCTGAATAAATTCTTATTCTTCTTTTTAGGTTATAGATACCTAATTTCCAGATTGGTATTAGTGTAATATATTCATTCATTCAATTCATTTATATAATCATTATGAAATGAAGATCATGTAGAACGAGTCGCATCACATCGTGGAGACGGTATTCCGTACGTACGCACGAGCGATGATATCATTCCCATGATCGTGAAATTGTAATGGAGTGTATATATACAATTTCATAATACATATATCTTTACAATAATCATATATAGTTATTATTTACACCATTATACCCATCCAGGTAAGGTGGTGGTGGAAAATAGATTACACCACTGTGTGGAGACGGTATTCCGTACGTACGCACACGTGGTGATTTCATTTTCCGTAGGATGGATAGATGGTGAAATAGGGTTGTTTCATACTTATAATAACATATAAGTATATTAGTGATACTGATGTTATTACTTCATAATGAAACAACTAAATAATAATATGTGGAAGAAGAAATAAAGATGAAAGAATCGGTAACAGACATTACCTCTTCTTTGAAGCGCTTCTTTGAGACCTCCTTTTAGGACACTAAAATTGGTCTTTGAAGAAGACCAAGACCTCTAGGATGTCTTTAGGGAAGTGGAGAGAAGAAATTATCAGGGGTTTTCTGAGCTTGAAGGCTCAAAGTAGTGTGAGGAAGAGGGGGAGGAGGTTCCCTTTTATAAGGGAGGAGAGGGGCTCCTTTGGAAAAACTAAAAATATTATTTTATTATAAATCCAAATTCGGTTTTAAATAGCTCCAAATTGATTTATTTTGAAGCTAAGTTGGGGATGGGTTGAAATCCTCTCATCCAATAGAATTTAGACAAGTTTAGGTTCCTATTTTAACCTTATCATTTAGATTTAACATTAAGTTAGATAATGTTACTTTTACCATGTCTTTTTGTGTTCTTACACTATAAGGTTAATAAACTTACTAAAATAAGACAAACGAACCCCAAGTTGTTTATTATTTATATATATAACCTTATCTAAGTCATTTGGAAGAACAATATAATATTTTTTTTAAAACTATTTTATGTCAATTTTGACACTATTTAGTAATTGATTTTTGTGAAAATCAGAACAGAATGATTAATTCGAAAAAATTTAATTAAATCAATAATAACATGTCATATTAACCTATAAAATTATTTTAATTCATAAAAAGTCTCAAATTACATTTATTTGGGTATTAATAACATCAATTATGTCAATATTTCATTAATAAGATAATTACTGCATCATCTTTATGTCATAAATAAATTAACATATTTAATGTATAAAAATTACAAATAAAATATAATAATGTAGGAAATCTTTTTAGATTCCTAATGAATATTTATATTCGAATTTATCTTATGTATAACCCCATATTAAAAATGCTTTAGTTATTAAACTTTGATTTTAACTATTTTAACCCTTCTTTAAATAAATTGATAATAAATGTCCTAATCTAATCCAAGTGGGCCTAAATGGTCATATTTTATTCCTAAGGTTGTTTTTGGTCGAATTACACTTTTCCAATAGAATTAGGACATGTTTTCGGGTAATAATATTATTATTTTTACCCTTGACTACCCTATTTACTTTTAACCGTGGTAAAAAAAAGTAAAAAGTTACCATTCACCAAAATTTATTTTCATCTCATTGAACCACATTTTAGTCCTTGATATTAACTGCGTCTCTCGGATTTTCGAAATTCTACTCACAGAAGTGGTAAAATTATGTTTTATGAAAAATTCGGTTTTTTTAACTACCACTTAGTGGTTTCACTATTCATCAAAAAATGCAAGTTTCTAGAAAAATACCAAAAATTAATCCTAAGCTATATTTGATATTATGAATTCAAAAATGATGTTTATTTTACCAAATTCAAAACATATCAGTTACATTAACTAATTTAAAAATTAATTTCCGTCGACAAAACAAATAGCGTGTTTTTAAAAGATAATAACAATCAAAAGACTGACTCTTGTTTATGTCTGGTTTAAATGTGAAATTACATCCAATAAACAACATTGTATTAAATTGTAAAAATATATTCTAAATATACTTTAAAACCACTCAAATTAATAATTTATCACTATTAATTATTTCGATTAAAAAAGTTGTTTTTAATTAAAATTTAGTAATTTTCACTATTCATCAGAATATGAAAGTTATCTGAAAAGTACCAAAATTTCACCCTAAGCTAATTTCGATATTCTTAATCCAAAAATGAAGTCAATTTTGAAAAATAAAATTTACAAAATTTCAAAAAGTGGTTATCACTATTCATAACGGCTAGTTTTAATAATAATTTAATAGCATATCCTTGTTTAGTGAAACTCGGTATTGCGAACGATGCAAGCTATTGAGGAAGGCCGCAGTTGCGTTTAAAGCAAGCCAAGCTAGTTTTGTGTGTAGTGAAAGATTCCTTTGATGATTTATATAACATAAAAACAAAATATTTCTCATAAAAGTCTCGGGTGTTACAATCTCTCCTTCACCTTGAAGAAGTAATGGCAGGAAACATTGTCATCCATTCTCTAATCATGAAGAAGGTGGCTCATAACACAAGGTAACATATTTATTTCAAAATAATATGTTTTTTGAAACCCCTATTTGAGAAATAAAAATCTTGAGGTCAGTATCACATTCGTGGTCGTGTATGGAAAACATAAAAAACCATGGTTGTATCTCACTTTTTTCTTCATCAAGTTGTCCAATGTAGAATTATAGTTATACAATTAATGGATATATAAAAATAAAACAATGTAATGTCATCCTTCTCTCAGAAAAGGGGAACGATAACTATGTTATCTTCAAAACAAAAAGATGAGATGAGAATTCACTTGTATTAAAACCTATAATTTGATTTTCAAAATGGGGGAAGAAGATAGTGTCCATTCAAGAACACACATTTATATCTAGGATTGGTTTTTCAAAAAAAATCAAATGGTAATATTATTTTCCCCAAGTGTGTATTTCATTTTTTTAAGGGTTTAATATTTGTTTTGTATAGTTAATTATGATCCTAAGAGGATTTTTTTAGATTCATTAAAAGGTATTGAGTATCATTCTTGTTAAAACATTGATATAATTAATTAATATGATTAATAATGTTTTATTCTCAATAAAAAATGAAATATGTCAATATTTCTTTGATAAATTAAGTAGATAAATTTAAGAAAATTTGAAAATGTGATGTGTAAAGATTGATAAACAAATCACCAAAATAATCAAAGTCATGTCTTGGGGGATTAAAGTTCACTATCTATAATATATGAGAAGTGTTGAAGTGTTTGAGAAGGATTAGAATTAATCTAAATAGGAGAGAAGTTATCTTTAGTTAAATATAGAACATCCCAGATTCATGTAAGTGTTTTGAGGATGTAGTAAAATCTATATATCCAAATGAACTACCTATGTGAGTATCTGAAGTGTAGATCCACATATCTAAATCAAGTAGGAATTTTGAGTAAAATCATCTTGTTAAACCTACCATGATGCTGATTTTAATGATATATTATATGTGATCCAAAGAAACGATTAGTACAATGTATCTAATGTGATCCAAGTAGATTATTACAACAATATATAAAAATTTAACCTTATCTGAAAATTTAGAGAGCAAACAAATTTATGTAGAAATTTGAGAACATCATGGTAGATATTCATGAGGCCATGTAAATATATATTATATTCAAAGAATTGAGATTTATAAAAATTACAATTATATAAAAAATATAATTCCTTTGTCCATCAGTAATTTAAATGCAATTTTTTTTATTAATTTATGAGATCATGAAATTTAATATCATGAAATAATTTCAAGATCAATTATTAAAAGGATTTAAATGAATATTTCAATATGATTTCAAATGAGTTTAAATGGCAGTTAATGGGAAATTTTTTATCCAGTTTGGATTATAATAACTTAAAACTAATGATCATGGGGTTCCCATAATTCAAATATAGAAATATTTATTGTGCTATTTTTTAGAATAATATTCAAAATTATTTTATAAATTTATGTTTATGGTCCATGTATTGATGTAAAAAGTAGAAAGAATTGATAACACTTTTCTACATTGTAAAATTATGCGAGACTCTGATAAATCCATTATTGTTTAGTGAAGAAGGTGAGAATAATCAATGTGATATACTAGAGTAGTATAGGATGTTTAAGAGAATATATATTAAAAACTATCATATAACTGTCTTGATACTAGCACAAATTTTAATATATTGAGAAAGTATGTGAGGAAGCTTGATTAATAGGATTATATACAAATTTAACTCTGAATAAAGAGGTGAAATTTTTATTACGGAATCAAAAAATAAAGATAAATATATTATTACTGGGGGGTATAACCTATTGATGAAGAATCTTTGGACTGGTGGTATAATAAGTAATTGAAGATAAGGTGGTTGTGGGTATAACTAATCATGCTCCTATATACACATAAGATTATTTTAATTGATGATTACATAAAAATAGAGAATCCATGATTAAGTTAAGATAACATGAAAAAGAATAATGCATTTATATAAAACCATTTAAATAATTTTTATTAATTTCTTTCATCTCATTAAGGCATAAGAGTTGAGGTGATGATAAATATTCTCGAGTTGATTGAGAAATTTAACTAATTTAAGAGATTGAATTAAAAATAAGAATAATTCCTAAAGGGAGACCATTAATTCCACCACCCATATATATAGTTTATTCATCTTATAGAAATAAAAATATTATTAAAACCCTAGTAATTACCATATAATAATAGAATTAAATTTGTTTTAGAGAGTAATATATACAAATTCAATAGAAGGGTTTTCATTCCCAAAAAAATATCTATTTGAAACCCTCACGATTTTAGTAACATAATAATAAAACGATACTGAGAGGAAGATCATGAAAATGTTATTAAAATCTCATGATATGAAATATATTTTTATACATGAAATCAATATGAAATTGAATACAATATATAATTTAAAACTTAGTTCCCAATTTAAAATTTGTCTACTACATTTGAAAATGAGGAAAGTAAACCCTTACCTTAATTCATGATATCCACAAAAGTGATTGAATATTTTGTATAAAAAAATAATTTTACTACTAATTTATTTGATAACCTTACTCATATTGGTATCCTTTATAAAAATATTTTATAATAATATATTACATATATATTACTCTATTATAGTATAGTTCCATCATTAGGTATTAGGATATTTCTATTTTTTGTTTCATGCAATTAATATATTGAGGGGATTAATTTTTTACATATTGATTCAAATTTTGTAATTTATAGATTATCGATGATTATGTAAGAATTGTATTCAATGATTCATCATATCTCATTTTTATTTAGTGAATGATAAAGGAATGGTTTCTGGAAAAGGAAAATGTTAAGAACTAATTTTAGAGTTTTTAATAAACGAACGATAATATATTAATAAGAAAATTAAATTTCAATAAAAAATTTATATAATAATTAAAACATATCAAATAAATAATTTTTATCTTCTAGTTTTGTTATATATAATTCATCAATAATTAATGAAATAAATATTATAACATCTTTCAGGTAGGTGGTAAAAAAGGAGAACACGAGAGTGTGATATATTGATTTTGTGAGTAATGAAATGTTTTTATCTATTGAAAATATTACCTATGTAGAAGCTAAAACATTTCATAAATATAATTTATCTACATTACTTTCATTCTTAGAACCATCCCTTTTGGGTGGTAATGGAAAATTAAATTCTTCATTCATGAAGGAGGTAGTCCGCACGTACACCGGATTAACATTTGCATTAATTAAAAAATATGATATAATGAATGTATATGATAAATTATAATTTAATAATCCTAATTTTTACATAGAGTAAATATCAATTCATAAAATATATGCTTCCCAAAATCTATTGATGGATGCTATGAGAAACATACCACATCATTTCCTAGAGGTGGTAATCCACACAAACACACAATCGATGTTGTATTATTTTTATTAATGGATAAAATGGAAGGAATAATGGATTATATAATAATTTACTAAAATTTATGTGTAATAAAAATAATGGTTTATAATATTATAGTGGTTAAAATTACTTGGTAAGATAAATATTAAGAACAAGAATTCATAGGAGTAAGAAATAATTTTGTTGAGAACAGAAGATTTATTTTAGAAATATACCTATAAATGGAAGACATCATATATTTAATAAAGGAAAAAAGGCATATTAATGTGATATATTCTTCTAATAGGATATAAATTTCATATTTTTAGGATCAAAATTAAAGGGATAGGTGTAGTACGAAGTGGGGGAATTGATCCCCTTTCACAAGTGAAGAGATGGTTAATTTTGGAAGTACCCATTACATTTTAATGATGGGATCAAATTATTCACGGGAAAAAGGCTCAAAAAGTCATAAATAATTAATTTTTTTCGTGATATAAGGATTATAAATCCTCTTCCATTAATTTTAATAAACTTTTTAAAATTTTCTCAAGCCTTTTATTTATTTTTTTTACTTTATATCAATTTAGTTTTATTTCCTTGGTAACTTGTTTTTATCTAACTAATTAATTTTTATGATTTCAAATAAAATGGTATTTATAAAATTATTTAGACTAATCAATTCAAATCTTGAAATAAATTTTATTTGTTAAAATTTCCACATGTCCGAAAGGAAAATTGTAACATTAGTAAATATTATGGGTCAAAATAATTTTTTTGAATAAATGTATTTCTAAGATAAAAATTTATGTATATGGTAATATTTTACATTTATTTTATATTAATGACGTTAATTTATTTATTGAAACAAAATTAAAAGTTATGTTCCATTAAAATTGATCCAAAACTGAATTTTATGAAGAAAACATTTAATTAAAATAAAATACCAAAAATAGTTCGATTATAGGAAAATACTACTTAAGTTCATAAAATGTTATAAATAGGTTTTATAAATTCAGAATAGTATTTTAAAAAAGTATATTTTTACTCACTATATAAATATTTGAACAATTAATATGATTTATAAACATTTATTTCTTTCTTATATAAATTTAAGTTCATTAAATTTACTATTTTAGTAAAACCTTTATTTTTCACTACTCACCTAAAAATTAAATATTTTAGAGAAAATATAAAAAATAATCATAATATTAAATTAAAATAATGAATCTATAAATTATTTATTTTTAAACAAATTAGGATTATAGAATTAATATTTTTTCTTTTAAATGAATATATAAAATTGAATGAAAAACAACTTTTCAAAAAATAACCCTTTTAAATACAATTTTATTTAATATTATTCTATAAAGAATTATAAATAGTTGAATTATAATATATTAGATTATAAATAGAAATATTAATTATGAAAATAAACTATTAATTGTGATCAATTTAATTTAACAAGGAAAAATAAAATATCTCCCATTTAAAATGGTACTTCGAAAGGATTCAATGTATAAATATTATTCAATGAAATATAATAATATTTAGTTATCTTAATTGATCATTATATATTTATCTTATCATTTTTATATTCTTTGGTAATTTTAATATAGATTAGTATGGATTAATTGGGTGTCTCATTTATCTGCTGTTACATGCAACATAGGCTATAAGGATAGTGTTAATTTTAAAGATTCAAAATCTCAGGTCATTGTAGAATTATAATAAAATGATATGAAAATATTCTAAGAAATATTTTAGAATCATGAGTTGTCTGGTAACATTTTCAATAAAATTATTTCAATATCTAGATTTTATTTTCTATATTCACTTCATAATGTCATGAATTATTATGAAATTTTATTCTCTGAGTGGGTTTTCTCCCACTCAACCCATGACTTAAAAATATTTTTTTCTAATATAAAATCCTTTTAATATCCTAAAATATTCTTCATATGGGTCCCAATCTATCACAACACTAATATAAGACAAAATAATAAAAATTTCCCCTCACTGGTATCTTTGTTTTCAATATCATGTTACCTGTTGTCAATCAAATTTTTAACAAATGTTTAGATCTATTTCTCAAACTAGTTTTTTTTATTCCTATAATGTTACCCTTTATATCAAAAATATTCCATGATTTTTTCCTTAATAATTTTGGAATATTTTTTCCTTTGATTTTACAATTTTACATTTTTTTTATTTATGGAATTCTTGTTTTCATGATATAAACACCACTTCCTTTTTCCTTGATATCTTCTCATCCTTTAATTCTATAAATAAAAGACCATATATACCTATTTTATGATGTATTTATTGAGTTAATAAATCATCAATATTTTAATATACTTCAATATTATGGACATTTCCCTTTTATCTTTCTCATGTTATTTATATTGATTTCTAAAATTTTAACGTGAATTTATTTATATGTTTTTATTCTTTTAAAAAAAATCCAAAAAATTTCATGTTTCTTTCCATTCCCTTTAAATTTACCTTCCATATCCTCCACCAATATATTTTATTCCTCAATCAATACCATCAAATCAATAATTTCCATTAAAAAAATACATTCTCTTCTATCACGGACAAAAAAACATTTATTTGATGATTAAGTCTCTTTCATAAAATTCTTATTCTATTTTGTCAATTTTTTTTATATATTTTAAATTATCCCCTTTAAATATATCTTCTAAAATAAATCCATTTCAATTTCATCCTATTTCTCATATCCATAATCTTTATCACTTTTTAATTCATTATTATTTACTTTATAAAATAATAATTTTTCCTTTGAAACACTTGATGTTTCAGCTTCAATATCCTCATAACCACATTCTTTACTATCAAATTTAAATAAGAAAATTATTTTTTATTTATATTTTTTGGAAATTATTAACCTCTTACTTTGTGTAAAACATCTATTTACTGAACATTAAGTGATTTATTTCTTGAAAACGTAATGTTGACTCATCCTAATATTCTCTCTCATATTATTCCAAATTTAGATAATTAGAATTGATATATAAAATTTCACAATATTTAAATAACATAAATAGATGTATTCCATGTTTTTTTATTCATATATTGACAATAATTATGATAAATGACAATAAATTAGATAATTTAATCCCAACAACATCATCATATTTTGATTTATTCTGTTATTTATAGATTTCTATTAGACTCCTCACATTCATTTTGGATTTAAAGGGTATTAATTTTTCATACATACCCTTAAAATCTTAAGTTCTTCTATTTCCCATTTCATAAGTACTAAAAATTCTATTCAAATCATCTTACGAATGTTTATCAAGATCATGATCTTGATGGTTGGATAACTTGGAATTAAATATATTTAACAACAAATGATGTTTCTTCTTTACCACTGTGTTATCTCTATGAGTCTCTCCAAATTTTATAATAGTGATATTACCTCAATAAATCATTCACATAACTCTTATACTGATTTATCATTAGGAATAAATATTTTTTCATACCCTAAATATTGATTCATTAAATTAATCTCATTAAATTTATGGTTTCCTTTTTAAATTCCACAAAATTTATTAAAAATTTATTTTACCATCTTTATCCCCATAAATTTGATAAATTATTTCTCTAAAAGATATGAAATAATTTACTTCTTTCAATGAGCATTATTTTCACGATTTTACCTATAAAAAATAGTCATCATGAAACCTTCTGTATGAGAAAAAAACCAATTTATTCAATGATCAAGTATGTCCTATATAATTAACAATAATCGTTTCACCAAACATTTATTGCATATTTTATTGGAATTTCAATTTAATATATAAATACCCCTTTTATTAAAAAATAATGATTATGATCCATTTTGGATAAAAAAAATCTGATCCAATTTCATCTTAGGTATGGAAAAGACTTTCCAATTTTAACATTTAATATCCTTTAATTATGTTAAGAAAACATGGATAAAAAATTATATACTAGTTATAGATACCATGAATACAATGTGTATTTGGAACCTCCATGATTTACAAAGATGTGGTGGGGAACAGAATCAAACTCTTATATTTTTTACAAATAAAAAACCATCATCATTAATTTTTATGATTGATACACATGTTATTTTAAATGGTAAATTGATTTATAAGGATTGACATTAAAAATGAATTGATACATCCATGGAAAGATTCAAAAAATCTAGGATCACGCAATCCACTATAATCATCATGGATAAAATGAGAATGTTTTTTACGAGAACTCATGTTTTAGTCTTATACCTACCTAAACATGTATCATCCCGTATAATATTAATGAAATACATAGAATATAAAATAATACAATTATATAATTACTATGTAAAAACCCTCTAATTTTATATAGATAAATAAAAACACATATTCACTTATTCAAAGAGTGAATTATTTAATAAAATATAGATAATACTAAAATGATGAAAACAAATAAAATTATTTAACCTTCCAAAAATAAATCATTGTGAAAAAATAACAAATTTATATTCAAACATTATGTATAATTTCAAAACATTATAGAATAAAATAAATTAGTCATCATGGTCTTCAATATTTAATTAAAATTATTTAAGATAAAATGAATAAATTAATGAAGATCCTACAAAATTATTCACTTTCTTAGGTTTATTATTATTCAAATTTGACTTCTTATTTAAAAATCAATGAAACAGACCTCAATATTCTCTAATAAAAAATCCCTCCAAGAATTTTGAATATAAAATTTAAAATCAATTAGCAATATTAAACCACCATCAAATCATATTAAATTATGGCTTATATTTCTTATAAAACTAATATATATATATATACCAAAAATTATATCTCGGCCACTATAAATTTGGTACATAACATCATAACATTAGTTGAGGTCTTATTTCTTTTTTTTTAAAAATCATGATCATTGGACTTTTACTAATAGACACCAATGCTCTAATGGTCAAGCAATGAAAATGGATTTCCCTTTTTTCCAAAAAAACATAATTCGGAATCCAAAATAAATCCGAATACCATTTTCATATCTTCAAAATATTTTCCTTTATTCATTGTTACATATGAATCATGTATTGACATTCATTGATAAAAAA
Source organism: Viscum album (assembly GCA_963277665.1). Lineage (NCBI taxonomy): Eukaryota > Viridiplantae > Streptophyta > Magnoliopsida > Santalales > Viscaceae > Viscum > Viscum album. The sequence goes on along the minus strand of OY728165.1, from coordinate 259,307,781 downwards.
ATCCAACACACAATTCAACAGGAAAAAAAACTCTGACCCAACATTAGACAAGTCTAAATTATAACGACGTGGATAGAATAAATATTGAGAAAACTTTCTTATGTTTCTATATTATATTAATTATAATTATTTTTCTCTTAAATGAGTTAAATTTTAGTACATGGATGTTTTGGTAATATGTGGATGGTATTTGGGAATAAATAAAGCGTTCTTCTACAAACGAGAAATTAGAAACTCCGTACAATTTTATTGGGAACTTGAACACATCTTGAGAGATTTTGAATCCTATTTACCATATAAATGGGTACCTAGTTTGTTAGTATTGGTTAATTTGTAGTCATCTGGTGATTGGGGATCCCCCAAAAGGTATTCAATGGATCTCATAGAGGTATTTTTTAAATATATTGAAAATAATTATTTAAAAAATATATGTTACAAAAAGATCCCCTTGGTATTTTTCATATTAAATATCCTTTGTAGATTTCACTAGTATTCTCCATACTTCTTCACTTCTTCGAAATTGAATCCATCATAGGTCTTGACATGTTCTTTAATTAAGATAAACTTGAACTCCCTCATAGAAATTCTATGATTATGCTGACATTTTTTTCCCAAATTTCTATTATCACATTATACAAAAAACAAATTCCCGAAATATATATCTTGTTACATTCATTCAGGCCATCTAATAATATAAATAATTATTCTTCCTACTTTGGGAATACAGTTCAAAATGTTCTTTGTTAGGTGACCATATCTCTCTTATACATTATTATGCTATTATGTTGGAACTTACAGAGTTTTTTTTTTCCAAATAAAGTTCAACACATTAAGCGGTGGTGTGAATCAAGGAATGTTTGTCTCCTCAAATGACCCTCACTAATATTATTTTTCTACTTTTAATTGGTAAAAATTTCTCTACAACAATACATATAGTGAAGTAAAGAAAAAAATAGGTACATAGTAAATTCTAATTGGTTCACCTAAGTTAGGCCAATCCAAGGAGCATAAAACACAGATATACTAATGTATTAGAATCACTAATCACACTTCTTTTTTATTATATTTTAAATAATTTTTTGGGTTTTCCCATGTCTACCACCATCATAAAATAGATAAATCACTTCTCTGAATAACTCAACAATTGAGCTTCTCCTCCAATTGTTATCATTGTGATCTCTAAAAACAGATAATGATTTTACACCAAAATGGTATTTTTATTATTCAATCCTTCATCCATATGAAAAAAGTCCATGATCCTCTTCTGTCACGACCCATCCCTCGGGGCCGGTTCTATGACTATACCATTCCCTCCAACCATAGGACAGGGTGCTAGCAACTAGAACCGAAAGTCATACTCCCTAAAACGGGAAGGAATTTCCTTTAATCTAGAAAAAACACACGTTCCAAGAACACAACAAGAATCACCTATGAAGTAAACTGCAATAATAAAAGAGTTCTGAAAGTTAAAGGTGCTGGAATACAAGCCCAACTGTAAAGGTACAAGTACAACTAAAAATACAACACAACTGAAAGAAAAAGGAAAACAACTACTTGGTCATCCTATGAGGATCCTACCTGAAGGGTAGGTACAGATCGCCTCCTCACCACTCCACATCAGTCCATCTCTTATGCATAGTTTCATGCTGAAATGGTCCACCACCATGTACTATCCAATCGTAGATCCCTCATCCTCAATCAACGATGTACGTCATATGCCCAAGACACAACAAGGTGTGGGCAAAGCCCGTGTAGTGGTGAGTATAAAAATACATTGTAGGGACCCCGAGACCCCTGTAGGTCTCCTATAGTTCCACAAAGGAGAAAAAACACAATGAAAGACATCAACTCTACGTAGGTATATTCCCATACATACACCTATGTTATCAAGATATACTCATCTCATACATGAGGGAAGGACACCACAAAGGTAACACCATGAAGGTAGATGTACCACACAAGTAACACCACGAAGATAGTACTGTGAAGGTAAAAGTACCACACAGGTATCACCACGAAGATAGTACCACAAAGGTAAAAGTACCACACAACTATCACTACAAATATAGTACCACGAAGGTAAAAGTACAACACATGTATCACCACGAAGATAGTACCACGAAGATAAAAATAACCAACAGGTATCACCATGAAGATAGTACCACGAAGGTAAAAATTACCACACTGGTATCACCACGACGGTAAAAACACCACACAGGCAAAGGACGTAGCTCAAACAGAGTCTTAGGTCAAATAGGGTTTTCATTAAATAAATAAGTACCGATGAATATTTTCGAAGCTAGGTCATCCTATTTTTTCAAGAGGTACTACATCTGATTATATGGAGTTTGAACCACATCAGATCGATTGGTACTAACCTCTGCAATGACCCACACAGGATTAGCATGCACTAACCCGCACAAGATCGTTGAGTGATGACCCATACAGGATCTGACCCACAAAGGATCGGTATGTGCTGACCCACATAGGTTCACTGAGTGCTGAACCACATAGAATCAGACCCACACAGGATTGGTATGTGCTGACACACATAGGATCACTGATCCCTGAACATTAGAGGATCGATAGATACTAACCTCCATAGTGACCCACATAGGATCTGACATGCCCAGAGTTGATAGGTTACTAACATCCATAATATCACTCTCCAACATCTGCCTCACTACCAGCCACTAGATTCCTCGCACCCAGTGCGCTCGAGTTCTTTAGAATATGTCCCTTGGGATATCGGCCATACATCATACACTAATAATCTCCACATTGAGTAACCCAAAGGTCTGCCATGTCATAAGGGACCCAACACAATAGATGTCTCGTCAAACGGAGGCTCGGTCTGTAAGTTATTAGCATTCCAACTCCAAGGGCCTGGTTAGATTCGGGTTTCGATCCTACCTATCCATACACTAAATTTATCAAAAACTCAAGTGGAGTATACCAAAAGGACTTCCTTGATCCAAGGATTCTGGTGCGGTATACGGTTCCTCAAACGGATGCCTGGTTCTCAAGATATGATCAAAATGGCGAAACTAGTCCAGATGGGCCAGGGTCCAGTCCGACCGGGTGGGACCGACCCGGTTCGGGTCTCCCAACTAGACCTGGGTTTGGGCAGGATGGCCTGGGTATCGGTGGGACCAGCCCGCTGGGTCGTGGTTTGACCTAGAACACGTAAGGGGCGGCTCTGTCAATCCTGCGGGGCGCGTCCCGGTGGCGCGGTCCACCCGAGCTGGCATCGAAGGGGGAGTGTCCCCCTTCCATTCGGAACGCAAAAGGTCATCACTGTTAGGTGATGCCAAGTCACTGCAGGACCCAAGTGGGTCCTTTCGATCAACCATGGAGATCTGAGTACTCTATCTGGTCCTCCACCCAGTGGTGTGGTCATGCACCACTACTCCACCACGGTCGGTCGAGTGCCGACAACTCTTCGGCCTCTGTCGCGGCCAAGCGGTTGCGACCTCCTGCTTCTCCACTATCACAGATGTGTATCGTCCCACCTTCCTTAAGGCTAGCCAGTTTTTCGGCCCTCCTCCTCTTCCTTGGTTCACCGCATCTCCATTGTTATCTCTAAAAATAAAACGATCGCATATTCGTGATCCTCGAGTCGAGGGCTCCACGTCCAAATGTCGCACTCAAAACAACTATTGCATTTCCAGTGTCATTAATTATTTGGTGTTAAAAAAACACATGAAGAATCAAAAGGGAATAGGCAAGGTAAATGTGAGGGATGATGGCCATGTTTGTTTGTCCATCATCATTGTGAAACCAGAATATGAATAATCGATAAATAAATTCCATCATATATAAATCCCCTATATCGATTGTTCATTAGAGGTGGAACAGGGAAGAACACGATGTTTATGTAGTTGGTGACATCGGCATCTGTCAATCCCGGAAGACACTCCAAGGACGGTTCCTCGTTCTTGATCTGGGGAATGCTCTTCGTTGGAGAGTTTCTTCGATGGGGAGAATGTTTCTCCAATGTTCCCCCAAGCTCCCTTAGCCAAAGATCCTCTAACAGTTAAAGTTCATCAATTAATTTGGAATTAATGAATCATTTTATTTATAGAGGAATGTGGTTACACATTTTTTGTAACTGGGAATTTAGTGCCCAACATTAAATGTCTGACCACCCTTGTGTGGTCCCTTCCTTTATGATTCAAATGAGAGATTTTAAAAATAAAATAAATGATAATTTTTTTATTTTATTATTTGTCCAACCATCCCATGAAAATCTGAAAATCTAACTCATACCCTTCACCTAAAGCAGTCGAGGTGAAGGTCTCCTTAAATGAATATCGGTGATGCGAGTTAAACGGTGTCCTCAGATTTCAATTCTGAGCACTGGTTCATATGTTACAAAATTTCACTCACGTGTTTATTGAACGTTCCAAAAAATAGTTTGGAAAATTATTAACAGTCTCCCTCAACCCGCGCCAGTTCAGGTAAGGCTCTGCCTAAGTGAAACACGCCCTAACGAACCTAATGGTACTCTCAAATTTCCAATTTGAGTTATCGTTTAAATGTTATGGATTTTAAAATAAAATAATTTGTCACTTAATTATTTTATTTACTCTCAAAAACTAATATTCATTGGTGGCCCGCACATGACAAGGTTAGTATCATCCTAAAGAAAATATACCCTCATGAGTTCAGCGGTGGCCTCCGATTTTTAATCCGAGTTACCATTTGGGAGTTATAAGCATTTTAAAAATAAAATAACTCAATTTAATTGTTTTATTTATGGTTATGCCATTTTTTATTTTTCTCAAAAGAGGCATGCACTAACCAAACATAAATCATGCCTAGGGTAAACCTACGATCCTGAATGCAACAGTGACCTCAGATTTCTAATCCAATCAACTGTTTAATATTTATCCACCTTTTTCAGAAAACCTGCTTACGCATACTAACTAAAGCTTAACAAAACTTTCAAGGATCATTCCGGGAACTCCGAGCCTCGGAATTGCGTGCTGTTAGATTTTTTGATCTTGAAACAATTCCATATAACAAAAAAATAAATTATACCGAATTTCTAGGACAATACATTCTCCCCACCTTAGAAATTTACATCCTCAAAAGCCAAAACAAAGAAAAAACAACCAAAAGAGGGTACTGAGCACGAATCTGAGCCTCCTGCTTCCATGTGCTCTCCTGGAGTTTCTCCTTCTTTCAGTGTACGTGTACCAGAGGTATCGACCTCCCATGGAGGACCCAATCCTATTGATTCTCAATCTCTACAGGAACCTCCGTAAACATCACCCCATGATCGAAGTCCAACTCACTGTGGTCGATGATGTGATATGGGTCTTGCATGTATCTCCTCACCTGGGATACGTGGTGGATGTCGTTCCCCCTCTACAACTATAGTGGAAGAGCCAATCAGTATGCTACGTCACGTATCCTCTGATGTATCATAAAAGGACCGATAAACCTCAGTGATAACTTGCCGCCTCAGCCAAATCTTTGTAGTCCCCATCGATAAGATAATCACAACAATACGTGGTACCCATCCTCGAACTCCAAGGGTCTCTATATCATATCAGCATAAGAATTATACCAACTCTATGTAGTCTTCATTTGTTGATAGGTGAGACATCATGATACAAAAACTGCCACTGCTTTCTTCATCCCTTTCCACCAGTACTAACGTCGACGGTCCCCGTACATCTTCACCACACCATGATGTACTACCAGAGGGGACGTATGGATATCCTTCCACACCTCCCGTAGCGCAACTGGTACCATGGTACATCCTCTGAAGGATACGACGTGCTCCCCACTTTTAGAAAATCCATCAGGTGCCTGCCTTGAGGATATCTGAGCATGTCGAGGCATGCAGTCAATGCCCCCAAAATGCATCTCCCTGACTTGCTGAAGGAGTGGGGTTGTGATAGTCATAGACTAGAGGTAATTAGATTCATATCTATCCATGAGGGATATCTGCAGCGTGACTAGCTACTTTGATGCCTCACTCAGCAGTTGTAGACCAGACCTCCGACTGAGTGCGTCTACTACCATGTTCCCCTTCCCAAGAGTATAGACTATCTCAAAGTCATATTCCTATAAGAACTCTAGCCACTTGTGTTGGGGGTTGAAAAATCAAGACTCTTTCTACAACGAGGGTAAGCCTGGCTGACTCACAAGTGATCGGTTGTACCCTCCTATGTAAGAGTTTATCCTGTGCTACATGGGTTTCATTTTTCACTGACAAAGGAAAACCCCATCCTAACATTGTAGATAAACCTCATCCTTTTTTCAAAATATAGTCAATCTGAGTATGAACTATGGATGTCCAGTCCATACCCAAACTAATTTCGTAAGGCCATGACACTACCACCCAGAGGTTCCAACCGAAACACTGACCTCAAGGGTCATATCACAACGTCGGTATAAGTGTGACTATCGAGTCTCCTCCCTAAGGTATCTCCAGACGTGAGGGTCAAGTCAACGACTTAACAAAAAACACTAGGTCTTGGACAAGATTCGTGGAAAGAAGGAATGGTTGGTACCTATGTCTATTAATATGGCAGCTATTATAAGACACAGACCGTTCATCGAATCATCCCTACAGCCCTTGGGTCACACTCCTTGACCATATGTAGCTAATACCTTCCCATATCCTCCTACTCCCTGAGCCTGGTGGGGAGAAGAAAGGGGGGTGGTTGTAACATTTCGAAATGTACACCACCTCATGCTTATTTCCTGGCTCTGTTTCTACGTCTGCAGCCCTAAAGATTCATCTGTCCCTGACACTTATTCTTCCCATAATATATTTTTACATGCCCAAGCCTCTGAGATTGGAACCAGTTTCCTACTTTCCCACTACTAACATTCAGTGGTTGTATCTGCTCAGCCAAAAAACATTCAACCAAAAAGGTTCTCTATAGCACCATAACATAGGTAGGAATGCATTGAGTAATAGTGCTTGATCGTACGTCCTTAAACACACCATGCTCAGAAGTTAGAGCCCAGAAGCACTGATCGTGTCATATTCATCGAGTACTAGGAATGATCAGTATGCCTTGATGAATACCCAGCTACCAACATGTCATCCTGCTGAAGTTGTAGAAGCTCTAGGGAACTCCTATCCCATAGATCTTTATGTCAAGATACCCCCTCCATTGAGGAATATTCCCATTCTTGTCTACAAAATTCACCCCTTTGAAAGATCGGGGTAATCTAAACCCTGTCATCGTCCTGTTGAGCCACAAAGAAGTATCTCCACTAGGACCACCATCTGATCTAATGTTTCCCTGGCTAGATGGAAACTCGGCCACCTCCTCAAGCTAGTCCCTAGCCACATGGGTCTTGGGATCGCCTCAAAACCCAAGGGGTATCTAATGCTGAAACTCGTGTAAGTCACTAAACCTAAATTTGTCCTCTACCGGTACTGCCGGTTATAACTACTGACCAATGGGAAGTGATATAGCTGGCACACAACCGAAAGGAACCATCTTCAGAAATAGTCCATGTAATGAAGCATCATTATCTAGTGCGACCATCCTCATAGTCACGTACTAGAAAGGTCCAGTAGCTAGGATCACCATTTTCTATACTAGTGTATCAACTACGCAGAAAACTCTAGCCACTGCCTCCAGCCAACTCTTAGCTTCCTGGGAATCTGAATCACCTTGAAAACTCAGAGGCCTATATCGCTAGAACATGTGCAATGCACTCAGTCAACATGCATCCTCTACTGGTGGGGCTGGTGGCAATGCTTGTCCAATAGGTAGTGGTGCTACCGGTACACCACCCGAAGGTGCTAACACTGCAAGAGGGCCCTACACCAAGGCCTCTTCGCTTGGTGGGCCATCATCATGTACTCTTTCAAGAATCCTAGTTGGCAGTCTATGTGGCGGCATCTAGATAATGAAAAGGTGTGACATGGTCATTATGTTATACCTGGTGATCTGACTCCAATGAAATCAAAAGAAATACTTTTCAAAAACACATGAAATCAGTGTTTTCTTGTGCTGAGTTTGAAATCAGAATTCAGGGCCCTGGTTTATGGATATTTCGGCCACCGCACCAACACTGGACTCCCCAAACTGAAAATCATACTCATAACACTTAACACTATTTATTCACAGAAAAGATCAGAGTCCTAGTTCTTCGGTAGAAACAAACTCCTCTAATACCATTTTTTTCATGACCCATTCCTCGGGGCCTGTGTTGTGACTACCCCAAGTCTCCCTTCCCAAATCACGGGGCAGGAGACTAGCAGCGAAAGGCATAATCCCTAAAATGGGAAGGCATTTCCTTTAATCCTGAACAAATACACGGTTCAAGAACACAATAAGAAGAAACTATGAAGTAATCCAGTGTAGTAAAAGAGTATTGAAAGTAAAAGGTGATTGAATACAATCCCAACTGTAAAGGTACAAGTACCACTTAAAATACAATACAACTGAAGGAAAAAGGAAAACATCTATTGGGTTTTCTTATATGGTTCCTACCTGAAGGGTAGGTACAGATCATCTCCTCAGCACTCCACGTCCATCTATCTCCTCTATGCCACATCACGCCAAAATGTCCCACCACCATGAGCCGTCCAGTCCTAGCTCCCTCAGCCTCTATCAACATTTTACATCGTCAGCACCAGACACAACAAGGTGCGGGTGATGCCCGTGTAGGGGTTAGTATAACGATACTCAGTAGGGACCCCAAGACCCCCATAGCTCTCCTAGATTTCCACAAATAAAAACCACAAAGAAAGACGTCAACTCTACATAGAAATATGCCCTTACACACACCTAAGTTATCAAGATATACTCATCAAATACATGAGGGGAGGACACCACAAAGGTGGCGACATGGAGGTAGAATTACCACACAGGTAACACCACAAAGATAGTACCAAGAAGGTAAAAATACCACATGGGTATCACCACAAAGATAGTGCCACGAAGGTAAAATTACCACATAGGTATCACCACGAAGGTAAAAGTACCACATAGGTATCACCACGAAGATTGTACCACGAAGGTAAAATGTACCACATAGGTATCACCATGAAGATAGTACCACGGAGGTAAAAACTACCACACATGTATCACAACGAAGATAGTACCACGAAGGTAAAAGTACCATACATGTAAAATTCATAGCTCAAACAGAGTCTCTGCTCAAACCAGGTATTCATTGAAGTATATAAGTATAGATGATTTATCACGAAGATAGATCATCTTATTCAGTAAATAGCTACTGCTACTGATTATAAGGAGTCTGACCTACACTTGATAAATAGGTACTAACCCCTGCAATGACCCATACTAGATCTGACCCACATAGGATCATTATGCACTAACCCATAAAGGATCGCTGAGCGTTGGCCCACACATGATCTGACCAACACAGGATCGATATGCGCTGACCCACACAGAATCGATGAGCGTTGACCCATACACGATCTAACCCACACAGGATCGGTATACACTGACCCACATAGGATCATTGAGTGCTGACCCACACAGGATCAATAGATACTAACCCCATAATGACCCATACATAATCCGACCCGCCCAGAGTTGATAGGTAACTAACCTCCGTATTATCTATCTAAAACCTCCACCTCACTGCCAGTCACTAGATTCCGCACATCCGGTGTGCTCGCGTTCTATAGAATTTTTCCCTCAAGATATCAGTCGTACCTCGACTTCCAATAATCTCAAAAAATGAGTAACCCAAAGGTCTGTCACGTCATAAGGGACCCAAAACAACAGATGGCGCGTCAAGCAGATGCCCGGTCTGTAAGTTATTAGTGTTTCCACTCCGAGGGTCCGGTTGGATTCGGAGTTCGATCCAACATGTACGTACTCCAACTTTATCCAAAAATCAATTGAATTATACCAAAATGACCATCTTGATCCAAGTATTTTGGTTCCGTAGATGGTTTGTCAAACCGACACCCAGTTCTCAAGATTTGGAAAAAAGGAGAAAGAGGGTCTGGTTGGGCCCGGGTCCGGTCCGACATGGCCTAGGCATACTAGACCCAGTTCGGGTCTACCCAACTCGACCTGGGTCCAGCACAACTTCCGTAAAGGGCAGGCCAGCCTGGTGGTGCAGCTTACTTGGTGCGGTCCTCCCGCGCTGGCCTAGAAGGGGGTGTTTCCCCCTTCTCTTCAGAATGAAAAAGGGCAACGCCATTAGGCACTGCCAAGTCACCACGACACCCTAGAAAGTCCTGCTGATCCACCACATGTGGCTGGGTGATCTAGCTGGTCCTCCTCCCAATGGTGGGGTTGCGGTATGTTACCCAACCAGGGCCAGTCGGATGTCGGCCGCTCTGCGGCCTCTGTCGCGGTCACGACCTCCTTCTCCTATGTCGGTGAGGACGTGCACCGCCCCACCTTCCATATGGCCATCCAGTGTGACCACCCTCCTCCTCTTCCGCAGGTCATGGAATCTCCGTTCTTAGCCCAAAATATAAAACCATTACATATTCATGATCCTAGAGTTGAGGGCTCTGCGTTCATATGTCACGCTCAACAAAATATTACATTTCCAGCATCATTAATTATTTGGCATTGAAAAACGCACGAATAATCAAAAGGGAAGAGGCAAGGTATATGTGCGGGACAATGGCCATGTCTGTTTGGCCATCATCATTGTGAAACAAGAATATGAAGAATCGATAAATAAATTCAATCATATATAAATCCCCTACATCGATTGTCCATTTCAGGTGGCGCGTGGAAGAAGACGAAGATGATGAAGTTTGTGATGTCAGCATCTGTCACTCCCACAAGACGCTCCATGGTCGGTTCCTATTTTTTGATCCGAGGAATTCTCTTCATTAGAGAGGTTCTTTGTTGGAGATAATGTTTCTCCAAATTTCTCCCATGCTCTCTTTTCCAACGATCCTCCATGAGTTAAAGTTGATTAATTAATTAAGAATTAATGAATCCTATTAATTAAAGTGGAAGGTGGTTTCACATTTTTTATAACCGAAAATTTAATGGAAAGAATTAAATGCCCGACCACCCTTGTGTGGTCCCCACCTTTATGATTCAAATGGGAGGTTTTAAAAATAAAATAAAAGTTAATTATTTTATTTTATTATTTTACCAACCCTCCAACAATAATCCAAAGAACTAACTCCTACCCTCAGCCTACTACGATCATGGTGATGGTCTCCTTAACTGAATATTGGTGTTGCGAGTTCAACTGTGTCCTCAAATTTCAATTCTGAGCATCAGTTCAAATGTTAAAAAATTCCACTCACGCGTTTACTGAAAGTACCGAAAAAAAGTTCAGAAAATTATTACCAGTCACCCTTGACCCATGATGGTCAAGGAAAGGCTCTGCCTAAGTGAAACAAGCCCCAACGAACCCAACAATACTCTTGGATTTCCAATCTGAGTTACTATTTAAATTTTATGGATTTTACAACAAAATAATTGTCACTTAATTATTTTATATATAGCCCAAAACTAAATTTCACTAGAGCCCCTTGCCGGCCAAGGTTAGTATCTTCTTAAAGAAAACATACCCTCACTATTTTGACGGTGGTCTCAGAATATTAATCCGAGTTATAGTTTTTGAGTTATGAGCATTTGGAAAATAAAATAACATTATTTTATTATTTTATTTACGGTTATGTCATTTTTCGGTTTTCTCACCAGAGGCCAGTGCCGACCAAACATAAGTCGCTCCTAGTGTAAACCAGCCATCTTGAATGCAACAGTGACCTCATATTTCTTATATGAGCAACTGTTTAAGAGTAATTCTTCTTTTTCAGGAAAACTGCTTACGTGCACTAACTAAAACATAAAAAACATTGACGGATCATTTTGGGCACTCCGGGCCTCGGAATAATGTGACGTCAGATTTCACGGCCTCTAAATAATTCCATATAAAAAAAAATATGGAATTTCTAGGACATTACATCTAGTGAGATAGCCTTCAGGATCTCCATTAATTCATGTTTCAATTTCCAGCACTGGTCTGGAATAATGACCCATCCTTTAATATTATATATTCATGAGTTTTATTTAATAATTCACTCGTTTAAATTTTAAATATCTTTCTGGTTTATAGTGTTATTTTCTTTGGTCATCATAATTACATTAAAAAATGTTACTTCACACGATTGACACTTATACTTAGTTTCCATTTTTCCCATAATGGAAAAAATTATTTATATAACCCTTTTTAGTTTCATAAAAAATATTAATAATTTTTATGTTGACATAATCGTTTTCCATAATAATCCTTAAAAGCCTTTGAAAAACATTTTAATATGTGGTATGAAAACAACAATTTTGGTAAGGGACATATAAAATGAAAAAATGAAACCTATTAGTTCGTGAAAACATATAAAAATATTTCCTTTATCAAAAATAAAAATTGGGTTCCAAATAAACTTTTTACTAACCAATATTTCACCTTTTCTTTCAAATTAATTTTACAAAAATAATCATAACAAATATTAATGAAAAAATAAATCTAAATGATTTTAATTTTCAATCATGAAAAAAATTTCAAAACTTTTTAAAAAAATGTTATACATTTCACCCTTATGAAGTATCATATAGTTTTTTTAAATATAATCACATTTTATTACCTTTTTAAATAATAATGTTTCTATAAAAATCCATAAAAATCGTCCGTAAATCATATGGGTAACTTGGGACATCGTTTTAATATCACTCTTTCAACTGGAAAAACCAATATGGTCAACTTACAAAAAAATCTTACCCATTTCAATGAAGGGATATCCCTAAACCACCAAAAAATTATTTATAGTGGCACCAAACCTCATCATAAATAATACCCAATATCTAGAACATAATAATAACACATAAAATCTTTTAATTTTCAAAAATAACCTAATAAAAATAATCTTATCACCCATAAGAAAACATTATTTGATATTGAAATATATTTTCCATTTATAACCCCTTTTGAAAATTCCAAGAAGAAAGGTAAGGGTGGTTTTCCTTTGAAGAAAAATGAAATATTTTAAAGGAATCCAACAATATAATAACATTTATGGTTGTTGTAAAATCTAGGAATATTGTATGTAATAAAATTTAACATTCCATTTGTCTTTTTGTCAAAACATTCCGTATAAAATACCTAAAAATTATCCTTTTTATTACCTTTAAAATTCTGTCAAAAGTGAAAAAAAATCCTTTATAATTCAATCATTTCAATGTAAATACCTCAGTAAAATAATTATAAAATTATTTAAAAGGAATAAATATATTAAGAAACTAAATCTTGAAATCATTTAAAACATGGTTTTTGAGGTAAAGTGTCCCTTACCTTGAGCCGAAGTAACCACATTCATTCTCAATATTCTAAAATAATAATAATATGTTAATTATTTACATTCTTAAGAAACATGTTAATTATTAATATTCATTTTATTAGCTATTTTTAATCAATTATACATTCAATTTACTTCTCATCAGACATTTTGATGATATTCGGCTCATATGTCCCAAATGACATTGATAGGTATAATATGGTCAAATGGGTAATTATTTAATCATATATATAATAATTATCATGAAAAATTTAATTTTTTATATATTAATTATACTTTTAATACCAATAATGAATGGTGATTATGAAAAATTAACTTTGTTACAATCATGGGGATAGTTGGCTTTACATATCCAGGTGTAACACTTCCATTTTTCAATGAAGTTAATGTTAAGAAGTTATGTATTATATTAATGTTATATAAAAATATTCATTTCATCAATACCATATTTTCTCTTCTAACACACTTATATATACCAGAAATTTTATATGGTGATGAAAATCCCCACATTTTTTTGGAGGTGGAAATCCTTATGTACGCACAAACTGTGTTATCATTTTTACATAAATTGAATGGTAAGAAAATATGTGATATATTACTTTTAATGAATTATAAATATTTCCTTAATATAATATATATAGTCATTAAATCCATCATCATAAAAATCTATGACATTTATTGATGTAAAATGGATTACGTTTGTTTCCGAGTCGGTTTTCCACCACACACATGAAGGATGGTTTCACTTCTCATTTTATGGATGATGAGATGGGTATATGTTATGAAATAAAACTAAAATTATAAAATTTAATTTAAGATATTAATTTTATTATTTTATGATGTTTATATAATATTTTTAGTAGTTATAAGAAGATATAAAACAAAAATACTTAGTGAATAACTATACCACTTCAGTAAATAAACTATGAAGGTTTGCACTAATAGAATTCGTAGATTGTTTTTATTATAAAAAATTATTGTAGTTCATGGGGAGGAATTTATGTTATATATATATTTAGTTAATAAGTAATTTTTTTTCATCTGTGAAGAAAATAGGAGGGGTTTTCCTTTTATAAGTGACAAGAAGTGCACTCATAGAATGATATAAAATATTTAAATAAAATAAATTAATTTTCATAAAAAATGGATAAAAATAGATATATTTCTAATATATGGTGATTATGGGTCTAATTCATGTCATACAATAAAATTTGTACAATTTTATATTATTTTTTAACCCTTATATATTTTTTTTATGACTTATTAACTGTTTCGATGATTACCGTGATAACAAGGTTTTTTAATCATTAAGGGTCATAATATTTACTCTAAATGGACAATTGGACAAGAAATAGACCATGGTTCCCATTCACATTTATGATGATATTATTTTTAGGAATTTTAAATTATTTTATAAAATATTATTTTTTTAAATATCATTAATTTTATTTTGCTAACTATTTATTTAATTTATCATTGAGAAAAATATAAAAAATAATAAATTAAAAGGTAATAATTTAAAACATCTCTAAAATGTTATATTTATATAATTTTTTTATAAAAAAAAATTAATTAATTTATATGACTTTTTATATTTTTAAAATTATATATTTTATTTTTATATTAATTAAATAAATACTATTTTAGGATTTGATATGCAATTAAGGTAATATTTCATCACTAAAAATTTGAAATACATTACCATGAACAAATTAACAATTTATCTTTCAAATAAAAATGTACATTTTAAAATAAGTTATTTTTATCCTTATCAAGAAAACATTATAGATATTAAAAGAAGTAAGGTTTCCTTTTTGACATTAAATTTTACATAAATATTATTAATGCTGAAATCAGATAAATATGACACCAAGTTCCCTTTTTTCAAAAATGGATGAAAATTGAAGAACTACACTCATTCAATATTATATAAATAAAATTTCATTTTTATCCCTTGTCATATTATTTTAAACCATAATTACCTGATTTACAATTATAGTGGTGACAATTATTCATTATGGTTACTATTTATAATGAAAAAAATAAATGGAATATACTTACCAAATTTAGATATCTAATTCCAATTATTTAATCCATTTTTTAAGATTCAATTTGCAACACTACAAGATTTCTCAAATAAATTTATTATTGAATACAGAAAACTCTATGTCTCTACAAAACACCACTTTTTATAACCCATCCATTAAATATAATTTCACCACATCTATGATTTGAATTTTGAAAAACTGACATACACGGTTGCATTCAATAAGATATTTAGAGCCTGATAAGATCAACATACATTTGTGGGTGAATAGTAACGTAAACCTTATGAATAGTAATATACCATTATGAATAGTAATACTACCCTTACGAATAGTTTCCACAACAATGAAATTGTTAATAAAATTTAGACATATTATAAAAAATAGAGTATTTTAGAAATTAATAATTAAGTGTTTGTATTTTTGTGAGTAATAAATATTTAATTATAATTGTAAATTAATAAATTTATTTAGAAGGAAATTCAATTTCATAAAATTTATTCCTAAATAAATATTTTTTGTACTATAATTTTACAATAATTTAATAAGACCTTAGTTAATTTTTGATGTATTATAAAATCAGTTTTAAATTTAAATCTGTATTTATCATGTAAATAATGATTTATTTTTAAAATTAAATATATATTTTACAGGAAATTATTTTTATATATTTGTGTAAATATTTTAATTCTACATTCCAAAAAATGGTTCGGGTCATTTTTTGAGATTTTTCCGAAATACTCGAATTTTTTGGTGAATAGTGAAATTTGATAATTTACGAAAAAATTTAATTAAGTGAATTCATGCATCATGATTCTATCATGTCTGATGTAAATTAGATTTGGTTCAAACTCACATACAATTATTACTGTTTTAGGTCACTACAATCAACACTATTTCTTTTCTTGAGAACGATAATAAAATAATTAATAAAGTATTCAAAAATCACTACTCTCCTCCACTATAACCACCCCCCTCACATTCTCTTATATTCAGTCCTCTCAAGCCTTGTTCTTTGTATAAATTATTATCAAATATCCTCCCAACATTCACACAACATCCATTATCCATTTTTCTCATAAAATGACCAAATCCTCTCCCCTAAATAAGCTCTCAAGGATGATTAATTCTAGAGGTAAATTCCTTGTTTTAGTTATTTTAGTTTCTTTTCAAGTTCATTTTTTCCTTTCTATCCTCACCTATCCTCATTAATATGTTATGAAAAATAAAATAAATTAATTTTAATTTAATTATTTTTATTATGGAATAATATATTATCATCTCTCCTTTACCCTTCTTTTATGCTAGTAGTAAAAATACACCATCCAAGATGTGCTAATTTAACATATTCGAGGATGATGGGATTTCAATTTCTATTACCGTATTCAGTTATGGTCGAAAAACAATTATTATTGTTGAACCAGACTATAATATATGTATTATATCTCATCCATGGATCTAGAATATTTTTTTTCACATGTTTTTCATTTATAAAGAAAAATGAGTTCGTTGTGTTCAAAAATTAACATTAAACCCAAAGGGTTATCTTTAAATAATTTATATAATGATTCATCTTCACTACAAGTAAAAAATGAAATTTAAAACCAAGTATCCTTATTTAGGTTCACTAATAACATATAACTTCAATTTTGGAAAACCATCTTAATTTTACACAATTCTATGTTCATGTATATAAGTACCCTGATCATGAAACAAACGGACCCGAATAATGAAATTGACCTTCTTAAACCATAAAAAATTCCATGAATGAACTTAATAAGGTTATAATAAATCAACTAAATAGATATTATTATATCTAATTAATAATTAATAAACATAGATTTTATTATTCATGCCATTATTATCAAGTGGATAACACCTTCAAACTTAAGGTAAGAGTTTCTTTATCTGGCCTCCATTTTTTGAGATATTCCATATTCACTACTATTACATGTGTATGGGGTAAATATACTTCCCATTGATGTTTCATATAAATAATATCTATATTTCAGGATATTAAATTTAATATTTGATTATTATTAATTTTAGGTCATATGATTCAATTGATTACAATGTTGTGAGTATTTTCTACCAAAACCTCCATTTTCATTCGGGTTTCTCTTATTCTATACTAACCTAAATTAATTTCTTATTTATTCTTATTTAATCCTAAAAAATTATTTGTTAATTTTCTATAAACTTTTACAAATCAAAATAATCTTTTTATTTTATGGGAATTTTCATGTTTGAAAAGAATATTTCAAAAATTCTTCTGAAATGCAATCCCAATTCAATGAATTTCTCAAATTATTATATATTTCTAAGTTCACTATATAATCTATTTTCAGCTAGATTTATCTTTCTAAAATCACACATTTTGACATAAAAAATCTATTTTGGTTCATTTCTTGTTTTAGGAAAGAAAACAAACATTTGGTCATTAAAATCTCTTTAATTAATTCCGTAAACCGCACTAAAATGTTTTAATTCTAAAGGTTTTTTTAAAATATATTTTAGATGATTTCACTTTAGTTGATCTTCATTTATTCACAAAATGTAATATAAATTTCTATACCATTTATTTTTTGGGATATACATTTATAAATCCTGATTTATGAAAAAAAATTATTTTACAAAAGAACTCTTCATTCCAATGTAAAATAGTCTTTTCTCACCTCACTTTAACTTTTATGAGATATATGCCTTGTTCACCACTTATCTTTCCAGGTGGTGTATGTAATTCCCCATGGTATATCATATCAATAGTCTTCTTATTCTCATGATATTTTAATGGATTATGATTTGAATGTTTCGGGTGTTATGGTACACATTGTAATGTTTAAGGATTATTTCCTCATAATTTTATCAATGGTCTCATTAAAAAGTATCTTTATAGATGTCAAAACCCATTAATAAATCTGGTATTTCATAGAGTTTTATATATATTATGACATAATCAAAAATATGTTATTGATGTGTTTTCTGTTAGTTTGAATGTGTATTATCTATCTTGATACCATTCACCAATTTACATTGAATGCTTAGTGTTTATGTATAATGTACAGGTAATGTTATTTACATTTCTTATGTTAGTTCCAATATTAATGTATATGGTTTTTATGTTTATCCCTATTCATAAGTAGAATTTATTATACTTAGTACGTTTCATGTGGGGCCTGCTATATCCCCTCAGTGCATCAGTTGGTCTCATGAGGAAAATTATGGTCTTGGCATGAGGCCTTGAAAAAATGGAAATTTATGTTCATGGAATGAGGCCATGACCCTATGGTTATGATATCCAGTATTATGAATTCCCTTATAATGAAGCTAGTAATTTAATGTTGATGTGGTTATTCAACTAGTAGAATACATGTGTTTTGGTTTCATTATGGAATTATTTATTAATATTTTATTCCTACAATAGTATGTACAATTTTATTTTTAATGGCATGTGATTTTAGTTATTCACTATTCTTAATGTTTATGTATATGATATCTTAAGTTGTATTGGTTACCCTTAATAATCATCTGATCTCACCCCTTTTCTTATGATTTATTCGTCCCCGAGATGCGAAGAGGTGTATTATGAATGAATTTTAGGGAAAAATTAGATTTTTGGATATTCCCAATAAAACATATATATTTTTTTAACTTCAAGTTGTATTGTTGAACCTATTTATGTATCTAGTTTTCCTAAAGTACTAATCTATTAGGTAATTTGGGATACGACTTTCTTGTAAGAATGACAATGTAATGAAATAATTCACCATCTCTAGGCCACTCAGGATAGGGCATTACAGTTGGTATCAGATTAAGATTAGTAGAAAACCTGGAAACTATATTTAGATAATGTAGATTAGGGGAAAACTCCTAAGATAGAAATGATTATACACATACAAGAACATCTGTGAATTTTGGTAAGAAATAGATTATATGTATCTTCCTAAAAAATAAATCATTATCTAGATACTACTAGTGGATGGGGTTCTGGCACAGATGTACCTAGGAGTAACAACTCAGACAAGTTTTTTTAGGCTTGACTCGGTGTAACCTGTTACATGAAAATGGACCTTACTACGCACCATATTTGAAACTCACGTGGGATATACTTATGATATTACCCATTTTCTTTTCCAGACATTATGAAGGTTTTAATTGTAAAATTTTCCTCAATGAAACCATGATTATGAGATTCACTACGGATAGGATTTAAATTTTTCTATGTATTTTTCTAAGTTGAGAATATACATTTAAATTCATAACCTAATCTATTATATGTCATTATTTAGAAATGGAACCTAGAAGATAGAATGATAACTTCATCAATTCACTCGATGCAAATTAAAAGAAGGAACATATCTCTTATGGTCTTAATCAATAATTTCAATGAATTATATTCTTCAACGTATCTTAATTATATGAGATAATAGTATCATGTGTTAACAATATATGTGAAGAATTCTCGATGTTCTATTTCTACTAATGGAATCAATAAATGATGAGGATGGAAGAGAAAAATACAGATAAAGGGAAGAAGGGAAAGAAGGGTTTTCCCACTTGTGATAACTGTGGAAAGAATCATCCTGGTAAATTATTGAAGAGAATATGACTTTATTATAAGTTTAGAGAAAAAGGATACCAATTTAATGACTAAAAGGGTAAGAAATTGGTTTCTGATGTTCAATTCTTCAACTGTAAGGAGATGGGATACTTTTCCAATAAATGTCCAAAATGTCAAAGGAATATGCCCCAAATTATGTTACTAGATAATGATCAAGTCATGATACTGCATCAAATTAATTTTAAGGATTAATATTCCTTATCAAGAATCATTTCCATAGAATATTTTTTCAACAATTTATCGGTTATAAGAATCATGGAATATATGAGGATTGTACTACATACTATTTCATTATGTATTTGAGGATGTATGATGAATTTTTACCAAGGATAAGTGACTTATTATAACGTTAATATTCTGGGAAAGTATATGATTGAGGGAAAGACAACCCAAAATACATTCCTACTAATTAAGAAAATGATGATGAAATGATTGATTTTCATTATTACTAACTGCCTCAAAACTGATTATTATCTAGTCGACAAGTGATCTATGCTATCACTGATGGTGTCTACCACGTTTTTGGATATAAGGAATATATATTATAGCATGTGTAAGGATGAATGCATGTTTCCAATGAGGTTTTATGTTTGTTTTAGTTGTTACCATATTTCAAGAGGAAAAATGATGAATATTTTTACATGTTTGAAATATGAAAATTTAGGGCTACTTTATGTTGATTGTAGGTAAATAGGATATTAGATGCATTGAGAAGGAGGGATCATGTAGTTCTAAAAAAGATGATTTCTAAGGAATTATTTATTTGGATCTATCAAGGATGGATATGGGAATGATTATAATATATTGGATCATAATCTTTTGGAAAGTTAATCCATTTTTGAAATTGTTTAATTTGACCATTTTATGAGGTTTTTCAGTTTAATGTCACCACATGATGTAACATGTTCTAAGAGATTAAGTATAGAAAGTTCATGCCACAAACAAAGGATAATATTGTGTTTAGGAAATGGAAATGTATATTTATACTCTTATAAGAGTGGAATAATTCCTCAACTCTAGGAAAAGAGTCTTAAATAATTTTTTTTCTATTATCATATTTTTTTCATGATATCAATGACATTTTTCATAACTGGGTTTTGTGGTTTTGTGGTAATTATCTTTCATATAAGAATGTTTTCTTTCACTTTACATCAGAACATGATGGATTTATTACTCTTCCATGACCATGTTTTCCAATTAGAATTAATAGTTTTATAGTAACCATTTTATTTCCTTTTCCCTCTATTAAGAGAATGTTTTCATGGTATTTCTCATTTGTTTTTCCCAAAAGGGAATTTTCAAGTATCAACCACTAACATTGGATGTTCATTTTCAAATTTTTAGGAATAAATTATTGTAAGGAGGCGAAAATGTAACACCGCAATATTTTTCAAATAAATTTAATATTGAATGCACGAAACACGGAGTCTTCACAAAACACCGCTTTGTTATAACCTAGCTAGTATAAATAATTTTACCACCTCTGTGATTTGAATTTCTAAAAAAATGGCATACATGATTGTGTTTAGTAAGACATTTAGTGTCTAATAAGATCAAATTACGTTTTTAGTGATTAGTAACTTTACCTTTATGAAAAGAAACATACCCTTATAAATAGTAATATAACTCTTATAAATAGTAACTACACCCTTGAAATTATAAATAAAATTTAGACACCATATAAATAAAATATAGAATTTTAGAAATTAATAACTAGGTGTTAATATTTTTGTTATTAATAAATAGTTAATTATAATTTCAAATTATTAATTTTATTTAAATGAATATTAATTATTATAATATGTTTTCCAAAATAAAAAAATTTACCTTATAATTTTAGGATTATTAACAATACCTTAGTTAATTTTCTAATGTATTATAATAACAGTTTTAAATTTAAATATGTATTTTTAATGTAGATGATGATTTTATTTAAGAGTTAAATTTATTTTAGTTAGAACATTATTTTGATTAAATAGAGTTAATTTTTAATTATAAACATTAAAAAATGGATAATGTAAATTTTTTGAATTTTTTCTGAAGAACTCAATTTTTTTGTGAATAGTGAAATTTGAAATTTTTTAAAAATGCTAATTGTGTGAATTTTTGCATCATGCTTGAGTCATGGATGAGGTAAATAGCCATCAGTTAGAACTCAAATGAACCTATTACTTTTTTTTGTTACAATAATCAACACAATTTATTCTCCTGAGCAGAATAATAAAAGAATGATTAAATTATTCATAAATAACTCATCTCCTCCAATATAAACCCCCACTTACTTCCTCTCCTCCTCACTCCTATGAAGCCTTATAAATTTTCAAAATTCTACTCAAATATCCTCCCAAGATCCTCCCCAACATCCACAATCCCTTGGTCTCATAAAAAGTCAAAATCCTCTTACCTAAATAGGCTCTCAGGGAAGATTAATTCAAGAGGTAAATTCATCTTTTCAATTCTTTTACTTTGTTTCCAACTTCCTTTGTTTTTTTCTATCATCAACTCTCCTAATACAATTTTAATGAATCCTTTAGTACCCCAAATGTATTGTAATTTTTTTATTATTATTAAATGATTTATTATAATCTCTCTCTTTTAACCTTCTTTTATGCTTGTAGTAAAAAACACAGTCCGTGATGTGCTAATTTACTGCATTCAAGGAAGATGGGCTTTCAATTTCTATTACCCTCTTCAATTATGTCCATGAAATAATTCTTAATGTTTGACAGAACTATAAAATATGTATTATGTATCATATATGGTTTTGGATTCTTTTTTACCTATTGTTTGGATTTATATTTCAAAATGAATTCATTGTGTTCAAAAACTGCAAACTAACCCAAATAGTTATCATTAAATAATTTATATAATGATTAATCTTATATTCAAATAATCAAATGAAATTTAAAACAATATAACCTTGTATATGTTCACTAAAAACCTATGACTACAACTCTGGACAACCATCCTCATTTAACATGATTCTCAATTCATGTATATAAGTAAACAAATCATGAAACAAAACAGACCTGAACTATGAAATTGAACCTCTTAACCCATGAAAAAGGCCATGAATGAACATAATAAGGTTATCATAAATCAATTACATGTAGATAAGGTTATGTAATTATTAATTTATGAACATAATTTTTATTACTCGGGTCATTAAGATTATATGGAGAACACCTTGGGTCTTAAGGTATGGGTTTCTTAATATCACTTCCATTTTTGTGAGATATTATGTATTCACTACTATTACTTGTGTATGGTGTATGTATAATACCCATTGATATATCATATAATTAATATCTTTATTATCATGACATTAAATGTATAATTGTATGATTATAAATTTTGGGGTATATGATTCAATTGATTACAAAGTTAATAATATTTTCTACACGAACCTTCATTTTCATTTAGGTTTCTCTTATTCTCTACTCACCTCAATTAAATTATTAATTATTATTTTTTACTCTAGATAAAATATGTGTTAATGTTATATATATGTTTAAAAATCATAATACTTCTTTTTTATTATGGGTAGATATTTCAAAAATTCTTCTGAAATTCAAGCCCGATTCAAGAAACATCTCGAATTCTTACCTATTTTGAAGTTCACTCCATAAATGTTTAAGATGTATTTATTTTTCTAAAATAATATATTTTACCATGATAAAATATATTTTTGTTCATTTTGAGTTTTATTAATGAAAACATACCTTTGCGTTTGAAAATATTTTTAATGAATTCCATAAACCGCACTAAAATTTTTTAATTCTTAAGCTTCACTGAATACACTTTTTACATGATTTCACTTCAGTAGGACTTAATTTAGGGATTAAATGTAATATCTACATCCATAAATTTTAGTTTTTGGTATATACATGTTTAGAACAATATATATTAAAAATAAAAATGATATTCCAAAATAACTCTTCTTTCCAAAGTAAAATAGATTATTCTCACCTCACTTTAACTTTAATGAGATATATTCCATGTTCACCACTTATTATTTTCATGTGGTTTTATGTACTTCACATTGTTATATCATATCAAGAGTCTCCTTATTCTCATGATATTCTAAGGGATTATAATTTTATTGTTTCAAGGTGGTGTTAAACACATCGGAATGATTAATGATTATATCCTGATGAATTTCTCAATGGTCTCTTTTAAAAGTACCATTATTTATGTCAACATCCATTATTTAATCTTTTATTTCATAGAGGATAATATCATATTATATCATATAAAATATGTTGTTTAAGTGTTTCTGGTTAGTTTTAATTTGAATGTTTTGTCTTGATACCATTCAACAATATACTTCGAATGATTAGTGTTTATGTTTAATGTATGGGGAATGTTATGAAAATTTCATATGTTAGTTTAAATATTAATGTCTATGTCATTTATGTTTATCCCCATTCATAGGAATAATTCATTAGACTTAGTAAGTGTCATTTGGGGTCCTTTATATCCCCTCGGTGAATCAGAAGATCTCATGAGACAAACTATTGTCTTGGCACAAGGCCTGAACTGAATGGATATTTATGGTCTTGGAACAAGGCCTTGATTGTATGGTTATGATGTCACGCATTATGAATTTCCTCATTATGAATCAAGTAATTGGATGTTTATGTGGTTATTCGACTAGTAGAATACCCATTTTTATGTTTTATTGTGGAATTATTTATTCACCTCTTATTCCTACCACAGTATATACAAGTTTATTTTTAATGGCATGTTATTTTAGTTATTCACCATGATTAATGTTTCTGTTTATGATATCATCCATTGTATTGTTTACCCTTATTGAGCATCTATGCTCACCCATTTTTTAATGTTTTTTTTCCGAGGATGCGAAGAGGTGTATTATGAATGAATTGTGGGGATAAACATAGAGATGTGGATATTCCCAGTAAAACTTATATGTTTCTTTTCATGTCAAGTTTTTATGTTGAACCTATGTATGTAACTAGTTTTACAAAACTACTAAACTAGTTGTTCCTTCATGATAAAAAATTTGTGAATGCATGCCAATGTAATGAAGTAATGCAATCAACTCCTGGAGATTGGGTTCGAGGTGTTACAGTTGGTATTAGAGGAAGTTTAGTAGAAAACATGGAAACTAGATTTAGAAAATGTTGATTAGGGAACAAAACCCTACGATAGAATTGAAGATACACATACAAGAAAATACAAGACTTTTAGTGAGTAATATATTATTTTTATATTCCTATCAAATAAATCTCTTTCCAGATACTACAAGTGGACATAGTTCTAGTACATATGTACCTAGGAGCAAAAAATCTGACAAGGTGTTTTAGGCTCAACCTACAGTAACCTGGTACATGAAAATGAGCCTTATTGTGAAACCAGTTTGAAACTCCCAAGGGATGTTCTGAGGATAATTCACATTATCATTACAAGCCATTATGAAGGATTTAAATGTAATTTTTTCATCAAAGAAACCAAGATTATGAGAATAGTTATGGATAGGATTTCAATTTATGATAAGAATTTTACTAGGTTGAGAATATACATTATGATTCATAACCCAATATAGTGTATCCAATTATTTATAAATGGCCCTAAATTGAAGGAATGAGAACTTTATTAATTAAACCAATGAAAATAGTAAGAATGGACATATCTCTTATGCACTAAACCCATAATTTCGAAGGAATATAGTCTCATAAGTATACAAATCATATAAGGAAACAGTGTCATGTGTTAAGATGATATGTAAATAATTCTCTGATTCATATGGATTGGAAAGAAATCAATAAAATAAGAGGATTATAGTGAAAAATATAGATAAATGGAAGAAGGGAAAGACGGGTTTTCCCACATGTGATAACTGTGGAAAGAATAATCCCGATAAATTATTGAAGGGAATAAGAGTTTGTTATTATTGTGGAGAAAAAGGACACTAATTTTGTGATTGCAAGGGTAATAAAGAGGTTCCAAATGTATAATGCTTCAACTGTAAGGAGATGGGATACTATGCAAATTAATGTCCCAAGCGTCAAAGGAATATGCCCGAAATGATGTTACTGGGTAATGATCAAGTTATGAAACTACCACAAATGAATTGGAAGGATTAATATCCCTCATCAAGAATAATGTCATTCAAATATTTTATCATGAGTTTACTAGTTATAAGACTTATGGAAAATATGAGTATTGTATTGAAGTACTATTCCATTAAGTATTTTAGTTCATTTGATGAATTTTACCAAAGATAAGTGAATTGGTAGAAAGAAAATATCTTAGAAAAATATATGGTTGATGGAAAGAAAACCTTAAATATATTCCTGATGATTGAGATAATAATAAGGAATTTATTGATTTGGATTAGTACTTACCACCTCAAAATTGATAATTTTCATGTCGAAAAGTGGTCTATGATATCATTGATGGATTTTACAACATATTTGAATATAAGAAATATATCTAATAGCAAGTGTTTTTATGAATTAATGTTTCCAATAAGGTTTGTTTATAATTTGAGTTATTACCATATTTCAAGAGGATACATGATGAAGATATTCACATGTTTTTAATGGTAATGTTTAGGGCTACATCATGTTGATTAAAGGATGATACGGTATCAGATGCATTTAGTAGGATGGATTGTGGATTTTTAAATAAAATGAGGATTTCCAAGGACCCTATGTATATGGATCTTTCATGGATGGATATAGGAAGGATTGTAAATATTTAATCATTATTATTTGGAATGTTAATCCAATTATTAAAGGGTTTAAGATGAACATTTTATGATGTTTTTGAGTTTAATTTCACCACATGATGAAACTTGTGCTAAGAGATTAGGTATAGATAGATTGAGGAAAAAAAGGATAAAAATGTGTTTATGAAATAGAGACGTATATTTATACTCTTATAAGAGTGGAATAATTCCTTAACTCTCGGAAAAGAGTCATAAATAAACAAATTATCCTATTATTATATTTTATCATGATATCAATCAATTTTTTTCATAACTATAGTTTACAGTTTTGAGGTAATGATCTGTCATCTGAGCATTTTCTATATCACCTTCGATCTAAACATGGTGGATTGATTATTTTTCCATGACCATCTTGTCTAATTATAATGCAAATTTTTTTAGTCAACATTGAAATTTGTGTTCTCTCTTATTAAGAGTATATTTTAACCATATTTCTGATATGGGTTTCCCATAAAAGAATTTTCAAGTATCAACCATTAACTTTGAAAAGTTCAATTTCAAATTCTGAGGATGAAATTTGTTTAAGGAGGAAAGAATGTAACACCCCATGATTTTTAAAATAAATTTAATATTTAATTCATTAAATATTGAGTCTCTACAAAACACCATTTTGTTATAACTGAGTGAGTAAACATAATTTAACCACCTCTGTGATTTGAATATCGAAAAACTGACATACATGATTGTGTTCAGTAAAATATTTATAGTCTAATAAGATCAACTATATTTTTTTTGTGAATAGTAACATTTCCTTTATAAATAGTAAAGTACCCTTATTAATAGTAATATGACCCTTATGAATATTAACCACACCCATGAATGTATTAATATAATTAAACCCCTTATAAATGAAATAAAGTATTTTAGAAATTAAAAATTAAATGTTTTTATTTTATGAGAAATAAATATTTATTTACAATTTTAAATTAATAAATTTATTTAAATGAAAATTAATTATTATGAAATTTATTCCTAATTAAATATATTTTTTCCTATAATTTTTGTATAATTTAGTAACACCTTAGTTAATTATTGAATGTATTATAAAATTAGTTTTAAATTAAAATATGTATTTTTTTTAATAAATAATTATTTTATTAAAAAATTTAGTTTCTCTTATACAGTAAATTATTTTTATAACATGGAGTTCATTTTTGAATTAGAAAAATTGAAAACAAAATTGGGATAATTTTTGGGATTTTTCTGAAATTCTCGAATATTTCGTGAATAGGGAAATTTTAAAATTAAAAAAAATGATAATTAAGTGAATTTATGCATCTTGATTGAGTAGTGTCTAATGTATATTTCCATCATATCGAACATAAATTTATTTATTACTAATTTTTCCCCCAATAATCCACACTATTTCTTGACATGAGAAAAATAATAAAACAATGAATTAAATATTCAAAAAATACTCCTCTCCCCCACTATACCCACCATCACTTAATGAGAATCTGAGCTCAACATTTATTTTATGTTTTATTTTTCCCCAAAATGCGAAGAGATATATTATGAATGAATTGTAGGGATAAACAAAGAGTTATGCATGCTCCCAATTAAACATATATGTTTTTTTATTTTTAGTTGTAATTTTGAACCTATGTATGAATCTGGTCTTCCAAAACTACTAAACTGTTTGGTCCTTTGGAATATGAATTTCTTGTAAGTATTCCATTGTAATGAAATAATGCACCAGATCTAATAAACTGGGGTTGGGGAATTACATCCACTACCTAAATCACATTTTCCATATCCATTAAAAACATATTCATAGCACACATCCTTTCACGAAGCACCATTTTGATTTGACATTGTCGTTAACCTCTCCATCAAACCCTTCATGCCAACGTGAGGCAATAATTGTTATAATTTACAGGATCACTATCATCGATCACGATGTTGAAATTCTCCATCATTCATAATGCTTATCGTAATCATGAAGCACCCCATCGAAATTCATTAATCCTTCACGAAACAGAAATCTCATATCCCATCCTCGAGAAACTAATTCCCTTTCCATATTTTCCTATGTCATTCAAGGAAAAAAAATTTTCACGATGCATTCCATTTCCCCAATTTCGGACCCCAAAAATTTGTCAAATACTGGGAACTGATGCCACCTTCAATATTTGGTTGTCTAATTGAACTGTAAGATCTCTTCCCTTGTAAAATTCATAATCTTCCATTGAGGATTTACAAAAAACACAAACCATAATCCATTTATAGAAAATATTATCCCTAGTTCCAACAAGATCATAGCAGATGAGGAAACAAAACAATAACTATCCAACTCATGTTTTGATGATGGTGGTAGTACTTCACATGCTAAGATATTCGCCTCACTACCTTTTTGGTAGGAGGTTTTTTGTGTATATAGAGCACATGATCCTTATATATATATTTTTATTATCATAATTGAAACCTTCAATAGAGAAGTGGGTTATGTACCTTTAGTCCTTCGAATTTGATGTTGTATATACCTTAAGAAAGGTGAATGTTGTGGTTTATATACTAACTAGAAAGTATTAGGTGAAATAGGTGAATATGGATAATAGCTAGTAGTACTTGAGGATCCATTTCAATGTGATAATTCTCAAGGATTAAGATTATCAATGTAAAAAAACCCTTATGTCTATGGATGTTATATTATAAATCATTTAGAGGTTGAATATTAGTTTGATATCCAACATGGGTTACTATGTTATGGGGGATATTATATATAGTGGTGGGATTTTACTTGATTGGTATTGAGATGATGATATGATTCTTTATGTTAGAGATCATGTGTAAGTTTCATCTAGTATGTGTGGGTTGTTTATGCAATATTCTAAGGCCTTAAGATTATAAATTCACAAAACAAAATAGGAAGATATACAATCATATTATTAAATGATACTAGTTGACAAAAATAAAGATGGATAATAAATCTTTTATTTCATGATATATCACTTATGAGTAGGAAATGGTTGAGCATCAATGACATGTCGGACCTCTTTCATATTACTAGGTGTAAATGAGATGATGTTATGTGGAATTTTTTTATAGGGTTTCCATGGTCACCCTAGGGAAATAATGTGGTATAGTTTGTTATGGACTGGTTTTCTGATGTTTCACAGTTCTAACTAATCAATGAGATCCATTTTATTTATGAGATAATAAAGTTATATGTAACTCATTTAGTATGATGGAATTTTTCAACTAATAGTATGAATAATTTCTCAATTATTATAGGGTTGGTAAAAGGTTTTAAGATTCTCAGGTGAATTTCAGTATAATATACAATCCTTAAATAGTTAGGATATGTAGGTATACTATTTTTATTCTATAAGACAAGTTGTGAGGGAGTGCCCTTCATTTTTCTATCCATGGGATACTCATCACTATTTCAAACCAATCCTTTTACACATAGCAATACTTTATTTTAGTCATAAATATCTAAAAATTTCATCCGAAAGATCGGTAGGCCTAGGTTTTTTGGAGGACTAGGTATATAAAACGCCAAAAGAAACTAAAACATAACATCTTATTTTTTTTCTATAGTGAGCTCCTAAAAATCAGTTCTCTCCCCAAAATGCATAAGATATCCTAGGCGAAACATAAAAAATGGGTCGACTTAAAAAGACCAGTAACTGAGTAATATGATAAGGATACATAACGTGTGAGTCAAAATTATTACATGATATCATAAAATATAAGGTTCATGCGTTAATAATATGGGCTCATAACATGAATAACATGGTATCCTAGGATCAAGTTATCATAATAAATGTGGACATAACATATAAAATTACATAAACATGATTCAAGGATAACAACATAGAAACTATCACATAGTGCACAATATCCCATAACAGATTTGGTTTACTCCCCAATCCCATACATAAAATCTCATGATACTAAAGCTTTACCCAATCCATTGGAATGATATCTAGGTACAACCATCATTTAATTATCATGATAAATGTGTTCCAAAAAAAGGAAAAACAATCATAATATAGTGCCCCTGACCTGATTATCCAACCGAACACTGCTATCAAGTTGGGTGTCACTGGCCTTAGGCATACCTCCCTGAATGTTGATGGCTGCCGACTAGTAGTGAGGGTTTATTAAGGGTAATATTAGGAAGGATGTACCTTCTAGTGTTAATATAATATAAGTGTTCATAAGTATAAATATATAATTTAGCAGAAATATGAGACCCATCAGACTTGAACCATACCCAGAAATAGTTGAAGCACAATCAATATCAAGAAATTGAAAAGGCATAATAATAAACAATATTGGAAATTAATAAACATGAAATCATACCACTAACAGCTACTGAAACAATACATGAATTCAATACTGACCATATATAACAATATAGAGAAGAAGGGTCTCCCATGTATGACCTCAGTAGATACATACATAATAATGATTCTAAAATAGATAGATAATAAAAATTAAAACTCCAGCTGAGGTACAAACCTCAAGGTCCACTCCCATCCGTCCATGCCAACTCAACTAGGATCCAAATTCAGATCCCAAACCCTTACCTAAATTTAAAATCATAAAGTCTATAGACATCCTAAAGGGGCTTTATAGGGTGTGAGAATGATTATTTGTATTTTACCACCCACGTGTGCAAACCCAACATATGGTTTTAGGTTGATGTGATCTGATAATAATAAATCATCACATGAATAAAGTAAAAAAAGGCTTACCTGGGGCACAACAACTACCAGGAATCCATTGCCTGCCTCAACTAATTCCAGAATCACTAAATATGAGAGTATCCTTGGACTATGGCCCATTTTATCCCATGATGTCACATAGACTAGTTAAACTCTCATTCTCTACCTCTAAATAAGTCACTATAACTTGTTCCAACTGACACCTTTTGTCAAATAAGTACCACTGTTGTCCAAAAGGCACACCTAATCAAATAGAAACCAGGTCACCCAGACCCCTACTCGAAAGCACTCATCAACTCAAAGCATGATGTCCGAAAGAACAACGATGTTTGTCCTCATAGTAATATCACTATCTTATCATAACATGAAATCCCAAGGAACATCGATCTCTATACTCCCAATATACTCCATGCCCAATAACCTCAATATGTTGAGCCTGAGTCCCAAACCGATAGACTCAAAATGGTCATCGGAAGGATCCTCACCTTCCATGTGGCTTTCTACCTCAAGAATCCCAAATACAATTACCTAAGATGCTATATTAAGGGCCTCTACCAACATTAGTGGTCAAAAAAACCTCATCACTGGGCCAATCTATGTGCACAAGACTACAAGAAGCACTTTTTCCACCATGGGTGAGATGAAATCACAAATTTAGTACCTAATCCACATCAACCTATCACCTCATTCCCTCTGTAAACATGTTGCTCAAGTTTAAGGGCCATGCCATCACCTATTCTAGAACATGCCCACAACTTGATATCCATTATGCCCCAATCCAACATCCATGATTCCTAAGACTATTATAAACATCACCCAAGTAACCCAAGACAATCCCATGTAGAAAATCTTATCACCTTAATCCAAATGGCCATTCCACCTCAATCATTTGTCCCAAACCCATCATGATCAAATAGTTCACAACAATAGATCATATAAAAACTAAAAAATTCACTTAACAAAAATTCAATTTAACATTATTTAATTTTATAATTTACCTAAACATAAAAGTTTAATATAAAAATAAAAATATCAAACTAAATCAAGAATTCACCCTAGCCTAAATACCCATAGTGGCTGACGGCCTCTTACCTGATCTCTCACTTATTAATTGGGATAGGTAAGGCTTAATGGAATCCCATTAGGTGTCATGATAAATTTAAAATCAAGCAATGGGTTCTCACTCAACTACCCTATGGTGTACTAAAACCAGAACCCCAAAAATGACAGTCAAAACATAATGGAAGGTATGAACCACCCACTTTAGATTCGAGACATAGGAACCTTTAAAATCATCATATAAATTGAAGTGGTTTGGAAGAAATCAACAATTCCATCTAACGACCTGAAAATAGGTAAAAATGAATCGAATGGATTTCGTTTTATGTGGGGTGAGAGAAAAGAGAAAGAGATGATAGGGAGAGGAGAGAATCATTGATGTAATTATAACACACTCAATGAATTGGAAAACAATGGAAAAATGAGGGTGATAGGGAAATCTCTAGGAGGAGAGGAGGAGCAGCTCCTCCTTCGTAGCTGCACGACCCATGAATAAAGATGGATGGAATAAATAAATAAATAATAAAAAGGAAGAGTGGGGGATATCCAAATAATCACACATTATTAAGGTCACACAGTTAGCTATCATGGATTTTCAAACCATGTGGAAACCATTCATACTACAGTGCATGGGTATTGCCTAAGTGGTACTACCCATGTGTCTTGCTGCATGGTTTCCCATAACCATATGTATATGACGTGGAAGACTCTAGAAAATCTGCATACATTACTGCAGGACCGTGCAACTTTCCCTGCATAGTTTACCAGACCATTATCAAGGGAAAAACAGGTCGCACAGTTTGATGGAATAGGTTGCGTGGTTTACCCTAAACCATGCACCTTGACTTGAAACTCCCAAAATAGGGATTAAAGCCTCCAACACACCTAAAACCATTTTGACCAACCAACACACTCTCCAAGCTTCTAAAACCATCCCAAAAATGATATTGGGTTGATTGAAAACATGGAATTGAGAATCCAAGATTGAAAATGAAATTGACTTACCCACCAATTCAAAAGCTCAAAATGGAAGAGGTTTTGACTTGATTCAAAATACAGGATGTTACAATATCCCCACATGAACATAACTCTCCATCCAATCTATCAAAAAAAATTCGGAGATGGTACCGAACATACACATCCTGATTAAATAATCAGGACTACCCCTATCTCAAGGGGTACATGTGAACTACCACATGGGGGATCCACACCAAAGAATTGACCTACCCCTATCGTAACCAAACCCAAAATTCAAATCAAGCAATGGTCTATAGACCAAATCCCAGACTCAAAAGTCCTATCACATTTCATCATCACTCTTTCACCTTATCTGGTGATCCTATGTCATATGTCACACACATTAGGAACTAACATCACATTGATGCTCGCTTCAATCCCATAGATCACATGGAACACATGACGCCTTACAACTCAAAAGATGCTCAAATAAATCCTGATTCCTCACACCTAAATCAAATCCCACATCTAATGATGCCTAGATTTCAATAGACCTTACATAACTGCATCACCTCGATTCCCAGATGTCAAAGAACCTTAATAACCTACATCTCCTCAATTCCCCAATGCCACCACACCTCAATAATCCATGCTCCCAATGATGATCACATATAAATCATGTTTCTATGAAACTGATATATATATATAAATCACCTGATCTAGTTCCAAACAACTTACCAATAACTAGTTAGTCCATAATTACATCACATATACGATATACATCCAAAATAGACATGCCTCAACATGCTAGTTCAAAACAATAGCGAAAAAATTATAGTCATTCCCCTGGAATACCTCTGACTTTTATTGCCTCATTAGTCTGCTCGACCCATGGAAGATCCATGGCATACACCTAACCTAAAGGCTAAATTATTAAATCATAACCTCTCTGAGATGCTACACTATCCACTGGCCAATAACCAAATTAATGGGTCCCACTATCTTTTACATGCCCTAATTGTGTAGCTGAAACTCGGCTACCATCACTTGGAATCATTGATGGAATAATCTCAAAACCCTGATTCTTCCCTAGCCCCTGAATTTTGGCTATCCAATAAGCCCTCTTACAGAACCTCTTGAGATTCTTGACCTTTCCACTTACTCGAAATTCTTTTGGAGGATATTCACACTAAGTTTGGTTATGTCCGGGATGTCTACCCTAAATAAAACCCATTTAATACCCACTTTGAAGTGGTCTGATCAAGTCCTTGGCCTAAATGCCTTGATGGAACTCATCTCGGTCTCACTTCCTACCATTCAAATCATCACCACTGAAATCACCTGAATCCACTTCCTGAATCAATCAGGAAATATCCGTCTAGTTTATTTTAGCATGAGGGCCTGGTTCACCACCTTAGAGAAAAAGAAAAACCTAAATATGTTTACCTGCACCTGAATAATATTCCATAAACCATCATCGAAGTGACTCACCCTCAAGTTTTCATTTCTCACCGTACCAAATGAAAAGAGAGAAAACTCTCTGGATGTTGCTGCATAGTCCATGATAAAAATGTATCCTTGAGGCAGACTCATGAACTCCCAAACCCTTTCTGCCCTCAGCGTCTCTGGGAAAAAGTGTTCAACAAACCTAGCCTCAAACCCTTTTAGTCCAGTCCCTCATGTCTTCCTTCCTACACCTTCACATCCCACCAGTGCTTTGTACGTACTCTAAGAATATAGGTTTCTAGTTTAACCCTTAACCATAGAGGAATCACTAACTGCTATAAAATTGTATACATGGACTCAATCCAATTTTCAATGACTTGTGTACAACCATCAGCCTAAAAAAGAGGCAGGTACTGTGACTAGAACTCCTAAGTAAGATATGACATAGATATATTTTATCCCTAAACACCCCAGTCAATACCATCAGACAGACGTACAAGGTTAACTCAGATCTACTCATAAAGCCATGATCCAAAGGATATTAAATTTAGAGGCTTCCCCTCATATAATGGAAGATGTGTGTAGCATATCCCTAATCATGCACCTGGTCCTGTACATGATCTGTTTTACCATCAGGGGTCACTACCTGATCATACTCCTACAACACCCAGTCATCGATTTCATGATGCTCCATTGATTCCATCTTGAAGTAACCCACTAATTATCATCAACATGGTCATACAACCCATAACACGTATATATATATATATATATAATAATGTTGATAGGGAAATTATTAATACGCAGCATCAACTAAATACCATTACACTCCCCCAATACAACCATTTCATATGACATCTCTATCTCATGACCTCCTTACCATCCCTCAACATAAAAAAGTATCAAATATCCCCATGACCACCCCTATCCTAACAAACCACATTTCCGCAAATTGATGAGCATATCCCAAACCTACTGATCTACATCACCCAGTGTCATAGTACCTTCAAGATATTATAAGAGCTAGGCCCGTTTCACATATAAATAGAAAATAATTTCATAACAACATGAATATTTAAAATAAAAAATCCTATCATGTTCCTAAAAAACAATAACAAACATATCAAACACAATATTCCTTATTGGGCCAAGGTTCCAAATAACTTTCCATGTCATACCAGACTAAGGATAATGAGTCAATAGAAATAAAAATTCACATTTAAAGGTTGTTAATCATATTTTAATTAATATAAATCATAAAATTAAAAAAATATAATAGCATTCCAACCTGTAGAAACTATGTTCGTTCCTTGTGTATGGGGTTGCATACACCAAAACCTAAGTTATAAACATCGTTCCAACAACACCTAATATCTACTATACCATAACCCAATCGTAATGACAACAGAAAACAAAATAATTATAGATCTAATTAGTATCTAGACTTACACTACTACTAAATCCTAGTCAAGAAATTTTTGGATACAACCTGTAGCATCCACGACCCAATTATCCACTAAAACTGTGCTATCGAGCTAGGTGCCAAAAGCCTTAGGTGGACCTCCCTGAACACCGATGGTTGCTAAATAAATGGGAGGGTTTATTAAGGATAATAGTATAGAGGTTATACCATATTGAGGTAACATAATATATGTGGTCCAACAATAAATATATAACACATCAGAAATATGAGACTAAGTAGTCTCGAACTAGACCAACGAATAGAAGAAGAAAAATAAATATCAAGCACTAGAGGAATAATAATAATAAATAATAGCATAAATAAATAAACATTCCAACATGCCACTTTCATATACTAAAACAAAATATTCTTTACTACTAGTCTTACATATCAATATAAAAAAAAGAAGGGTTTCCCATTGCTAACAACAGTAGCTCCATACATAAGAATCTCAATGATACATATTGATAAAAAATGAAAACTCCAGATGAGGTAGGAACCTAATGGTCTCTACCATCCATCCATTAGAACTCAAATGGGATCCTACTCTACAGCCCAACCCCTTACTTGAATTTAAAATCCTAAAGTCTACACACACCCCGAAGGTCCCATATAGGGTATGATAAAGAGTCCCAGTAGTTTACCACCCATGTCCGCATACCCAACGTATGTGTTGAAATAGATTAAATATAATAATAATATAACCTAACACGCATAAATTAGATATGAAATTCCCTTGTGCTCAACATCCACCAGGAATCCATTATCTTCCTTGACCAACATCAAAATCACCGAATAGTATTGGATTCTTGGCCCATAGGCCAAGGTATGCCCTGATTTCAAATAGACCAGGTCAACCCTCAGGCTCAACCTCCAAAAAAATCTACGAAACATCATTCAAAATGAAACCTAATGTCCAAGAAATACCATAGAC
Organism: Viscum album; assembly: GCA_963277665.1. Lineage (NCBI taxonomy): Eukaryota > Viridiplantae > Streptophyta > Magnoliopsida > Santalales > Viscaceae > Viscum > Viscum album. Next base: position 259,270,533 of record OY728165.1, on the reverse strand, counting down.
CTCCCAAAGGATCACCAAAAATAATAATACCACAGTCACTCATACCCTTGCTCAAAATCACCTATTTTCTCAAAGCACAAAATCTGAAGGCACAATGATATCATTATTTAATGTAATATCACCATCATCTCAAATAATGATGTCCATAGGAAATAAGATCTCCTTTATCCAAAAATATTCTAGGCCCAATGGCCTCAATACGGTGAGTCTCAGTCATTCAAAGTCTCCTCACCTTCATTGTGGCATTCAACGGAAAGAACCCCAAAACCAATTACCTAATCCGCACTACTAGAGGGAATCTAGCCAGACAATTGGTCAAAACCACCTCATCACTAAGTCAACCTATGTGAGAATAACTCCAATCTATTCTTTAGTAATCACTGGTGAGAAAAAATCGCCAATTTAGTAACTAAGATACATCCATCGGATACATAAAGCCCCTTGTGACCCTATTTCTCAAATATTATGGCCATTTCATTCAATATCTCAGGCCATGTACACAAATTTATGGTCTTGATGCCTCATTTTGATGTCCATGACACCCAATCCTATGATCAACATCACTCAAGTAACCCAGGCCAGGCCCAACCAGCTGATCTCATCACCTCAAACTCGACAGCCAAGAAACCTCAATCCCTTAGGCTAATACGATCATGATCGAGTGGATCACAATAGTATATCATATAAAAATTTAGAAATCCACTTAATAAAAAATTCAATTTAATATGATTGTATAATAGAATTTAAATAAACATAAAAATATAATTTGAAAAGAAAAATATTAAATTAAATCAAGAATGCACCATGAACTAACTACCCAGTTTGGTTGAAGGACTCTAACTTGGCCTCGAACAAATTAATTAGGATAGGGAATTCCTAGAAACATTCAATATGGTCTCAGGGTAAATTTAACGTCATTCAATGATGTATTTATCAACTAACAAATGGAGCTCTAAAATACTCACCCAAAAAATGACTGAAAAAATGGGAAGAGAGGTATACACTACCTACCTTAGATTCATAAATGTAGGCATGTCAGGTATCGAGCTCGAAATCGAAGTGGTTTGGAAGAAATCGATGCTTCCATCGAACATCCTAAATTAGGTAAAAACTGCTCAAATAGATTTAGTGGTATGTAAGAAAAGGTAAATTAGAAAGATATGATGGGGAGAGGAGAGATTGACCAATGCAGTTCCAACACACCCAACGGCTTGATGAAAATAGCATAAATGAGGCAGATAGAGAAATCCATAGCTTTATAAGAGGAGGAGATCCTCTTTTACTGCTATGTGACCCATCAAGGAAGAAGGAGGGAACAAATAATGAAAATTTGAAAAAATTATAGCAGGTAAAAACTAACTATTGAAATATTTTTAAGGCCACAAGTTTAGATTTCATAGTTTTACAAACTATGTACAAATCGTGCGTGCTACAGTTCATGGTTACTGCCTATGTGTTTCTAGATGTGCGGATTTCCACATAGTTTTCCCTAACCATATACAATCTACGCAGAATACTCTATTAAAAGTAAATACATGGATGTATGTTCATGCACCTTTACCCACATGATTTACTATATGGAAATTAATGAAAATATAAGGCACATGATTTTCTAGAAGAGGTTGTACAGTTTACTGTAAATTGTGCACCTTGACCTATAACTCCCAAAAATTTCCTTCAGGCCTCTAATGCACCCAAAACCATTCCAAACACACAAGTTACTATCAAATTCTCTAAAAAATCCAAAAATATGACATTGGGTTGGTGGAATACTAGAAATCAAGTTTCGATGATTGAAAAAGATATTGGATTACTCAACAATGAAAAAGTTCAAAACGGGAGATGTTTACGACCCGATCAAAAAAAAAATGGGATGTTACACAAAATTTAGAAACAAAATAAATACCAATATCAATAAAATAGGTTTCATAATATTTCCTCATATCATAATCATTATAATATATATAATGCATGCATTTTAGAAATAATCATAAGACATGTATTACCACATAAAAGTAAGGTAAAATAAGTTAGGTATTATGAGAGAGAAATATTAACATAATTTAGAAGCATTTCACAAAAGATAGGGAGTAAGTGAGTTAGATTGCTCGTGATTATAAATCAATGATATGGCTGGTTTAGAGAGATCCCTTACCAAAAATATAAACATATCTCAAAAATTATTGAAAACATTTTCTTTAAAAAGATCCTTGGAAACTTGTATATGAAGATTCAACACATTTAATGTTCATGATTGTGTGAAATTCCATTGATAAAGTAAATGTTAAAAAATCAATTCATAAATTTGTTAAATTTGAAACAAACTCTCCGTTTGGAAAGCAACAACACGATTTCTTTTAAAAAAATCATGTATAAATCGAAACAATTCTAGAATTACATATAATAAATCATTGCAATATAAAAAAATTTCTTAAAATAGTTTATGAAAAATATAGATTTGTAAGAAACATAATTTTTGAGTACAAAGATAATTCAAGTTGGATTTTATTAAAAAAATTATGAACTGTTTTAAGTATCAAGGAGATAGAAAATGTATTATTACTTGATAATTTCCTAAATAATTAGATGAGAATAAAATGTATGGGTTTTATTAGATAATGATCAAATAATTTCCAATAATGTTAATTAAAACATAAACAACACTGATTAAAATGATATTGAAAATTAGATCATCATACTTTGGTAACCTTTGAATCATAACTCTAATGAATCAAATAAATGGATTGTAACTTTAAATATAATGAAGTATAAAGGGTTACATGATACAATTTGTGTTGGGGTAGTATGTCTGAAAACCAATATATTTAATACACTTTATTTCAAGATTTATTACATAAAGGTACAAATAATATAATCCAAAAAGATTTTAAATCCTAGTGTCATTGAGAAATTAGATACATATCCAAATAACTTCCAATATGAGTAGAATGATATTATTGAAATATTCCTTTACATTATCCTAAAATTACCTCATTCTCCTAAAACTACAAGACAAAACTAGTATATGTACATAAGAAAGGGATTTTCTAAAATCATATTATGGGAATAAATAATTTATTGAATAAGTTAATGCATTAAAGGTGATCCAAAAATTATGTCAATGTAACATAGAAGGGGTGAGAATCACCATCCAGTACAATGAATCATGATATAACATGATAACATAAACACAACACAGAAATGTGAAAACAACATAAAACATGGAATCATAAAAATATGTCCAGGATAGCCCCTATAAGAACATAACATCGTGTTCTTAGGACACCATACATTTCATCGATTGAGATTAAAACACTTCTAAATTTATTTGAGTGATATATAATTCTGGGCCCACCCATCACATTCATAACATGTATATGCATAAGTTTTCCACATAGATCATTCATCATATGTTCATATTTAATCACATTTAATCCAAAGATTAATGATTGTGGGAAAAATAAATTGAATTCAATAATAAATTTAGGATAGGTACATATAGTTTAATAACCTTGATTTTAAATCAAGATAATTATTTGGTATATAATTTTTCCATGGAAAATCATAGGATAAATTTGGAAATATAATGGGGGCACACAATGATTCATGAGAGGTATAAATGAGGGTGAAATGGGTATATCATAACATATACATTATAAGGTTAGTAAGAATGATTTTTCCAAACATAATCTCAAATAAAAAATAATGAATTAAGAAGAATAATAAAAATAATGATATTGAATAAAGAATATAAAGAGAGGATCCCTTACTTCGGAATATTAATGAAATAAATGAAGGTTATAATTAGAGGTAATATATAATATACCATTATAAGAAAATCATTTTTTTAGTAAATGGATATTTATAAATTTATTAAAACATAATCAATTGAGAATAAAAAAGGAAAAACAAAAATAAGGCGCTCGAATGGAAAATAAGAGAGAGAGAGATCCCTTACAATGAGAGGGTGATTCTAAAAGATTGGGATGTGATTATTTAGATATTATGGAAAACATGAGAGGGATATATAGAGGTAATGGAAGAGTAAGGTTGTCCTCAAATATTTTTTATTGAATCATAATGGATGGTTGGATGGGTTTATATAGAAAAAGAGAGGAGAATCATTATTAATTTCCAACATTTTCAAATCTCTATGATAAAGTAATCAAACCCACAAACCATAACATAGTTTACTCCCATGTTTTATAAGGAATTAGGTTTTTTAATTATTTTACATTTTTAAAAACTAATACAATTAAAATAATAACTTTGGTGATGTAGAAGTGATTTATGTTTATAAATAATTTATTTTAAGAGCTTCAAATTTAATATAGATTTTGGTGGATTCATTAAAGATTTATAAAATTCATAAAATAACATATAAAAATATTATTTTAAAGGGGAAATATATATTTTTTCATGAATACCTTTTATAGAATATATTTTATTAGTTTTGGGTCAATATGATGTCTTAATACACACAATATATATTTATCGTATTTTATTTTGATTCAAAAATTCGGTTGTCTGTGAAAATAATTAAAAAATTAACCATTTCGTAATACTAAAATTATTATTTATAGAGTAATATTTATCTTAAACTAATAATTATTAATGTATGATAATTTATACTTTTAAAAGAAGAATTTGTATTTATTGAAAAATACTGGTTCAAATGAAAATAACAGTTTTTCGACCTTTACAAAAATTATTTCAAAATTCAGAATATTATCTCATAACTTATATTTAAAAAAAATTATTTAATAATAATATTTTTTTAAAATAACATTTATTTAATTAATTCCGTAACTAATTAAAATAGAGTGTCTTGATTGAAATTATACATTTCTCAAAAATACAATTTATATTTCATCATATCGAAATATAATTTTTATCAAACTCATCATCTAATCATTTAAAAATTAAAAATTAAAAGAAAGGATAAATATGATAATTATTTTATTAAAAATAAAATATAAAAATTAATACTGTTAGGGTCTAGATACATATCCATTTATTACACCAGTGAATTTTCTAAGGGTAAGGTGTGAAATGTTGAGTTTTTTATGGGGTTGTTTGGCAAACATGGTTTAGGAAACAATCCCAAGGATATTTACCTTATACCATAAATAGCTTCACTCAACACATAGTTGGTTTATTCCTTTATGGGATTGTTTATGGGAAAATCCTAGTGATTCTATATCCCTCAGAAGCATAGAAAAATAAGCTATGTAAATTATTATCCTACTTGTCAAGATCGTCGATTCTTTTATCCGTGTCAAACAGACTTCATTGTATCCCTTAATATAAAAATATTAATGGTTATTGTACAATGGAAATATTATCATTATTTATGATGGTTTATGGTCTTTTAAATTTTACAGACCATATGATGTTCTAAAATAACTAAATTAGAGAATGTTTTTTTATAAGTACCTTACTTAATAATGAATTTATTCATTGAAAAATTTAATTTAATTTGAATAAGTTCAAGTAATTACATTATTACCCCCATAAAGAATTTATCCCTAAAAATTTTCATTTCATAAACTAAAATATAGGCGGGTACTTTTGTTTCATTTCCTCTTCTACTACCTATGTAGCATCCTCAATCTTATGGTTCTACCACAACTCTTTGACCAGTTTATTTTCCTTGTTTTGTATAACATTGTCACTATGATCTAAGATTTTCACCAATTTATCCTCATATTAATTATCATTATCCAAAAGTACCACCTCTTGATTCAGTAATCGTGTGGGGTATGGTTTGTACTTCCTCCGTTGGGATATGAAAAACTCACCAAGTACTTGTCATACATTTGGAAAGAGATATAGTCAATAGGAAATCATTCTGATGAGATCAAGGATCTCAAAGTTAATGATGTATCTAGGAATAATATCTACCAAATTCCTAATCCTTCGGAATTTCATCTACAATGATATAATAAGGAAAACATTATCTCTAACCTCAAATTCCATGTCTCATAGATGATTCTCTACAATGATTTTTTATCAAATTTGGGTGGATATATCACTAAATGGTTCAAACCATATCTGTTATCTATATGAAAAGATCAGGTCATATCTGTCTATGCTCTCTAATTTTATCCCAATATGTTAGATTCTAACTTTTCTTCTCACACAATGCCTCCTAATAATTTTATTTGAATGATATAATTGAATTAATTATTGTATTATAACTCAACTAGAGGAATATGGTGATATGAACATCATTTGAAATCAATTGAACCTGATCTCAACATATCCTCTAGAGTTTCGATTTTTATTTTAAACATACCAAATATATGTGGGTGACAAGCAGTGGTAAAACTCAGTTTTATATCCAATTCTTACTGAATTCATATCCAAAACCATGAGGTAAACATCAGATATTGATCAAATACCATAGATAGTGGAACCCCATGATGTCTTACCTCTTCCCTTCTGTATATCATGGTTATTTGGACAAGAGAAAAATCATCCTTAATTTTTATCAAATGTTCTAACTTTGCAAGGTGATCAAACACAACTGAGATGGCTTGGTTTCCTTTTTCTGTCATAGGGATTCTTGTAATTAAATCCGTGGTTACATTTTCCCATTTCCATATATGTGTGGGTATTTTCATTATCTTATACTCATAATTCTATCATTCAACCCTAACATGTTGGCATACCAAACATTAAGATACAAACTCGGCAATATCCATATTCATCTTATATCACCATTAGTTTTTCTTTAAATCTCTATACATATTAGTTATTCCTTGATGAATAGAGAAGGATGAATTATACACATAAACTAAAAGTTCACCCTTCAGTTCTGGATTTCACAGGACACATATCTAGGTTATAAACCATATAACTGCGTCTTTAGTAAAGAAGAAAACTAAAATATTAAGTATATTATTCTATATCAACTCATCAACGTTTTGATCATCATTAATCTTATAAAAAATTAATGTTTGAGAATTCATTATAGAAATGAATGATGGAAATATTTTGTTATTCCCATTTCCATATTTTTAATGTATAAGAAGATTAGATCCATTAAAATCTGCATCACCGATAGGGTTATAGGATCATTTTTACTTTGAGAATCTATAACTTTGTTCACCTTCCTAAGATGGTAATGGGTTGAACAATCATAATCCTTCATCAACTCTAACTATGTCAGTTGGCACACATTAAGCTATTATATATGAAAATTTACTTATTACTTTTATAGTCTGTATATATTTCACACTTATCTTTTTTGAGATAATGTATCAAAATTTTCTGTGTGAAGAACACTGCATCCAGTTCTTGATTTTTCTTTGGTTATTTTTTCTCATGGATATTTAATTTTTGAGAGACATACCTATCACTTTCTCATCCATAATGGGTACAAAAACCATTTTTTTAGATTCATCACTATGGATCAAAAATATTTCTCCAATCGTGTGTAATTTGAGTATAGGTGTAGCAATTATCCTCTTTTCTAACTCTTTAAAGATTTATTCTGATTATCTAGTATAGAAAAAACTGAATCCCTTCCAATTTTTATAGTTAGTGGTAATGAAATTTTTTATAAGATTCTCAAAAATATATTATATTACCCCGTAAATATAAGGATTCTTTAGGTTTCAGTAATAGATGTTGTTCTTTGTCATCCTTAAATTGCCTTGATTTTCTAGGATCAACATATATATCTTTAGTAGTGGTTACATGTCCAAATAAATTCACTTTATCTAACCCAAACTAACATATAATATAATTTTCATATATCTTTTTGTTCTATAATGTCTTTATTACAATATTTAAATGATTTTTTTATTCCTCTATGCTTTTGTAGTATATAAGAATATCATCTATAAATACTACCATGAATTTATTGAGGTAATCCCTAAATACTATATTCATGAATAACATGAATATTTTTGAAGAATTAGTGATTCAAAATGGTATCACTATGAACTCTTAGTTCCTGTAACTTGTATGAAAAGAAGTCTTGGGGATATCCTCTTTATTCACCTTTACATGATAATATCCTGACCAATGATCTACATTGGTGGAATACTAGGTTCCATGTACCTAATTGAACTAGACATCAAGCTATGCTAAATGATACTTGTTCTTTATTCTGATATTTTTGACCTCATGATTATCAATGTTGAGGTGCATTGAACTATCCATATTCCTAGTGAAGAGGACCCGTTCACCCCATATTAAACTACATAGGTGTATGAAAACATTATTTATATTCTCCATTAAATGATTCTTATTCTCCTCATGTTCAAAAAATATCATTTTATATGAATTATTGGTTATTATGATAGCTCTAAGTATAATCTCAATTAATAACTCCACCTCACATATAGGAGGAAGACTGAGAAATTATTCAAGAAACACATAAGTGAATTCCCTGTCAATGGTCAGGTCATCAAGGATGATCTTTTATTTAGTGTTCGTCATTTTATCCAAGTATTCTTGCTCAGATGAAAATAATATACATTTTTGAGAAATTGGTACCAAGAAAGATTCATCCTCATCCTTCAACATGTATAGAATTAGTGTATTATTTGTGATATGAAGGGTTATTTTCTTCTCTCAAAAAATTTTCCCCCCTATATAAGGAAATCCAATCTATACATAAAATTAAATAAAATTATGCTAAAGGGATAAACATAAGGTTTCTTTCAATGTTAATCCTACAAATATGGACAAGTGGGGATTTATATAGTTGGGATGAAATAATTGACCCATTTTCCATCTTAAATGATAAATCAACTTCCTTGTATTGGTGTGTTATTTGAATAGTTCTACTAAAATTTAATTATATGAAATAATGAATAGAACCATAATCATATAGGCCATTTAAAGTTAAAAAATTGATTAAAATCTCACCATTGATTATTTAAATCTTGTTATAATGATTTACTTTGAAAAAAATGAATAACGTTTGAAAATTTTAAAACTATTGAGAACAACAATAGGAAACTATGGACATTGAAGGGATAACTCATAATTGACATATATTTCTTAACCTATGAATTTCTTGGTTTCAAAATGACATATCCATGATATATTTCCTAACATAAAATATTATTGTAATTTTTACCTTTATAATGTTTCATAAGTATATTTTGAATTTATCAAGTTATATCCATCCGGAGTGTAAAACTAGGTCTTTATCTCGGCTCATTTCATGCACCAAGTGATAATTGTGTCTATACCAATGTTCCCTTTTCAGGTTACTACCCCTAGGTACCTCTATGATAGGCCCACCTTGACATGTAGTATCTGGACTGGGGTGTATTTTCTTGGAAACCACATAGGCTATAATTTACCAGAACATAGATATGTTATATTTTGTTTAATATTATACTGAAGGCGTTCTATGGAGTATTCAAATATTAATCCATCAAATAAGTAGAACTTCATCTAAAACCAACTATGAAAAGAATATCTTTAATACACATTGTTTCATGATTTAACAAAAAAAATGTACACATAAAATAATCCTAAAATATCATTAATCCTTGTAAATTTGGGAAATTAGGTATATAAAATGGAAAATTGAAATAGGAATACATTTATATTATTGAAAAATACCTTGACAAGCTATTAAAATTCCATCATTCTTATAAAACAACCCAGGATAACATGAGGATGTACATAAAGATGAGGTGGGATATAAATCCCAAAAAGGGAATAAAAATAATAAAATAAGGTAAATTAGTAAATGTGCATAAGTATTCACATAAAAGTTTCGTAATAGGAGTGAGAATCATAATCATGTATAATGAGGAATTATATAACCTGATAACATAAGAACAACATTGGATAATGGAGACAACCTAAAACCTAGAATCATAAATATAAGTCATGGATAACCACTAAGAAAACATAACATAGTGTTATTAGGTTATCCATCAACACATCATACACATAGTATCATGAGATTAAAATGTTACCCAATTCATTATGGGGATTTATAATTCTAGGAATACCCATCACATTCCAATCATGTACATACACTCATAGATCATTTAACAGAGGATCATATTTCAACAAAATTAATACAATGATTATGAAGTGTGGGATAAATAATTGTAATTACCAACTCAATTAAGTATATTTACATGTAGGTTAACACCCTTAATTGTAAATAGGGATGAGTATTCACAACACAAATGTTTTTCATGGAAAATCACAATATAATTTTGATACCATAATAGGGGTACAAAAGGATTCATGGGAGCTCTTAATGAGATTAAAATCAATCTATATTCGCTTATATATCATAATGGGAGTAATAGAGATATGTAAGAACATAAATAAACATGATACTATATGAATTAAATTGAATAATTAAAATAAGATTCTTCAATAAAGTTGATAAAGTAAGGATCACTAATTATGGAATTGTAATGTCATTGGTAATGTTTATAACGAGAGGTGATGAATGACCTACCATTATTAGAAAAAAAACAAATTATAGTAAAGGGATATTTATAAAGTTTTAAAAACAGAATAAATTTAGATTCAAAAGGCTATACACAAATATAGTGTTCAAATGGAAGGGAGGATAGAGAGATCCCATACCTTAGGAGGGTGCTTCTAAAAGCTTCAGATGAGATTTTTGAGAGATTGGAGGAACCTTGGGAGGTCTATACCGTGGGAATGTTAAAGTAATTTCATTATTAAAGATTATTTATTAAATAGAAATGGGAGGTTTGTGGGTCTATATTCCAAACGATATAAGAATTATTTATTAATTTACAAATTTAGGTTTTGGATTAAATATGATAAAGTAACCAATATCACAAACCACACAATAGTTATTCCCATTTTATCTATTGATGTGGGGTATTTTTAATTATTTTAAAATTTTAAGAAATGATCTTCTAAAAATAAAACCCTTGGTGATGCGAAAGTGAGTCATTTTTATAAATAATTGATTTGAAATCCTTAAAATATAATATATATTTTGGAGGATTCATTAAGGATTTATAAAATAAATCAGTTAACATAAAAACAAATTATTTTAAATGGGAAATATATATCTGGTTTTAGATAACTTTAATGGAATATATTATAGAACATCAGGGTCATTTTGACTTCATAATGCACTTTGTATATATATACAATATTTAATTTTGACCCTAAAATTCTACTATCTCTAAATTTTTTGAAAAAATTACTATTAGATAATTCCAACATACTAGTTTCAAAAATAATATTTATTTTATCCAAATAATTCTATATGTATGATAATATAAAATTTTAAATCAAAAATTCCCATTTATTTAATAATATTGGTTTATTGGAAATAATAATAGTCTGACCCATATAAAAAATATTTTAGGCTTCGTAAAATTATATTATCCATTATATTTAATAAAATTTATTTAATAATAATATTTTACTAAAATATAATTTATTTAGAAAAATAATTAATTCATTAAAATAGAGTTCCTTGGTTTAAACTATAAATTTCTCAAAAATACAATTTGTGTTTCATCTTATCTAAATTTAATTATTATCAAACTCTTTATCTAATCAATTATGAAGTAATAGTAATAATAAAGGATAAATATTATAATTATATTATTAAAAATAAAATACAATAATTCAAACTATTAGGTTCTAGATACATCTCCCTTAATTACACCATAAAATTCCCGAAGGGTAAGGTGTGAGATTTTATGATTTTTATGGGGTGGTTCAATGAACATTGTTTGGTCCATGATCTCAATGATCATAATATTCACCAATAAATAGGTTCTCTCATGATTCATTTGTTGAATCTCAACTTGTGATTAGTCAAGGGAAAATTCTAGTGATTCTATCTTAGTTGTAATCTTTCTAAAGTGGGTTTCATAGAGTATGGTCAAAATATTCAAGTCCATCACTTCCTTTGTCTCTATCAAATGGACTTCATAAAAACCCTTAATATACAAATATTAATGGACGCTATAAAATGACTATATTATCAACCGGTATGATAGTTAATGGTATTTTAAATTTTATATTACACAAGATAGTCAAAAATAATAAATATACTATAACACCTAATAATTTTAAAATAAAACTATGTTTGACAGCATATTCAACCAGAAACATTGAGTTTAAACTAACCAAGATATATTATTAAAATATTACTACTTATGTATGATAATTTAAAACTAGATATTGAATTTTAGATAATGAACATTATTTAATAATTTATTAAATTTATATAAAGGAAATAATTAATATAAATTTATTTAGAAATTATAATTAATTAGTCGCTCAAATTTAATTAGTCATTTTATACAACAAAAATATGATTTCTTCAAAAACAATTAATGTTATTGACTTCTATGAGAATGTAAAATAACTAAATTTTTCCAATTTTATAAATTTAATTTCTAAAAATGTAACTAATTTACTAAATAATATTATTTATATTCACTTATTGTGAAATTTTAATATTTTTTTATAAAATATTAATTTTTAAGTGAACAAAAAAAATTCGGATTTTTATAAAAGTGTCATTTACTTTTAATCAATTATGTAATTTAAAAGACACAATATATTCTTAATTTAATTTAAAATTAACATATGTTTTATTTAGTTCTATTAAATAAAATTATATTAATTTAATTAATCTATATACTTTATTTTTGAATAAATTTTTTGTTTATCTTACATTTTTTTTTGAAATCAGTGTTTTAAAGTACATAATGTTTCTCCATTTTTATGAATTAAAATAACAAATAACAAGGAATGAATTAAATGAAATATATATTATATATTTTTAAATATTAATTGATATTAAATTAATTGTGATTAATTTTCAAATAGTTATTATAAGATCTTATGATGATAGAAAATTCTTTTTCTTGAAAAAACGGCTTTTTATACATGTTTTTGGGTTTAATTTTTAATTAAATTATTCTAGTTATATGAGTTGATATTGGAAAAATGGATTCCATATTTGGAATAATAATAATTTATATTAACTAACAATTTAATCCAACATTTTTTTACCATAATGAACTGTGAAAATAGTAAAACATACTTACGATAGTTGAGTTAAAAATGGGTTTACCACTTGTTAAATTAAAATGATATGGTTAAAAAATGACACAAAACTTGAATGAATAATATTTATAGGTCATATTAAGACCTTATATCTTATTGGTTTACCAAAGGGTCAATTTTTTATTCTTTTCCCTTGTGAAAAATTTGGGTGTATTTCATTCTTTTCAACAATTCCAATTGTGTTTTCTCCCCCACAATGAAATTCCACCCCTCTCCACTCCTTCAAAAACATAAAAAACACATTTTTTTAGTAAATATAAACCAAAATATATTTTTTAATTAACTAAAATAATAATATAATCATTGGGTTGATCATAAATCCAATCTATGAAGGATTTAGTTATTGTAAAGTGGTGGTTTGAAGAAGAGGTAACATCCTTAAAAGAGTGTTTCATTTTTTTCTCTTCTTCCACATCCATAAATTTTAAATTAAAAAATTATGATATAATAACAAAAGTGTAATCCATATATTAATATTTTATAATGTTATGTTTACAACCAACAACCTTATCCTCCTCTCTCAAATGGTAAATGAGACCATTGATCATGTATACGATATACTACCACCTGGCGAACTGACGTATTTTATTTTCCATAAATGATCCTAAAGACTAGATATAATAATGTATTTAATGTTTTCATATTATAGTTATAATATAATTTCACTTATATATTTATAATATCTTATACTTATTCTTACTTTCTAATCTACATGGAATATGTTAACGTCTCTCACGTGTTTGATAGATTACTACCTCTTGATGCAATGTGATTATTTCTTCAGTTACTATTTACATGGATGATAATAAGTGATAATGTTATGTTGATATATTATATTCATTAAATATTAATAATTATGGAAAAGAAATATATGATACAATTTTTTTCCTTTACATCCATTGAATATATGATAATGTCATTCATTTGTATGATAGACTACCACCTCGTGAAGCAATGTGATTTGATTTTATTATACCAACATATGGATGGTATATGTAAGTGTATTTTAATAATTAATATAATATCTATGATATAATCATAATTCTATAAATATAAAATAACACTTAACTTTTTTCCATGATTATTTTCAAAAAATGGAAACATTACTCATGTGTATGTTCGGCCTACCGTCTCTATGACTGTAACATAGTTCAACTTTCATAACCATATTTAATGGTTGGATTCAAAAATTATATTTTATATTTAAAAATAATATTTAATTCAATATTACCATTCTTTATATGATTAAATAACATTCTATTTGATGTTAGTGAAATTACCAATGTGATTTTTGACATATAATTTGTTTACCACCAAAACATCCAATGTGAAATAAATTGGTTAAGTAATTAAATATGACATATTAATAATTTAAACAAAATAAGTATAAAATTTAAAAATATAATATGAAAAAATTAAACAATTTACATAAGTTTTTAATTCATAATTAAAAGGAACACATGTGACGATTCATGCTCGGGGAAAGATTTTTTATCTCAAAACATCCTCCTTTAACCACATGTTCTTTTATGCATGTTGTTTCTTTATATAGTGAATATTTCCCATATAAATATTATATCAAGAAAACTTAACACTCCATGGTATTTCAAAGTTACAATTATTCTCCTTCATTTCTATGGGTTATCATTCAAAAATTAACAAATAAGCAAGAGTTTATGTTTTAATCTCACATTAATCAGGATTATTTATGTTAGAATTTCCATTGTTGGAAATTAATTGATCATTTTCTAGTAAAAACATTAAATTTTATTAGAAATTAGTAATTTATAAACTTTCTACATTATAGTATCATACTAATTTTTTTTACTTCAAATTTTGGAGAAAAATGTTTTTAATAAAATCTTAATTCGTTTCTATCTTAGGTCGAAAAAAATTTCCCTTCACTATAAGAGTAATTAAAATGCATCTACATGTCTTTTTCCAAAAAACGGTACTATTTTATTGTTATTACAAAAAATGTGAAGGAAATATTTGTTCTTCCATACTTATCATGTATGGAATTAAGGGAAATTATAGCCATTACCTTCTTTGAAGCCTCTATTATATTTTTACATGTTTATTTTTAAATAATTTTTTTTAAATAATTGTTTTTTGAATTTTTATTTTTTCAAAATTTACTTTCACAGTGAAAAGGTTATTTTAAATAGTAATGTTTCTTATTTTTTTTTAATTATTAAAATTCTTCAAATAAACCAACCTATGATGTTATTTATGTGTATAAATTCATCATAGAATTACATTATATATATAACTAGAATATTCTCCCTTTATTTTATAGTGCAATACATGTCTTATTCTCATTTCTAAAATTCCTCCTTTTTGAAATTTCAATTCCTATTGATTTGAAGTAATATTATGCAACTCTTTTTATTTCCATAAGAAATTCTTATATTATTCATTATGATTTATTTCCATTAGGTTTTAACTATTGATCTTGAATAATATATGATGGGTGTTCCCAAATTACACTAAAATTACTTGGGTAAATCTTTTATCTCATGAGGCATCATGTACATAATTTGGGGGTAAACAATATTCATTATGGGAATTTTTACACCATGTGATATAGTCTAGGTAGTTTGTCTTGAATAATTTTCATGTCATGTTAGTGGTTGTTTCCACATTTCCTATGATTGTGTGATATTATTATAACATGTTCTTTATGTTATGCTTCCATATGATTACTCATGTGGCCCACATTTATGATATCATGTGATACCTTTGATTCACATGTCTTGTTTCCCTGTCATGTTAATTCCATTATTACTATTATTTAGCTCACCCATTTCATTTATGTATTCCATAGGTTATCATATATAGTTTTAAGAGATCAATTTTATTTTTTATCCCACTAAGGGGAAAAGGTATTTCATGTTATAGTTTACCATGATGTATTATGATCCTAGTCTCCCAAATTCACTAGTCCTCATGATATGAGGTTCTAATTAATGGATATTCATGTTGAAAACTTGTAATAATATGTGTAAAATTTTTGTGTAGATATTGTTTCTACTAGACAAAAGGTATATTTATCCTTTTCAATATTAGATGATAAAACATTAGTGATAACTCTAGGTATAAGTTTATGTTTAATTATAAGGTTATACTTGAGAATATGAAAATATATTGCAATTTTTGTAAATATTAGAGAAATTGTATTCTAAAACATTTTATCCATAAGTGGATACTACAAGTGGATGTGTCTCTAGAACAAATTTATATAGGGGTAATGGCCCTAAAAATAGAAAATTGAGATGGAATATATCATCACATGGTATATAAAAATGGGACTTACTGCACATCTGGATTGACTCTCCTAGGGGATATGTTTTGTAAATTAATTAACTAATTATTATCCATCATAAAGGATATTATTAAATGAAAACCATGGATGACATATGTTAAATGTGTCTCAGGGTGATAAATATAAGGTTGATTTCAAGTTTAGATTCTCAAATACCCCATTTAGGGTTTTAGTTATAGAAATATAAAATCATTAATAGTATTATGGGAGACATTTATTGTTGTACAAACCTTCTGTTTAGTAAGGTTTTTAGAAAAAAAACATTATCTGATGAAGAATGCATTATATTTTATGTAAATATTTATAATGGTATGGCAAATTTTAGGGTTTATCTTATCTTTGGTGTTAAGGTAATAATATTCAATTAATATTACTTGATGTTGTGAGAAAACATATTATATAATACCTTAGAGGGTACAAACTAATATGATGATTAATTTCATTTTGAGTATTATGAAAAAAAAAATATTGGGAATGTTACAGTAAATATATTTTTAAAAATATTAAAACTCATGTTCTCGAATAAAACTCATTGTATCTCAAAATGTATTATGACTTAAACACATAATTGAAGGGTGATTAGGTTGAAACCCCTACAACCAAATAATTTGATTTAATACTTAGAATAAAATTGTTTTTATGTAAATTATTTTGTGAATAATTAAAAAAGTTAGTTTTGGGAAACCTAATATAACAAAAATAGTTTTTAATTTTAGGTTTTTTAGGTGATTAATGATACTTAGGGAAATGTTTTATTTGGTTGAGATATATATATATATCATTTAGGATTAATGCAATGGATTATTTGGTAAGAACACTATTATGTTTTTAGAGATGTAACATGAAGGGTATGAGATAAAATTTGAGGTGAAAACCTTCCTTAATTTTGAGTTTATTGAGGTTATTTAAGATATACGCTTATTTTTTTAAGGAATTTTCTATGTTAATACTTTGGTTTTATTGTTGAATTATAGATATTAATATTTTTATATACAGTTTTCATATTATCTTAACTTGTTATAACCATTTTTTGTTTTGGATAATGTTTAAATTTAAATGGAATATCGTGATTTCTTGTTATGGATTCATCTGATTCAATAGAAGATGATTTCAGTAATTCAAGTATAAAAAATAATCTTGAATATTCATTACTTGGAGTAATAGTTGATGTGGAAAATGATAGATGAAAAAAGGGAGAATTAAATTTCATTTATGGAATAAAAATAAATCAAGAAAGTATATTTTTATTTGTTCTATATCTTGATAGTAAAATAATCCCTCAACTCAAAGAAAATTATCTTAAAAATAAAATTTTATCACCTTATTTTTATATCCTATTTATAAATGGACTTTTAATTCATCATGAATTTATGGTGTCATGGATGCTGACATTTCCATGATCATTCAATTTATTGTGATCAATGATCTATAAAATTGTCCATAATTATTTATACCTTTATTCCATGTCTATATATTCAATTATTAATACTTTTATCATATGTATAGATGTAGTTATGTTATGACCTTTTAATTTCCATTTCCCTATTTTTAAGAGAAATATTTATTAACACCCTTTAAGATTTGAGTTTTCAGTAAAGAAATTTTCAAATGCCAATCCCTTGATTACTAAGAATAAGTTCAAATTATGAGTAAAAATATATGTAATGATTTTATAATTTAACTCCCATAGATATTAAAATAACATTATGATCAATAGAATATTCAACACAAAACATTGAGTTTAGAAGAACCTCGAAAAATTATTGAAATATTATTATTTAAATAATAAAATTTTAACCAAATCGTTAAATTGGATGGTTTGGATAAGTTTAAAAAATTTATGAAATTTATATAAAGTTATTATATAATATAAATTTATTTATAAATTCAAATTAACTAGCTTATCAATTTTAAGAAAAGCCATTTTTTTCAAAAATATGTTTTCATCAAAAAATGATTTTCTCGACATTCTATGAGATAAAAATATTACTATATTTTCCAATTTTATAAAATATAGTTTATATTAATGAAATAATTTTTTTAAATAAGAATATAGATATTAAATTAATGTTTAATGTTGATATTCTTTTTATTAAATAGAAAAAAATATCGATTTGTATAAAATTGTCATTTATTTTTAACAAACTATGTAATTTAAAATTCACATTTCTGTATTAATTTAATACAAAATTAAAATTATTATTATTTATTTATATTAAATCAATTTAATTACTTTTAAGTCATCTTTATAATGTATTTTAGTATAAGATTATTATTAGGCCTAAAAATGAATTTTTCATAAAATGGTTTTAATGTGAATAATGTTTCTCCATTTTAATTAGTTAGAAAAAAAAATTTATATGAATGATTTAATTTATGTTTATATATTATATATGAAAATTATAAATTCTAATTCATTAAATTATTATTACTTGTCATATTGTTACTATAGTATCATCTTATGCTTGAAAAATTCATTTCTGGAAAAACTAGTTTTTTCAAAACGTTTGTTGGTTTAATTTTAATTTAAATTAACCTTATTATGGTAGTGAAATTTGAAAAAATTTCTTCCATATTTGGAATCATAATAATTTATATTATATAATAATGTGAAATTAATTTTTTACCATAATGAATAATGAAAACGGATAAATTTAATTACCGCGATTAGGGTAAAAGTAATTTTATCGAGGGTAAACTTAAAATATAAGGTATGTAAATGACCAAAGAAATTCCTAATTCATATTTTATGGTATTATTTAGACCATATATCTTATAATTTAAAAAAAGGTAAATTTTTTAACCTTTTTTCTTGTAACAATTGTTATGTAAATCTTTCTTTTTAAAACTTTTAAATGTGTCTTCTCCTCCACAAATATAAGGCCATTCCTCTCTTCTCTTAACCACACATCCAAAACCAATTTTTTATACCAATATGATCCCAAATAACATCCCTAACTTCATACCCTAATTATATAATCCTTTTATATCATAAATAAAATCTATGAAGGCTTTAGGTATTATCATAAATCGGTGGACCGAAGAAGAGGAAAGTTCCTTAATCTAGTGTTTTATTTTATATATTACTCAAGATATATAGATTTTTATTAAAACATGATGATATATTAACCTGATAAAATTAAATATATTGATATTAATTTATTTTATGTTCATTAACTACAAACATATCCTCCTCCTCAGATAGGAAACCAAACTGTTGATTGTGTGTACGGTGAACTACCACCTCCTGAACTAACATAATTAGTTTTCCATACCCACATAAAATGGCTTGATATATTTATTTATCTATTTATTGTATATTATATTTATGATACGATTTTAATTATAGAATTATAGTATCACATACCCCTTCTAACATTCCATTCTTTAGAGAATATGATAATGTCACTCATTTGTACAGCGGACTACCGCCTCATAAAGCGATGTGATTCATTTTCACTTAATCGTTACATAGAAGGTAATAATAATTAATTGTATATTTTTATATTATATTACTGATATATTAATAATTTTTGGAAATAAATATATGATATAGTTTCTTATACTACTATCCACTGAATAAATCAAAAAGATGTCCATGTAAATAGCTGATTATCGCCTCGTGAAGCAATATGATTCAATTTTATAAACTTGTGAAATGGATGGTATATGTAAGGTTATTTAAATAAAAAATATTATGTTTATTATTTATTTAGTAACCTTTAAATATAAAATAACAGATACCTTCTTCCCCACATTATCATCAAAAAATGGAAATGTTACTCTTGTGTACCTAAGACATATCGTCTCCATGATTGTAACATAGTTCATCTTTCATAACCATATTTCATGGATGATTTAGAAATTTATATAATAATAAAAAATATAAGTATTTCATGATAAAAATTATTGATATTATTAAATATTAATCTCTTTGACAATAGTCAACTTATCAAAGTGATTTTTTACATATGATTCATCTATCACCAAAACGTCCGATGTGAAGTTAATTGGGTAAGTAATTGAATATGAAATGGTTAAAAGTAAAATAAAAGGAATAATACACTATTAAAAATAATTACAAAAATGAGTACTTTTCATAAATTCATTATTTTTAATGATATGGAACGCACATGACGATTCAAAATCAAGGCAAGGGTTTCTATCTCTGAACTTCCTTCTTTGACACACTTATTCTTTTATGAACATGGTTTATTTCATATAGTTTAGACATAATATTTACATATTATATAATATATCTCTAGATAAAAAAGTTACTTAATGTTAAAATTAATTCCCTACATTCATACGGGTTAGGATTCAAAAATTACTAAAGCATTAAGAGTTCATGTTTCAATCCCATTTTAATCAGGATTATTTATGCTTGAATTTCCATTATTGGAAATTATTTGAAAATTTCCTAATAAAACCCTTCCATTTTATTATATTATGGTTATTCATTTTAATTTCAAGTAATATTACCATTTCTTTCTCCTTATTTATTAAAATTATTGCGAAAATAGTTTTAATGTAACCCTTCTTCATTTTTCTATTTGGTTGTAAACCCTTTAACTTCTATGTCATCGTTTTCCTCAAAGTGTTTTAAAAAATGTTTTCATATTATCTTATAATTTGTTATATTTATTTTTATTCATGGTCAAAGTTTTTAAAAAAATTAAAAGGAATAGTCCTGTATTTGTTCAAAAAAATTTATTTTGACTTTTCTTCCAAAATTTTGAAATGAATCCTTGTTTTGATGTTCATGGAATTTATAGAATTACCCACCTTCATGAACACTCTTTTCATTTGAGATTCCATTTTATGTTTCCAGGGTTATATTTTAAAAAAATTCTATAATAAATTTTGTAATTTTTAGATTTTCAAAAGTTATTTTCAATGTGAAAAGGTTATTTTCCACAAAATTGATAATAATATTTTGAAAATGATTCTAATTAATCAATTAAAACAAAATATAATAATATTAAGTGATTATAAATTATGTATATATGACTCTTATATATATCACTATCTTTTTATCCCTTTATTTTTTGGGGTAATTCATTGCTTATTATAATTTATAAAATTTCTTCACAATGAAATACCCATTGATTATGATTTGAATAAAGATAATCCTACACATTTTTATTCCATGGGTAATTATTATGTTATTCCTTTTGATTTATCTCTTTTTTGTGGCACACAAAGAACACAAAATTGTTATAATGGGTTTTCTCAAAAAGAACACCAATGCATTGGTTAAATCTTTAGTCTCACGTGTCTTCATGTATGGGATGAAGGAGAAAACATAATACATTATGTGATTATGTCCACTATGTGATATTGTCTGGGAAGATATCCTTGAATCTTTTTGTTTTCATGTTATATGTTGTAGAAAAATTTCCTAAAATTTCATGATCTTATAATACCATATTTATTATGTTACAATTCCATGTGATAACTCATTGCCTCTGATTTTATGAGATCAAGTTATGACTCACATGTTATGTTTCCTTATAAATTTTATTCTCTTATTTTGATCTTCAACTCACCCCTTACTTTTATGTATTCCACATGTTATCCTATACAGTTTTAGGAGATCAAATCAATTTTGGTTCACACTAAAAAAAATTGAGACATGATTTCGTTTCCCTTGGTATATTATTATCCTAGTCATCTAAAGATACTAGGCCTCGTGATATATCAATTTTAATGAATGGATGTTGATTTTAAAAATCATGTAATAAAATGTGTAAAAGGCTTGGGTCACTATAAATAGTACACATGTTTTCTATAACTTAATTAAATGATAATGAATTTATTCATTTGAAATGGGAATTTAATTTATAAATTTTTAGTTTGTCATTTTATATACACATTTTAAAATAAATTTGGTTCATAAAAGAAATTATGTCTCAAAGAAGGATGATTTGGGACAAAACTGTTAAATCATGCCCATGCTTTGTTGTGTGTTTAATTAATCTATTATATAATAAAATTATATCATTTTTTATCATGATAAAATTTTCTTAGTTAAATCCTTATAATTAAAAAAATTACTTCATTTATTATGATGTCATATTAAATTACTTAATTAATTTTTTCCACATTACATGTTTTTAGGATGTTCAGTTCAAAAAATCAAAATTCCTTCAATGCATTGATCATGGTAAAAGGGTAATTTCATCTATAATATCTATAATAATAATAATTTCATAATTATTGTTTTTATATGTAAATTATACTTTAAAAACGTAACTCGAATGATGGTTATGAAAAGTGAACTACTTTACAATCACAAAGACTATAGGCCATACAAATGCAGGTGTAACATTTCACTTTTTGAATGATCTTGATATAAAGAATGTAAGTGTCTTTTTAACATTATATAATTATAATGATATCATAAATATAATATTTTTTATTTAAATATATATATATATATATATATCCCTACCATGTGATGCAGAAAAAAATGAATCACATCGCATTACTAGATAGTAATCCTCCGTACTCACGATTGAAATTATCAGTTTTAAATGAATTGTATGGAAAGAGTATATATTATATATTAGGTTAAATTAATTATCAATATGTATTATATAAAATATATATACATTAAATTCATCATCCTTAACCACCATGATATGAAATAATGGAAAATGAATCGCATCGGTTCACGAGACGGTGGTATACTTTACATAGGAATAATGGTTTTATTTCTAGATTAATGGAAGAGGAGACAAATGTTTCTTAATAAAATAAAATAAAAAAATATTATTAGAATTTAAATACTTCTGTTTTTATATCATTGTGGTTTAATAAAGAGTTAATAAAGTGGATGAGGAAAAAACAAAATTTCTAATGTAATAATGATACATCTTCTTTAGAAACCCTATTTTGGATTATACCTAAAGCCTCCCCAAATTGGATTTATGATCCTAAAAAGACTCTTGGATTTGTTAAGGGAATAAAAATATGGGTTTGGGTAGGTATTGTAATATACATAAGTTTTTGTTATGTGTGTAAATGGGAGTAATGTATATTCCCTTTTATAAGTGAGAGGGGGTAGCATTTTCATAAACACCCAACACTATTCCATAATGAGAAGTTACTCTCAACAAAGGTGCCTCAAATATTGATAAATAATTTATTTTAGGATTGATATAGTCTATATGAAATTACAACATTAAAAAAACATTTTTTAAAAATTATATTCTATTTACCTCTAAGGTTACTCAATTTTCAATTTTATATTTCTTCCCAGATACTAATTGTTTTACTATTTTTTACAATTAAATATGACCAAATATTAGGTTGAAATTATTAATTAATTATTATTATTTTAATTACATTTTTAATCTATTTTATGATATTCATAGCACATAATTTTTATAATTATATTTAAAATTAAACTAATAAAATGTGTTGATACTCTGTTTTTTCAATAAATGTATTTTTCAATCAATAGAAGATCTTATATTAACTATTTTACTATAAATAATAATTATATGAATTTTAAAACATATAAATAAATTTATAATACATTAATTTCATTTAAATATTTCCTCACTCAAATGGGTAAACTTTTTAACATAAAATTGTATGTAGAAAACTACATTTTTAAGCACAAACTTATTCAAGTTATCAAGAAAAATTCAGAATTAAATGAATTTTAACAAATTATTGTAAATAAAATGGATCGTATTAAAATTTAATACACTATATATAAGATAATTTTTTCATTTAAGGAATATAAATGATTTTATTTTGGAAAATCGAAAATATTCAATATTCCCTGAAAAATTAAAAAATTTAGAAATATCACAAAAAATTACCCTATGTTAATTTTGATATGATAATTTCCAAGATTGTGATAATTTTTTAAAATAAAATTTATTAATTATCTATAAATAAATTTTAATATTTTATCACAAAAATAAATCAAATCCCTTTTTGAAAGAAACTTATCTTTTGTAGATTAAAAATGTATTTATTTCAAATTGATTTCTTTTTTATTAATAATTTATCAATACATTTATATTGATTATGAAATTTTATATAATTTTTATAAATTATTTAATTCTACTCATACCCACCAATTTAATGTCTAGATTATATTAGTCACATTAAAATAATATTTTTTTAATATTATATCATATTTCAGTTAAACTCAATATTGTGTGGTAAATACACTGTAAGAAAATGTTTTTTTAAATATCGTGGTGTTACATTCTACCACCAAAAATTAATTTCACCCTATAATTTTTAACATGATCTCATTTATTAGGGGTTTGACATTTGAAAATTCCTTTGTGTAATACTCACATCATAAAATGTTTTAATAAAACATTTTAATTAAAAGTGGGAAATAGAATTATCAAGGTCATCATAAAACTAGGTTTACAAGTAGTATATGATTGATGTGAAGTGAACAAATGTACTTTGAAAGAAGGTCTATTAAAAAGATATGAATATATTTTTTTAAAATTCTTAAAATACCATATATTTATAAAAAATGAATACTGTTTATTATAATATCATTGGTCCAAATATTTAGGGGTAATTTTATCATAAAGAATTATAGAATATATAATTATACTTATTTGAAGTATATAACTTCATCCTTTAATAATTATTCCCAACAATCATTTCTGTTTTCTGAAACAATGTGTATTCAATATGAATTTTTCTTGTTAGAATCCCTAAAATCAACTTCTAACATATCACATGATTTCAATAAATGATATCAAAGTATTATTCTTATATTTAATAATTTACCAAAACAAAAATGTTTATCACTAGGTCAGATAATTCCAAATATTATTGTACTTTCATATTATTCTCCAAAGAAAAAACTTCAACAGAAATCATTCTAAAACTAAATAACTCTACATCCCAAATAAAATAAACATAAAAATAATAAATTGTGTAATTCAAAAATGGTATTTCTTGTTAAATCACATGTTAGATCTAAGGGCTTTATATACCTCAACTAAAATAATCTTCACCGAAAATATCATTAATCACCTCATAATCATAAATATTCAATAATATTTGATCCTAAAATATATTTCCCAAAAACAAATTAATATTTACCTATAAAATATTTTATGTAAAAAAATATCATATTAACCAATTGATCTTTTAGAATAGTGGGTGATATTCACCCTTATCTCCCTTCAGTTGTGGGTTCGTGCCCCGTGGCCTTACCAGATATGATTGGTTATCACTCGGCTTATAGTTTGTTTATTTCCAAAAAATATGAGAAAAGTTATAATGTTATTTATAATTCACCATGATCCTATAAAGTTCTAAATAATATGATTAAATTACTCAAAAGAAATTATTCATAAAATTTCTTTTCAAACCGTTATGGTTTTCTATCCATTTCACCCTTTACTAAAAAATAAAATAATTTTAATTGAATGTTATTACCTCAACATCATGCACAACCAAAAATTACCCGTTACTCCAAAATTTAGTTATCCAAAAATTATCAGCGTGATATTTAATCTACTATCTAGGTGATTGGTTAAAAACTATAAATACTTTTATTTCTTTAAAGAAAAATAATTGCAGAACAATCTTGAGATATTTCTGGATTCTTATAAAAAAATATCATTGCTAAAAATACTTAAAAAACATGATTCAGAAGATCCCAAAAAATAAACACTTAAATCATTCCACATCAATGATTTTAATAACATAGTCCCTTAATAAGTAATTCCTAAATTAGAAAATTGGAACTGATACTGACTGAGTTCATTGCATCTATGATATTGAATTTTTAGTGGTTTCATTAGGTTGAACTTTATTTCTTTTAATATTTTCAACAAAAATATTAATTTTTCATTAGACGTTAGCTTCTTTATAACCTTATTTTCCATAGATAATTCATCTTCCAATCCCTTTAAGTCATTCTCCATGGTTCAACCTCCCACATTTGTTTCATATAGAAAATTGAGTCTTCTTTTCTTTATCAACTTTTACACTATAACTTCTTTGATGTTCCATCCTTTTCTTCATTATTGTCTTTGGAAATTCAACTATTACCCTATTGTTAGTCATAATATTATATTTCTCAATTATAATTATCTTTAGATTTTTATCATTCATTCCCATCCGGTTAGGAATCTCATTTGGGAAATAATTATATTTTCTATAACATTTTTTATTGGAATGAATTTTCCAATTTCACAATATTAATTAAAATAATAAGAGTAACAAGATTATAAAAAAATTAAATTTTAACGCCATGAGATCATAGAAAATAAAACAATGTTCGGTATCATATTCGGTATGAAACACTTAGCATGAAGGACCCAAAAAATATATTATTGTTATAAACTAGCATGTAATATCAATTTTCTCCATGTAAATTTCTCAAGTATATATATTAATATATCCAAGAACATGCACTGATATGGTGTGTGTTTTCGAGTACCAGTGAGCCTGGAATCCGAAATTGAAATGTATTAAATATATAAACTACACACATGAACAATTTTCCTAAAAAAGTGTAATAAATCCCAAACAGGGACTCAAAATGGAAATATGATTCATCAGTTATATTTTAGAGCGTTCTTTTAAACCTAGGCATGACATAACCTTAGGGCGTGTTGGACCCTCAGTTTGGTCATAGTCGTGGGTAAATAATTTAATAAATCAATTGATTTCAGTTAATTTATTTAATTAATCTCTTATAACCCAAGGTTGTATATAAATATGCGGTTATAACGAGATCTCATGTTTTTCTAATAAACCCTAGATATATAGAGAACCATTAGAGATGGCATTGGAGGATCTTTCTTAGACTAATAACCCATAGATTCTAGATTATGTGTTAGTATGCATAGGAATGTGTGGATCTCACTAACGATAGTGACATTAAATAATTCTTTGAATGTTACTATTTCAAATTGTTGTAGGATGTTTTTTTATTTTGATTTATTCCCTTTTTTTATTCCTATGATGAAAATGAATCAATCGACTAATAATTTTTTTGGATCATGCATATTGAAGTGGTGATTTAGAGTTTTCTAGGAATTGGGAATTACCTTATGATTATTTTATTATCGCTTCATATGTCTTTATAATGGTAAAGAATTGATTCTGAAATAATTATCTGAGGTGTATTCCTTGTGTTTGTGGTTGTTAATTTCTTCACCTGTTTTGTAGTTAATCGTGGGAAAATATATTAATTTTCAGTTCTATATGTACTAGATAAACAATTATTGCACACCCATTTTTTTGGAAAAATGGATTGTTATTGTAGACTTATGTTCACTATGATGTGGGGATCTTGTGATGACAATAGCGATGAGTGAATCGGATCATATTGGAGACCTATGGTTCAATGGTGTGTACGACGATGATGAGTATAAATGATAACTGATTCCCATGAAAATTGCATCACCTGATTCCAACAACTAGTAATGGAGTTGCTTGGTCAGAGTGGATCCACATTACCTAGTGTGAGTCATTTCCATATTAGAGGTTGGTGGGGTGGGCTAAGATGTAAAGGATGTTTCTAGATTTCTAGAAAATCCCACAGTGCATAAAATGTATTACGGAGTTACACACCGTGTGGGAGCTGTTGGTCTAGCGCTATGGTTTCTAAGATATGTTAAATCTCACAAGACATGTGACCCATATCATATGGAGTGTGACTTGATATGAAATTTCTGCATATAACTCATAGGGTATATTGTCACGACAAGAAGTACTTAGGCTTAGACATGTCCTGTACTCCGACACGAAAATGGTTAGGCCAACTGTCTATGGGAAGTGCCCCATACATGGACATGGTGAAAAGTACATGGGAATGGAAATAAAGAGTAATCTTACATAGGCATGGAAATATACAAGGTAATAGGAAGTGATATAGGATTAGAACCCGATGAAAAAGGGACATGCCATGCACTACTAGTATACACGGTATACTCCCTTAAAGATGGATTAAAGACCTTTTTATCTTAATCATGGAAAAGTTTCATTATGAATAATTCCCCTGATCCCTTCAATGGGGGTTAGTATGGAATCATGTTTTATACATAGAATAGTAATCCATTCAGTGGGACTTATTGGATAGATTTTTCAAATTCTTCTGTGAATCCTGAAGTGAGAGCCTCTGTCATAATGTTTCCACAGGTGGTGTTTTTTGTATCGTCATGACCAACACTATGCGGGTGCCAACCCACTACATAGTAGTTTATTGTAGATTGATTTTTTAGTATACCCCATTTCCTTATTATTGGTATTCATTTTTGTACCATTGTTTTCATACTTCCTACATTTACATCTTATGGTGAGATCTAATGAGTATTACACCTCGGATGGACACCATCATTCGTAGGTGATTCATGGAGTGTGTTCTCTTAGATGAGTGAAATGTAGAACCTTCATACATAATTCTTACACTGGAATAAGATTTGTTTACATTCCATTGAGATAGGGGGTATTTATTGAGTATATATGGATATTCATGCTATATGTGTTGTCGATATATACATGTTTTTAAGATGATTATTATTCAAGAAATATTCTTACTTATTTTGGGGCATCATACTCTATATTTTTATACACACACCTTCATGTTATTTCCCCACACATGTCTTGTTTAATGAAGATTTTCAATCTTTTGACTATGTCGTAGAGGTATCAACATCAAGGCGAGATTAGTGATCCAGATGGATTGAGGTGTGTTCATGCGGTCACCTTAACATCAGTCCCCTTTTATACTTTTAGGAAGGAGTTTCATTTAGAATCATTATGGGGGGATTATATTTCGAACTTTTTTAAATTATTATTTATTACCATACTATGATAGGGGGGTATATATGTATTCCTTAATGTTTTATCATTTGTTTTAGATTTAATCATTGTATGAGATTATAGATTTGTGCGTGTGTACAGGTATATTAGGATAAGGACTCCCATGTTAGTGATATTCCTACTTGATTCTAGTATATATCCACTAACCTATTGGAGGATAGATTGTGGTTGTTTTATTATGGGACCCATTAGAGTGGGTAATGACAGAGTGGTATCAGAGAAGTGATTTCTACATGAGGACCATAGTTTGTGATATTGGTTTGGGGAAACTGTGTTAAGTGTTTTGATTTTGGCTTTCTGGCTAGGGACTCCAGTATTGGTGTAGTTTCTAGCATATCTATACATTTGGACTCTTATCACAAGCCTTGGAAATTAGTATATTTGTGTATATTTTGCATGGGAAAGAAATTCACATGACATATTGGAATGTGTTGTGGTTTCCATGTTCTTCTTGAGTCATATCTCTAGATATACTCTTTGATGGTGGTATATCTTTTCATTTTCAAGATTCCTCCATGACATATGCTATCTAGGATTTAGCATCAAGATCATGAGGATGATCCTTTTAGTGATGTGAAATCAATACAGTTTAATGTTCTAGAATTGTTACCTCCAGGTGGTGCACCAATTTTACCACCACTTGTTGACCAGCATATGGTACTTGCAGTACCAGCAGATGAGGTATGCATACTAAGTACACTTCATGATTTTTAGAAATAGTGACAACTTAGGATATGATGTGAGACCCACCCACAAGATTTTGATTAATAGATTGAGGTAGTGACATATGTTTTTCCTCTTTTTAGAAAACCAATAAATCAAATATTGGTCCCTAAAATTCACCATATCATTGGCTCTTCAAGATGATGATTTGGTTTTTTTACCCAGTTGTATGATGAGGATACTCTTGAATTTTCAATGTTAGAGAATCTTTTCAGATAGGGTTTCTCTCCAGCTATGTTGATATCTGTGCACATCCAAGAGTTTCTAAACCTTCATCAGGGAAGTAAAAAAGTGGCTGAGTATACATCAAGGTTCACCATGATCTCTAGAAACATAATGGATATGGCTAATCATTAGTTATTTTAGGATCATAACATCCAAAAATGACAACATAGATACTTCTAAGATAATGTTATACATATATGAATTTCTACTTATGTTTGGGTGCTAGAGATGGCTTTGGTGCATGAGAGTTTTCTGGCTAAGAATACATAGATTGTAGGTGTCGGCTATGTGCACACATGAGCATATACTTCACCAGTAGGGAGCCAATGTCAGTCTCATGGATCTGAACAAAAGAGAAATTTTAATATGTGATCTCAAGATAGTGGTTATGCAGTTCTGGGCTCATAGGATTGGTCTATTCATCCCAAGGAGAAGTGGTTCCACTCTTGTGAAAATAGGGGATATCTTATTTGAGAATGTCATGCGACCTTTACTAATCATAGGGATATAGTGGAATTGCCACCTTGGTAGAGACAACTTCTAGATCAGACATATTTACAATGCCTCAAACATGTAATAGGATCTAGGATAGTATCTTGACATGGTATAAATTTCGACTTGTTAACAACACCTCCCCCAAATGGTGCATGCCAGGATAAGGGAGCAAGAGTTCAGGGATGAGGGGAACTACAGGCCTCTTAATCTTATAAACATGAGGCTCTAAGTATGATACAAGGTATTATTAATGTCTTTTATATTTTATCTTGAATACTGAAGAAAAAAAATTGGGCCATTCCATTATTCCCACTTCTCTTGTTCAAGAATTAGTGATTTTTATTGAACCCTTACCTCAACACTTACACTAGGAGACTCCTACAGGAGGTTACTCAGAGATCACACACCTAGGTTGATCATGGGACCTTACTATTAGATGCAAGTGTTACAGTTAGGATCAATTTATAACAGGGATGAGGACTTATTAAATCACCTTAGGTATGGACTAGTTATCTACAATTCTTTCCCATATAGACTATTTTAGGAGGAGGATGTTGTATGTTATCAAAAATGAAATTGATTTTCCTTTTCGGGTGAAATGGAAACCCAAGCAGTGAAAGATGGGCTCATAGATAGGATGGTGCAGCCAACTAAAAATCAATTTTCTAGCATGACCATTGGTGCAGTAGAAGCTATAATTTTTCAGTTCCCCATAGTGGTGGAAGATCATGAGGATGTCTTTCTTGAGGATGTTCCAGGATTAACTCCCCATCATGAGATATAATTCTGTATTGATGAGATAAGGGTGTAATTGGAGGACTTATAGAAAAATGACTTTTTTTTCTAATGTGTTTAATCCTAGGAAGCCCTGTTTTTGTTCCCCATGAAGGAGTATACAAAATTGGGGTTATGTGTGGGTTACCGTCTATAAAATTGGTGACTAAAAGGAATATATTTCTACTATAAAGGATTTATGACCTCATTGATCAATTTAGAGGGGCATGATGGTCCTGAAAGATTCACCTAGAACTAGGATATCACCAGTTTGAAGTACGAGATATGGATATACCAAAGATGACATTCAGATGTTTTTATAGTAACTATGTGGACTTGGTGATTTACATTGTTTTGAAAAACACCCCATCAGTGTTCATGGGACTCATGAACTACATCTTTTATACATTCCTAGACTAGTTCATGGTAGTCTTAATTGATTATATCCTAGTGTACTCAACCTTCAAGGAGGAGCACGTCATATAATTTAGGATGGTCTTATACATACTCTGAGATAAAACTATTTATGGGATGATCTATAAGTTTAAGTTATGGATTCAAGATGTCTAATTTCTATGACATATTATCTCAGAAGGCGATGTAGCAGTGGAATATGTGATGTTCGATGTAGTGTCCTCTAGGGAGACACCCAAGAGTGTGAAATAGGTATGTAGATTTTTGGGTTGGTTGGCTTCTATCAGATATTAATACATGATTTATATAGGATATCAGCTCCCTAGAATGGTTTGACCCAAAAATCAAATACTTTCATGTAGACGTAGGGGTTATAGTTGGATTTCCAAGAGATGATACATAGATTAAAAAGAGTTACCAAATTGGGATTTTTAGAGGAGGGTGTTGATTATGTAGTG
Organism: Viscum album; assembly: GCA_963277665.1. Lineage (NCBI taxonomy): Eukaryota > Viridiplantae > Streptophyta > Magnoliopsida > Santalales > Viscaceae > Viscum > Viscum album. The sequence continues at coordinate 259,238,217 of OY728165.1, read as the reverse complement.
TTTTGTGATGCATCAGGAACTGGGAAAGGATGTGTTATGATATAGAGACATGTTTTGATTTCCTATTTTTCATGTTAGTTGAGACCAAACAAGCATAAATAATGGACCCATGGTCTTAAGTTATTAATGGTAGTCTTCGTACTTATAATGTGGGGACATTACCTTATTGGTGAGTGGTTTATCATCTATACTATCCAAAAGAGCCTTAATTATATCTTACATTAGAAGGATCTTAAATATAGATAGATGTGATAAATGTAGTTCCTATAGTATTATGACTTTGATATTTTCTAAACTTCATGGAATGGGAATGTGGTAGCATAAGCTCTCATCAAGAGGTCTTGATTTCAGTTTTTGTGTGAGGTGTCATATTAGATGACCTCATTGTCGATATACTTTTTGTGTGGGGATAGAGCATCCTACCTCTAGTTCATGGTTGTTACCCCTCCACATGTATAGAGATTCAGGGAGGCCCAACATGGGGATACTAACTATGAGACCCTATGTACTCAAATATCCCCAGGATATGCTCTCGATGGATTTTTTAAAGATAATGATAATGTCATCCTTTTCAAAGGATACATCATTGTACCTGGTATGTTGTGGGGGAGGTTTTTAATTTAGTTTCACATATCTCCTGTAACTGTACATCTAGGTGTGTAAAAGATGTATTAGGACCCCCAACATCAGTTTTGGTGGCCATGGATAAATATGGGTGTTGTAGAGAATATCTCTTGATGTATTACATGTCTAAAATTGAATGATAAGCATCATGTTAAACATTTTTATCTCAATCCCTTGAGGTTTTATAGTGGAAGTGAGATGTTGTATCGATGGACATTGTGAAAGGGTTACTTGTATGCCTTGGGGACATGATGCCATATGGGTGATCATAGACTGACTTACTAAGTCAGCCAACATAATTTCTATTTGAGTGTAGATTTCATTAATTATTTTGGTATTCTTGTACATACATTAGATATTCCAACTCCATGGAGTTCCCATGAAGTTCATTTCAGAACATTATTCTTGCTTCACATCCTATTTTTAGAGAATATTACATGAGACCTTTCTGAATTAGTGTTTTAGCATAGTGCTTCACCCCCAAACTGACTATCAGACTAATTAGACCATTCAAGTCTTGGAGGACATTCTACGGGCTTGAATGTTAAACATCGACAGTATTTGTGAGGATCACCTACCATTGATGGAATTTTAACACAACAAAATATACCATTCCACCATTATTATGGGACCATTTAGGTCCTTGTACATGTTACCTTTCAAGTCACCACCACGTAATAAAGACTTAGGATTGTCAGCACTTATGGGCCCAGAGTTGGTGAGAGACATGATTAAGAAGGTTCATATCATCCAAGAGCTGATGAGGGATGCATAGAGTCATTATAAATTCATGTAGAATAATTAATAAGGCCTTCGATGTTCGAGGAGGGAGACCATGTGTTTAGGACAGTCTCACCTTGACATGGGTGGTATATATTTGGACAAGGAAAGAAGTTATCTTACAGATTCATTTCCCTTTCTAGACATTTCCTAGATTATGGCAAGGTGGTGTACCCCTTATCTTTACCATCATAGTTAGACTAGGTACATGATGTCTTCCATGGTTCGCAATTGAGGAGGTACATGGATGGCCAGTCACATGGTATTGACTGGGGTAAGCTGGATATCAAGGATAAGGCTACCTTTTCTGAGTACAAAATAGAGATCCAGGATTGTAATGAGAGAATATTTTATGGGAGATCAATTCCCCTTATGTGTTTCTAGTGGAAGAATGATAAATATTAGGAGAGAACCTAGGAGTAGAAGGCCCATATTAATGATCAGTAACCACATCTCTTTATATATATATATTTTATCATCATAACATAAAGACCCAAGGAGGGGTGAATGTAACATCTCAGTTTTTTCAATGTAATATTTTCAAATATATTTAGAAATATTTATGAGATCAGGTACTAAGATGGTGAATAATTATGAGTCCTAGTGATCCCATAATTTATGTTTTGAAATTTATTAAATATATAAATTTCACACATGAACAACTTTCTGAAAAAAGATGAATAAATTACAAATAGGAAATTAGATCAGAATTTTGAGATCATAATTGATATTAATGTGTGGATTTTACCCTTGGAATGAGGTAAACTTGGAGCGCGTCAGATTCTGGGTTTGGGAATGGTTGGGGGAGAACAATTAAATAAATAAATTTAAATAAAATAATTTATATAATTATTTTTTTATGACCCAAGGATGCCTATAAATATTATGTTATAAGGAGATATAAAGGATTATTTTAAAAAAACAAGATATCAAGAGTACTATTGTATAGATAATTTTATGATCTTTCATAGAATACAACTAGAAGATCGTGGATCATCGATCAGTGTGTAGCAAAATGTGTGGATGTTTCCAACGATAGCAACATGCGATCATTATTTTCCAACGATTGATTCAAATTGAGGTAGTATGTTTGTTTTATTTGGACATATTCCATTTTTATTATTCTTATGATGGAAATGAACCTATTGATGAATGGATTGATTCTAGGATCATGTGTATTGTAGAGACGGGTTAGATTTTTTCAAGAATTGAATATTGAATTTTGATTATGTTAACATCTATTCATTAATAATTCTAATGGAAACGACTAAATGCTAACAAGAAAATTGGATAAGGTTCATTCCATGAGTTATTTATATTGCACTTGTTCCCTAGTTCCTTCATTAATCATGGGATAATCTCTTAGCCCACAATTCAAGAAATACTAGATAAAAAATCATTAAACACCCATTTTTTCTTGGTGGAATGGGTTATAAGAATAGATACATGCTCTATAATATGTGGGGATTGTGCAAAAATAGTCGTGATGAGATAATTAATGCATATTGGAGATATCTAGTGGAGCGGTGCATGCGCCTATGATGAGGGTGAATGATAAATGATTCTTGTACAAATTGTGTGACCGAATTCTATCAAGTGGAAAAGGTGATGCTTCTCCATAATAGATCTCTATTCCTCGATGTGATTAATGGTTGAATTTTAGGTTGAAGGTGGAGGAGATGATGTAGAAAATGATTATGGAATTATGGAAAATCGAATAGTAAAAGGCTTAGTGTGATGATACACACTATGTGGGACCCACTGTTGAGGCACTAGGATTTATATGAGAAGTTAAATATCACAAAATGTGTGACCACTATCACACAATGTATGACTCAACCTGGAATCTTGGCATGTAACTTAGAGGGTGCACAGGCAAGGCCTGAAGTCCATGGGAATGGGCACGTTGTGTATACTGAAATGGTCCCGACCATACCAAGTGTACATGGGAAGATTATTATACTTAGACATAGTTATTAGTATATAGACATGATCATGACAGGTACTCTGAAACACAAATAGATATAAACATGGACACATGCCGTGATTAATGGTCAAGACCCAATTCAGAAGGGATATACCATGGACTACCACTAAAATCAATGTACTACCAATACATTCATGTACTACCAGTACATTCCATGTACTCCTTTCAAGAATGATTATATCCCATGATCTCTTCACCTTACACATGTTTCATTAGGGAAAATTCCTATGACACATTCCCTAAGGGTTAGAATGGAATCACATTCTACACATAGGATGGTGATCCCTTTAGTGTGACTTATGGGATAGAGTTGAATGAATCCTTTAGTGAGCCCAGGAGTGAGATCATCTCTCAACATATTTCCCTAGGTGGATTTCTTTGTATCATCATGACCAACACTATACGGTTCTTTATCAACTATATATAGAGTTATTCTAGATCCATTTGTTGTTATACCCATGGGAATTGTTTATGATCCTCATATGTGTGTCATTATCTTCAAACTTCACGCATGTATTTATTATTGTGAGTTCTATTGAACATGACACCTTGGATGGACAACATCAGTGCTAGGTGACTCATGGAGTGTGTTCTTCTAGACGAGTTCTATGCAGAAACTTTAATCAACACTCCTAGACTAGGATACGATAGTGACTTTACATCAAGCTAATGCTTCTTTATTGATTATATATGGATATTCATGTTATATGGTCTATAGAAAAATTCTTATTGTCGAGAAAACTTTTATTCTTTTTATGTACATAGTGATTTTGGGGTGTCCTATTGGGTATTTTTTATACCCACCCCTACATGGTATATTCCTAGATATGTCATGTCCAATGTTGATTATCAACCAATTGATAGATTCCTAGAGAAATTAGGAGCAGGTGAATCTTAGTGTGCCATAAAACGTGAGTACTGTTATAGAATTCACCTTGAAAATTTTACCCTTCTGTACTTTAATGTTGGACATTTTTTCATACTTGTTGTGTTGGGACCATATTTTAATCTTTTAATCATTAAATATTTTGTTCATACTCTGATTGTATGATTTAGATGTTTGCATGAATGTTTTATAAGTTGTTTTACATTTTAACAATTTATGAGCTTGGATATGTGTGAGTGTTTACATGTACAATTGCATAATACCTCCCATTTTAGTGATATTGTTGTTAGATGCTAGTCATCAATCTCTAGCCTATTAGCGGTGGGCATGGTTATTGTGATACAAGTCCTATTTGGGATTGGCATTATATAACTATTATGTTGGAAGGTATTAATAGTATTAACTAATATATGATAAATATATATTCAACTCAATATAAATAAATGATAAATTTTAACAAAATAATCATTAAATTTTTAGTAAAGTAATTTTATTCTTCAAAAATATATTTTCTTGAAAATGAATTTATTACATTTCATGAAAAAATATTATTTTGAAATATTAAAAAAAATTCAAATAAAAGTAACATAATTTTTAAAATTGGAATATTAGAATTTAATTTGGGTAAAATATTTAAAAATTTCATAAAATATAGACTTTTCAATAAATAGTGTAAATACCAGTTTTTATAAAAAAACATTTCTTTCTAATAAAATAAATTAATTTAAAATAACAATGATAATATTAATAAGATTTAAAATTATGTAATTATTCATTAGTTATATTTAATCTCATTAATTTCATTTGAATCATCATTATATTGGATATTACTATTTGTAAAATTTTTCATTTCAAAATGAGTTTTTTCTGATAACCATTTTAAAGTGAACATTGTTTCTCTTTTTTAATAATTAAAATAATCCATAATGAGAAAAAATTTAAATTTATTGTCTAAATTATATATAAGTAAATATTAATGAAAATTTATAAAATGATTATTATTAGTTATAAAGATAATATAAAATCATCTTTTTCTTGAAAAATACATTTCATAAGACTAGATTTTTCCTTAGATTTGTAGGTTTTGTTTTAAATTAAAATTTTCTAATTATGTGAATTTAAATTTTAAAATAAATTGAATATTTGGAATCATCATTGTATATATTAGATAATATGTTCAACTAAATTTTTTACTGTTGTGAATAATGAAAACAGAATATATTAATTACCATGATTAAAATAAAAAACAATTTTATTAGGGGTTAAAATAAATCATCTGGGTAAAAATAATATAACAACATGTTTTAAAACTATTTTTTTGAAATATTTTGACTTTATCATTTTTTAAGCTCCTAAATGGCCCATTTTTTAACCTTTTGGATTGTTAAAAACATTGTAGCACCTTTTTCATTTCAAAAATTACATGTGTGTTACTCACCTCACTTATAAACGATCACCACCACTCAAATCCTTTTAATGTTAGAGTTGGTGCCCCAGAACCCTCTATTTTTACATTTAATTCATGAAAATTTTATGTATTAAATATTAAATTAAACACTATATTACATATTGTTCATTGTTCTTCATGAACATAATGTAATAACATCCTAGATTTTTTTTCATAATGATAAGGTTATAGTCGTTCCCCACTATGATGAGAACCTTGATGTTCTATGAAATATATTATTAATATAGTTCTGATGTTGGATAACATACTATGATGGGACACATATTATATAGACCATTACGTGTGAGTACACATAATAATATGAGACTTCTTCTCATGAATTTCACACTTTGTAATATCTAAGATGAGAGATTATGAGAACAGACCCTCCAGTAGAAATTATGCTTATTTTGGTGTTATCAGATATTCGTATTTGTGAGTGTGTGTAATATCCCATAAACATTAAGATTAACATTAATGAATGTCACAACATGCACACTTATATTTTTTTATGGAAATAGTCACACCATTTTTTTTCTGGATGTAGGGTACGTTGGGTGCATCATGAATGTCATATTATTAATGGATGCATCATTGCAGAATTTTTCTTTTCAATATTTATGGATGTTGACTTATCGACCCTCTGATTGAAATAAAACAACTTTCTAAAATTCCATTTCCATGGTGTAATGATTTTTTTATTTCATATAGTCAATGAATGATGTGTCTAACATATAGGTTAATGATACCATCATACAACCATCTTGATGAGATATTGTAACTAAGGTATTATATTACACAGTGAGAGTTCATGTGTGGTTTTCATCTTTGATACTTTATATTCGTTATCTTGGGTTCCTTGAACTATTTTTAGATGGTAATCTTTGACTTTAGGCAAGCTCACCTAATGCCAATGGGAAATAACCTTGAGGGTCACACACTATGTGTTTTTATTAGTGTCAATTTAATCCAATTTGAATTTAATTAATGGAATAAATTTTATTCTCAATAATGAGTATTAAAATTATTCACATTATATTGATGGAATAAATGAAATAAATATTTATTCACCAGATTGTGAATAAAATATATTTATTTATTTTATTTAATAATTAATAAATATTTATATAATAATTTATGAATAAAAAATTATTTAAGAGAATAAAACATTAATTTGGGTGTTCAAAAAATGCAGGAGGTGTTCGAATGGACCAAGGCTATTTTTGGTGATAAAATAATTATTTACAAGTTGAAAAATATTTTTTATCCATTTTTTTGAACTTTTTTGCACCAGAAAATAACAATAAAAATGATATTATTATGTGGTTTGGGATTTCATTAATGGTTATAATTATATTTAATGGTTTTTATTCAATTAAATTTTATAACCAATATCCAAACTCTATAAATAGATGGCTATGTCTATTTTTTAAGGAATTATAAATAAATTCTATATTTGGGAATAGAGAATTGTTGTGAATAATGAATTTTTTCTTGAATCCTCCTCCTAATTCCCTCTAATGAATTAGAAACCGAAGAGACAATATCTTTAAGATCAATGAATGAGTGACAATGAACGAACAATGAAAGAAATTCAATTCACTATGCCAGCACATGAAAAATGAGTGGCATTGATCGGAGACCATTGGAGCATGTGTGGATCACCACTAGAGGGACTCTACCATTGGACCCTCACAAGAGCTATAAAGGAAATCCAAAAGGGCCTTTTCAAATGATCAAAATCATCAATGTGGAAAGATCATAAGCCCAGTTCTGTATTTCTTTAGATATTAAATAATTTAATTATAAACATTACATGTTATATATTCACTCTTGGTTTCGAGAAATGATTATTAAATAAAATTTTATTATATCACCCTCCACTGCAATGCATCTACTGAGCCTGAAATCGACAAGTCGTATCAGATGGGTCATGTTTAAATTTGTAATTATTTATTTGATTGTTGATCTATGCACCATAATTATTAGATCATTATTTTATGTTATTAAATATTAAATATGATTTGAATTAACATGTTATAGACATAGTTATCATGTTTATTCAATGTTTTATATATTTATATATTTAGGAACAAATGAAGAATGACCAGAGATGATATCAAGCAATGCCAAATCTTTGGCCGGTAAAATTTGGATACACTGCATGTTGCCGAAGCACATGATATTTACCAATGTTCATTATATAATGATTTTTGGAGAAATTGAAAATTTGTGGTGCTTTTATTGCACACCTTATGTTTATCGGGCCAACCATAGAAATGGAAAGTGGATATACGATGTGTAGATAGCATAAACACACTATGTATTCCATCCGAGTAAACACATCGAAGCCCCAATAATGTGACATGGATGTACGAAAACTGAGTTACATAGCATGTATCTAGATGTACAGGCCATGTAGTCTCCCATTAATGAAAAATATAAAAAATACGTAAAAATTTAAAAATTTCTGCATTAATACCTTATTGTATTTTTTGGAACACAGTTTTGGGTTTGAGTATTTAATAATAGTTTTAAATAATTTTAAATTCTCAATTAATTTACTATAATAAATATTTCATTAATGGTTCTCTCATTTATTTTCCATGAATTCTATATTTATGGGTATCTCTAATTAAATTTGAATTATCGTAAAGATAAAAGGGAATTATTTGATTACTTAATTAGTACAAGAACTTTCATCTTAATAAAAAATAATGAATAAGGAAATGAATGTTATCCGGTTAGATTTTTTCATTTTCATTAAATGTAAAACCGATGATGAACTTGACCAAGACATATATTGTATTGGAAAATATTTAATTAAATTTATTCCATGTTTTTACAATTATTAAATATTAATTTAAAAGACAGTCTGCGAGTCATCCCTCCTTCCATTATGATGTAGGACCAACATTTCTAGTGACATTTATGTTATTTCCATTAACCAATCATTTGGTTCCCCTCACCTATGTGTGTGTAATAAATATTTGTAATTAATGGAGCATCCCAGGAAATTTGGATATAGTTCACGACATAACTATAATGGCTCCAACTCATTGACACATAGATGGACATGTTAAATATTTTAGTTTATACAAAGTCTACAATAAGGATTTATTTCCCCTAGGTTATGGGTTGATTTAATGTTCACTCATTAAATCAACCATTAGATATGGTCATTATCAGGTCATTTAATTAATTATTTATTTTCTTTCTAATTCATTAAATGTATATTTATTGATGCAAGATCTACATCACATAAATGAATTAATATTTAATGATAGAATTCAAATAAAATTGATTTTGTGTAAATGTTTTACCCAAAAATTGTTAATTAATTAAGTAAATATCCACTTAAATATTAAAAAAACTTCTAAAGGATAAAACAAAATCTAAAATTATTCATAATAAAATAAAATCCCTCAATCTAATATTAAGATAAACTAATACTTTCATTACATGATTAGGAACAAAACTTAATCGAACTATGAGTTTGACTAACCCTTGTTGGAAAACATAATTTTATTAGGGGAGTTATTCTGAATGTTTTGAGTTTAACATAACATTATACATCAAGATTAGTAAAACTTTCTAAACATGGTGAAATTTGGAGGCATGTGTTGAGAAAATTCATGTCTGTATTTTTGGATTGGTGAGTCCACTGAAAGGATTATGGAGCTTCAATCCCATAGTTGGCAATGACATGCCTACCTTAATACCTTCAAATCATCTTTATCAACCCTTACTAGGGTTATGAAAAGTGGTATATGGATCCTTGCCACATTAATTTCCTAGAAACAAGACATTTCTAGTAAAATTGTGAGGGCTACTGGGACAATATAGAATAGTAGAATATTTAATAAAAGAAATTAATTTATTATTTCACACTAAAATTGTAATCAAGAATAGTATTAATAATATTCACTTTTAATTCTAGAATAAAATAAATATCGTGTCATCCACACTATCCATGTGATTAATATTAGATAATGACCATCCCCTCAATGTAAATAACCTATAGGAGTAGTTTAGATGCCTTCGGGTTGTTCTACACTATGAATAGAAATATTACATGAAATAATCCTCAATTTCTGATCCACCTTCTCAAGAGGTGAGAGATGAAGAGTTCCTAGTCTAAGAAAAAAAATATATATTTCATAGTCAAAATTAAATGTTTTATTCTTTCATTTTTGTCTATTGAACTCATGAAGTCTCCAAAAATCATGGATTCATATAAAATGATTGAGAACCTTAGTGGTCTTTACCAGTAGAGATCTAGACATGAACAGTTTGATATTTCCAAGGCACTCTTTCAGATTAATCTTAGAGTGGGTTCCCCACATGGGCCTCATGTATTCAATCTCATTGTCTACATTTAGTGCCTAAAGTTTGTAGGATTTAAACTCCCCAAAGAACTGGGAAACAATCTCATTATGGAATCACTCCCTCTAATCTTCTCCAATTGTTTTTCAAATTTTTATATGAAAAACATTTATAAGTCTTTTTCCAATATTCTTATCCTCCTTCTCTAAGTATATATTGATATGAAGTTCAAAAATCCTCCTGTCCTTATGGTGAAAACATATAATGGTAAATCAATGAAATTTAACCCCAATGCATTATCACCCCTTCCATGACGAAGAAGATCAATGGGGAGTTAGGGTAATAGGATGTTTCCTATTTTTCAAGTGGAAAGAAGAGCCACATGATGAAAAGATACTCCCAACTAAATAATAAAGGGGAAGCTTTGGGGGTGTTTTTTATAGAGTTAAAATTTTCTATATCTTATAATTGGGTATTAGAGATGTCTTGTTGTTATCACATATGTATTCACATATAATAACCAAGTGGATTTATAAAAATTAACCGAGCGAAGGTAGATCTATGAGAATCCAACAGAGCTAAAATTTCCATCTTTGCTATTGACGACTAATGCATCACATTGCTGACTGAAATGATCATAGTTTAAAGGGTTTTTATTATGTGCCTTCAGTTTAAAAAAACATTATTTCTATATCCATAATATATATAGATGGATTCATTTTCATATTTTAAATTAATGTTTGTCTCTGTTATAAATATATCATTTTTATGGTATGGCACATTTACATAATAGTCTTTACATGTTTGATTACATGTATCATGTAATGAAAATATAAAATGAAGTTACTTCACCTGAATCATACCGCACCCAAATTTGGAATCACCGACAAGGTCATATAAATGAAAAACACATGAAAAACTACATCAACATGGATATTTAGATTCTTTCAAACTAAAACTACTTGGTGTATGTTAAAAAATTTTATAAGGAAAAATGAATAAATCCCCATTTATTCGGAAAGGGAAAATTTCTAAATAGCTTCTTGAATTATTTCATACCAATGTTTATGGACCATTTCTTATTAAAGAAAGGGGTGGATACTCATATTTAATAAATTTTACTAATGATTTTATTAGAAATGGATATATTTACATAATGATGTATAAGTAGGATTATTTTGATAAATTCTGGGAATACAAAAATGAAGTTGAGAACCACCTTGGTATAAAGATTAAGAAACTCCACTCAGATTGTGGTGGAGAGTAACATTATCAAGGATTTATTAATTATTTAGGAGAATATGGGATCCAACCCCAACCCACTCCTCTTTACATGCCTTAGTGTAATAGAGTAAGTGAAAGGAGGTACCCCAACCTTATTGGACATGGTGAGATCAATATTGATTCATGCAAGTATCCCATTATCTTTTTGGTGATATGTGTATTAGATAGTGGCACACATACTAAACCAAGTACCAAAAAAATAGATAAATGGTATTCCATACCAATTTTAGAGTGGAACAAAACCCATGTTATTGAATTTACATGTGTGGGGAAGTGAAGAATTTGTTAATTCCTCTTCCAATAACAAATTTATCCCCAAGGAAAAATGTGTAACTTTATAGGGTACCCTAAAGAAACAATGTGATATTACATATACAACCCCTTGGAAAAAAGGTTATAGTGTCAAGACAGGCCATATTCTAGGACCTGGAGCACATCTCCAAAAGAAATAGTGAGAGTGAGATTAAATTTAATGATATCGAGGCTCAAGGCACAAAATAGTTGGTACAATATTAGATTCTACAAAGCCATGTGGAAGAAGAAACTTTTACAGAGTCAAAAGAACTTCAATGGAGTACAAGAGACGTTATAGAGCTAGAATGGTATGGTTTCTTAGTTACTAAGGATGGTGACTCATTACTAGTGGATAATAATGTTCCTACAACCTACAAAGAAGTAGTAAGTGGAATAGATGTTTCTAAGTGGAAAGAAGCCATGATTTCTGTAATGGATTCCATGTACCAAAACAAAGTTTGAATTTGGGTAGATCCTTATGTGGATGCAACTCTCACTAGTTTCAAGTTAGTATTCAAGAAGAAACTTGGAATGAAAGGATAATTTAGTACTTATAAGCTGTGAATGGTGGAAAAGGGGTTCAGAAAACATTAAGGGATTGACTATGAAAAAAAATTCAACAATTTCAATGCTGAAATCCATCAAGATTCTATTTTCTATTATGGATTACCATGACTATGAGACTTGGAAATAAATTTAAAAACATCCTTCCCTAACGAGAACCTTCAAGAAGATGTATACATGACACAACCTAAATGTTTTTTGACTTCAGAGGATTCCAATAAGAAATGAAAGTTGAAAAAAAATACATTTATAGATTAAAGAAATCATCCTGGTCATGTAACATTTGTTTTGTTGAATCCATTTTAGAAATTGGTTTTACAAAAAATTAATGTGATCCTTTTAACAACAAAAAATTTGGTGGGAGTAGATTTTTTCTCTTAATAGTATATGTTGATGGCCTGTTACTTATTGAAAATTAAATACCAGTTTTATTATTTGTTAAGGTATTATTGAATAAATGATTTTCTATGATAGAGTTGAGTGAGGCTATATATATGCTTGGGATCGAGATCCATTATTATAGATCCCAGAGGTTTCATTGCCTAATTCCACGTACAAACATTGAAAAAATACTAAAAAGATCCATTATGCAACAATCCAAAAGGGGGATATTTCCAACTTCACATGGCATTCATATTTCCAAGAAAATGTGTCCTAAAACTCATGAGGAAAGAAAAATAATGGAAAGGATACAATATGATTCAATGATTAGGTCATACAGGTCTGAAATACTATGTACTAGGCTAGATGTCACCGACACATTAAGTGTGGTGTGAATATTTCAGGTTTATCCAGGTGATTTCCATTGGATGGCAGTCCAGACTATCCTTAAGTATTGGAAGTGTACTACGGATATGTTCCTAGTTTACGAAGGAGATGAATAAATAGTCAGCATAAGATATGCAGATTCTTGTCCTGAAACTGATCAAGATTACATGATGTCACAAATGAGATACATCTTCACATTGAATAGAGGTGTGGTTAGATAGAAGAGCTCAAAGCAAGCTATGGTTGCAGATTCTATAGTAGTGTGTGAGAAAATTGAATCTTCTAAGGTAGCTAAAGGAATAGTTTGGATACAAAATTTCATCCAATAGCTTGATGTGGTACCTAGTAGTAAAGATTCTATCACACTCTATTCTGATAATATTTTAGTGATGGCTCTTGCAAAAGATCTATGGTCACATCATCGAACAAAGTACAAACTTTGGATGTATAATTTCATGAGGGGTTTCTCTCAGAGAGGTGAGGTTGTTGTGAGTATTACATCTTTGGAAGAAAATATAGAATACCCCTTGACTAAATCCTTGACTCAGTAGAAACATGATTATAATTTGAGGTCTAGTAGGATGAAAGTCATAAGTAGTTGTCTTTAGTCCAAGTGGGGGTTTGTTTGAATTGGTTCCCTAAAACCAAATATTTGTACTTTTATTACATGAAAATTTTATTTATTAAATATTAAATTAACAATCATAATACATTTCATTCATTGTTATACAAGAATTTAATGTAATAGTGTCCTAGATAATTTTTCACATCAATAAGTTCATATTGGTTCCCATCTATGATGAGAACCTTGAAGTGCTATGAAAATATTCTTAATATTGTTCTGTAGTTGGGTAACATACTACGATGGGACACATAGTATATAGAAAGTGAGGTGTGATTACTCATAAGGTGATGAGACATCTTCTCATTAAGATCACACATGGTAATCTCCTAAATGGGAGGTTATGAGATCTTACCCGCCAGTAGGAATTCCACTTGTTTTGGTGTCATCAAATATTGATATATTGAGGCATGTGTAATTTTCTATATACATTAATATTTTCATTAATTCATGTCATTAATCTCTCACTTATATTTTCTTATTAAAGTTTTTACGCCATATGTCGGTCAAGGTATGGTGCATTGGCTACATCATGAATGAAATGTTAATAATGGACAAGTCATGGAAGGATTTGTCCCTTACATCTTTTTTGATGATGATATCTTGCCTCTTTGATTGAAATATAACTTTCACCCTAAATTCAATGGACATGGTGTAACAATGAGTTTATTTCAAATAGTCAAGTAATGATGTTTCGATCATATAGGTTGATGACTATGTCATGCAACAATCATGATGAGATATTTTGATAAAGGTATTATATTAAATAATAATCAATCTTATGTGGTTTTTTTTGTGTCATTAAGTTTCTTTATCTTTGGTTCCTTCATCCATTTGTAGATAGTAATCTTAGACTTTTTTCATCCCCAACTAATAACAAGAAGAAATAATCCTAGAGGGTCACACCCTAGGTTTTTATATAGTTCTTGATTAAATTATATTTGACTTTAATTATGGGAATTAATATTATTCTCAATAACAATGAATAATTTTATTCATGTAATATAGATCAAATAAATTAAATAAATATTTATTTATCAGATTGTGAATAAATATTATTTATTTATTTTATTTTATATTTAATAAATATTAATTTACTATTTTAAGAATAAAATATTTGTTTAAGAGAATAAAATATTTATTTGGGTGTTCACTAAATTCAAGAAGAGATAAAATGAATAAATACCATTTCTAGTGATAAAATGATTATTTCAGTGCTGATAAATATTATTTATCCATTTTGCATAAGTTGGCGCACCAAAAAATATTTTTTTTATTATTATAATGTGCCAAGAGATTTTATTAATAGTTATAATTGTATTTTATGGTTTATATTTAATTAAATTTTTTTTTTCTGAAATCCCTACTCTGTAAATAAATTACCATTTCTATTGTGTAAATCATTTAAAACAAATTCCATGTTTGGGAATATAAAATTATTCCAAAAACCAAATTCTCTCTTGACTCCTCCCACACTCTCCCTCTCAAGAATGAGAAATTAAAGAGAGAATTTCATCAATACTGAAAAATGAGAGATCATGAACAGATAACGCAAGATATTAAATTCACTATGCTTGCACCCTAAGAATGAGTGGAATTTCTCAAAGACTATTAGAGAATGTGTGGATCACTACTAGAGGGATTCTACATGTGGATCCTCACAAGCGTAATGAAGGCAATACAGAAGGAACTTTTTTGATGATCAATAATAATCCAAGAATAATGTTCATATGTCTATGTATTTATTTCTTTATATATTAAATAAAAAATTTATATGTTTTATGTATAAGATTTTCACTCTTGGTTTTGGGAAACGTTTATTAAAATAAATTTTAATATATCACCCTACACCGCAATGCTTCAGCTACGCCCAGAACTAGAACATAACATAGTAAAATCCATTTAGTTCAGCCAATACCACCAAAAAATCATCCTTAATTCCACCACCAAGGCCTATACACCTTATTTTTATCATTTATCCATCCTAAGAAGAATTTTGGTGATTACATTAGGAGGTTTTCCTAAGAAGAGGTATTGTATTTAACCGAGCATATTTACTTTTTTTATTCTTCCAAAACCTTAAAATATTATTCAATTATTCCTATATTAAATCCCTAATATCTCCCATATATTTAGATTTTATTATTTTTATATTTTATCATAAATAAATAACCTCTATCATCACATTGATATGAAATAACCATTCATGTGTATAAAAGACTGTGACCTCCCGAACTGATGTCCATCATTTTTCATAATTTCCACTTATAGATTGATTTAATAATTTATTTAAAGTTTTAATAATATTTGAATAAAAAATATACCTTTTTAAATGTTATATCACATATATATTCTTACTTTCCATTTTATAGGAGTTACTATAATGTAAAAAATATTTATGTTGGGCTATTGCCTCATGAAGCGAAGTGATTTATTAAACCTAAAAATGGTTCTTATGCAATCAATAATTTATATAATATTAGTATATGACATTTAAAGGACATATATTTAATTTCTTGACTATAGGTAAGTTTTTTCGCATCTCACTTTTTATTTCTATGAGACATATGTCATATTCACCACTTATTTTTATTTTTTGGTTTATATACTTCTAATTTTAATTATAAAAGTATTATTCCTTCATAAATCATGGAATTTTATGTTTCTATTTTAATTATTTCATTCTATTAGAATTGATAAGAAATTTATAACGTGGTAAACTATTTCGTAACTCATTTTCTTTTCAGTGGGTTATAATACTTCTCTGTTGACATTATTTTTCCAATATTATGATTTCAATGAAATATAATTATAATAAGTTTTATATAAACTTATTTTATGTTGTTTATATTTGATACATTTAATTGATTCATCAATTAATTTATTGGTATCATTTTTGTAATGGTTATTCATCTCAAATTATCCTTTTTTGAGACAAACATTTATGATATGAACCTATATGCATTTGTTCAATGTGTATACATCCCGTATACATGTTATAAAATGAAGCTAATTATTCTAAATATATTTAAATTATCATTTAATGTTATTTTTTTGTGGGGATTATGATTTAAGAGTTACCAATGAGGAAAATTATTTATGTTACAATCACCTTTCATTCATTGTTGTTTTTCATGGTTTATTTTGAAAAAATAATGTGATCATATTTTCTTAAACCAACTATCCTTTATACTATTTTTAGGAATTTTTTTAACATGATTAATATCAATTCCTCTATCATTGATTTAAGAAATGTAAATAATGTAATTTATATGTCATTCTAATCTTGTATTTTATTTTATATTGGGTATCTTTATCTTCCATATCAATGTTCCATAATTTTTTAAAAATATATATTATTTTATAAAAATGAATGATTTCCAAAATCCATTTTACATGTTATTTAACCTTATTTTAAATGTTTTTAAAAGAAAATTTCTTAATTTTTTTTCAAATGGTCCATTTTGGACTCCCTTTTTTAAAAGGTTTTGAAAAGAATAATTATTTATTAGACATAAGGAATGAATAGATTTTTCCATAATTATTTACATTATTTTACAATATGATTTGTTTATATATCTTCAAGGTTTTTTTCAAATAAAATTATTTTCCCATTATTTTTTATATTTTTTATTTTCTAAAATTGATTTTCAAAATGAAAAGTTTTTTTACCTAAACAATGTTTTTAGTGATCTTTTAGTGGTATTTAAATTCATCATCATTATCAACCCTTATTGTTAATAAAGATAAAATGGGGATATTTTGTAATAATACAAGCCTCATTCTTTCACTATATATATTATGATTGTTTAAAATGTATTTTTAAATAAATTGTTTCTTTTCCATGAGAAAATCAGGTTTCAAAGAGATTATTATGGAACACATTTCTTTTCCATCGGTTATCATATTTCAAAGATATTTTCATGAAACACATATATTTTTAGTGGGATAAATATGTTATGAATTTAATGATGGTTGTTATATAAATTTTATGATGAAATGTATGGTCTATGTGCTTTATTCCTATTGTAGCTCATTGACATTTTTTATGATAAGGGGTGGTTATATGATAAACCAAGGATGGGTGGTTCTATTATAACCCATGAATGGCTAAATATTTTATTAACCAAATATGGGTGGTTTCATTATAAACAATGTATGGTTGTTAACATTATTAATCATTTTTATGCAGTTATATGATAAAACAAGTACAGATGAGTCTGTGATATCCCTCCAATGCATTATGTAATGATTAAGTTCTTTAGAGAATTTTATTTTAATTTGGCCATATGGTTATTCAAATTTTAAGATTTCATTCTGGTTTATATCAATATAATGTCCCAAGATACCGATACATTTTATGTATTATTAATATAGGTTATAAGTGTTTCATTTGATCAAGAATTATATCACGTGGCTAGTGATTATTCATTTTTATAACTATTTTCTTTTTGAAAGATTTATTCCATGATTTTATGTCTCATGATTCAGGTATTGAGAGTATGAAAATTATTATACTACGCTCCTTCACTTTTATTATGTCTTAAAACCATTTGGTACTTATAATGCTCCGTGATGAAATTATATTGGTAATGAACATGTTTAAGCTTACTAGAATTTGAGCTCACCATTCTTATGTTTCATTTTATCCCAATATATAAAGAATTATGTTGAATGATTTATTTTTTGATGGGTTTCATATGGATGATGATGATGACTTAATATGAACTAAGAATAGCTATGTTATGTTTAAGAAAAACTCATTTATAGATAGGGTATTTCTTATGTAAGATTTTCTTTTCTAATTCTCTAAAACTCCAAACCTAAATGGTCCTTATGAATTTAAGTTATACAATTTTTCTTTCTAATGTAGTAATTTTTTTAAGGAAACAAGTTAGGTTAACTACATTGGTATCAAATACAGAAATATAATTTTTATTATTTCAACATTGTATCCAAGAGTGATGGTCTGAGACTATTAGAGTTGGTAAAAAAGGATGGTTTCGATAACATTGGATATTATGATGTTTTTATCTTATGGTTTATAGATTAAATCATATATTTATGAGTTTAAAGTTTAACATAAGTGTATAGATTCTAATAACCATTAGGGTTTATAATATATTTTATTATTAATGATATTTTTTGGATGTTCATCATTTTCCCAGGAAAGTTAACGGGATATAATTTAAGGAAGGAGGAGAACATGAAGGTAAGGTAAAACCCATAACATCTAGTTAGGTTTTGGGTCTTGAACACATAACTAAAGGGAAACAAGGTTTTAGTACCTTTCACTAGTTTATGAGACATCCATGATAGTATATAAGTTTTCTTTTTTTACTTAGGCAGTTTGAATGATAATGATAATCTGATTCTGGGAGCACATGTTTTACATATATATTAGAATGGGGTTGAAAAGTGATGTGGTGATTAATGAAATTTCTAAGGAGGGTCACTATAATATTGAGATTATTTTTACCAAAGGATATACATATTTTGGGTTAATTCCTAAAGGTAGGTGTAATATCTTGATTATCCATTTTTTGGTAACTTGTTCCTTGGAAAGTAGATTTCATTGTTTTAGGTATGAAAAACCCATCTGGAATACTCATTATTTGGTAAAAAGATGATATTGTCATAGAGAATGATAAAAGGATGAAATTACACTCTTCAGGTAAGAATATTTCATTAAACTTCTAGTATATATTCAAAATTAATACTTAAAATATATAGAAAATATACTGAAACAAATTTATTTCATATTACCATATTTTTTTATAATAATAATGACATTTTCCACACCTCTTTGGTTTATGGTTTTGTGTTTTTTAACAGGCACTTGATTATTCACTTTATTATGATCGATGGTATCTTTAACTCTATATCATTATTTCAGGTTTATGAATTTATTACACATTCAAATATTTAATTCATACCAATTTCCTCCTATTTTTATTTCTACTATATGTTTTTATGGATGTCCTTCATATGTCATTTTATCTCTTATCAATAGTATATTTGATTAACACTTTTTATGATGTGGGTTTCTAATAAAGTTATTTTCAAATGTACAAACATTGATTAATGAGATGAAGTTCAAATTATGAGCTTGAAATTTATTAATGGGGGGTAGGATGTAGGAGACAGAGATTTTATAAAAGGAAACACTCTTTGATAGTGTATTTGACATTCAATACTGTGCACAAACGACCAAGAATTATATTATTGTTATGATGTAGACTTTTAATTAGTGGGTATGATAATTATTAAATAATTTGTTTTATATATATATATATATATTCTTACTCAATTTTAATTATTGGTAAATTTTTACTAATTAATCAATCATTGATTTTGTAAAGAAGTTTTATTCTTCAAAAATATACTATCTTCAAAAATTATTTTATTTCCTTCCTTGAAAAAATATTATAATAAATTTTGGAAAAAATCGAAAATTTATTTGATAAAATGATTTTCATTTTTTTGAAATATAAATATAATAATTTATTTTGTGTGATATTTCGGGGTTTTGGGGAAAATATTGTTTTCCCTTAAAGAATTAAAAATAATGATGTTTTTGTAAAATTTTTCATTTATTTTAAATAAATTAAGAAAATATAAAAGTTTAATTATATTTTTAATATTATTTAAAAGGAAATAATAATTATTCTTTTATATTTAATAAACTTAATCATATTTTAATAATATTCCTATTGTATTTTAGTATCAGTAATTTTTTAGGTTTAAAAATGAATTTTTCTAGAAACTGTTTTTAAATGTACAATTATTTTCATTTATAATTAACTAAGAAACCCCTAATATAGAATATTTTAAATGAATTTTATATATTATATTTCATTATCTATTAATTTAAATTAATAATTTCATAGTTATTATTCATTGAGTCTATAGAAATCATTTTTACTCAAAATAAACACTTCTTGAAAACTTGTTATTCATTGTTTTTACAGGTTTTGTTTTAAATTTTAATTTTACACTTATTAAATTGAATTTTTTAAAATGTATTAAATATATTTAATGATAATAATTTATATTATCATATATTTTCAAATTAATTTTTTTTCTAATACTAAAATCAAAAACAGTAAAAATTAATTATATTGGTTAAGGTGAAAACGATTTTATGAGGGGGATAAACTAAAACAATAAGGTTAAAAATCACCAAAAACATGTCCAATAACTATTATATAGAAATATTTATACCTTATAATGTCTAATTATTTATAATAGACCATTTTTTTGCCTTTTATAATGGGATAATTATAGGTACACCTTTTTCATTTAAAAAATTGCTGGTGTGCCACTCACCTCATCTAAAAAGTCCTCCAACTCTCCTCTCTTCTTATCACCATAAATGCATTTTTTTCATGGAAAATTACTAAAAATATATATTTATAAATTCCATATCCATGTATTAATTCTCTTATTTTTATTATAAATATCTCTTAAGATGGATTTTGGTGATTACCTAAAGAGGTTTCCCAAAGAATAGGTATCTTGCTTAACTAAGTGTATTTATTTTATTTCTTCTTCCACCGCCTTCAAATAATATTCAATTATTATTATATAATAACAAAATTATATCAAATATACTAATATTTTATTATTATTATAAAATAACCTTTATTAGAATCTTATTCCATCAAATGGGATGTGAAATCATCATTCATGTGTTCGACAGACTACCGCCTCACGAACCTATGTCATTTGTTTTCCATCATCTCCAATAATGGATTTTTTTAATGGAAAATTTAAGGTAAATATTTATATTTATATAAAATTTTTACTTAATGAGTTATTACTTTACATATAACTTCTTACTTTCCATTCCATGATGAATACGATAACACCGCTCGTGTGTATGATGGTCTATGACCTCACAAAGAGATGTGATTTGTTTTTCACTAGATCATTACATGGAAGTTAGTGTGGATAATGTTAATAAATATATGTGATATAAATTAAATAAAAGTTATATTCAAGACATATTTATCATTATTAAAATAAAATATATCATTTTTTTCTTATACTGAAAAATGATAACGTCGTTCGCGGACGGGTGGACTACCGACTCCACAAAGCGATATGATTATTTTTTACATCACGAAAAATAATGGATGATATATATTAATATATATAAATAAATAAAAATATATTATTTATATTATTTTAATTATATAATGAAAAAATCATTCATACCTTGTTTCCATTATGAACATTGAAAAATCAAAACATTACTCATGTGTATGTTTGACCTACTGTCTCCATGATCATAACGTAGTGAATTTTTCATAACCATCATTCATGATTGGTTTTAAAAAAGTATAATTTATATAAAAATATTATAATTGTGTCATTATTATTATTCTTGTTTTTTTTAAATCATGATCTCTTTGACCAGAATCAACAGACCGAATCCATTTTGAAATAATAAACCAAACATTATCAAAACATCTGATGTAGACTTAACAAAATAAATATTTTCATATGTATTTTAAAAGAAATAAAATGAAATATTTAAGTAGAATTAATTTAACCAAAATTGATTTCTTATTAATTAAAATAATGGATTGTATCTTATCATACAAGAGTTTAAGGGAACACATGGAAAGTATGGACTCAAGGTAAGGGATTTCTCAAGTTACTTTTTTATTTCTATGAGACATATTCCATATTCCACACTTTTTATATTTTTTGGTGTATATATTTGCCATTTTACATGTAATAACATGAATCATTTATAAATAATGGTATTTAATGTATCAATATTTTTAATTTCCTTGAAGGGTAATTTTCATTAATTATACCAAGTAGTAATGAATTTCTTAACTCAATTTCATTTCATTGGGTTATAATACTTAGTTTCTGACAATAATATGAAAATATTATATGAGTAATGAAATATCATTATATATTTTTTCGTATTTAAACTTCTTTTCTGTGGTATATAGTATATACATGTAATTGATTCATTGATTAATTCAATGGTGTGATTTTTTAAGGTCTATTTATCTCAAATTATCGGTCACCTATATTAATTTTTGAGCTGTAACTAATTCCATTTAAAATTTTATGTCATGAAACTCTTTTTTTAATTAAATTTAATGTATCATTTGATGTTATTATTTCAATGGTCTTACTGGTAAAGAGTTTCCAAAGTTGAAAAAGATTTATGTTATAATCTCATTTCTTTCAGAATTGTTTATGTTCGTGGTTATTATTGAGAAAATAATGTGATGTTATATTATTGGAAAATCTATATTCTACTATGGTTATGCATTTGGTTCACATGTTTAAATTCTATTTACATCCTTATTGAATGAATAAATATCACTAAATTCATTTCAAAATGATACTGATCTTGTATATTCATTTAGATCGGGTATCATTATCTTCTATATCCATGTAATTATAAAATGTTTCCAAATTTGTTTTTTTATAAAAGTAAAATATTTCATAAATAAATTTTACATGATATATTACCTTTTTTAAATGTTTTAAAAGAGAATTTAGTAATATCTTCCAAATGGGTCACTTTAAACACCTTTTTTCAAAATGTTTTGAAATTTATATTTATTGTTAACAGTTATGACATGAATGGATTTTCCCACCATCAAGTACATTATTTTCCTTGAATTTTCCATTATATGTTTCCATGTATATTGTATGAGAAATTTTCTTCTCAATATTTTTTGAATATATAGTTTTTTAAAATAATTTTCAAAACTAAAAGGCTCTTTTACTCAAAAAAATTTCAATGATTATTTAATGGAATTTCCATTCAAAAAAATCAATAAACCATATTGTTAGTTATACTATAATGGGGATATATTGAAATGATACCTTCTTTATTATTTCTTTTGATGGATTATGATAGTTTTAAAGTGATTTTATAGAACCCATTTCTTTTCCCTGGGTTAGTCATATTAAAAATATATTGTTATATTACCCATTTATTTTATATGGGTTAATAATGTTTCAAAGATATTATCCTGAAATCAATTTATTTTACATTGTATAATCATTTTATGAAATAAAATACTGTTCCTTTTTTAGTTTATGATGAAATTTGAGCTCTATGTGCTTTATTCATGTTGTGGTTCTTGTAAATTTATTTTCATAATGGGTGGTACAATGATAAAACAAGGAAGGGTCGTTACATTATTAACCAAGTATAGGTGGTTCTATTATAAACAAAGGATGTATGGTTACATTATTAACCAAATAAAGTTTTCCTTGTGATAAATCTAGTATGGGTTGGTTCATGATAGAATTATAATGCATTGAGTAATGATTATATTACCCAAAAAATTATATTGTATGTCGGTCATATAATTATTAAAATTATAATGGTTCTATAAGGGTTTCATGAAGATAATTTCTAAATATACCATTGCGTTTTCATTATTAATTCAATGAATTATAAGGGTTTCATTTTATCAAGATTGATATTACATGGAACATGATAATTTATTCTACTGAATATTTTCATTATAAAAGATGTATTCCAGGGTTCCATGTTTCATGATCTAGGTATTGATGGTTATGAATAATTTTTTTAGGATCATCCAATTTAGTTATGTTATCATGTCCTTAGTCGCTTCTTATGCCCACCAATTACATTGAATTGTAAAAAAATTTGTTTACCCTTACATAGAATTTGATATCACATTTCTTATGTTCCATTTTTCATAGGATATCAAGAATTATATTGAATTATTGATATTTATATATAAGGGTCTAAAATGGATGGTTTGGATATCTTAATGTAAAATAAGAAAATATGGGTTTAGCAAGAGAAATTTTCATTTAAAGTCATAGGAATTGTTTATGTAAGAGTTTACCTTAATTATCAAAAACATTAAATACAAAAGGTCCTTAATAATGTAAGTGATCCAATTGTTCCTTTTGATGTTGTAAAGTTTGGATAAATAAAATTGGGTCACATTTATCAGTTTCAAATAAATAAATGTAATTTTTATGATTTTATATCAGATTTAATGGGTTAGGATTTGAGGATGTTATAAACATAAAAAAGGGAAAACTGATAAAAATAGTTGTAATGACTTTTAAATGATAAATATATTCTCTATTATGAGTCTCTAGGTTTAGATATTTGTTATTTGTGGAAACATATTCTATTATATTTTCTAACCTATCAATTTTTTTGAGTCCGTCATAATGGTTCATAAAGAGCTTATGATTTTCTAGAACATGTCCCCTATGAGTGTCATACCATGTGTGTTTAAAGGACCATTTTTTACCAAGTGATGATTGAATCAAGCCCAATGTGAATGTTTTGAATTTATTACCACTTGTAATAACTATTCCAGATTCACATCCACATGTAGTATGTTGACGGGGTTGTAATTTCTTAGATGCCACTAACTCTATATGTCAGCAAAAAATACCGGATATTTTTCTATACTTAGTATTATCCTTATACTTATCCCTAGGGTTCTCACTATATTAATCTAGTCCCAATCAAAAAAAATAACTAGGAATTTCTCTGATACCAACAATGGAAACCCAATCATTTTACACATATTATACAAGAATTTTAAAATAAATTTCCAATAAGTAAAACTCAATGATCACGAGGCATATTTTATTTGGAATATTAGCTAAAATCATAAAAAACTAAAAAACAACATATTTTTATATTTAGTGAGGTCCTAAATATCTTTGATCTCCAAAAACTATATAGAATAACCTATGGAATATATAAAATTAAGGGGTGAGATAACAATCCCAGAAAGGTAATAGCATGGTAAGGATACATAACATGTGATTCAACATTATAACCTGATAACATAAAAGGGAAGTCTCATGAGTAAATCATGTGTGATAATAACATAAATATCATTGTATCATAAGATGAAAGAATAATAGGAAATGTGGTAGTTTTATATAACATGATACAAAGAATAGTCAATTAAATCTTCCTAAATAATATCACATGGTTGACAGAGTCCCATAACATATTTGGTTTACTGCCGAATCTCATACATAACGTCTCATGAGACTAAATCATTACACAATAAATTTCATTACTATATGGACACACCCATCATATGATCATGATTTATGGATTAAAGATAATAATAATGCATAAACATAAGTAATACCCAAGGAAAGAAAATGGGTTACATAATCCAACATCATATCATAATCAAAGAAAATATCACAACTAAGGAATTTGATAAATGAACATAATACTTTTCTATCCCTAAAGAATCAATGGATAATAAGCTAGGTATATATATTAGAGACATATATACATAATTTTAAAGCATAAAATTAATGATAGAGACTTAGAGTAAGTAATTTAGAGAGATAAAGGTCATAACTATAAGAAAAGGGTGTCTAAGAGATATCTATTACTTAAAATGAAAAAATCACTCAAATATTAAATAAAAAACTTTCATTGAAAATAACCTCCTAAAAATTTATAGTATTCTTCAATTAATTTAGTGGTCTTGATTATAGATGCATTCGTTTATACCATGAATGTTAAAAAAACCCATTCACACTTTTGTAAAACTTAAAAAAGTTCTCATTCAGAAAGTGACAAGAATAATCCTTTTAAAAACATTCATACAAAGTTAATTATGGGAAATGTAATGAAACATCATGAGTCAAATAAATAATTCACCTGAGTTGGACCATCATGGTGAGGATTACAAATCTAATAAATCAATTCATGAATATAACTGAAACAAGACATACCACTAGAGTAAAATGTGGAAGAAGTGAAGAGATATGATGAAATCCATAAAGCCAAGACAACATGATAAACTAGAAAAATGATAATCAAATATGGTTAAAAATATCTGTGTGACCCATCATCACCTCAAAAACAAATCTAAACTAAGGATGAAATTATATTATAATATGGCATTGCTACAATATTCCCTTCCCATTACATGGATCCCATAATACAACATCTATTACTAAATAAAGAAATAAGGTGGATGCGAGCACAAGGCCTAGTAAGAAATCACTACAGAATCTATACAATAACTAATATCAAGAATTATTTAGTTTTATCTTTAAAAACAAAACATTTTTTATAAAGATATCTTCATAAATCTGAAACCACATGAAAATAAATTTTTTTTTTAATAAAACTCTTTCATATTCTCATACCAAAAATATTAAATATAGAAGTAATTAATCATAAAAGAATTTACTTGAAAAATAATCTACCCAAGTAAACACATATCCATAAAAACCTATCATAAAAATCTATGTTGTATAATACCATATAAAATCCTATGATAATTAATCCATAATAAAATCCCCTCATGTGATAAATATCAATAAATGATAAATCCCTATCCATTCGGGCCATAGACACTGGCCCAATTTGTACTATAAATATCAATAATATTGGATCCAAAAAATATCCACTCCTTCCATAGTTCATATATATCTCTATGAAACCCTTAGGAATGCCAAATGTAATAAGGATGAATATACATCCTTACCAATTCACCCAAGGATCCTGATGTTCCATGATTTCCAATTGAATTTTAAAAACCATAATCACAATTTTAAAAAAAAATCAATTCCAAGTTAATCTTAATTGGAGTTTGAAACTAAATTTAAAAATAAAATACACCATTCAATAATTTAAACAAACACTTGCTATGAAAAATACATTTTTAATGAAAACCCCGTTTAAAATCGGGAATACTTTAAAAAAATCCATGGAAATCATTTATCACATAAATTCAATAGACAAAAAAATGGATTTTCAAGAACAATTATAAATTTAATGAATTGACCCTTGGAATATATACAACTACATTTAATGTAAGGAATCACCATACACAACACTCTCCATAGAAAAATCCAACAAATAATGAATGCATAGAAAATATAGGAACACAACCAATAATCAAGATAAAAAAATTTAGATACATCTATTACATGGTGATATATCAAACTACATGGATGGAAGAATTAAATATTGAATGAAATGACAATGAAGGTGACCCACTTACCCATGAGAAATCGAATAGGGTCAATTCCACTTTGATCAACAAAAAAAAATTATTTTATAATATATAATGACTTATTGAGAGCCTCCACAACCCATGAAATCATGTTATGGTGAAATTAGGTGATTAGGAATATTAAAGGGGGTGTTATTTTAAAAATAAAAAGTTGAATATTTAATAATCGTGAGCACAAGTTTTTAGGGATGGTCACATGGTTAGGAGTAATGGTGGGCCATAACTATGTGCCTCCCCTAGGACTCTATTTGGGGTGAACGATTAGGAAACATGGTTAACTTTGCAATGTTACAACCATGCATAAACCATATATATAGGGTTGTGTGGTTTGGAAGAGGTGGATGCATGGTTTTGAAAAATAATTCACCCCTTCCACTAGCTCTAATAGCTGTATGGTTTCCTGGGCCCAATAGCACGGTTTTACCTTACCTTGTGTCAAACATTTAAAGTATCTTAGGCCACCAAAATTTGAAAAATTTCACCCAAAATAACTCAAAAAACCTAACCAAAAAATGATCAAAACATGGGTGAATGTATTCCTAAAACATGTAACATAACATTATAAACTCCCCTCCATAATGGAATTGTGTCACTATGAAGTTCTCACAATCCTGAATTCACATAGAGAAAAGGTCATTGCCTCCTCATTAAAAATTCCCACTCCCATGATCTATGGATATCTCCCATTTACTTCCATAGTACCTAAAATAGTGGAATAATTTAACCATGTAATAACTTATTCGGGTGATCCATAATCATAATTGGTTGTTCAATAATGGGGGTATCATGATAAATATCAATATCTTGTCATCATATCACATGGGAGTGATATGGTATATACACACTCAATTGGTAATAATGAAACACATCATGGATAGAAGTAAACAAATTATAGAAATTCCAACAAATATTCCTCCTTCCCTAGTATTCAAATGATCTCAAAGGGATAAAAAAACTTTGGTCCCAACTAACCCTGTTTTCTGAAAAGATGATTTCCCTAGTGAGGTGAAACCCTGAGAAAAACCAGATCAGCAACATCGAACTCCAGCAGATGATGGTGATGGTCTATATAATATTTATGAAATCTCTATGCCATGACCAATATCTTCCAAATCAACGGCACATTTTCCATCATCTCTTGAATGAGACTTAACCCAAGAAAGGACCACTCTCTGAACACTTCCTATCATAAGTGAGATATCTACATGGTCTCCCATACAATGCTTATATGGGATCCATTTTTACCAAATCCTAATATATATTTTTATATGAAATTTCAACTAAAGGAAAGTTATTTTCCCAACTTCCTTCAAAATAAAGCACACAAGACTGAATAATTTCCTCAAGATCCAGGATATCCCTCTCTGTCTGTCCATCCATCTATGGATGATAAGCCATGATCAATCAAATATTAAACCCATCACCTCGAATAAACCATTATAAAACATGGATGTCAACAACATTTCCCTTTTTGAAACAACCATAGAGGTATCCACATTAAGTCTCACCATCTCTCTCTTAGAAAAGTCCTCGTATTATTCCATATTCATAATTTTTGGGTTTGGAAAAAAATGTTTTTGTTTCATGAGTTGATTAATGTGGACACAAATCACAATTTCCTACTATGAGTAAATGGTAATCCAATGAAGAAATGTATGGAAATATCATCTCACATACATACTAGAATAGGTAAAGGATTAAAAATAACTACAGGTATCTATTGTTCCTCCTTTATTATATGGAATGTAAAACACCATGATACAAAACCCATAAATAACCCCCTCATACCGAGCAACCAATACTGACAACTCAATTATTGATACATATTGGTAAACCTAGGGTCCCTGGACCAACAATACTAGTGTACACTATTCCTAAAAAATCTTTCTTAAGGGAATATTAAACAACCAACCTATTATTGAAGCACATAGCACCACTAGGAGGTGGAGACCACCCACCCGAGGACTCACCACCATGAAGGCTTTCACTAAAGCATTGGAACTCGGTGTCTCTCAACCTATTGAGTCAAAATCACTCATCAAAAGATGAGTCAACTTTTAGAAAATCTAATAAAACCTGTTACACAATATATTTTAATCCCAAGGTCATATTTGTGAAAAACTCATCAAAGACCTATCCTCAATAGATTCCTTCACAAATTGAGTTAGTAGTTTTCTAATCAAAGCATCGATGGCCACATTTACTTTTCTAGAAGTGTATTTTATATTATAATCAAATTTCTAGAGGAACTCGCGCAAGAATATATGTCTACAGTTTAGATGTCTATGAGTAAAATTATATTTGAATCTCTTATAATCTAAATACACTGTAAATAACTCCCCCAAGATATAGTGATTCCATGTTTTGAGTGCATGCATTACTACTGCTAACTCAAGATCATTGATAGGGTAGTTCTTCCCATGAGGTTGTAAAAGGTGTGATAAATAATCCATTACATGTTTCCCTTATATTAAAATATATCAAAATCCCATTCAAGAATCATCATAGAAAACATCATTACCAAAACCAAGTTTCAGAATAATCAAAACTGATGTTGAAGTCAACCTTACCTTTCTCTCTATAGCGTATCTTTGAAATTTTTCATTCTTCTCAAAATTTACACCCTTATATATTATAGAATTATTTGAAGATGTGATATTTGTCATATTCTAAAGAAACCACATATACTAACCAGCTAAACCCAAAGAATATTTGGATCTCAAACACATTTCTCGGCTACTCCAAGACATCACCGCCTGTATCTTTTATGTTCTACAGTGATTACCCTATTAGGTTACACGTGAACCTGAAAATATCACTTCCCAAATCCAAAACTCACATTTGGAGATATTACTATACATGTGATGTTCCCACAATGATTGAATAATGATATCAAAATGGTCCCTATTATCCACCTTTGACTAAGAGTACACAAAAATATCATCCAAAAAAATATTATATGATTTGATGAATGATTATGTTCATCAATTTCATAAATGCACCCAGAGAATTATTGAGACCGAATGGAAAAACTAGAAACTAAAAATTACCACAATGACTCTTAAATGTTTGCTTAGGTATATCCTCTTATTAGAATATCAGTTGGTGGTACATTAAACCTTTATAAATCTTATGAAACCAACATGCCCCTCAAAGCTAGTTAAAAAGGTCATCAATCCTAGGAAAATGGTATTTTTTTCTTAATTATCAAACAATTTAACTTTAAATAGTCAACACAATGTTTGAGGTATATTTATTCATTCATAGAAAATATAATAGAAAAAATATCATACAAACACACCAGGATGAATAAATACCTTAGTATACATTCCATCCATATAGATAATAAGTTATAACAACTTCACAATCACCCTTTAATAATATTTTATAGAAATAGTCATTATACAAGGTAGTAGTTCAATAGTAAACTCAACCTATCATTAAACTAGAAAAATAATCTATAACGACCTCAAGGTATGCACACATCACTATAGGAAGACATTTTCTCCAACTATGGACAAAGAAATCTAGAAACATCTTAGATAACATATAAGATATTACCCTAGCATATGGAACAGTAGTTCATGCCCACCCTGATCAATAGTCTCAATCACTATAAAATACATGAATGATATAAGGCCCCAGCCTTAAACCTTACTTAATCGTGATTTATTACAAGATTACACATTGAGGATCTTTTCAGGTTTAGAGTTTTAGAGAATTAGATCATAAAACATTCATTACATTCCACATTTAAACAAAGTTGTTACATAAAGATAGCATTCATTTTTCCCATCAACGGAAACATATTTAAAATAAAACATGGATTCTTACTTGAAACTTCCTTGACACTATCATACCAGGTACCTTTCCCTTGACCTGTGAAAAACATTTCAAAATAACTTGGGATGAGCATAAAAAGATCAGTAAGGGATATAAAAATATGGAAAAGAAATATGAGTTCATATATACATAAGAATGAAATCACACTTCACCCATAAAACAAAATCACTTTAACATACCTCATCAAAACATGAATAAATCATAGAAATCATAAGACATAAAGGTAACTTGAGGCATTCATAACATTCTCACGTATGGATTAACCCTATTGGTTACGTTTGGAATACCCACCATAGTATATTCCCTAAATCTCTTCAGAGAAACCTTAATGTTTCACTCCTTCGCGTTACCCAATGCATTGGAGAGCTATATCGGGCTCACCCGCCTTTAGTTTATCACGGAACCACCCGTATTCATAAAAAATGCCCAAGAAACATAACATAATCATAGAACATAACCTAAGCACAAAAAAAGATAACATTCCCACATTGTAATAACAATATAACATTTTAAGATATTGAAATAGTGACTCCATTTTAAAAACCATTTTCAAAACCATCAAAAACATTCAATAAATAGATTTTTGAATCAAAGTGTTCCATACCACCTCGAAGATTTAAACATTTTAAACCATTAATATCCATATAAATAAATCCTTAAAACCATTTTGAAAACATGGATATTAATAAAACATATCATTAAAACATTTAAAGTGATATTTTGTTTAAAGGGTTTTTACCAAAATTAGAGACACTTGAATACAATAATTGAGGAATAACATTTAATCAGAACTTTATAATATCATGAGAATAAATGGATTCATCATATAATATTCCAAAGTACAGTATATACACCATATAAGAGTGAATTGGTTCATAACAACAATGAAGTCTCAATAGAAATGTAAAATGTGATGAAATCCATTATAAAGAAGGTATCCTTAAATTAAGGATAAATCAATCTCAATATTATGTGTGAAAAATATAAATACACCCAATATATGTGAATATTAAGTTTAAAACCATAAATGGTCATTCACACATATTCAAAGGATGACATATTCAATAACTACATGTTGAACCCAAAGAAATCGAAATTGGGTTAAAAAGTTCCCTTGGTAAAATTCGACAGCCTAACGACGTCACTTCAAAATTCAGAAAATGAGTTAATGAGAGATAAAAAGGGTATATCATCACTTGGACATAAAATTTACATCAATAAGGATATAGAAGAAAATATCCCAACATAATAGTATGTGAATTAAAAGACATAACAAAAGAAGTCTTTTAAAAGAGGAGGGTGAAAGGTTCCCTTACCGACTTCGGTATCTTTTGAAACATACACCCTGTGAAAGAGGGACAATAAAACATTGATGAAAATTCTCATAAATGAAATTATATCACACAATGAGTAAAATAATGGGAAGTACATACACCACTCAAAGGAAATTGTGGCAAATGTAGCATAAATCTTACGGGAATAAAAGTGAGACGAAAAATCCCTTACGAAAACTCGGCAGCCTAACGACACCACTTAAAACATCCAAAAATGGATTTATGAGATCAAATAGGGTCTCTCATCATATTAAAATAAAATGTACAGAAAGAGGAATATAAAAGAACATCCACCATCATAACAAAGAGGATCTTAAAAGAAGTGACATAAAGGAGAGTACTTAGAAAGAGAGAGGTTAGATCTCTTACGAATATTCGGCAGCCTAACAGCGCCACTCAAAACTTCCAAAATAGATTTATGAGAGAGAATAGGGTCTCTCATCATATGAAAATAAAAATTACCGTAAGTGTAATATAAAATAACATCCCAATCATAAGAAACTTGAGCTTAAAAGGAATGACATAAAATAGTGTACTTAAAAAGTAAGAGAGGAGTAGGATCCCTTACCTCGGGTCCGACTTGACTCGATCGTTCTTTAATATCCTGAATAATAAACCTGAGTTAATTTATACTTCCTTAAGAACCTTTTTCAAGTTCATTATTCCTTTTATATCACTTATTACTATGTTATAAACATTATGTAATCATTTAAGTTAATAATGTTTGTTTTGTCAATATTTGGTTCTTAAGTCGAAAGTGGACTTCTTACAATTACATGTTGTTCGTGTGGTCAAAGGTTCATTATATCCAGAATGATATTCATGATTTGGATATCATATATATCATATATATCCTGAATATACATGTATTTATAATATTACATAATCATTTAGAGGTAAGAAATTAAATGCACCGTTCATGGAGACGGTAAGCCGTACGTACGAATGAACGCTACTTTCATTTCTATGTCATATTAATGGAATTAAAACTAAATGAAAGGTATGTATATTTTAATTCCAGAATTATATTCATCATTTATATGTAACAAAAATAATATATAATAACTTTAAATCCATACTTTATACATCCCACATATGGAATTAACGAATCAAATCACTTTGAGGGGGCGGTAGTCCGCACTTCCTAAAAATGAAATTATTGTGTCTACCCACAATGGAAAACATAAAGGTATGCCACAAAAGAGAAATGCATAATCTTAAGTAAAACATAAACATATTATATATCATATATAAATATAGTGACATCTTAATGGACACCTTTGAAGGTGTTATATGAGTGTTGAACAATCATCGTTTCGTGAGGCAGAAATTCTCCATCCACAGAAACAGTATGTTCTTTAACCATTAGATGTAGGTGTGTGTAAGTGAATCTCGAATACTTATTATAAAAACATCCTACTATATTGATGATACTGGAGTTGTTACAAAAGAAATGAATAAAAAGATTTTAGGGGGTTGGAGAAGAAAAATAAAACAAAACAACATTTGAGAAAACATTACCTTAAAATCGGGTAACTCCCTTTGGTTTGAGCTCAAAGGCTTCCTTGGGAAGAATTCTGCCCAAATTGAGGCTTCAAGAAGTAATATAGGTATTTGTAGAGACAAAATGGGCAGGGTTTGGCCGAGCCAAAGGCTTTGGAAGTGTGGGTAAGTAGGTAGAGGTGGGGGCCTTTTATAAGAGGAGAGGAGGGGAACTCTTGGAAAGTAATGAAATGTTACATTATTTGAAAATGAGTTTCGGATTTAAAAGGTCCCACATTGAAATAATTATAGGATAAGGTGATAAGGGTTCGGAATCTACTCATACAATAGGTTTTGGACATGTGTAGTTCATAGACTTTACATTATCTTTTCATTTTATTTAAATCCTTTATTAATTAGGTAATCGCTGCATCATTATGATGTCATAAATAATTTTATTTCTTTAATTTCTAAAAATTATAAAACAAATATCATGATTTAGGAAATATTTTTATCTTTCCAATTAATATTTATAGTCAAAAATCTGACTTGTATAACCCCATGTAAAAATTGTTTTAGTAAAACAACTCATGTTTGTGTCATTTTTACTTTTACATTAAATAAAAAGTTATTTATGTCATTTCCCAACCAAAGTGGCTCCATGGGATCCCCAAGTTGACCCATGGATTGTTTTGGTCGGCCATGACACATCCAATGAGGGTAGTACATGTGTCAATCTCATCTCATATTATTAAAACATTATTTTTACCTTAAACCACATTAATTACCTCTAATCGCGATTAAAAACTTAATAAGTTTCTATTCACCAAAGAATTATTTTAATCTCATTGAACCACATTTTACTTCTTAATGAAAACCATTTATGTCAGATTTTTGAAATTCAAAACCCAAAGATGGAAAAATTTCATTTAAATGGAAAATCAGTTTTTATAAGTACCACTTCGTGGTTTCACTATTCATCAAAAATTGAAGTTTTTCAGAAAATTACCAAAAATTCATCCTAAGCTATATTTAATATTCCGAATTCAAAAATGGAGTATATTTTAAAAAATTTAAAACATATAAGTTGCATTAATTAATTTAATAATTAATTCCCGCTGTCAGAGCAAATAGCGTGTTTTTATGAAACAATAAGTATCAAAAGATTGACACTAGTTTAAGTCCAATTTCAAAGTTAAATTAATTCCAATGACCACTATTTGATTAAATGGTAAAAATATATTATAATTTCACTTTAAAACCAATTAAAAAGATAATCTAATCATATAAATAAATTATATTAAAAAGAGGTTTTGAATTAAAATACAACATTTTTCACTATTCATTAAAAATTGAACTTTATCAGAAAAATACCAAAAATTTACACAAAGTAAATTTTGATGTCCCGATTCTAAACAAGAATTTTATTTTGTCAAATATAACACATAAAGTTTTCAAAAAGTGGATTTAAAAGAGGTTCTCCATCAAAAGGCGCTTAATTGACCTTTTAAAGAATATTAGAATGTTTACACTTAAAATTGGATTCATTCGCATTTTTAATCCTCTAACATTTATTGTAAAAAGTAAAAATATTTTACAAACATAAATAATCATTTTGTAGTTAGTTCTATTCATTCCCGCCATCACAACAGCTAGGTGTTAACTACCATTTAAAATAATATTATTTTATTATTAGAGTGCAACGTAAGATTCCCAAGAAACTCATTGTTGCGTATTGGGTACGCCATCGAGCATAGCATCCCCTTTAATGTTATATTAATATTTTATTAAAAAATATGTATAAATGTGAAAATGTCATACTCTTTATTTACCTGGGGTGTTACATCCTTCCCCCCTTTTGGGAATTGCGTCCTCGCAATTTTAAAATTGGGCTCGGAAACTTCAGTGAAAATCCCACATCGGAACAAGAGTCAGTAAAACAATCACTTTAAAATAAAGAAAGATAAGTACAAAGGTCACCCGAGTTAACCCATACTAGGATTACAAGTACGAAAATATGGACCTCGAGGAAAAAACAAAGGGTCATGTTCTGATGGAGAGTGATAGTAAACATGTCTAGCAGAAAGTTAACCACAAGAAAATCACAAACTTGGGATGGGTTAAACGGTATTCGATTCCCCAGTAGGAAAAGTTAAGAGACAAATTTTTTGTTTTAAGTTACTTTTCATTGAGGAATTTATCTTTGAGCTTAACTAAATCATAATGAAACATACATACTTTTCATGTAGACTTTCAACTTTTACTAGATTCCTTAATCAAACTCATATTTTCTCCAAAAGACGAGTATTTAGGAAGACTTGTTCACATTAAGAGTACTATAATCAATTTCTAGAGAATCACCTAATCCACAAAAGAGAACTATATACATCCCATGTCTTTATACTTTAACCAAAACCAAAACCCAAAAGGTTAGTACAAGATCAGATAATCCAGAAAAGGATAACCCTTTATAAAAAGAAAATCTATTCTTAATCTCCAAAAATTTTCCAATAAAACCCAAAGTTCATTGAGGACCATCCGATAAACAATTTTTCCATAAAATTATTCAAAGTAAACCAAACTAAGATTGAAACCCAAATATTTGAAGGATTTAGTCACATAGTCCTCCAAGTTAAATCGTAACATTTATCTCCAAATAACACCAGTTGCTCTGAATGTCTCGTATTGAAAAGTAATTAACCTAATCACATATCCTCCATGATAGGTCAATAAATTTCCATAGATAACCCAAAATCAACTTAATATTTATTCATAAAATCATATAACTAAAAAGAATCAGTCAAAATAACTAGGGACTTCACGTAGTCCAGTGGTAGGCGATAAATACCAGTCGCACTTTGGTTGTGGGTTTGATTCCCGCTGCTTTGTCCGACATGACGGGTTGTCACACGATCTGCGTGTTGTCCTTTTTCCCAAACTATATAATTCTCAAATCATTCCCCAAAAAGAGATAAAATCATCAAAAATAACCATAAAATAATTTAACCTCAAGTTTATCTCATGCCTTTCATTTTCCATCATAACATATAATAACCCATAATTACCTCAAAAGTAAGGATCATATAAACCCTAATGGTTACCTTTATAATTATTACCTGAACTTCCACATTGATTGGTCATCTCGTACATGATGCATTACATAACATACCAAGGTACAAGTGGTTGATCATAACTCCTAGATAGTTGGTTTAGAACAACCATGAGTTTCCTCGTTGAATCCCCCATTTCATCCAGTCTCTTAATCAGAGAACCACCACAGTTTCCTTCAATCCTATTGTCACTTTGGAGCCTGCTAGATCCATCCATTCACTAAAAACAGAAATGTCAGTGTGAGTATATAAACAAAACCATCATGTACTAATGAGGAAGATAAACACTAAGATATACTTACTCAATCACTTTATCTAAAACTAGGACTCTTTCTAAAATCCTAACAATTATGGTAATGTCACTAATGCTTATTGAATAACCTAACCTCTAAAGTTATCTAAACCGACCTCTGATACCAACTATAAGGCCCCAGCCTTAAACCTTACTTAATCTTGAGTTATTACAAGATTACACAATGAGGAACTTTTCAGGTTTAGAGTTTTAGAGAATTAGATCATAAAACTTTCATTAAATTCCACATTTAAACAAAGTGGTTAAATAAAGATAACATTAATTTTTCCCATCAACGGAAACATATTTAAAATAAAACATGGATTCTTCCTTGACACTTCCTTGACACTATCATACCTGGTACCTTTCCTTTGACCTGTGAAAAACATTTCAAAAAAACTTGGGATGAGCATAAAAAGCTCAGTAAGGGATATAAAAATATGGAAAAGAAACATGAGTTCATATATACATAAGAATGAAATCATACTTCACCCATAAAACATAATTACTTTAACATACCTCATTAAAACATGAATAAATCATAGAAATCATAAGACATAAAGGTAACTTCAGGCATTCATAACATTCTTACATAGGGAGTAACCCTCTTGGTTACGTTTGGAATACCCACCACAGTATATTCTCTAAATCCCTTTGTAGAAACCTTAATGTTTCACTCCTTTGCGTTACCCAATGCATTGGAGAGCTATATCGGGCTCACCCTCCATTAGTTTATCATGGAACCACCCGTATTCATAAACAATTCCCAAGAACCATAACATAATCATAGAACATAACCTAAGCACAAAAAAAGATAACATTATGACATTGTAATAACAATATAACATTTTAAGATATTGAAATAGTGACTCCATTTTAAAAACCATTTTCAAAACCATCAAAAACATTCAATAAAGAGATTTTTGAATCAAAGTGTCCCATACCACCATGAAGATTTTAACATTTTAAACCACTAATATCCATATAAATAAATCCTTCAAACCATTTTGAAAACATGGATATTAATAATAACAAATCATTAAAACATTTAAAGTGATATTTTGGTTAAAGGGTTTTTACCAAAATTAGAGACACTTGAATACAATAATTGAGGAATAACATTTAATCAGAACTTTATAATACCATGAGAATAAATGGATTCATGATATAATATTCCAAAGGACAGTATATACACCATATAAGAGTGAATTGGTGCATAACAACAATGAAGTCTCAATAGAAATGTAAAATGTGATGAAATCCCTTATAAAGAAGGTATCCTTAAATTAAGGATAAATCAATCTCAAAATTATGTGTGAAAAATATAAATACACCCAATATAATTGAATATTAAGATTAAAACCATAAAAGTTCATTCACACATATTCAAAGGATGACATATTCAATAACTACATGTTGAACCCAAAGAAATCGAAATTGGGTTAAAAAGTTCCCTTGGTAAAATTTGACGGCCTAACGACGTCACTTCAAAATTCAGAAAATGAGTTAATGAGAGATAAAAAGGGTATCTCATCACCTGGACATAAAATTTACATCAATAAGGATATATAATAACATATCCCAACATAATAGTATGTGAATTAAAATAAATAACAAAATAAGTCTTTTAAAAGAGCAGGGTGAAAGGTTCCCTTACCGACTTGGGTATCTTTCAAAACATACACCCTGTGAAAGAGGGAGAATAAAACATTGATGTAAATACTCATAAATGAAATTATATCACACAATGAGTAAAATAATGGGCAGTAAATACACCACTCAAAGGAAATTGTGGCAAATGTAGCATAAATCTTACGGGAATAAAAGTGAGATGAAAAATCCCTTACGAAAACTCAGCAACCTAACGACGCCACTTAAAACTTCCAAAAATGGATTGATGAGATAAAATAGGGTCTCTAATCATATTAAAATAAAATTTACAGAAAGAGGAATATAAAAGAACATCCACCATCATAACAAAGATGATATTAAATGAAGTGACAAAAAGGAGAGTACTTAGAAAGAGAGAGGTTAGATCTCTTACGAAAATTCGGCAGCCTAACGGCGCCACTCAAAACATCCAAAATGGATTTATGAGATATAATAGGGTCTCTCATCATATGAAAATATAAATTACAGTATGAGTAATATAAAAGAACATCCCAATCATAAGAAATATGATCTTAAAAAGAATGACATAAAATAGTGTACTTAAAAAGAAAGAGAGGAGTAGGATCCCTTACCTCGGGTCCGACTTGACTCGATCGTTCCTTAATCTCCTGAATAATAAACCTGAGTTAATTTCTACTTCCTTAAGAACCTTTTTCAAGTTAATTATTCCTTTTATATCACTTATTACTATGTTATAATCATTATTTAATCATTTAAGTTAATAATGTTTGTTTTGTCAATATTTGGTTCTTAAGTCGAAAGTGGACTTCTTACAATTACATGTTGTTCATGTGGTCAAAGGTTCATTATATCCAGTATGATATTCATGATTTTTATATCATATATATCATATATATCCAGAATATACATGTATTTATAATATTACATA
Source organism: Viscum album (assembly GCA_963277665.1). Lineage (NCBI taxonomy): Eukaryota > Viridiplantae > Streptophyta > Magnoliopsida > Santalales > Viscaceae > Viscum > Viscum album. The sequence continues at coordinate 259,197,972 of OY728165.1, read as the reverse complement.
ATCATTTATATATAAGAAATGAAATGCACCGTTCATGGAGACGGTAAGCCGTACGTACGCATGAACGCTACTTTCATTTCTTTTTCATATTAATGGAATTAAAACTAAATGAAAGGTATGTATATTTTAATTAAAGAATTATATTCATCATTTATATGTAACATAAATCATATCTAATAACTTTATGTACATCCTTTATACATCCCACATATGGCATTAACGAATCAAATCACTTTGAGGGGGCGGTAGTCCGCACTTCCTAAAAATGAAATTATCGTGTTTACCCACATTGGAAAACATAAAGGTATGCCACAAAAGAAAAATACAGAAGCTTAATTAAAACATTAACATATTATATATCATATAAAAATATAGTGACATCTTAATGGCCACCTTTGAAGGTGTTATATGAGTGTTGAACAATCATCGTTTCATGAGGCAGAAATTCGCCATCCACGGAAACAGTATGTTCTTTAACCATTAGATGTAGTTGTTTGTAAGTGAAGATCTAATACATATTATAAAAACATACTAGTATATTGAAGATACTGGAGTTGTTACAAAAGAAATGAATAAAAAGAGTTTAGGGGGTTGGAGAAGCAAAATAAAACAAAACAACATTAGAGAAGACATTACCTTAAAATCGGGTAACTCCCTTTGGTTTGAGCTCAAAGGCTTCCTTGGGAAGACTTCTGCCCAATGCGAGGCTTCAAGGAGTAAGATAGGGATGTGGAGAGACAAAATGGGCAGGGGTTGGCCGAGCCAAAGGCTTTGGAAGTGTGGGTAAGGAGGTAGAGGTGGGGGCCTTTTATAAGAGGAGAGGAGGGGCACTCTTGGAAAGTAAAGAAATGTTACTTTATTTGAAAATGATTTTAGAATTTAAAAGGTCCCAAATTGATATAATTATAGGATAAGGTGATAATGGTTCTAAATATACTCACCCAATAGGTTTTGGACATGTGTAGGTTATAGATTTTACATTATCTTTTAATTTTATTTAAATTCTTTATTAATGAGTTAATCGCTGCATCATGATGATGTCATAAATAATTTTATTTATTTAATGTCTAAAAATTATAAAAAAACTATCATGATGTAGGAAATATTTTTATATTTTCAATTACTATTTATAGTCAAAAATCTGACTTGTGTAACCCCATGTAAAAATTGTTTTAGTAAAACAACTCATGTTTGTGTCATTTTCACTTTTACATTAAATAAAAAGTTATTTATGTCATTTCCCAACCAAAGTGGCTCCATGGGGTCCCCAAGTTGACCCATGGATTTTATTGGTCGGAAATGACACATACAATGAGGGTAGGACATGTGTCAAGCTCATCTCATATTATTAAAACATTATTTTTACCTTAAACCACACTAATTACCTCTAATCGTGATTAAAAACTTAATAAGTTACTATTCACCAAAAAATTATTTTAATCCCATTGAACCCAATTTTACTTCTTAATGAAAACCATGTATGTTGGATTTTTGAAATTCAAAACACATAGATGGAAAAATTTCATTTAAACGGAATATCAGTTTTTATAAGTACCACTTAGTGGTTTCACTATTCATCAAAAATTGAAGTTTTTCAGAAAATTACCAAAAATTCATCCTAAGATATATTTGATATTCTGAATTCAAAAATGAAGTCTATTTTAAAAAATTCAAAACATATAAGTTGCATTAATTAATTTAATAATTAATTCCTGTTGTCAGAGCAAATAGCGTGTTTTTATGAAACAATAAGTATCAAAAGATTGAGACTAGTTTAAGTCCAATTTCAAAGTGAAATTAATTCCAATGACCACTATTTGATTAAATGGTAAAAATATATTATAATTTCACTTCAAAACCAATTAAAAAGATAATCTAATAATATAAATAAATTATATTAAAAAGAGGTTTTGAATTAAAATACAACATTTTTCACTATTCATTAAAAATTGAACTTTTTCAGACAAATACCAAAAATTTACACAAAGTAAAGTTTGATGTCCCGATTCTAAAGAAGAATTTTATTTTGTCAAATATAACACATAAAGTTGTCAAAAGTGGATTTAAAAGAGGTTCACCATCAAAAGGCGGTTAATCGACCTTTTAAAGAATATTAGAATGTTTACGCTCAAAATTGGATTCATTCACATTTTTAATCCTCTAACATTTATTGTAAAAAGTAAAAATATTTGACAAACATATATAATAATTTTGTAGTTAGTTCTATTCATCCTCGCCATCACAACAGCTAGGCGTTAACTACCATTTAAAATAATATTATTTTATTATTAGAGTGCAATGTAAGATTCCAAAGAAACTCATTATTGCGTATTGGGTACGCCATCGAGCATAGCATCCCCTTTAATGCTATATTAATATTTTATTCACAAATATGGATAAATGTGAAAATTTCATACTCTTTATTTACCTGGGGTGTTACAAATGACACCATCAAAAGATATAAACTAAACTTTATAATGAAAAAAAAATAAATATATGTTTTCAAACTGATCATCCAATTCATGTCCATAATCATGTAAAAGATTTATAGATCAAGGAGTAATAAATGTCACATTATGTCACAATAAACTATCATGTCCCAACATGATGTACACTCAAAACCATGTTCGTGTCTGTTTCCCAAATGTGTAGAAAGAGCCAAAAATAATGTCCTATGTTCCAAAAACAAACCTATAATTTCAACCAACATTGAGGGTAAAAAATAGTTTTACTAGTATCTAACAAAGATAGCACCATATAAGATGAAATAAACACCATACCTCTAATAGTAGATGGACCTGGTTTAGATTCCACTTTTTAAAATTTTCCAAATAAATCTATCTAGTCATAGACACTTGAACATCCCTGTTATCCTAAGAATAAGACCCACCACCCATGGAATAATCAGTATGGACCGGTGAACCCATGATGAGAGTGGAACCCACCTTACTTACTTGGGGAATCCTTTCCCAGAAACACATTAAATGATGAACCTACCCATGGCGAGGACTAGTTTTAGGAGCCTCTGTATAGTAATATATGTTATGAATAATCTTCCTACAATTATATCAAATAACCGACCCTTGTCTTGACAAATCCCTAGAAATTAGTCCCTATGAAAACTGACCACCTTTATGCATCCTTTTTTGTCCAAAAGAAATTCCATATCTTACAACTGTACCAATTGAATCTCCACCCAAATGTTTCATTCCATTTATCTCTACCTCATCAAAAGATAATTTCTAAACTACCTCCGTAATGGTTAGAAGGGACATGAGAATCAAAATTGACTAAATATCCATCCTCAATCCCAACTCAACCCTATGAGAACTTTGGTACCCATTAGTAAAAATTACCAATTCGAGATACACAAAATCATAAAAATGCATAGAATAATCCAAAAAAATATGCTCTACTTTCTCAAAGGTCATAAACTTTTAGCTCATCGCCAAACACAATGTATTAGGATGAAACTATGGGTGGAATATTTTCATAAAAGATGTATAGGTAAGATCTTCATGCAGATTAGTAAGAACAATGGAGTCCTTCCATCTTATTTCTAATCATTTGAGTGTATACATGGAGAAACACACCATAGATTCTTATAGATTCTTCTAGAAATTGAAGATCCCATCAGTCCCTTCTAGTCACTCTTTAGATTATTATAGTCCTTTATCACCACTAAAGACTTGTGGATGTTTCTTGGTGAATTTTGGGCCTTGATGCACTACTCATTCTGGGTTCCTAACACCCACTTTACCCAACTTATGAATGGAATGGATAACAATTTAAACAAAATAACGGTCCACTAGAGGATTCATCGGTGGAACCATTCTTGTATCTCCTTATCTCGAATGTGGAAGAGACATACTAGAGGAATTTTATAATAAAAACAAGATCATAACCAACTAGTCATGATCAAATTCTAATATCATTAGAGCAACATCAAGAATCCAAAACAATTTTTTAAAATAAAAAACCTTTAAATTAATTATGAATTCTATCAACTACAGACTACTATTTTAAGAAAAAACGTGATCAATTGAATAAAAATTCCATATAGTTCATTTAAATGACCTCAAAACTAAGTATCGAACCTAGTATAAATTCCTTTACATCCATATTAACTCATGTTTAGTTAAGGGAGTGAGCTGGTCAGGACCATTTAGGCAATTACTATCCAAATTTCTGACAGTCCTAACTTCTGCCTACATAAAAAAATAGAACCAAATTCATGAAATGTTAACAATCTTCAGTGTGAGCATCCCTTTTATACCAAACTCTAACAAAATAAGATGAGTCAACTAAACAAGACACTTGATCCAACCCATCATGGTGAGGTTTAACAAAGACAAATGAATAAAGTCAAGAATATATTTGAAAAAGTAATGTCACCATAGTACGATAAGAAAAAAATTACAACCAAATGTATACAACCAATTGAATAAGATAAACAAAAAATGTGAGAATTAAAAATGACCAATACATTCCATGTGACTTATCCTCACCTAAAAACAAACTGATCCAAAGGCTACAAGAATAAGAAAAACTATCATGATACACGATACCATTCCCTTTACCTGGATACTGAAATAAAAATTCAATAATCACCCTATGGAAAAAGTAGGGTTTTATCAAAAATCCTTGAAGGAAACCACCATATACTCTATATGAGGTATAAAATTAGTAATGGTCTTACTATATCTTTAAAAACAAAATATTTTATTTCAAATCACATTTCATAAATTCAAAACCACTTGTAAATCATTTTTCCTTTAGTTAACATAAAAGTTGTTCATAATCATAAATAAAAAATATGACTAGTATAAGTGATAAAGAAGAAAATCATATCCATACACTATATGGTACACTAGTAAACACATGTCCATAAAATCCTATCATTCGAAGATATATGGTACAATCACATATACAAACCAATGAGAAACAATCCATGATAAAAACTTAACATGCGATAAATATCTTTAAATGATAAGGAATTAACCATTCAAGATCTAGCCTGTGGAAAAATATGTACTATACATGTAATGAAAATTATATCTAACCAATATTGAGTCCTAAAAAATACCATTAATATCTCTAAATAGCCCTTAGTACTGCCACAGATACCAAGGATGCCTATGTCTCTTTCCCGATGCACCCATGTTTCTCGATGTGAAAAGATTGTTAATTAAATTTCAAAAATCATACTCACAATTTACAAAACATTATCAATTAAAATACAATCCTATTTGGATTTTGAAAATTAATTTACCAATCAAAACAACCATTCAAGCATTTAGACAAACACTTGGTGTAAAAAATAGTTTTAAAGGAAAACCCATTTAAAAACATGAATCCATCCGAAAAAGTCCTTGAAAATAATTTTTCACTTCAATTAAATACAAAAAATAAAAATATATAATAGAAAAATTATCAATTAAATTAATTAACATTTTTTTATAGAAACTGACATTTGGTTCAAGTAATCACCACACAAAACACCCGCAATGAGAAAAGATAAAGAAGATTTAAGGAACAGAAGATATTGGAACACAACCTAGAATGAACATCTAAAAAAAGTGTTTATATATATAAATTAAATTATTATATATTAATCAATGAGTAATAAAGTATGAGATGTTGAAATTAATCACAATTAAGAAGATCCACATTCTAGGGATAGAATGAACAATATCAATACTGCTTTAATATACCTAAAGAAAGGGTTTGAGGTGCCAAAATTACTTCTTGAGAGCCTCCACAACCTAGCAAGTCATGTTAGGGTTTAATGAGGTGATATGAAATCTAAAATAGTGTATTTATTATTTATAAAATAAAAATTTGGATCTTTAAAACCCACACACAATATTTTCTATGTAAGGATACATAGTTAGAAGTAACTATGTAGCTTAACTTTGAACCTCCCCTTAGATTCTTTTTGGTGTGCATAGTTTGGATGAACAATTACCTTAATCGTGTGCTAACCATATATATTCCCTCTATATTGGTCCATGAATTGGAAGAGGTGTCACATGGTTTGGAAAAACCTTTCTCCCCATCCAATGGCTCCAACGTAGAAACATAATTTCATAGAAAAAAATTATTTTTTCCTTAACCATTATCCAACCGTGCACAACCCCTTGGGACTACATTTTTTTCAAATTTCACCTAAAACAACCCCAAAATAACCCTATGTAATGAATGATCAAAAAATTGGTAATGGAATACGTAAAAAAAGTAATAGGATATTATAGATAAAAATGTATTTCATAATTTATTATGGAGGGCAAAATAATTATTTCATATTTTATGTTTCCTTTTGATACATCATGAAACTAGTATTCCAAATAATGTAGACCCCATGATCTTTGGTGTGTTAATTATTTGATATTTATGTTTAAAAATCATGTAAAAATATTTTCAAAATTCATATATCTCTATAATATCTCCTTAGTCGAGTTCACATATAAATTTTTTTACCAAACATAGATTCATATAAATCCCTTAAAGGCCCTTTATGGAAGTCTATGTCGATCAAATATATTCTGGTTAGTGGTAGGGAATTATGCTATTTTTTTAAAAAAAATAATTTTAGAGATTTTTGATCATATTCAGTTGATTAGGGATATATTAAAGACTTCCAAGAAAATGAACCATTTGTGTGAAATGATGTGTCCATATCCTTCATATTTTAAGGTGGGTGACTGGTTTTTCTTAAATGCATCACCTCGATTTATATACCATCATACTCATTGTTGGGGGAAGTTGGAACATGGATATATGGGAACCTTTATTTTTTGAATTGTGTTAGTAAATTTCCTTTTCAATTAGAGATTCATCATAGCAAACATGTTATACATGAAGTGTTTCATATATAACAACTCAAGGGATACCACCCCAATCCTTATCATGTGGTGCACATTGATGATATCAAGTTATAACATAATGTGTTGTTTGAGGAACACAATTTATTTAGAATATAACATAGAAAAAAGATACTTTTGGGAATAAAATACCATGGGTACACATACTATGGTGAAAAATTTTATTCAGAAGGATACATAGGAGTATATGTTTGATACATGGGAAAATTTCTAGGGTTCCCTATACATTGGCCTATAGAAGTGTATCAAGGATTATACCCTATTTTTTTTGGAGTTTTTAAGACACCACATATTTTTAGGATCATTTTTATTTAATTTTCACTGAAGGTTGTGTAGGTTAATGAATTATGAATTTTTAAGGGATTAGTGGGGGACCAAGGATCCATTTTCAAGATATGGGTAGGGTGTTAGAACCACATTTATTTTGTAATATGACACATGGTATATAATTTACTAGTATATGGTACCTATTGGGAGTAGGCAGTGAGGATGTAGTCTCTTGAGGGCCACTCTATGGCCAATAACCCTAGAATGGGTACCTAGTGGGTACCGAGTACCCTATGTCTACCATATGAGAATATGTGGTTTTCAAAAATTGTTAATTAATTTTAAAATTTATTAAATGATACCAGGTATGATTTTCCTCCGTATAATAGATTATGTCACTCTATCTATTTTTACATTTTCTACATCTATGAGTGTTTAATCCTCCTTGATTATTGTTAAATATTCAATTCAATCTTCGTGTTGGGTCCCCGTTGGTAAAACGACCATTCATATTAATTTTATTATAGTATTCTCTTGGTGTACTGTCATTTTTCACTGATTACACCTGAATTAATTAATTAATCTATATTTCGAATTTATACCATTTCATGTCAAAATATCATCTGGATTAATTCAATAGGAAGTCAGTTATGCTGACAAGGTAGGTTTTCCCTAACCATTCCTAATGGCTAATTTTTTTATGTGACATGTGACATGTGTTCTCTCCTTCTATAAGTAACTTACCAAAAATTTTTCTGAATTATTTTTCCCTTATCCCATATGATTAGGATATGGACGCTTAGGTTAATGACAATACCTTTGAGTGTTTTCCTTGAATTCATGGTCATCGATGTACATGTGACTGAATTAATGTTTATTGAACCATGTACTTGAAATCCAATGTGGTGTCATTTGGGTGAATTTATGGTATAGTAGACCAATTTTTGGTTTCATTAGCCTAATTTTTATAGTATTTGATTACATTACCTAGTAATGTATGAGGATATATTCTTAGTGATAATATGGGTATCTATATAAATACTTTGATTTTTTTATCTTGTACAAGAAATGTGTTTTCCTCCCATTTTGGTTCTGAAGTTGGGTTGGTTGAGACTCAATCCCATACTATGTAAATCAATTAGGAAAGTGATTTCCAACCTAATTTACATTTTATGGGTTTCATATTCCATTCCCACCTCATATAAATGTTTTATAATGCTTTGATATTATTTTGTATATGATGATATGGTAGGTTTTATGATATGTGATCTTTGTGTTGTTATTATGTGAAATGAGATTCTAATTGATTATAGATAATTCATGTATGGTAGGTTTTTCTCAACAACTAATGTAATTCCAAGGGAATAGAATGAAATTCCCACTTATGATACTTATGGTATAGGAATACATACATATTCTGGTATTTTTATGCATTGTGTGGGACATACTTCCCATTAACCTTTTTATGCTTATAATGAGAGATGTTATTCCCATAAGAGATATATTGATGTTGTGGGATGTAATTCCCAACATTATTAATATTGATATAGATATTGGATGATGTTAATACTTTTATATTATGCAATGGGGTTATGGATACTTCTTACTCATGGGATTAAGTTAATGGCCATGTAAATTAAGCCTTTTTATTAATGTTTTAACTGAAATGGGAAGATCTCTTGCATGTTATTTCTCATATATGTTACACATTATTATAAAATAATCCAATATAGATTCCATTCCCTCTGATATGACCTGGATAGTGGGAAATAATTGCAACTTGTTGGATAATTCTATGATGGAATGATATTCCTATTATAGATGACTTGGGATGTGATGCCTAGTCGATATTACATGTGATTTGTTCTAAGACACTCTAACCTAATCTAAAGTGGTTTTTTTCACCCTAGAGTGGTTTTTTCAGAGAATATAACTAGGAAATATTTATTGTCGCTATAATTTTATGATGTTTACTAATAAAAATTTCACATTTTACAAGAACCTATATTTATTTTTTTAGAGATATTATTGGTTGTGTCTTACTGAGTTTTGATCTAACCAAGACTCGGCTCCCTGGTACGAGAGTGTAGTCATAGGTAGTGGAAGGGGACTAACAGTTTATTTTTGAGTGGGTGGAGCCAATATGATGTTTTGGGAATTGATTAGGTAGGAACATTGGAACTGATTTTCTTGTAGTCTCCATAATTTTGTTTATTTTGGACATCCTATAAATGGTTAGTCAATCAGTGACCTTACTTTTGATTTTTTTTTCTATGTGAAATTGTATCACACAACATATTTTATAGCATGTGAGTAGTTATTTTTATACTATTAGAGTTTATCAATAATTTCTACCTTTTTATTACCGTTATATTGTGTTTATTGGTTATATATATAGCCTCCACTATGTTAAACAAATAGCGTATGGTGACCTCTACATTGGTTGGTATCCTCTAGTGTATATAGATATATTCTTGAGTGTATGTATCTCTCTAGTTTACTAATGTTCATGGTGAATTGAGTTGGGGACTCTATAGTAGAATTTCCCAAAATACCATATCATTTAAATCCCCATGGCCTATGGTCACCATATAATCTTCATTATCTCCCAAATCTATACTTAACCAACAAACATAACCAAGAACGATATATGACCCACCTAAAACTATTAGAATTACTAATCCTACATACACACTGAGATTTATATATAAGGTGCAAGAAACAAATGTCCAATATGATTCCATAAAAGATTCTATAAAATTACTTTTTTTAAAAATCAATATACACTTGTGTGAAATGAAATAATTAAAAATACTAATTGGTATCATTTAAGGAAAAAATAACATTAACATCCAAGATTTTTCCCCTATAAAAATAAAAAAAACATTTATAATAAAAAAATTGTTTTGATAAACCCATATGAAAACTTTACATTAAATAAGAAATAAAGTGAACTTATTCTATGGAAATTATTATAAATCAAAACCATAATTTACACCATTATTTTTTTTAAACATTTGATACATATCATGGATTTAATTAAAGAAAAAAGTTATAAAAAATCATTTAAGATATAAGGGTATGGATAAACACATGTAATGATATACAAAATCAATAATTTAGGGGGGAAATAACACTATAAAGTGAATATGTGTAATATTCATCATATAAAAGGTTTGTAAAAAAGGGAACCCACTCAAAAACATTTAATTAATTAATAACATAATGTAATCTCTAAAGTAATAATAAATTATATAAAATTAAAATAATACACACCCATTCATATTAAACATGGGTATATAATTAAAGGATAATAAAGGTAAATCAAAACTTGTTTGACATATAGGAAATAATTACAACCATAAAAACAGATCTACCAAGGAAAAAAAATATAAATACATAAAATGAATAAGTAATATATGTACCTTACACCTTTAATGAAACTACACCTATATTCATAACATTATGCTTGATGATGATCCCTTAAAGACACCTAAATTACTCCCTATTCCATGGTGCATCCATGGGTTAGGCTAAATCACCAAATCCTTGGGTAGGATTCCTCCTCACAACCATGATAAGTTAGTATCTATCAATATTCAGGTAAGGATAAAGATAGAGATATTATTTCATGGGAGAATTTTAAGTTAGAATTGAACTGAAAATAAGAAACCATCCCTAAAGTATAACCCACCATACTTATGTCATTGACTATCCTTTATGAATTAACTCATACATGAATGAACGATCTAAATGAAAAATTTTGTTTCAACTCTTATAAATCCTTATAAAAATTCATTTATCATGTAAATTAGAATTTTGTTTCTCTTAACCATTTAATGAATGAATTAAGTGAAAAACAAATTTATGTTATCATTTAATATTTGGCGACCTAATAAAATCATATCCTTTCCAAATGGATAGTAGTATATGATTCATGAAAAAGGAAGTAGAATATTATCACTATAATATACCATAAGACATTCCGATAATATGGAATATGATATACCTAAAAAATATTAATTTTTTACAATACAACATGAATATATCATACACTATGTTATAGGTATTTATGGAATATCTCTTTAAAAATTAAACTTATTGTAAATCCTCATCCACATAGTTATATTTCACTTTATTTTATATCACATAAAAACCATATAAAATAATATTCAAAACCTATTTGAAAAAATAATTTTTTTTAAAATAAACCATTATCTTCCCCATGTATTATATCATATGTAATACCTTATGAATGTCCATCAAAAAATCCTTTTAGTTGAACTCTAAAATAGATTTTAGTGCATCTCTATGAGATTCATATAACTCAATCCCTATTCCATCAACCACAAAGTGTAACCCCATAAATAATTATAATAATGGAAAAAAATATTAATTATGAAATTTCTACAGATAAGAAAGTAAATTCATATGCACAACATCAGGGATAATCAAGCAATAATTGTATCTATCAGGATCTCCATTAAACACATGTTTTGTTATACATGTTTCTACAAACAGTATAATATTCATTTATTCATAATCATATAATCTATTTGTATAATTCATCGAGTATCTATAAGACATATATTATAGTGAACATGTTGTTCCAACTGATATGTTCATGATTCTATGAGTATAGAATGACTAGTTCAATTAATATATCACATTTCATTCATCTTAGTAGATAATAAAATCATATTTTCTTTTCAAAAATAGATAGGAACATCAGTTATGTCATAGCTAGTTATGTGAGTACACTACAATACTCTATCTAAATCAATGGTATATATGTCATAATCATCATATAAGAGGAAAAATACCATCATGATTAATATATAAAAAATTAAATGATAAGAACCATATGCAATATCCCCATTATTAGCTAAGCCTCAATGTTTGTGTGATAAAGGTATCATAATGTGATGTTTATCATGTTATATAACCCTATAACCTCAATACTGGGGAATGAATATGAAAAATACCCCATTATTATACTAAATACATATTATATAACACTCCATGTTGTATACTGGGTGGGTCATTTATTATAGAAAACTCTTTTTATTCCTCAAGAGCATATTCTGTATCTCTATATGAAATCTAACTCTTACTAACCATATGGTTTTACCTATACAAATTACACTCCATGAAAAACATCTATTATTATAAATCAATTTTTTAAATGTTAATTATCATTTCACACCATTAGATTAATGCAGTCGATGTGAATGAATGATAAAGTGGAGACAATGATTTTTATAGAATGAAAAAATTTATATTCTTGAAATATTTTATTAGAAGTTAACAAAACCATACATAATATATTGTATCATATATTAAATATGATATAATTTTACATTATCCTTTTTCTTACTGAACTTTTATCTTTTTTCTTAAACCTATTACATCTCTATGTAATTCCTACAACTTAATTATATGACAAACCTGATAAAACCCTACCATTAAACTGTTTGGTTAATAACATTTATGAAGAAATATATGTTTAGCGATGGTGAAATATAGGAATAAAATTACAAAATATTAACCTCCTTCAGTAAAATTTGAAACTCTAAATATTCACAATATAAAATGTTATCTTGTTAATGAATTTTATTGTCTACATAAAACATCTTTTTTTGATCTTCAACATTTCTAAAATATTTTCCACCATATTTTTCACTCAAATTTATATCCACTTTGTACATTATCTATAATAATCTTTTTTTTACTTTGAATATCTCTCATCTTAAAAATGAGGTTATCTAAGCATTACCAAAAGAAATATTTCACCAATTAGATGAAAATTAAATAAATTTTATAATACTACATGGAAAAGTCCTATAAAGGCTTAGTTCCATTGAAAAATAGACACATAATAATCTAATTTCATGAATTATATTCGATATCTTCCAAATAAAATTTATCAAATAGTACACTTTTTAGTCGTACCCTAACAAAAATATTTCTTCATATCCTGGGTAAATGAAAAATAATAAATATTGATATTACATGATCCATAAGGGTAAAAATGTGAGATATCATTCAATTATCATAGGTATAAATAACATGAGTCTTAACTTCCTATTACTGATTTTTAGGTATTCCTTGAATCTCTTTTTTTATCATGTTTTGGTTGGGGTTCATCTCCAATCGTTTCAGGTGGAAATTTTTTTTTTTTTAAATTTTTAAGTTGTGTGTTGTTATCACACCATTTTCTAAATCTAAACACCCTCCTAGTGAAATCCATGAAACCCAAGAAGTGGTGTTTTTAGGGTTATCCCACGATTTGAAAAACCATTTTCCCACCTAGTATAAACCATGAACCCCAATCTGGGGCACATGATTAGGATGGAAGGTCGGTATAACTGTGTGGCCCTTCACAACTAATCATCCATTGAGTAATTTTAATATTGAAAAATTATTTTAAAATTCATTGAACCTCAAATCAACCCTAAATCAAGGTATATTAAAATACTATGTATTGGATGCTCTCAAGAACGCTTTTTGTCTCCTCCAAACCCATTCCTATGTGTATTAAATCATGGATTATCTTGTTCAATCCCTCACCATTTATTTTTTCTCCTCCCATTCATTCTTTTATTCTCCCTATTTATTTCTTCTATATGGTTTCTAGATCATCACGTGTTTGATTGATCTATACTTCATTATTTTTAATCATTAATCTAAATTGTATTTATAGATCTTTTTTCCATTGTTCGTTGTTGGTAAATCCTACCATGGGTGTTGAGTTTTCATACCATGAAAAAGGATGGTGGTTCGGTATAAGATTGGAAAACTGATTAAATAATGAATTGCATGATTTGATTAAAATTGATTTCAATTAAATTATTAAAACTAAATTCGATGAAGAAAAGAATTGGAAGTTTATTTGGTATGTATTTTTGCAGACCCCCCCCCCCAAATATAATGAAATTGGAATTTTGGGTGAAATTTGAAATTGCTGGGATATTTGAATAGATTTGAGAATTGGTTCTGTGAAAAATGGATTAAATCTAATTTATAAAAACCCATGATTGTTTTCATTTTTAAATTTCATGAATTATTGAAAACCCATGTTATAGTTCTGAAGGTGAATTATAAATTTGAAAAGGGAATATTGAAAATTTTAAATTGTGATTGATGATTCATTTGAAGTGAAATTATTTTCCTATTCTTCTATAGATTTATTAAGTACATGCATACTTGGGTAGTCGATCGATGATTTGGGATAAGAATTCTAGGATGAAAATTCGTTAGAAGTGGACTGGTGATGTCAACTCTAACCAAAATTTAGTTAGGTATACCATATTTTTGATGGAACATTGATGAATCATATTAGAAATGAACCTGATAGATGTGTGTACACATATTCCATGATCACTGATATGAGAGTGTGTAGATCCTATAACTAGAAACCATCTTACCATAGGGAATATGACCAGTATGCTTATTGTGTCTATTTTGATTATAAATTCCATTGATTTTGAAACTTCTTTACAAATTTTTAGTGATTTATATAAACTGTTTATATAAAATGTTGACATAATATATATTTTTAAATTGTTTTCATCATTTAAAATAAAAGCATGTTTTTTTTCAAATATGAAATTGTATCCCCAAGCTTTGTTTTACATAAAATAGAAATCATTATTTAGTTTATTATTATGGAAACTAATTATGGAACACTTTGTGAGACTCTACTGTGATTTTATCTCAAAACCTACCGTTTCCATCAAGTGTTTGTAGATTTTTTCTACCAAGTTCGAGAAAAGGGAAAGTTCCAATTAGAGGAGGTTGATGTTCTTGAGCCCATGGGGATTGGAGGGATGTTTCTATTAAGATTAGGAATTATCTTGACTAATTTTTAGATCTTTGATGATGTATTGTTTTGGGTTTTGATATACATATTTGGTTTTTTGTACTTTATACCTAATGAGTTTTGAAAATACTATTATGTATATGTTATCTTTTTTTATTTTTTGAGAAAATTCATTTATTCATTTATTATTGTATGATTCCATGTGATAGTTTCCAACCCGTGGGGATCAGGAATTCCCTTCGGTCCATATCATCTCTAGATTAGGTATCAGGGTACTAGGTTATCGGGGTTGGTTCGTGAAAAAAGTTTTATCAATACTAATGGTTGTTCATTTCTACTTTAGGTGAGTATGAATTTTCAGATCTTATCACGACATAGGAGGTAGTTTAGAGTGAGTGTCTAGACATCTCTAATCGCAATGTGCCATAATTCACCATGGGTGTTTTGGGAAAGTTATCTTGAAAAATAATTCTAGTATTTTCCCTATATTATATTTGGATAGGTTGAACAAAAAATTTTGATATATTATATGATGGGATTAATTTACCTGACTCTCTTGTAGACTTGTTGATCTGAGTAACATTATGATGCCTTCAATGATGCTTTTTGATGTTGTGAAACATCATTCCTTTTAGAAGACATGTGAATTGGATCTTATAGGAATCTATTGATGAACTATAATTAGTTCATCCTACATGGAACAATGTTTTGTTTGATATTTTTGACTTTGTTGTCTAAGTTTTGAGAGAAGCACCTTCATGCATTCCCATTCAGGATCTAGCTATGGAAACTCAAAGGGATGAATTTTGGAGTTATTCTCAAGAGTTAATTTATAAAAACCCACATGATTTCCAAGGATATAATGATCCTCAAGAGGATGAGGGGTGTTTGAGGAATATATATATTCTATTTTATTTCTTGTAAACTCCTGAAGTTATGAAGGTAAAGTGTGATACCTTTTTCCTAGAGGAACTTAGTAGGAGGTGGTGGGACACGATGGTGATTTAAAAATAAACATGAGGGTTTAAAGTTGAAGGAAATTAAAGTTATTTTCATTGACTATTTCTATCCAGAGTCTATTATGGTGGCTAAGCCTATGGATTTTTTCAATCTCAAGTAGGATGATAGGACCGATAATGAGTGTGCAAATCAATTCTCTAATATTGTACAGTTTGAAAATAATATTTTATTGAATGAGAAGATGAAGACTCGATGGTTTGACATGTGAAATTGATCTGATAGTCATTCCCATGTTTCATTTATAAATATCTCTTCTTATGATGACATGCTAAATAGGTCATTTGTGGTTGAACATGATAAGCTGGTATGTTAGGTTTGAAAAAAGTTTCTTTTTCTCAAATTTCAAATTATGTGAGTTAATATAAAGGAACAGTAAATCATGATGAGTCTCATGGTGTTTATTGAAAGTTGTGTTCTTCCAGAGCTCATAAATTGTATGGAAGAGGCCCTTTGACATGCTTTTTTTTGTGGAAAGCCCTAGAATTAGAAATAGATTTTCACAGATTCATCCATGATTTTAATCTCTTACATATGTTTAGGGAAAATATATAAATTGTGTTATATATTATTATATTATAAAAGTGGTATGGGCTCATTATCACCAGAAATTACTATGGGGAAATCAAATTCGTTATGATCTAAGGGGTTCTAGCCATAGTCATCTCAAACAAAGATTCTTCACACTGTGGAAGAGTCTCCATTGGAAACTGATATGGTTCTAGTGCCTATGAAAGGTATCATTACTATAGATTAAACATTAGTAAATGATTTATTTGATACTAGTTCATCTCATTCATTTAAATCAAATTATATTTTTAACTTTTATAATCTTGACATGGAGATCATTTCATAATTGATGGATATTACTACATCCTCATAATGAAGAGAGGGTAGGGACTTATTTGTCCTACTTGTGTAATTTATTTATTATATATTTATCTTATATAGGATTTTTTGGTTCTAAACATAAAATCTCTGAATGTATTTTTTGGGATAGATTGCCTCATTGAAAATAAATCACGGATTGACTATTATCTTTGACAATTCACTTTTACCATGATTGATGGGATGTTCCATGCATTTCAGGGAGAATGGGACCCAAGGTTGAGTAGATCCATATCTTTTTTTCCATAGTAGGGGAAATAATATCACTTTTTTATTTTGACATGCAGTCTGAATATTTGAGTGATAACCTCCCTCTAGTTATTGTTCAGTTCCCTAAAATGTTTCCTTCTAACATATATAGGTTTCCACTAGTAATATTGGTTTAATTTTTTATTGGTTTAGTTTTTGGTAACAAAATAATGTCTATTACTTCATACATCATGGAACCAGCTGAAATTTAAGAGTTGTAGACTTGGTTGTATGATATTTTTGGGAAATTATTTATAATTCTGAGTGTCACCTTAGGTGGAACCTGTTCTCTATACTAAGAAAACTGGTGGAACACTCTTCCTTTGTGATGATTACTAGAAACAAATAAACTCATAGTAATTAACATGTATCAATTTCCTTGGATTGATGCTCTATTTGACTAGTTGAAAGGGGTGAAGTGGTTATCAATGATTTATCTTTGATTTGGTTATCAACAGTTAATAATAAAAGATTTTGACATACAGAAAACCAATTTTTAGAGTGGGTATAGCCATTGTGAGTACCTTTTCATGAAAGTTGTTTGAAATAATGGTCCTAAAATCTCTATGGGTTTTATTAATAGGATTGTACAAGATTATATTGATACTATCATGGTGGTATTTGTGGATGACATCTTATTTTACTCTATGTCTGAGGAGGATCATGGTCATCATCTGGGAGTAGTTCTAGAATTGTTGAGAAAACAAAGACGTTATGCCAATCTATCAAAATGTGAATTCAGGATTTGGGATGTTCAATTCTTTGGACACATGGTATTGGAACATAATAACTTATTTTAACCTAAAAAGGTGAAATATATTAGGAAATGAGAGAATCTGATTAATTTTTGTGAGATTCAGACCTTCTTGGGTTTAATAGGATATTATCATTGGTTCATAAAGAATTGTTAAAAAATACTTTCTCTGATGATTGATCTAACATGAAATTGAGTAAATTTTTCTATGATGATAAATTCCATAGATATTTGGTTGACCTAAAATATATTTTTACTTTTTCACAGGTTTTGAATCTTTTAGAGGTCGAGAAGGGCTATGTGGACTTTTTTATGCATTAGGTTTGGGATTAGGATGCACACTTATGAAGGGTGATCACATGGAAACCTATGGATCTTGGAATATTATTATACACAAGAAGAATTATCTGACCCATAACCTTGAACTGGCAGCTATGATAAATTCATATAAGATTTAGCAACAATAAAGTTATACGGAAAGCTTCCCCATGAATTATGACCAGAAGATATTGACTTATATCCTATCATAAAAATATTCGAGTCAATTCCAAAGGTGTTGGGTAGTGTAGTTGTATCCTTTTTATTTCAAAACCACTTATACCCTATAGAAAGGAAACGTCTTCACTGATGCTTTGAACATGAAACATTCAGACCATATCACAAACGAATCATCTGAAGAGTTGAACTTAGTGGATTACTTTTAAACATTGGATAAAAGAGTTATGGAATTAGGGTTTTAGGTTTTCCTGGATAGTGTTCAATTGACATCCACTATTCTTAAGATGATTCTCCATGAAAAGAATCTTGGTGATGAATTTTGAGACATCAGATACTCTCTTTGCGGTGGGTAGAAAATTTCTGAGTGGTCATTCTCTATGAAGGGTATTCAATGTATTCAGAATCAGTTTCTTATGATGTTATTTAAGAAGAAATATCTGATTGTAGATTTCAATAATTCACAAGTTGCTATGAACCCAAGAATAAAAATTTTATTTTATGAAAGGTGATGAAAAATCTAGTGGCCAGTTATGACATGTGACATTGCTTATTTTTCTATCATATTTATACTTTCCAACATGTCAATGAAGAGCACCGAATACCTTTAGTTTCTCTTCAGCAACTTCCAATTCCGAATTAGGAGTGGTATTATATCTCTATGGACTTTGTTTTTGGGTTTCCAATTACCTAGAAAAAGAATAATGTGATATGGGTTGTGTTCGATCGGCTGACAACATCGGCTCACATTATACCCATTCATGAATCAACCAAAGTTGATTAGTTGGGAAATAACATTTTTAAATAGATTGCTTGTTTTCAAAAAGTACCATCTAATATTTTATCTAATAGTGATACTGCTTTTAATTTCAACTTTTGGAGAGGCCTCCAAGAGGCACTAGGATCTCACGTTCATTTGAGTATGGAATACAATCCACTCATGGATTGATGGATAGAGTGGAATATATAAATATATATTCTTGATGATATTCATCAGTCTTGCATCCATAATTTTAATGGTGTTTGGGATAACTATTTGGGAATGGTTGAGTACCCTTATAACAATAGTTATTAGTTCGAAATCTAAATGGGTCTTTTTGAGGTCTTGTATGGTTGGCCTTGTAAATCAGTGTTAACTTGGTTAGTGATCAGTGAAATTTACATGGTTAGACTGTGCATTGTTAAACAGAAGACAACAAATATCTAGATGATTCTTTAGAGAATTTTTAATACACAAAGTAGGTATAAATCATAAGCGGTTCTTCATCGTATATTTTTGGTTTTCATGGTTTGTGACTAGTTTTCCAGGAAATCATTACCTCATTTAGGTCATTGATGTCTTAAGAGGAAAGAGAATCTTGATCCGCATTTTTTGGACCTTTTGAGGTTGATGATAAGGTGGGTAAAGTGGCTTTCCATTTAGCACAATTTCCACAATTGATTTTGATACATAACATGTTCCATATATTATAGCTAAAGAAATATCTTTCTAATCCATCTCTTGTTTTGTGAAAAAATGATATTGATTTTGAGCCTGATTTATTTGAAACTGAGCATTTATCCAGGATAGTGATTCCAAGAAAATAGTATTTAGTGGAAATATGATACTTTGATCTTTGTGCAATGGGTGTATAGTTTTGATTCATGTAAGATGTGGGATAGGCACTAATGAGAGAGTAGTGGAATCATATTTTTCATATGGAATCCCCTTGACCAGATTTCTGGGGAAATAATGATTCTATGGTGGGGAGGTTATATCATATTGTAACTAATTTTCAGGTAATTCTTGACCCTCCTTTTTTATCATGTTTTGGTTGGGGTTCATCGCAGGTTGTTTTGGATTGAAAGATGAATTTTTTTGAAATTTCTCAATTATACACAGTTGGCATACATTTTTTCGAAATTGTGCACCCATCCAGTGCCAAATTTGTAACCTCAAGTACGGTGGTTTCTTATAGTTGGAGCATGGTTTGGAAAATAATGTTCCCTTCTATTTTAAATGATATAACTCAGTAGAGGGTATCACAGTTAGGGAGTACGGTTTTTCTAACAGTGAAACTAAACCTTGTTAATAGTGCATGTAATACTTTTAATACCATAATATTATATTAAAATTATCTAAACCCCCATTTGAACCCCCACTCAACCCTAACTCATGGTATACCAAAATAATTAGACATTAAAGCTCTTAATAACCCTTTTTGGTTTATCCAAACCCTTTCCTAGGTGGATTATATTATGGTACATCTCATTCAATCCCTCTAGAGTAAGTGTTTCTCCTCCCAGTTGTTCTCTTCTGCTCCCTCTTTCATTCCTCCATATGGTTTTTTAGATCATAAAATGTTTGATGGATAAAAAATATATTGTTTGGAATAATTAATAGATGTCTGATATTTAAATCTTTGTTTGTCAAATTTTGTCAATAGTAAATCTCGTTATGGGTGTTGAGTTTTGATATCATGATAAAGTATGGTGGATTCATATAATATTAGAAACATGATTAAAATGTAAGATTTTTTATTTGACATAAATTTATTTCAATTGAATTATAAAAACCCAATTTTATGGGAATTGGAAATGAAAATTAATTTTGTATAGATTTTAGGGAAACCCATTATTCCAATGGAATTAGAATTTTGGAATTGATTTGGGAAATGATTTGGAGAAAAATAGCTTAAATTTAATTTATAAAAACCTATGCCAATTTTCATTTTTAAAAGTAATGATTTGATGAAAACTTAGTTTTTTGTTTGGAAAGTTAATTTGAATTTTGGAAAAAGGAAAATATGGAATTTTAAACTATGAATGATGATTTAATTGGAGTGAAATTATTTCCACGTTTTTTACTGATTGATTAAGCATATGAAAACCTAGTAGTTAACTACTTGTTTGGGATAAGCATGATAGGATAGTAATTCCCTAGAAATATACTAAAGGTGAAAACTCCAAAAAAATATTTGATGGAAGATCAAATTCTAGATGGAATGTTGATGAGTCATATTGAGCCTGATCCTGATGGATGTGTCTAAACACAGGCCAGGATCACTAAAATGAGAGTGTGATGATCCTATAACTAGATACTAGCATACCATAGTGAAGATGACCATGGTTCTTATTGTGTATAATTTGATTATAATTTCCATTGATTTTGAAAATAATACACACTCCTAGTGATTTATGTAAACTATTTTATGTAAAAGGTTCACTTAATCCATTATTTAAAATAGTTTCAATCATTTAAAATGAAAGAATGTTTTTAATATGAAATTGTAACCCCATGCCTTGTTTTATTTAAAATTGAAAAAATGATTTGTATTATTATCATGTAGTCTTATTATATAACACATAGTGAGACCCTACTTGTCCTTTTATCTCACACCCTTCCTTTTCTTTTGGGAATATTTTGATTTTTTATTCCATGTCTGATCAAAGGGAAAGTTAATATTGGAGGAGGTGGATGTTATTGATACATTGGGGTTGGAGGGACGTTTCCTATAGGACATTGAGTTAATTTTTTAGGCTATTATTTACTTATGATTGAATTTTTTTGGTTTTCATATACCTATTTGGTTTCTCAAACTTTCTCAATGGCTAGTTTTGAGCATACTGATACGTATTTATGATCTTCCATTGTTTGTGGGGAAAATTCATTACCTATTTATTATTGTATGATACCAGGTACTAGTAAACAACCCATTATGATTGGGAATTCTCTTTAGGCCATGTTAATTCCATATTGGGATTCAAGGTACCAGGGTGTCCAGGTTGGTTCATGACATAACCATAAAGACATGAGAATATGAGATTAACATTTGAAAATCATACCCAATAATTCAAAAATAAAAAACATAGAACAAACCTTTAGAAGGTTATATGAAATGGATCATAGAATAATCAAAGATCATGATCCATAAGAACATATTATATGAAAAAGAAATTATCAAAGAGAGTGGAATAAAGAATATGGCATAATCATAATCATAATCATATAAGTATTTGTTCATGGTTTCCTACCAATACATTAATCACATATTGGGCATGTTCTAACCACCTATATACCCTTTTTGGTATTGGGATAAACTCTTATCTACCCTATTTTAGGTTTGGGATAACCTATCATGCACACTTTTATCACAAAAACATCAAGAATTACCCACTATCTTGGATATCTATTACAAACATACCTATCAACTAAACATAATCCATTATTTTTTATGTCATAATATCATGAAAATGTTTATCATTTTATCATAGATTAACTTGTGAAGAAGAAAATGGGTTTCATCAATGTTTCATCATCATAATCATAAAACATCAAAAAAATTAATAAATATGGTATCATCATATCATATCACCAGTGAATTGCAAGTAACATCATTAAATGTTTTCATAGGTGAAAATACCTTTAGAATACCACTGCAACATTTCTTGAGTAAAATTACATTTTTATTTTAATAAAACATATTTAGAATCTAAAATTTTAAAAAAAATTATGAAAAAAATTATTTGAATAGAACCATGGAAACATATTAATGAATCTTCAATACAAAATTTAGTCATGGTGGTAGGAAAATTAATTCATGCAGTATGTGTTAGAAGACCTTTTCATTCACTCCATTGGTAAAATGTAATTCCTTCAGAAAATAATAAGATGATTAATCTATATTTATATATATAATGTAAAACATGGGTAAATTGACATTAATAAATCATTATAGAATATAATAAACTTTCATTAAAACATTTTAATGAAAATTATTACATGAAATTGAAATAATCCTAGCCAAATAAATAAATAAAGTCAGTTTTCCATAAAATAGTATTTTAGACTTTAGAGTAATTTGAGAGATAAAAAGAAATAGAAAATATTTAAAATATAGAAATAATAAAATTAGAATAAAATAATTAATATTTTTTTGAGATTTAAAATATAATTTCGTCATTCCAATTTTATGAATAAACAATCCCCATAAAAAGTGAGACTATAACTTAAAACTCTTACCACTTTGGTACATTATGAATTACAATACCCATAAAATAAATAAAATCAAATTAAACATTAAATACAGTGAATATAAATATATTCATGATGTATCACATAAAAGGTGTCGTTTATACACAAAATGAACGAAAAATGTGGTGAATATTTCATATGTTTCATAGAAATAAAATTTAGATGAGAAACTCTTACATCAAGTGAGACATACTTTATAAGTTGTTTTAACATCATATATAATAAATTTAAATTTATTACAATTTTATTAAATAACCATATGCATACTTATAATACCGTATATGGTTTAAATATTAAATATTATAATACATTTATTAATAATATTTCAATGTCATCAGCATTTCATGGGTCAACTACTTCATTGTTTCTGTATGATTTAGAATGGATGTTAGGATACTTTCATCTTGATCATGGTTTTAAAAATATGTATAATATGAATAATTTAATTTGAATTTTATTTATCCACTATATACATATTTATAACTATGTATATAATTTAGTGATAAAAATGAATAACATCACTTGTGGAGATGTTAGTTTATACGTATGCATGAGTGATATTTATACTTTTTGATGGATGTAATAAATGATTGGTAAAAAATAATAAACCTTTAAAAAACCATAATTATATCATTAATATAATATATATTCATTAAATTATTCATTATGACCATCCATGTAAGGGGCTATGGAAATTGAATCACATCACTTCATGGAGGTCGTAGTCCACACGTACACACACACGCAATACTTTTACTTCCCTATTGAAGGAATGTATGTTTCTAATGGTCGACCCCCATTCATAATAAAATATAAATATATTTTTATTATACAAGATTCATTATTTTAGGATGAATGCAATTGATTTACATTAATTATTATAAAAAACTAATCTTTTATTGAGTCAGATAAGATGATTTCCTCTTTTTTGAGAGACCTCTATTGGCTTACACATTTAGACTTATTAGAATGAATTCTAGAAACAAAAGAATATAAATAGTGAAGTGAAGTAATTGATAAAATTTTTTGGATGGTATTGTTTGATCTGTATGTATAAAATTATATAAAATAGGGATGATATTAGGTTCCCATTTATAAGTAATAGGGGAAACATGGGTAATTACTTAATAGATTTAAATAAAACAAATTCACCTTTTTATAAAATTTGAACCCAATTGATAAGAAATAAAAGGTAGGATAAAATAATTCTATAAAATCTTCATCCAATAATAATTTGAAAATTTTAAGTGGCACTTTTTAACTTTATCTCAGTGTTTACCCCATGTAAATGCATTTTAACCCTAGTCGTGGTAACAGATTTTTTGTTTTTTACTATTCCTGATAAAAAATAAATGTTTTATCATTAAAAAATTAGGGAATCATTATTAAAAATATAATTAATCTTATCAAGTTCAATTTCTATAAGTGATATAAATTAATTTTAAAATAAAGCACACCAAATGTAACAAAAACCAATTTTAGAAAAATGATTTTGAAAGCATAAGAATGAGTTTTACTTAATTAATTTCCTTATAAAAACAACTAGATAAATATTAAAATATTTCAGTTAGTATTTATTCCATAAATTTATTCAATAGGGATTTATTTAATCTATCAATATAAAAACATATTGTACACATAAAAAGTGTTTTATGAGAAAATAACTGTTTTACCATCAAATGATATTATCTTCATTCTCAAACATTAGATAAAAAATATATGGATGATTAATCAAAACAATTAAATAAATTTTCTTAAAATAATTTTTAAATTGTGAAAAATATATAAAATACATGATATGTATAAGATAATTCTTTTTAAATTTTTCATTTAATCATGAAATTCTTTTATTTAAATTTTATTATTATTTCAAAATACTTAATCAAATAATTTTAATTAAAAAATATACATATATTTCATAATTTGGTTAATGATATTTGTAATTTACTCTAGAATTTAATGATTATAATGGCCATAATATATCAAATCCATTCACACTCAGGGTTGTATGTTAGGTATAATATCAGATACGTCAAATTTATTTCAAAGGAAAAATATATGTTCTCGAGGTGATACTATAATATAACAACTTTGGTTGACCAGTCACATCACTCAAGAAGGCCCAACATAAGGCCTGGAATGATTTTCTAATCACCATGGTATTTCAACAAGAACCCAGGTATTAACACTAAATCCCTTGAAAACTATTTCACCCTCAAAACAAAACACAACATGTATCATTTATAACAAGGTAAAGATAAAAAATTGTTGTTCATAATGATAGAAAAGGTACATAATTATGAGAAATAAAACAATTGTCTATAATGATAGTTTCAAAATAAAATAAGACCTAATACAAAAACTGTGTCTCTATGTGACCATCTTTTACCACCATCCCAAACCACCATGAAGAAACACAAACCCAAATAAATGTTTAAGATAAATGCAATGCTTTCCATTACCAACATCCTAATAAACCAAGTTTTTATAAATCCTAAGTAATATAATGTTTTTTAGAAAAACACCATGTAGGATTCCACCATGAATCTATAAAATGTCTTTCACCATGAAAACTAGTCTCTAGATTAAGAAAAACTTTCATAAAAAATAATTTAAGAACATTATTCACAAAAAGACTTTAGTTTCATTTAAAAAAACCATAGTCAAAGACACATGAATATAGAAATATAAATAAATGAATAAATATATGGTAGTATTCAAAAATAATATTTGTCTCATTAGATAAACAAGGGAGAAATCAGAACGTGATATATAAATGAAACCAAGAACAAATCACAAATAACATAATAAGCACTAGCCTAAATAAATACATAAAAAATAAATAAAAAGAACACTAATATTAGTGGGTGTGAATCTAAATGACACTATGTCATGCCAAAATATAACAGTATCACAAAAATAACCCATTTTGGTGCCATTCTCACTAAGGTTTTCATATGTCAAAAAAAACAATGAACCCAAGGATCCCAATGTCCTTTGTTTTCTTAATACATTGAAATAAACCATGTTTACCATTTTATAAAACATTTATACTAGAAATAAATTAAAAATATCATACTTGAAAAACCATTCTAGTGTAAAAACCATATTTTAGACATTTCATTAAACACATTATGTACGTAAAACATTTTTGATGGAAAGCCCATTTAAACTCATTTTACAAGACCCTAATAATGATTTTTCAAAAAAAAACAACCCTCATAGATATCAAATGAACAATTTTAGTTAACCAAACTAAATGAAAATAGATGTAAAAAATGTATGATATGAGAAAGAACTATTTTATAGAGACACTTACCACACTAGTAGAGGAAACCTTGTCCCCTTTGAAAATGGTGATGGAAAATTAGGATATTGAATCCTCACAGTCCTTGATATGCAAGAAAAATAATTAATTCCTCTATAAAACCATATATATATGGTCATCAATATTCATTAGGGTTCATACGATATAATTGGAAGCGAGTTCAAGAGAAAATATAGAGAATTTTAAAGGAATCGATTGGATATTCATACATTCACTTATGATATCCACCGAAATCAATGATGAATTTCCAAGAAACCAAGGGAAGAACCCTCTAGAGTGCCACACAGAGGCTTGGATGAAATAATGATGGATTAGTATAATATTAGAGGTCAAAATTAAAAACATAATTGAGGTAATTTTATATTTTTATTAACTTGTCTGGGTTGTATGGTTTGGCTAAATGGTTTGAAATATTGTGCACCACCATTTGGTCTCTACTGTCCCACTAAAAATCAAATAGCATGGTTACTTAGGACTACCAAAACTATTAGAAAATTCATTCTCAATACGTGCAGTGACCTATTCAAACAAACACAACCATCATCATGGTTTTTCTAGGATCTCAAATGGTTCAAAAAATCATGATCAAACTATGAAAAATTTGGAACAAGATGATTAATCCATATCACACAGTTACTACACGGTTACAAAAAACTATTTAAAGACTAGAAACCTGAACTAAATCTCCTAAAAATACAAAATTATCACCACTAACTCTTGAAATCATTGAAAACCATAATATATACAAACAAATCTCAAAATAAAACATACATGTGAACAATAGGGAATCGCAATTAAATTTGACACCCTTTTAACAATCAAAATTTCACAACACTGATGAAAAAAATTAGGAAACTTATACTTAATTATAAAATCACATTACCAAATATCTTCTGAAAATTTATGATTCCTGTAATGAAAATTTACCAGGGGAGTAGTCTTTTTCTTTATAAAATTATCTATATGATCCATGATTTATGTAGTGTGTTCTTTAAAAAATGATCATGCTCTAGTAGTAACACCTATGATTTCAGTACATGTGAATGTTTAGGTATATATTTACACAAAAGATATACATGGAACACATTATGAACATGAAATAGTGTCAGTGTAATCACAAATATATAAGATACAATCTCTAATTGGATTAGATTATAAAATGGGAAATATACTTATGGATCATCTTTCCATTATTTTTGATTCTCATAATCTTCTTATATAGAGATATTCATGGGAATACCTTCTCACAAAAATTAAATTCCAGATCGTGATAATGATTATAAAAATATCTCATCAATAAAATCTGATCTTCCTTGAATGGTAGTTAAATGGATCAAATCTTCTACGACTTTTCCTTATATATATATATATATATATATTAGGTACCAATAGCTTTCAATCTATAATTTCATCTAAGAATTTCATTGTTCTAAACTTATTTGCATACATGCCTTCATAAGGAACCATCTATGCCCTTGGGTGAATGATAGTGTTATATGAAAATTTGATGAGAGGGTGTAGTTGATCCCAACCATCTTTTAAATCATTATAATAGTATCTTAGAATATCCTTGACTATTTAAAAAGTTGTCTCATATTAAAAATCTAATAGAGGATGATAGGTAGTACTGAAACACAACTCCATATCTTGATCTTTCTAAAGACTTATATTGAACTTCAAGGTAATCCTTGGATCTTCATCTGATATAACTGAATATCATACTCTATGTAACCTTACCACTTACTTAATATAAATATGGTAATGGCAATGAAGAGATAAAAATTATTTTTTAGTAATTATTTGTGTTGAATTTGTAAGGTCATCGAATGAAACCAAAATACAATTATTACATTTAGATGTCTTAGGGAATCCTATAATAAAATTCATGGTGAAGTTTTTCCCATTTACATATAGCTATGGGTAATAGTTGTAAAATACCTTAAATATTTTTCCTCTCATCCATAAATTTTTTACATACCAAGCACTAATATACATACTCCACAATATCTCCATTCATGTTATCCAACCAAAAATACTCTATAAGGTCTAAATAAATCCTTGTAATTCTAGGATGAATAAAGAATGATGAAGTATGATCTCCATCCACTATATCCTACATAAATTAAAGTATATCATGTACACATTCAATGTTTCAGAGCCTTATCCATATATCAAAATCAATGTTAATATCAAGAAAATCTCTCACATAATTTTATAGCTCCACATCTTCCTTTCGTGCCCCTATAATCTTTATAAGAATATATAGTTGAATATTCATCTGAGAAGGTTATGATATTTTATTTTTACCTAAAAAAATTTCTATATTCTGAAAATACATAAATATTGGATTTTTTCAAACCTTAACATAGATAATCCATCATGATCCTTTTGTCTCAATGAATAATCCTTCTTATTTACCTTCCCCTGGTGGTAATGTATTGAGAAGCAATAATATTTAATCAACTACAACTATCTTCTTTGGAATATTTTCAAATATATCTTAATGAATATGTACATTAATATTTTTATGTTCAATATATAGGTCACGGATTTCTTTATACTGATAATTTCAATATATATTTAATGCTAATATTATCACTACTAACTCAAAGTAATGTTTTAGAAAAAATTTCTTCAGAGATTTTAATTGATGAGAGAAATAATCCATCACATTTTCAATCCACATAAGAAAATATCCTAGTAACTTATTATATGTAACACTATATATCAAAATACCCTTTATAAAATAGGGTATTCTAAATACAAGATCACTGACCAACCTTTTCTTCAAATCCATTAAATATTATTTATTTCCATAAGTCTAATGGATCTTGAATACATTCCATTTTAACATGGTCAGTGATTGAGATAAACATGATAAATTATTCACAATTCATTGATAATATATGAATATTCTATGTAAACTAAAGATATATTTCATTGTGGTACATCTGAGATAATGTTCAATGACATTCATTTTAAATGGATTTACTCATACACCCTTTCTTATGATCATGTTTCCCAAAAATGATAGATTCGAAAAAAATAATTCACAAGATTTGAATTTTTCATATTGAATCTCCTCAATTATGTACTTTAACACAATAATCATGCAATCTTCACATTCTTCATTTATCTTGGATAATATATGTATATCAGCATTAAAGACTTCAAAAAATTGATTAAGGTAAACTCTGAAGACTATATTCTTTAAATCCATGAATATAGAGGGGTAATTTATAATTCAAATGGAATCACTAAAAATTAATAGTTTCCATACCTCTTATATAAGGATATCTTAGGTATGTATTCACTTTTGGACCTCAATTGGTAGTATCCAAAGTAAGGGTCAATCATTGAAATCTATTAAGTTCATCACTATTTATTAAACAAATAATTAATATGGGGAAGACTATACCTATTCTTAATATTGATATTGTTAAATTATAAATAATTAACACAAAAACACATTGACCCATACTACTAATATAAAAATAAGTGTATACCACGGTGATGCACTTGGCTGAATGAATACCTAATCATGATTCTTCTATAATTACTTCTTAAATTCCTACTACTCTATTGGGGAAATTCAATATAGAGTCATTAAAATATGTATAGCATAAGTTATGAGTGATATTGAAAAATAAACATCAATACATGGAGTAATATTGTAAGAACCCGGACCTTCTTTTTAGGTATGTTTTTACTTTTCTGGTCATTTTTGTGGAAAAAGTAAATTTTGCCAATTTTTTAAGTACACACCGTGTACGTTATGAGTACACGTCGTGTACTTCATTTCCGTAGGAGGCCGTGTGTTGGCTGTGTAGTAGCCACACACAAGGCCGTATGGGAGTGACTTGGAGGTCGCTTAAATTGGAGTACAGAAAAGGTGAGTACATTTCGTGTACCTCAAATTTACACTCCGTGTACTTTATTTTTTTCATTAAACACACTGGAGTCACGTCTAATCGCTAGAATGCTCTTATTTTAGGTCTCCTTCAACTGATAGCTCTGTACAGCCATAGATCTTTGACGAACCCCCGAGCATCTGTCCATCCTCTAAATCGAACACTGTTGGTTGTGTTGGAATCCAATTGGTGAGTTCTTTCTTCTCCTAGAGCATCGTCTTCTGATTTATCCTCTCCCATGAGATATGGTGGGATGAACATTTCCAACGTTTTTGTAGATATTCTATGTTATAGGGTGATTCATGCTTCAATGTTCACATATAGAGATCTCCTAATGTCAAGGTAGGTGGGTTGTTCCTTTACGTTCGAAGTCTTTGAGTATTATGTGAAAATTCCACAAATACCCTTGAACGGGGTATTGTATGTTTAGTGTTTTACCACTGTTGTTTTCCTTCCATGCTTGAATGCCTGTGTAGAGGTAATTTGGATATGAATAGTGATAATTTATATGCTTTGGATGTATTTCCCTTGCATGTTCTGTTTACGACTATTTGGTTTTGTTTAGCTAGTTTGGCTGCCTTGCCTGTTTTCCATGACTGTTGTTGTTAGATGGAGAGGTTTTTTTCGGAAATGCTTGTTATGCTGTAGAATATTTAGCCAAGTAGTTCTATAGGTTAACTTTTTCCATATTATACAGCTATGCTCGTTGACCTACACAAGGCCGTGAGAACAAGGTGTAGTAGACTATAAGGGGAATTTAACGGGTAAGCTTCCTTAGAGAGTCTTTGAGTACTTACGCTATAAGGGGGATTGACTGAGTGAGAATTCTCAGAGATCCTAGAACCACTTGGGGATATAAGAGGAATTGACCGTGTGAGCTTCCTCAGAGAGTCCCTGATTGCTTTAGACTATAAGGTGATTGACTGAGTGAGCTTCCTCAGAGAGTCTTTGATTTTTATTCCTGAAATGTTTAGACAATAAGGGGAATTTACAGTGAGTGCTTCCTCAGAGAGCCTAAAAATTACCTGGTCTATAAGGGGAATTGACCGAGTGAGCTTCCTCAGAGAGTCCTTGACCTTGGGGCTATAAGAGGAATTGACTGCGTGAGCTTCCTCAGAGAGTTCCTGACAACATTAAACTATAAGGGGAATTGACTGTGAGTTCTTCCTCAGAGAGTCTTTATATACTGAACTAGAGAGGATAGGTTGTGTGAACTTCCACGAGGGATATTGTGCTTGATTGATTGTTTGACTTGTGGATCTATTTACTTCTAAGAATACTATTTTTTATAATTTTACCTGCCATATATTCACTGACTATTAGACACAGATCATTGGTTGGTTGCCTACTGGGATTTAGTCTCACACCCTATTTGGGCCATGCTTTTGGGACCAAATAGATTATATTGTTGCAGGTATGAATAAGGTCAAGCTCCCTTCTACTTAAGGTACATGATTTGATGTGGAGTTGGAGAGCATGGGACAAAGCTATGGCTTGTGATGTTGAGGAGTTTATATGATTTCTTTTTCACTTTGGTTTAGAATTGTTGTATTCCAGCATTATGACTTTTTTGTCTGCTTTCCTAGACATTTGTATCATGCATCATTCATATATGTGCTCCAGTTGTTTTTACATTCAGTTTTCTACTGTTTACTCTTGTATATATGTTTACTGCTTCTACTATTTCTTTTGATTTTCTTCCACTGTGTACTCTTCCAATGAGGGCATAGTTTTCCCACTATCACACCCAAGGCCCTCGCTTCTAGTCGGAAGCCTCTGGAATTTGGGGCAATGCGCTTGAGGCCGTGTGACCAACCTGGTATGGGGCACCTCTAGGTGGATTTGGGAACCGTGGCATTTCAAAGTGGTATCAAGGGATTCTTTTCTCTTGACATATTGTCTACAGCCTTAGCCACGTGTATGATGGAATGGGTACTTGGTAATAAGCTGTTCCCGAGAGTATCTAACCCGCGTACAGGGAAAATCCAATATACATCGTTTAATTTCAATTTCTCTGGTTTTGCAATTATTACTATTGATTTGATTTCACCTTGAGTGATTCACATGAATTGTGTTGTTATTGTTGATGTTATTGAGGTTCTATTTCTATTGAAACCTAATGAGATGAGGGTATTCTATCTCATGCATCATATAGGCGCTTGCTAGAAATCACATGTCATGCATTTTTTCCATGCCATCTAGGTTGCATTAGTGATTGCATGTTGTTGTGATAGATGATGTGTAAAAAATGCATGATCTTAGGATATATGACTTGATAGAAATACCTGATGTTTGATGGGTTATTGTTTCGTATAGAGATTTTCTTGATTGGACACCAATCATTGGTTCTTGAGATGTTATAGTCCCTCATGGACCGGAATTTGGTTGATCATTGCTCTGTTTTCTATTTTATAACGTGTATAGGATTCCAAACTTTGATTCATGGGGAGTATGGTCCCTCACGGATGAGAATTTGGCACATTATTTGTTCGTTTCAGTGTTTTCTGGGCTCCAGAGTAGTTTCTGAGGCTTACTATCTGGAAAACCCTAGAATACACACCGTGTAGTTTTGACTACACGCCATGTGTTATTCTGTTCGGGAAGAAATAGTTTTTCTTAAGTACCTTCCATGTACTTTACCTACACACCGTGTAGTCTCTCACTGTGTCATAGGCCATGTGGGTAGAGACATGGGATGAGGGAAGTCTGGTAGGAACACTCAGTGTACCAGTCGAACATGCCGTGTTGTGTTGACCCTATGTCTACGTGTGTAACTAACAACACGGACGGATAAAACCTTAATCTATACACGTTGTGTCGGGATTTAACACTCCCTGTAGTCTGACCCGGGTACCCGGCCGTGTCATGAACAACACGGTTTGGTTTTATCCTTTCATGTACATGTCGTGTTTTCCTTGAACACGCCATGTTGTCTGACCCATGTACTCGACCGTGTCACAAACAACACGGGTTGGTTTCATGCTTTCACGTACATGCCATGTCTTCCTTGAACACGCCATGTACTCTGACCCATGTACCCGGTCGTGTCACGAAAAACACTGGTCGGTGCTATCCTTTCTCGTACATGCCGTGTCTATCTGGAACACGCCATGTAGTATGATCCATTTGTTAGGACGTTTCATTAACAACACAGGCAATGTGAAGCTTGTTTGGAACACACCGTGTCTATCTTGAACACGCCAGGTAGCATTGTATTAGGAGATCCGTGTGGATTAACCATGTAGAAGTACTTGGGTAGGGGAATAGGATTCAAGTACATGCCATGTGTTAAGACAACACGCTGTGTGTTTGGGGTGTTACACAACCAGTTTAGGTAGGAGTACATGCCCATATAAATGTCTTAAGATAACACGTCGTGTAGTAAATGTACACATCGTGTAGTCATGTTTTGTAAAACTAGAATGCTATCTTTCTCATGTTCCCTTTTTAAACTCCTTGTTTTCAATCCTTGATAACTTTGATATAAGGTGTGTTCTTGACCTTGCAGATTCATGCCACCGAGACATCATCTGGTAGTGCGCTAGTTTCCAAACGGTGATCAGACACCCAACATGGTCAATTAGGTACTACCTACAGATCCTCTCGTAGTGCCAGACTTGGCACCAGCCGTTGTACCTAACATAGGTGATGATGCATAGTTTGGGGAGGGATTTCTGGGGATTATTCAGACCTTTGAGGGAGCACCACCTCCTGCCCCACCAATTGCTGATTTGACGTGGGTCTTTCAACAGGAAAATCCTCCTACTTTCTCAGGGGAGGGAGGACCCCAGGCTACAGAGTCATGGCTAGAAGCCATGCTGACGATTTTTGAGAATCTATAGATAACTCCAGAGTAGAGAGTTAAGCTCGCTACCTACATGATTCGAGACTCTGCCAAGAGGTTGTGAGATGTGATCTCGCAGGCAGGACGCCAGCAAAACATGGATTGGAATGAGTTTTGGTGCATCTTCTATGATTAGTTCTATCCGAAGAACTTCAGAGCCGATTGAGCCTGAGAGTTCATGAGTTTGGAGAAGGGTACTCTTTCTATTATGTATAATTCCTCTCACTCTACAGAGCTGCAACATTTCACACCTATTCGAGGAGGTGATGAGTTGTTTCTTGCATAGAAGATTGAGGATGGTCTGAGTCACAACATCTGATATGAGGTGAAAATCTTCAGGTTGAAATTGATATCATCTATCATCAACCAGGTGCTGATCATAGAGCATAATATGAGTGATTCTAGAGCTGTGAGCCAGGGTGTTTCGTCATCCAGAGTTATTGCTCCGCCAGCTGACAGCAGGAAGCACCACGGGGAGGCTACATGAGGAGATCAAAGTAGGTAG
This sequence comes from Viscum album, assembly GCA_963277665.1. Taxonomy (NCBI): domain Eukaryota; kingdom Viridiplantae; phylum Streptophyta; class Magnoliopsida; order Santalales; family Viscaceae; genus Viscum; species Viscum album. The sequence goes on along the minus strand of OY728165.1, from coordinate 259,162,994 downwards.
GATGCATCTTCCGTTAGCCAGGTGATGTGCTACCAGTGTGGGAGAAGTGGGAATACGAGGCCACGTTTCCCGAGAGACCCAGTGGAGTGCCGATCTTGCAGAAAGATAGGTCATCTTCAGCGCTTCTGTCAGATCTTTTCACCAGCAGCTGGTGAAAGGGGTTCTTCTATGACTCCTTGTTTAGAAGCAGTGCCACTCGTTTCCCACCAGTCTGGGAACTGGAGTTCTTCTGGATGTTCGGGGCAAGGTGGAGGTCATGGTCATGGAATTAAGTCCCCGGTTCTTCAGAAAAATCTAGGTGGATCGGCTCAAAGTGGTCAGGAAGGGTCACAGGGCTGTGGTACATGCCAAAATTTTGTAGTAGAGCAGACCCAGGAGGAGTAGGATCCTAGTCCTTCTACAGTTTGATGTACGATCTTAGTAGCCTCAGTTTTAGCTTCATCTCTTTTCGATACAGGGGATTCCCATAGCTTTATGTCTATTTCTATCATGGATATCCTTAGGCTCTGAATATTTTCTTCTGCTGATATCTTGATGCTAGACACTATATTGGGGACTAGAATGGATAGTGTACGTCAATGCAGAGAGTTACCTCTACAAGTTGGTGGATTTCACTTTCTGTGGGGCCTCTATGTCCTAGAGATGAAATTATATGATATCATTCTCGGGATAGACTGGTTAGTTCCATTCCAAGTAGTTGTCGACTTTTATCACTGCAGGGTGAGTTTCATGTCATTAGACGGTGAATATTTTCTTCATAAGGGCGAATGGGATGTCCAGGAAAGTAGAGCGGGATCAGAGCATCATGGGTTGGGAAGAGTTATTGCCTAAATTTCTAGTCTATATCTGGATGACCAGGGGACTTCACAATTAGACTTTCCACTAGTGGTGGATCATTTTAGAGATTTCTTTCGAGAGGACTTTTCAGGTTTTCCTCGGGAGTGTGAGGTATACTTTTCTATTGAGCTTCTTCCCGGAGCGGCACCAGTGTCCATTCCTTCTTATAAGAAGGCTACACCAGAGTTTCAGGATCTCAGGAAACAGTTGGAGAAGTTGCATTCAAAGGGTTTCATCTGACCTAGTACTTCTCCTTGGGGTTCACCTTTCATGTTTGTGAAGAAGGAAAATGGCACCCTCAGGCTTTGTGTGGATTATTAGAAGCTTAATTAGTTTACGGTCAAGAATCCATATCCCTTTCCTATGATTGATGATCTCTTCGATCAGCTTCGAGGAGCACGGGTGTTCTCGAAGATTGACTTGAAATTTGGTTATCATTAGTTGCACATTAGACCATCTAATATACCTCTCACAGCCTTCTAGAGTAGCTATGGTCTATACAAGTATATAGTTATGTCATTTGGTCTCACAAATGCACCTGTAGTGTTCATGGCACTGAATAACCGAGTGTTCCATCCATACATGGATTCCATCATGGTGGTTTTCTTGGAAGATATCTTGGAGTACTCTCACACTCGACATGACCATGCTACCCATATTGACATCATTTTCAGTACACTGAGAGAGCATCAGTTATATGCTAATCTCTCAAAGTTCCACTTTTGGATGGATCAGATCCACTTCCGAGGTCATATTATCTCAGAGGTAAAAGTATCTATAGACCCAAAGAAAGTGAGTGTTGTAGTTTCTTAGGATCATATGAACAACGTCTTTGAGGTGCAGAGTTATCTAGGGATGGATGGATACTACAAAAGTTTCATACCGGACTTTTCATGCTTAGCAGCACCACTGACGGGTCTGACTAAGAATGGTGAGAATTTCTTGTGGTCAGATTCTTGTGAGTCAGCCTTTCAGGATCTGAAATTGAGGTTGACTATAGCACCGATATTGGTCTTTCTAGATCCAGGAAAGAGCTATACAGATCTTTGTGATGTGTCAAGTATCGAGCTGGGATCTGTACTTATGCAGGGAGATGGAGTCGTTGCGTATGGGTCTCGACAGTTGAGGCCACATGAGAGGAATTACCTGACACACGATATGGATTTGGTAGTTGTTTTTCATGCCCTACACTGTTGGATTCATTATCTTATGGGAGAGAATTTTGTGGTTTTCACCAACCAATAAATTCTCAGTTACATCTTCACTTATCATTTTCTAAATTTTAGGTAGCGCATGTGGGTTGAGTAACTACAGTCCTTTGACTTTGAGCATGCCTATACGCCTGGGAAGGGAAACGTGGTGGCTGATTCATTAATCTGGAGGACTCAAATATAGGAATTTCATGAGGCCATCAGTGGGTCGCATCTTATTACTCTATTCTTCAATGTAACACCCCAAGCTTCCACAATACGTTTCTCTTTAAATAATACAGTAGCGTATGTTGTACGCAACTTCGAGTTCTAACACACACCACAAACAGTCAAACTAGACGTTATGAATAATAATGTACATTTTTTGAAATTTTATACATTTTATATTTCAAAATGGACTTCATTTTTGGATTCATAATATCGAAATTATCTCAGGGTAAATTTTTTGTATTTTTCTGAAAACGTTCAATTTTTGATGAATAGTGAAAATCACAAAATTATAATTAAAAACAAAATTTTTAATCGAAATAATTAATAGTGATAAATTATTAATTTGAGTGGTTTTAAAGTATATTTAGAATATATTTTTACCATTTAATACAATTTTGTTCATTGGACATAATTTCACATTTAAACCAGACATAAACAAGTGTCAATCTTTTGATAGTTATTATTTCTTAAAAACACCCTTTTTGTTTTAACAACGGGAATTATTTTTAAATTAATTTCTTCCACTTATGTGTTTTGAATTTAGAAAAATGGATTCCATATTTAGAATAATAAGTTCCAAATTTTGTAAATAGGGAACTTTTATTTTTAGACATTTTGAATAATTACTTCGGTAAATATTTTATTTACCATGGTTAAAGGGTAAATCCGGTAAATAAGGGTAAAAAATAATATTATAATAATAATAAATTACCCTAAAACGTGTCCTAGTCCTATTTTTTGATACATTTATGACCATGGGCATCTTTGGGTCATCTTTGGGACCCCATGGATCCACTTGTATGTGATAATGACACTTTATATTAATTAAGTTAAAGTAAATATAAAAATGACATTAACATATATCTTTTAGAAATAAAATTTTTTAAATAGGGTTATATATGTTATATTTTTGACTATAAATATTAATTAGAAATATAAAAATATTTCCTAGATAATGGTATTTTATTTATAACTTTTATACTTTGAATAATTAAATTTATTTATGAGATAATAATGATGCAGTATTTTCCTTTTTAATGAAAGAATCAAATAATTGGTATTATAAATGTTAAAATAAATATAATTTGAAAGTTTTGATGACATCCACGAATTATATTGTATAATATTAAATGTTAGTATTTTTTAAAGGAATTTTATTCTAATTAATAATGTTGTTAAGACTTTAACAAAAATAAATTATTAAATAGTGTCAAATTGACATAAAAGTGTTTTTAAAACAACTATTATATTATTAATTGATATTCTATTCCTAAAAATCTAAGGTTTGGCCAAAGGACTTATATCATGATATTTGTATCATTAATGGACCACTTTCGGGTATATTGGAAGTTTATATTAATTTTATTGACTATATAATATAGAAATAAAAAGATACATGGTAAATGTCAAACTATTAAGAGTTAAATCAAAAAGATAAAGTTAATATAGTGACCCAAACCTGTCTAAAACCTATTGTTTGAGTGGTTTTCGACCTATAACCACATTAACCTTTAAATAATTCACTTTGGAGCCATTATAAACCGAAAATGAATTTATTATAAAATAATATTTCTTGCTTTTCCTAAGGTTCCCTTCACCCCTCTTATAAAAGGGCACTCCCCCTTCTCTATAATTCACACCAAAGGCTTTTGGATTGGCCAAAATCGGCCCAAATACCCTCTCAAATATCCTCTTTTAATCCAAGATGGCTTCCTTTATTCAAAAATCTATCCTAAAGAGCCCTTTTGGTCAAATCAAAAGGAAGAGCCCGAAGAAGAGGTAACGTTTTCACCACCCTCTTTCATGTTCCTTTCTTCTTCAACTTATTCTTTATTTGTTATTTCAATTATAAAATAACAAATCCAGTATATTATATATAATGTGATGTCATTATAAGTATGGCACAGCCATATTCAGTATTCTATCCATCTTTTGAATGACATGTCACCATACATGCGTACGTATGGCTTACCGTCTCCATGTCGTGGTGTAATTGTTATTCAAAACATTAAAATTAGGTTGGGTTTAATAATGATGTGTAATTGATGTAAATAATAAACATAACATTATAATAATTCTGTATATATGATATATCATCCAATTATATATTATTTTAATATCAAAATAATGATATTGTCGCTCGTGCGTACATATGGACTACCGTCTCCATGAATGCAGTGAGATTCATTCTCTATCATATCCATGCAAGTCTAATTCTCATTTGATGATTAAAAATAATGTTTAAGGAGTTGATATCATTTTTGATATGAATAAGATACAACCTATCCCTAACAAACATGACTTATGTAACAAAATATATAAAATAAAATGAGTAAGTTAACACCCAAAACGACGATAATAATAACAAAGAAGTGTTAAAAGATCATATATGATATCATATTAATGTATATGATTATTTTATAATTTAATAACAATTATTTCACCATTATACATGAGGTTAGGCTACCATCAACCAAGGAAAAGTACAAGTTAAGGGTTTATTTCACAATCTCTTCATTATCCGAGGTTGTTTATACATAATTATCTACTGAGACCTCTTTGTCATCCACATCCATGTTTCTTAAAATGTATTTTAAAAACATTCTTACTATTATACAGAATATGGGTTAAATTCATTTATACCCTTGTTTGAATTTTTATAAGATGTTTATAATGAAATCATTCTATCGTTTTCCAAACAAGTTCCTATTTATCCTTTTTGACCAAATTAAGGTAAGAATGTCGTTTTTAACATATACAGTGGGTGCAGATATTTTCTACCGTTATAAACTCGTCGAAGCTTCCCTTACAAGCTTATAAGATTATTTTCAATGTAAATGTTTTATTTTATAATTATGTGACTCTTAAATGATTTGATAATAGAAAGAGATATTTCTCCAAAAAGGGTTTTGATTTCATCTATGTAAACATCCTTTGATGGAATTTTATGTTTATTTGAAGTTCATATATTATGATACAAAACATCCAGATTGTATTGAAGGTTTTGTGATATGTTTGACTGTGGATGTGCTATTTTTATGACATTCATGTTTTATGGTTAATGTATTGACATTTCGTATGATAGTTTTAATATGAATGTTTATGATATGTTTAAACCTTTTTATATGAGGAATGTATTGGACTTAGAAAGTGGCAGGTGGAGCCTGCTATAGCTCCTCGATGCATCGGTATGTCTCATGAGACAACTAGATGTGGAATTGGCTGAGGCCCTTTCCCAATTATATTTATGATTTTGGCCGAGGCCTTAATCATTTTTAGACGTCTTGGATAAGACCTTGACAAAATGTTTCAGAATGTCCGGCATTATACATTCCCTAATTATGAAAATAATATTGATGGTTCATGTGGTCATTCGACTAGTAGAATACCGATGATTATGTTTTATTTTGGAATTATTTACTCAGCTCATATTCTTTCCATAAAAGTATTCATTTTTATTACTGGTAAAGGCATGTTGTTTCAATTATTTACCATGCTTAAAATTTATGTCATTTTCCAATGTATTACTTACCATTACTGAGCATTTGAGCTCACCCCTTTATTATGTTTCATTTTCCCAAGATATGAAGAAGTTAGTTATGAGTGACTTGCAGGGATTATTTAGGAGGCTTGGATGTTTCCAATGGAATAAATTCGTGTGTTATTTCTTTTCAAGTTGTAAAGTTGAACTTATGTATGAATCTTGTTTCCAATAATACTAAACTGATCAGTATTTTGAGACATTATTTCCTTGTGATCATGCCAATGTTATGTAATAATGCACCGACTCTGGGTAACTGGGTTCAGGGAACTACAGTTGGTATCAGAGGAAGTTTAGTACAAACCTTGGAAACTAGATTTAGATAAATACTGATTAGAGCACATAGCTCTAATATAGACTTTGAAAATTAGTATAGAAGAACTTCCTAGAATTTTGGTATTGTAGAGATTTTGTGAGTTTTCCAATCAATACATCCCTGTCTAGATATGAGCAGGTAGAGGCATCTCTGACACATATGTACCTAAGGGTATAACCTGAAAACACCGCTTTGATCTAGACTCGAACAGGAACTGGTGCATGGCAACGAGCCTTGCTGCACTCTTGGTTACGACACTCACGGGGTATATGTTTAGGATAATTCTAATTTTCTTTACAAACCGTTATGAAGGGTTTATTAGTATATACTTTCTCAAAAAAACATTTTTTTATGATTATGGATTATATCCATAAACTATTGAATTTATGTTATGTGTTTTAGAAGTTTGAAATTATATATTTCGATTCATAAACTAATCTAGATTATGCCATTGTTTAGAAATGGATCCTAGTGAAAGGAATGGAAACCTTTTCAATGCATGCACTCAATGTAGGGATTTCCCTCCTACTCAAGATAATTATAGTGGAGCTAGTGATGCAACTGGTGCTGATCAGCTAATCACCATACTGGGACAACTCACTCAGGTTATGAATAATAACCTTACCTGTATGGGGAACCCAGATACACAGTGTGAAGGATCAATGTTAGATCGCTTCATGAGGAAATAACCATCGACATTCAATGGGAGTACAAATCCATTAGTGGCTGAGCAATGGATAAATTCCTCAGAGAAAATAGTCCATGCCTTGGGGAGTAGTGAAAGGGAAAAAGTTATCATGGCAGCTTACCACCACACTGAAGATGTTGATCAATGGTGGTCATTGATTCAAAACACAACGAATGATGATGAAGTATCAAATATGGAATGGAGGGAGTTCAAAGAGATTTTCTAAGAAAAATACTTTCCTTGTGACCATTTAGCGGATATGGAAAGACAATTTCTTCAGTCTGAGGAAAAATGAGGATGAGAATGTCGCAAAGTATGAGGCTAACATTACAAGGTTAATGAGGCATGCTGCAGATTATATACGTAACCCAAGAAGTAATATTGATCATTTCTTTGATGTATTAAAACTATTTATTTGTCCATCATTAGTATCACAATCATTCTCATCATACGAAGATATTGTCTCGTGTGCTATCAAGATAGAAAAAAATTATTTTAGTTTTATGACTTTAAATGAAAGAAAGAGAAGAACAGATCTACTGAACACTCTGGGAATAGAAATAAGTTAGCAGGGAAGAAGGGAAGAATTGAATTTCCACCCTATGATAATTGCAGAAGGAAAAAAATGGTGCATGTCTAAAAGGAAAAGGAGTATGCTAAAAATGTGGATAAAAAGGTCATCTATCTAGTGATTGTAAAGGAAATAAAGTCTCTACCAATGTTCCATGATACAATTTCATAGAGATGGGACATTGTGCAAATGAATGTCCTAAGCATCAGAAAAACTTACCTCAAAAAAGGCCAAGGGATCAAGGACAAGCTTATGAAATCACTACTGCTAAGGTTGAAGCCCCGAAAGACGTGGTGGCAGGTAATTTAATGGTTTTCTCAAGTTTAGAAAATGATTTATTTGATTCTGGATCATCGCATTGTTTCATATCTTTCCATTTTACTAAGAAAATTAGATATTTCCAATTTCATTTAGTAAGGGATTTTTCAGATAAAACTCCTAAGGGAAGTAGCATTGCTACAAAGTTCTGTAGATCCGTTCCCATTAGGGTATATAAATGTTCTTTATCTGCTGATCTCATCGTCATACCCATGACTGAATTTTATATAATCCTCAGCATGGATTGGATTTCGGATCATGATGTGAAAATTTATTGTAAGAAGAAGGTGGTTACGTTTTTTGATGATAATGATAAAGAACGCCTTATCTTTAGAGCAGAATCGTCACCACCTGATTATTATCTAGATCCACCCCCAGTAGCTCAAATAAATTCAATTATCAGGGAGGAAGAGAATGAAATAACTATGGGTGAGTAAAGGAATGTTCAAATAGAGGATGTACCTATTGTGAAAGAATATTTTGATGTGTTTCTGTAATATTTACCTCGACATCCTCCAGAATGAGAAATAGAGTTTTCCATTGATTTAATTCCTGGTTCAAGGCCTCTATCAAAGACCCCTTATAGAATGGAAACTATGGAATTAATTGAACTAAAGGAACAACTAGAGGAATTGAGTAATAAGGGATTTATTAACCCTATTGTATCTCTATGGGGAGCCCCTGTCCTTTTTGTTAATAAGAAAGATAGATCTATGAGGTTATGTATCGACTACAGGGAAATCAATGTTATAATAATAAAGAACAAGTATATCTTACCTCGCATTGATGATTTATTTTACCAACTTCATGGAGCCCAATAATTTTAAAAGATTGACCTTCAATCTGGATACCATCGGTTCTGTGTGAAGAAGGAATACATTCCAAAGACAGCATTTCGAACCAGGTATGGGAATTACGAGTTTATAGTAATGCCTTTTGGATTGACTAATGCACCATATGTATTCATGGATCTAATGAACAGAGTTTTCAAGGAATATCTTGATGACTTTTTAGTGTTATTTATTGGTGATATATTGGTATACTCCAAAAGCTACGAATCTCATAAAAATCACTTGCGCATTATCCTGAAGACTCTGAGAATACATGAATTATATGGGAAGTTTGGCAAGTGTGAATTTTGGCTTCATGAGATTTCTTTTCTTGGACATATTGTCTCTAAGGATGGAATTTCCATTGATCCTTCTAATACTAAGGCAATCCAAGAATGGCCAGCAATGACAAGTATAACTGAGGTACGGAGTTTTATTGGTTTAGAAGGTTATTATCGATGTTTCGTCCAAAATTTCACCCGATTGGCTAGACCATTAACAAATCTCACACGTGAAGGGGTTAAATTTGTTTGGACAAAAGAGTGTGAAGAATGTTTTGAATAACTGAAGAGAATATTAGTCAAAGCTCCTATATTGACTCTACCGTCGAGGAATGATGGGTTCGTTATTTATAGTGATGTATCGAAGAAAGGACTTGGTTGTGTCCTTATACAGATAGATAGGGTTATTGCCTATGAATCATGACAACTAAAAAATCATGAGTACAACTATCATACTCATGATCTTGTGTTAGAAACTATAATCATTGCTATGAAGATTTGGAGACAATATCTCTATGGTGAGAAATGTGAGATTTATACTGATCACAAGAGTTTTAAGTATATTTTCTCACAGAAAGAACTCAACATGTGACAAAGGAGGTGGCTTGAACTACTCATGGATTATAATTGCACGATACAATACCACCCGGGGAAGGAAAATAAGGTGGAAGATGCTTTGAGTGGAAAGAATCATGGAGTTTTTAACAAGATGAGAGTTGAAAAGGATCCTATATACATAGATCTATTAAATACGGATATAGGAATCACCATGGAAGGTGAAACATCGATACTTTGTTAAATGTTTTCCAAACCATCTTTACTAGGAAGGATAAAGAGTTCTCTAACCGATGATGCAGAGTTTCTAAAGAAGATTAAAGCTTTGAATGATGCGAGATTGAGTGACTTTGTGTATGAAGATGGAATTTTGAAATTTGGGAAGAGACTTTGTGTTCCCGATATACCTGATCTAAAAATAGAATTGTTGGATGATGCTCATAGTTCCAATTTCTCTATACACCCTGGGAGCACCAAAATGTATAGAGATTTAAAGGAATATTTTTGGGCGGACAACACGAAGAGGGAGATTTCTGATTTTGTGTCAGGATGTATGGTATGTCAACAAGTGAAAGATGGAAGGAAATAGCCTGGAGGAGTCATGAAACCTCTTCCCATACCTGAGTGGAAATGGGATAATATCATGATGGACTTTGTCATGGGACTACCAAAAACTCCTAGAAGGAACGATGCAATATGGGTCATTATTGATCGTCTTACCAAGTCAACACATTTTCATGCTATAAGGGAAGATTTAACACTTGAACGTCTATCAAGACTATATATTAATGAAGTTGTGAGGCCTCTTGGAGTACCCCTATCAATTGTTTCAGATCCTGATCCCCATTTTACATCAAGATTCTGAAAAAGTCTTCAAAAAGCCCTGGATACTGAACATTGTTTGAGCACTGCTTACCAGCCCCAAACTGATGGAAAATCAGAATTGACTATTCAGACCTTATAAGACATGTTGAGATCATGCTCACTTGACTTTCAAGGTATGTGGGATCAATATTTACCTCTGAAAGAATTTTACTATAACAAAATCTTTCATTCAAGTATTCAGATTGCACCATATAAAGCGTTATATGGAAAGAGATGTCGCACACCAACCTGTTGGGATGATGTTGGTGAAATAAGAATCGTAGGCCCATAACTGGTGGAGGAAATGATAGAAAAGTTTAAGGTAATCCAAAACCACATCAAAGCAGCTCAAAGTAGGTAGAAGAGCTATTTTGATAACCGAAGGTAGGATTTGGAATTTCAGGTAGGAGATCATGTTTTTTGGAAGGTATCTCTACAGAAGGGTGTTATACGTTTCGGTAAGAAAGGTAAATTGAGTCCCAGGTACATAGGACCTTTCGAAATTCTAGAACGAATTGGTGTTGTAGATTACCATTTGGAAATGCTGCCAAGTCTCTCCAAGTTCACGATGTGTTCCACGTATCACTATTGAGAAAATACATGCCTGACCCAATGCATGTACTCACCTATAAGGGATTAGAACTAGAACCCGATCTGTCTTATTGAAAATATCCTATCAAGATTCTTGATACGAGAGAACAAGTGTTGAGAAACCGGACGACTCATCTGGTAAAAGTTCTGTGGAGAACCCATAAGATGGAAGAGGCAACGTGGGAACCTGAGGAACTTATGATGAAGAACCACCCAAGTATTTTCAAGTGGTAGTATTCTAGAAATTCTGAGGACAAAATTATTTGAAGGAGGGGAAAATGTAACACCCCAAGCTTCCATGATACGCTTCTCTTTGAATAATACAGTAGCGTGGGTTTTACGCAACTTCGAGTTCTAACACACACCACAACCAATCAAACTAGCTGTTATGAATAGTAATACCCACTTTTTGAAATTTTATACATTTTTCCAATCAAAATGGACTTCATTTTTGGATTCATAATATCAAAATTAGATTAGGGTAAATTTTTGGTATTTTTCTAAAATCTTTCAATTTTTGATGAATAGTGAAAATCACTAAATTTTAATTAAAAACAACTTTTTTAATAGAAATAATTAATAGTGATAAATTATTAATTTGAGTGGTTTTAAAGTATATATAGAATAAATTTTTACCATTTGATACAATTTTGTTCATTGGACGTAATTTCACATTTAAACTGGACATAAACAAGTGTCAATCTTTTGATAGTTATTATTTCTTAAAAACACGATTTTTGTTTTTACAGCGGGAATTAATTTTAAATTAATTCCTGCCACTTATGTGTTTTGAATTTAGAAACATTGATTCCATATCTTGAATCATAAGGTCCAAATGTGTAAATAGGTACTTTTATTTTTAGACATTTTGAATAATTACTTCGGTAAATATTTTATTTACCATGGTTAAAGGGTAAATCCGGTAAATAAGTGTAAAAACATAATATTATAATAATAATAAATTACCCTAAAACGTGTCCTAACCCTATTGGTTGATGTATTTACGACCATGGGAATCTTTGGGTTGATTTTGGGACCCCATGGATCCACTGGTAAGTGATAATGACACTTTATATTAATTATGTTAAAGTAAATACAAAAATGACATAAGTATATATCTTTTAGAAAAAAAAAATTTACATTGGTTTATATATGTTATCTTTTCAATTATAAATATTCATTAGAAATATAAAAATATTTCCTACATAATGATATTTTATTTATAATTTTTAGACATTGAATAATTAAATTTACTTATGACACAATAATGATGCAGTATTTTCCTTATTAATGAAAGAATCAAATAATTGGTAATATAAATGTTAAAATAAACATAATTTATATGTATTGATGACATACTAGAATTTTATAGGATAAAATTACATGTTAGGATTTATTAATGGAATTTTATTCGAATTAATAATGTTTTTAAGACTTTAACAAAAATTATTTATTAAATACTGTCAAAATTGACATAAAAGTGTTTTTAAAACAAATATTATATTATTAATTGATATTCTATTCCTAAAAATCTAAGGTTGGTCCAAAAGACTTATATAGTGATAGGTGTTTAATTAATGAACCACTTGGAGGATCATGAAGTTTATAGAAAGTTTATTGACTATATAATATAAAAATACAAAGAGACATGGTAAATGTCAAACTATTTAACTAAGAGTTAAATAAAAAAGATAAAGTTAATATAGTGACCCAAACCAGTCTAAAACCTATAGGTTGAGTGGTTATCGACCTATCCCCACCTAAACCTCTAAATAATATACTTTAGAGCCATTATAAACCTAAGATTAGTTTATTATAAATTAATATTTCTAACTTTCCTAAGGTACACCTCACCCCTCTTATAAAAGGGAACTCCCCCTTCTCTCTAATTCACACCTTAAAAGCCTCTTGGATTAGCCAAACTCTGTCCAAATAAACTCTAAACTATCCTACCTTAATCCTAGAGGCCTTACATTAGTCATATATCAGCCCTAATGATCCCTTTTTATCAAATCAAAAGTAAGAACCTAAAGAAGAGGTAACATTTTCACCACCCTCTTCCAAGTTCCTTTCCTCTTCAACATCATCTTTCTTTGTTATTTTCATTCTAAAATAATAACTGAAGAATATTCTATATAATGCGATGTTATTATAAATATGGTACAACCATTTTCAGTATTATATCCATCCTTTGAATGACATGTCACCATACGTGCGTACGTACGTGCTACCGTCTCCACGTCGTGGTGTAATTGGTATTCAAAACATTAATATTTGGTTGGGTATGATAATGATGTGTAATTGATGTAAATAATAAACATAAAATGATAATTATTCTTTATATATGATATAGCATCCAATTATATATTATTTACATATCAAAAGAATGATATTGTCGCTTGTGCGTACGTACGGACTATCGTCTCCACGAACGCAATGAGATTCATTCCCCATCATATCCATGAAAGTCTAATTCTCATTTGATGATTACAAATAATGTTTAATGAATTGATATCACTCTGGATATTAATAAGATATAACCTATCTAAAACAGACACGGCTTATGTAACAAAACATATAAAAGAAAACGAGTAAGTTAACACTCGAAAAGACGATAATAATAACAAATAAATGTTAAAAGATCAAATATGATATAATATTAATGTATATGATTTTTGTATAATTTAATAACAATTATTTCACCATTATACATGATTTTAACCTACAATCAACCAAGGAAAGGTAAAAGGTAAGGGTTTATTTCACAATCTCTTCATTATCCGAGGTTGTTTATACATAATTATCTATTGAGACCTCTTTATCATCCACATCCATGTTTTCTGAAAATGTATTTCAAAACATTCTTACTATTTTACAGAATATGGGTTAAAGTCATTTATACCCTTTTTGAATTTTTAGAAGATGTTTATAAAGGAATCTTTATGTCGTTTTCCAAACAAGGTCCTTTTAAACCTTTTCGGCCAAATTAAGGTAAGAATGTTGTTTTTAACTTATACTGTTGGTGCGGATATTTTCTACCATTATAAAATCGTTGAAGATTCCCTTACAATATTATAAGAATATTTTCAATGTAAATGTTTTATTTTATAATTATGTGACTCTTAAATGATTTCATAATAGAAAGAGATATTTCTCTAAAAAGGGTTTTGATTTTATCTATGTCAACATCCTTTGATGGATTTTAAGTTTATTTGAAGTTGATTTATTATGATACAAAAACTTCCATATTGTATTGAAGGTTTTGTGATATGTTTGACTGTGGATGTGCTATTTTTATAACATTCATGGTTTATGGTTAATGTATTGACATTTCGTATGCTATTTTTAATATGAATGATTATGATATGTTTAAACCTTTTTATATGAGGAATGTATTAGACTTAGTAAGTGACAGGTGTAGCCCGCTATAGCTCCTTGATGCATCGGTAGGTCTCATGAGACAACTAGATTTAGAATTGGCCGAGGCCCTTTCATTAATAATGTAATTACTGCATCATCATTGTGTCCTAAAAAAATTTAATTATTTAATATATAAAAATTATAAATAAATACCATTATATAGTAAATATATTAATCTTTATAATTGATATTTATAGTCTAATTTATCTTATGTATAATCCTTCATTAAAAATGTTTTGGTTATTAAACTTTCAATTTAACACTTTTAACTTTTCTTTAGATAAAATAATAACAAATGTCCTAATCTAATCCAAGTGGACCAAAAGGATCATATTTTATTACAAAGGTTGATTTTGGTCGAAATATACTTATCCAATAAAATTGGGACATGTGTTAGGGTAATTATAATATCATTTTTACCTTTAATAACCCTATTTACTTTTAACTGTGGTAAATAAAAGTCAAAAGCTACTATTCCCCAAAAATTATTTTCATCTTATCGAACCACATTTTACTAACTAATGTCAACCATGTATCTCGTGTTTTTTAAATTCAATTCATAGAATGGGTAACGTTAATTTTTATGCAAATTTTCAAATGTGCCTAGATGGTGGGTAAAAGAAAGTAAAAAGTTCAATAAAATTTTTTATATATAATATTACTATAAAATAACTCAAATTAATTACATTGAACATATACAGGTATTATGTATCTATTTTTAACTAATATAAATTTAAATAAAATAACTAATTATTTAAATAAAAATTCAGTTTTAAACAATAACACAAAGTTTTTCACTATTCATCAAAAAAATAAAAGTGTTCAGAAAAATAGCAAAAATTCACTCTAAGCTAATTTCGATATTTCGAATTCAAAAATGAAGTCAATTTTGAAAAATAAAATTTATAAAATTTCAAAATGTGGGTATTACTATTCATAATGCCTAGTTTGATTGGTTTGTGGTGCTTTAAAACTCCAAGTTGTGTACAACGCAAGCTATTGTATTATTCAAAGGAAAACATACCACATAAGCTTGGGGTGTTACACATATCATTCATTAAAGGATAATATATAGAGGTAAAGAAAAACTACCATATAGACTATATCCTTAATTCTCTATTAGCTACCAAGTGTTCCTATGAAATAATAAAAATGGATGAAGGAAATAAGAAATTATGATATAAACACATAATAACAATATTAAAAAAATAAAGAAATCCCACATATCGCAACTAAAAAACAAGTAATGAATCATCCCTAATAATATTATATATGTTCCTAAAATTATAATAAATTCACATTGATTAATAATATAGCAAACATAAAGAAATATAAAATGAAAACTAATACAAAGGGTGTTACAAATGTCATGAAAGAAATTTAATACAATATAAAATATGCCTTTAGATTTTCAATAATAATAAAAGAGAATAATAAATATTTAAATAATAGAAATGAACTAAACAAGATTTTAAATATCATTAAAACACAAATAAATATCAACCATTAAACTAACATATTTAATAAATAATAAAGTAAATAATAAAGTTACACCTAAAAAATATATAAACCAATTTTAACCTTCAGTTGTTAACCAAGAATAAATCATAAGAAATTATTATTTCAGAAATTCTTTAAGGGTTGAAAAATGATTTAAAACTCAAATACTCTTACAATATTCACATTAGTATTTTCATCAAACACCTAGTGTTAATGGAAAAAACATATAAATATTTAATGTGAGGAAACCATTGAAATGACTTTTAGGTCAAACTCAATGCCCAAGAAAATATAAAAAATTTCCATCAATTAATCAAGAATACTAAATATTGATATTAATTCATTAAAAAATATTATAGAAAGTTAAACCAATATATTATATGTCAAATTAAAGGAGTTAAAAAAAGAAGAATCTAGCTTAAGATAATGAAATCAATGCACCTTTTATGGTAGAAGGAAGATCATTGAGGGAGATGAATTCAATAATTCCAAAATAACCAAACCCCAAATATTAATCCAAAACATGAAAATGGATTAATCCATTATATAAATTAAGTTTAGAGGAATAAAATAACGATAGATTAAATTAAATAAAAAATAATAGAAGAGGGAGATGAGGAGGGAAAATGTGGTTTACCTTAAATGGTTCACTTGAAAAGCATGAAATAATAAAAAAATATATGAAAAAACATAGGAGGATATAAACATAGGGATATCATAGTTAACTAAATGCAATGATAGGTGAGTGGAATGGAATCCCAATTTAGAAGAAAAAAAGAATATAAAAGTTATAAATATATTAATAATGTAGGATAAGTATTCACATTTATGAAAACTATGCACCGACTGTGTTCTAGATTTTGAACATGATCCACAACAACAAATTGGGTTACCATTAACCGTCACTTATACCGTGATCTTACCATACATTTTCCATCATACAAGGGACTCTCATGATACATTGATAGAGTATATAGTAACCCCTAATAATGCACCAATTATTCAACCAAAGTTTTTAATAAATTATCAAAAATAAAATTCTAAAATACTCAAAATTAAAATAAATTAATACACAAAAGTGACATTGTGGTTTCACAATTCTCCGTGGCATTTTTCTTTATTCCACTAAAAGTATTTTATGGTATAAGAATGATGGGGATCCAAACCACCTTATGCAAATTATATGTTTAGTCAACCATAAAATGATTCAATCTAGGGATTAGAATATGAAGAGTTTATGTCCTTAGAGAAATATTCTATCTAATTTTAATTTTATTGGTTAACATGTATTAGGAAATGAAACAATATTCCTTCAATTAGTTGTGAGAGGGATAAATCTCCAATTTTAATAATGAAAAATGAATACCAATTCATATATAATCCCTCCAAAATCATTATAGAAGTTGGAATGTTGAAATATTATGATGTTAATAATATATTATGACTAATATAGACATTCAATGAATCTTATCCATAATTAACACATGATGCCTCTGAGAAAAGATCAGGTTCATGATTAAATATAAAATGAATCGTATACACTTGAATACTAATTCAATGATAATTTATATAAATTAAAAAAAATATCAAATTAAATTGATAGTCATGGGATAGTAAATTTTCAAATTTCCAAATTATAATATAAGAACAATAATTGATAGTCTCACACTCATCCCTAACAACTAATAGCAATGATTTTCATCTTGTCACATACTAGTGGAATCTAATTGAATGATCTTACTGAGTGAATTACTATATAGTGTAGTGGTTTATTATATGTTTGAAACCTAATATAGGTTTCCCCACTAATTAAGTATTATTTTATAATGGTGAGACAGAGGAAACCACTTGACCCTGATAATCCTACTGCACAATTCATACAATTACCATAAAAACGAGTGATAAGGATAAATGATAATCTTATATAGAATTTCTATATATATAAATTAAAAAAATATTGAATTAATATTTATATAGAATAAATTATATAGAAACATACCAAATGATTTTAACATAGATCAAGAAAATTTTCTAAAGACACAATTGGGAAGGGGATCATTTATCACACTAAGAAATAACCCAAAAGAAACATATCAATACTAAGGTACCCTGAGTAAATTCTAACCCAAATTTATACTCAAATATCATAATCTCCATGATACACTAAATTTGAGATTTAGAATGCTTCAAGGATTTATTATTTCACTAATAATTCATTTTTAAAATTTTCTAATGATAAACTAATTGGACACATTGATGAAAGGTATTTAGTGATTTGAAACACGATGGCTTAGAGTACCCATGTCTACCACACTAAAAACACATTAGTGGTCAAATAATTATTGAATTAGAGGTGGAAGAATGATAGGTAAATTCTATATTATCTCAACTTTTTTTATCAAGCTAATCCAATTTCTATTCCTCACATGACATGTTTCCATTGGTCAAACTCAATAGTAAAGAGGCACCACCTACCATAGGTTTCCTTAGTAGATTTGATTTTATAATCATGGAAATATTGACTAATTATATATAACAAGAGAGGATAAATATAATTTTTTTGATATGATTTTATATATATTCCTCTTTATAAGAAAATAATCTTTTAGTGATTTATTAGGGACTAACTTATGAGAGAATGGAACCATTTCAAAGAAATTGTTAGAATACTCTTTAACTCTTCGCTCAAACTACTTGAGAATGATAAATTTCATCACATTATTTACATTTAAATTATTATTATAACAACAAAAAATGAGAAGGGTGTTAAATTATTCAAAATACATGAAATAAAATGGATAAATTTTAATAGTGTTCTCTTAACACGACCAAATTAGTCCTTAAAAAATACATATGGTTGAATATAAATGATAGGTTTTATGAGTTTATAATAATTAAAAGTTACCTTCAATATAGACTATCTACTCCATTTTCTCTTATATACCTTGACCACTACTAAAGATAAGAGGTTTTTTATTTAGGAACTCTTGGATATGGTCAAAATGTAGAGAATAAATTTTTTCTACCACTCTTTTCAATGTCTGAGTAGTGTTAATAATTAGAAATACAATACACTTTCTATAAGAGAGAATATCCTAAAAAAATCCCTCCAAATAGACATCCCATATTTTTCACTTTCTTTCATGGATGAATTTTTCAAATAACACAAAATATAAAACTCAATTAATAAATATTTTTGAATTTAGACCACATATCTTAAAATAAATGAAAAGATCAAACTCAGAAGGAAGAACTCATTAGTGTAATATATAAAAATAAAATATCAAAATTGATTTTTAATATTAGAAACATTTGATAAGGCCCATAAATTTGATTAATAAAATCTTGTGTTTGATAAAAAAATTTAGGTATTTGAAATCTATATAAGTCAATTTTAAAATTTAGTTAAAAACTATAACCTCCCATTCATTTATTGTTTCCTTTATAATGATTTTTAAATGATTGTTTTTTGAAAACCCTAAATTATGATTTTACAAATTCATTCTGTATACCTTTAAAATTATATTATGTTATTTAAATATTATAAAAATAATCATTTCAATTTAATTTTAAACTAAATAACAACACTCTTTTAGAAATACATTATAAACTCTAATTACACCCATGTAATAGTACCAAGTTATCAAATTTTCAACCCAAATAAAACTAACTTTCTCAATATAAAATAAAAAACATGAACTAAAAAAGTAACATTAACACATTATAATAATTCTCTTTAATTAATCTAAATTATATAAAAAACACATTATAAGAAATATTAATTTAGAAAGAAGTAAAAAATTCATAGGTTTTGATTTTTTATAAATATGAACGGTTTAGTCACACATTTTAAAAACCAGTGCACCAACCATTCGAATACCACTATAAGTCTTCCAAACCTATATGATTAGGTTTCACATCATTTTCCATACATTGTAAAGTAATCTTAAATCAATGGTTTCTTTCCATTTTCACCTAAAAACCCGTGAAATTTTAAAAAAAACACTTATAATTTCTATATAGAAAAATGTGACATATATTAAGGTATAAATATAAAAAAAATCAAAAAAAATATATAACTTCATCACCCACATCATTACTACCCATGGTAACTTAAGCTACATTGTGAAAATTATTGGTTAATAAATTATTTTTGACCTACCTATTTAGTTATGATGGACCTAATTCAAAATACCATTACTCATTACATTAAAATAAGTATCTAATCCCATTTTATAATTTACCAACCAGGGTCAACCTACTACTTCACCTGAATCAGTCTTCCACAAGGCCCAAAGATCTTTCTCAATATCCATGTTATGGCAATAAGTACTGAGGGAATTAATTTTTTTTTTTGGGGAATGATATCACCCTCAAACATCAATAAATAAACCACATATTCTTATAAACAATATATAATTGTTTTTTCATACAATGGACTCTAATTGAAATCAAATAAATATTTTTATTATAAAAGGGAAAAGAAAATTAATCATAACATACATAAACATCAAAATTAAATTTATATATAAAATATAAATAGGAATACATAAGAAGTAAAAATATGTAGAAACCCAAATAATAAGTTAGATGAACTGGCCAATACACAAAAACCCTTCAGTAAACTAGATAGTCCCAAAATATCATATGATCTAACTCCTCATGACCCATGGTCACCACCCAATCATCAACCTTGCTCAAATCCACAGATAATCAAGAAGAATCAATAAGGAGAGGTTCTATATCTAAAATTTTAAGAATAATTGAACCTATATACACATCAATATGTATATATTGTGTTTGTGGAAAAAATTCCTAGAAATAATCCACCAAAGGTTCTATGAAATTCCTTTTTATACAAAATTTGATAAATGATAGTTTTAAATAATGTTTATAAAAATAATATTTTTATTATATAATGAAAATAAAAACCATTAACATACTTTATCATTCATTTCTAAAAAAACTTCAAAATTTTATATGAAAATTTTTCTTTTTCTAAACAAATTTTAAAAATATACATTAAATTGGTATGTATGTGAAACTATTATATACCCATAATGATGTAAAAATTAATAGTTTTCTGAATTTAGTTTTCCAGAACATTATATATATATTGTATTTATTAAAACAAAGATTTAGGACCAAGTCATTAAATATATAATTGTGAGGATAAACACAATAAGTGGGATATAAAGTCAGACATTTAGGGGGAAAATAACCCCATTAACTAAAAATGAATAAATATCATCATGTAAATGGTTATGAAAGTATGTTAAAAATTCTTAAAAATATACAGTGAATGAATAATAGAAAACAATAAATAAAATAATAATAAATTTTAAGAAATTAAATTAATCTAAACTCATCCATATAAATAAAAGGTTACATAATACATATCATTAGAAACAATTGAGGTCCCAGTGAGACAATCCTAGACATTATCATGTGTAATAATCTATTATCATATCAATGAATTCCTAAAAAATAACTCTACACTTTCTCCTAACTGTCCTACTTGGATGAACTCTCTATAGTCATAGAATATAATATACTAGATGATAATTACAAGAGGAAATTCATAATTTTTGTAGAAAAAATCTCTTGATTTCCAACATAGATACCTAGGGTTCTTATGAAAAAAATAAAAAAGGTGGTGAGAAAATATACAATCATAATAATAATGGATAAAACTGATATTATATATAAATTAATCCCACATCTCAACTCTAAACACACTTAAAAAATATCTCATTTCAAATTATATATATATATATATCAAATGAAAATAAATCCCTCTAATATAATAATCAAGATTATATAAATCATACTATAATGGGGATCAATACTAATGTTGTTAAATATGAAGTGAATATATTTTAATCAAATTCTAGATAAACATTTAACTTTAACATAATCAATAAATACATTTAAACAATATTTAAGGACAAAATAATAAACAAATAGGAACAAAAATTATACTTAAACCAAAATGAAACTCAATAATTAAATCAAGATGTTAAATATATTGTAAATGGAATAACATGGATATATATTGAAATATTATTAATCAAGAACACTATTAAAATATTAAAAAAGTCTTAAACATATGAAATTAACTTTTTAGAAATCATTACTGAGATGAAACATTATTTTAAAGTCAAATCCTTTAACAAAATAAACCATTAGAATTTCATCAAATATCCTGGTTGTATAAATTTATTCTTATTTATGTTTAATGATATAGAAATTTATAAATACACTTTAGTTAAAAAATAAATGTCCAATAAAATTTTTAAATACTTCCATAATTTCATAAATAATTAAAAAATATAATAATTTTTTTGTATAAATTAATTTATAAAACTGATGAACCATATGATATGTCAAATGAAATGTTTTCAAGAATACTTCCAAAATTAATTCAAATAAATACCTACACCATTAATGGTGGAAGAAAGATCATGGAACGATATGGCCGCCAAAATCCCTAAATAACCAAACCCCAGAGATTAATCCAAACCTGAACATGGTATTCATCCACTATAGACATTAGGGTTAAGGAAAGAGAATAAATATTGGAAAAATGGAAGGAGTAAAATGAGAAGTAGAAGAATGTGGAGGGAAGAAATGGTCTATTTAACACTCTAGTTTTGGTAATGTTCTTATGATCATAGTGTTTTAAATTAATTTCCTTGGTTTATGTTTGGTTCCAGGATCATGGGTGATTTTACTATATAATATGGGAGTGGTTGTACATTTTGGTTCCACCACTGGTAGAATAACACCATGTTGGTAGGTATGTTGTGTTGAGTGTAAGAATGTGCAACACAGGGAGGCCAAAATGGTTAGCTATTGGGAATAGTCTGGTTTGGGGTGCCCTGGGTAACCAACTATGAAACACAACCATATAGGCCACACTATGTCATGGACCAATGTGTGGGGATCCTAAAACAACCAAGGATTGTGAAATAGGTTTTGGTGGTTAGTCATGTTTCCCCTCATGGGTGTCAAACTATCAAAGGAACCATGATCATGGTTGATCCACCAAGTCGTGGGAACTATCAAGCCCATTTTTCAATCATATGTATCGATGATTGTTTTCATGGGAGTTATGGATATAGATTTCTATATCTTGTTATGGTTTTAATGAAGTTATGGATAATAAAATTCCACTTATAACCCATGTACTTATGCATTTTTTATATTTCAAATAGAGAGTTTTAAGGTGAGACCTTAGATTAAATATAGTTGGTCAACTATAGAGTTTCTAGGAGTCTGATTTTTGGTGTTTAAGTTAATTTCAATCACACATTTTTTATTCCATAAATCCAAGGTGGCTCAGTGGTCTATCCCTCAAATATTTCTTTAATTTGAATGTTTATATTTCTATAGTCTATTGCAATGATTTTCAATTTAAAAGATTCTTTTTATATTTGTTATAAAATATTTGGTTCCCTATGTTTTTATGTTGTATATTCTTAATTTTAAAATGTATTTTGTTTCAAATAAATCTTTTTGAACCTTATTTAAGCCTCACTTTAATGGTATGAGAATTAAATTTTTACTCTAATGATTTTTTGAAAAATGGTAAAAATATTTCATTTGATAAAAAAATTATGTATTTTTGTATTAGAAGACATAGAGGCATGTGTAAATAATACATTATAAAAGGAATATAGGGTATTGAACAGTTTCATGATTTCATAATGGAGTCATGAGGGTATATCTCCATGTGAAAGCTTGATGAAGGACATATCACCTTTCAAGAGTATTTTTATTTTCATTAATCTTACATGTGTGTGTGATTTTGAAACATGGGATGGGAATTGCAAGTGGAAATAAGGAACGAACAAAGTAATTTAGTTAATTTTTTTTGATTAAATACTTTTTTATATAAAACTATTAGATATTATAACCCTCTATTTTTATTAAATATGATAAAACTTGTTTTTGGACCAAGAGGTCTGTGTCGAGATGTTTCTTGAGGAAATTACACTAGGTATGGTTACTCATCACTTTATATATATTAGTTTGTATGTGGACATTATTCTTCATGGAACATGTAATGGAAATATATCATTCTTCTCTATTGGAAAATTTCTTGGTTTTCTTTATTGGATCATAGAGTTTCTCTTAGTTATTGGTAAGAGTGATGCAACATTGGTGGTATTGAACCAAGACAAAATTTTGTTTTCTTTAGTCATTTGTTATATTTTTTTATGTTACTCTAATTTTGTTGTCTATTTTTATTATTTTAATTTGAATTATTTATACTCATGGATCATAAATTTGGTTTGTTTTTTAGTTTTTAATAAGATGTTGTTTTTTCAAAAAGGTAAAATCATCCATGAATATCTTGAAAATCCCTTAGAATTTATTGAAATCCTTTGGTTTCATAGGTAATTATCTTAAGGCTGTTATATCGTCTGGCTAGGACCTAGCCAAGAGGGCGAGAAGGAATGTTTCAAATGGTGTCTTAATTGGTTGGTTCGTCATCTTCTAAGTGTATAAAAATATATCAAAGTTATAACTTGAATTTATATCCTAAAAAATAATATATATATGTATATATATATATATAACCACTTTATAGGGAAATTAATGTTACCATTGAAGTATAGTTACAAATTTTTTCCTAAAACACTTCTTGGTGTGTTGTCATCTCATCATCAGGGGCTTAGTGAATGAGTACATCATATCATGAATTAGTAATATGAATCCCCACTATGACTGTATTATTCATAATTTGTTTAATGAATTTTGAAAATTGGTTATGATGGTTGTTTATTTTGATTTTTGGAAATTGGAATACTTAATGCCATCAGTTTTCTAGTGATGGATGACTAAGTGGTGTCTTGTTCTATCTATAGAAAAATATACCCATTTAGATGACCTATAAACTTAATAGAGGAGGAATTAGAAAAGAAGGTTTGAAATAAGCCATAGGTGAGCCAATGAATTGTTTCTGTCATTATTCAGTCTTTTTAAAATAGTGATATGGGATATTAAAATGATGAATTATACCATGATAACCATTTTGAGAAAATTCAAATATATAATCCCCCCTCCATTTGAGGGTATTCAGAACCTAAAAAGTGAGAAGTGTGGTTTAATATAATAAATTAATTCTTTGATTTCTTTTGAATGATAGATCATCTAAATTTAGGTTTATCATTCTATATTCTAGAGTTCCTTTCACACTAATGGTTGGATTTATCTTTCCACTGTGATGTTGACCATGGAATTATGTTAGAGGAAATTGTAGAATTTTTCAACAAACAATTCTACATCAACACCTTTAAGATAGATGGAATGATATATTTGTTTTTGAAAAATTATATAAATTAATATTTCATTGAGTATGCAGCTATATTTATGAATCTATTTAATTTTTTTCCTGATGTGGCTTCTAGAGAATCTATGAAGTTACACATATTCAAGTTAAGACTATAACCAAAGATTCATTCTAATATAGTCATCCTCTATATTAATGATTACACATAGATGGTAAATAGAGAGACAGTGGTGTAAAGGTATATCTCTAGTAATCCTATTGTATGTTCCACTTTTTTATCCATATGAAAATTTGGGAACTATAATGTTGGGAAAAAGGAGAAGAGGGACACCAACATCTAAGGTGGAAGAGCATCTCAAAATAAAGACCCTGAATTAGTTAATATTAATCCACAAACCAATACCAAGTCTAGATATTATTAATATCGTTAATTAGATCATATTAGGAAAGATTGTACCACCCCAACTTGATCACATCACATCTATAATAATATGGAAAATATATGATTTTATTATCACAGTGCTTCATATTAATTTGTTTGAAATGTAACTCATGCATCTCAGACATCTTATGATAAAACTATACGATAATGTTTTAATATTTCTCATTCTCAAAAAAAATAACACCATGGAGATTCAAGGAAAACTATGAATCCTTATACAATTAAACATTGACAAGGAAGCAAGGAAAAAGGTGGGATTGAGTATGCAGTTATATGAAACTGAACAAATTAAAATGGAGGAACAATTAGTTTATTCAATTTTAAAAAGTACTATTATTTTTAATAGACTCTTATGAATGATTTTTTGATACCAATGTGTCCCACTCTTTTATTTATTTATGATTCAATGATCAAATCAGGCTGTGTATCAAGATGATACCACACATGATGAGTATCCATATACCTCTCTAAAAATGAAAATAAAGATGATTTAAATGCACGTCATTTTCAATAATAATAAATGGTGTCCAATTTTATAGGTACTTTCAAATATTGTATATGGTTGTGTTTTAATTTATCATTTTAAGGGATTTGTTAGTTTAATTCAAAACCCATGTTGATTATTATGCATGACGAGTAAAGTTTGAATCTTATAATGGGAAGGTGCATCTTTTCAAGGGAGATTAGGATTTTAAGGCCAGAAGAGCATGAAATTTATCAGCAATGGTTGAAACTATTTCTTATCAATTAGAATTGATCACATTTGGGACTAATTAAATAATTGATACAAGAATCTTTCCTACCATAGTGGATCAATATCATGACATATTACACTAATGAATTCACTGTTTTTTCAAACTAAAAGGTAAGTGGAGAGTTTTATTGATATATTTCCTGGTAAAATAGTATTTAATGTTGATATTAGATAATATAATTTGAAGTGTTGAAGGATTTGAAAATGTAATTTAATGAATTGGTAATTATAGGGTCCATAAGAACAAGTATGTCAACTTGGGCTAGACTAGTTCTTTTTTACCAAGAAGGCATATAGTTTATTGTGACTCTATGATGATTATCATATTATAAATAGGGTTATAATAAATATTATATATCAACTACCATACATTAATTAACTTTTTGATCATGTGAAGGGTTCCCATTTGTTCTCCAAAATTGATCAAATCTTGGGGTATCACAAACTCTAGGATTTGAAAGATGATATTTCAAAAATAGATCTTAATAGTTTTTATAGTAATTGTGAATATGTGGTCATGAACTTTGAGTTTATTAATGAACCAATTATTTTCATGGAATTGAAAATCATTTCATTCAAAAATTCCAAGACTCATTCATTGTGGAATTTTTGGATGAAATTCTGGTGTATTCTAATACTCATAAAAAACATTTAGATATTATTTTGAGAATTTTTTGGAGATCACCAATTATATGAAAATTTATCTAAATGAATTTTTTATACAATATTTTTCCTTTATTTCCTATGTAATTTATGGGAATAGTGTATCAGTATATCCTACCATTATATAAGATTTTTTATCTTTGTAACTTCTGAAAATTCTTTTGAGATGTACACAATTTTTTAGAATTTTATTTTTTAGAAATCAAATTATTCATAAATTCTTGTCTCTGAATTAATTTATTTAAACACCCATGATAATATCTACTCCATTATATTAGTGTGAGAATTTTTATCAATCCATTTTTTGAGATTAATGAAAGGTTAAATTAGATTCTAATTATTGTTTTTCCAAAACATATAAAGGATTATGTGGGTTTTTGTGACACATTTGGTTCTGTACTAAGTTGTGTTCTCATTCCATGAGATCATGTGGTTTCTAATAGATAATGATAGTAGAAGATTTTTTAAAATAATTATATAACCCTTGATTTTTAAAGGAATTTAATTATCTATTCTTTGAAGACATGGCATCATTATCTCTTCGGAGAGAAATTCAGTTTGGTCACCTATCCTAAAAATTTGAAACTGATATTTCTAAAAATAAATTTCAACTTGATACAAAGATGATGGATGTAATACCTTGATGTGTTCTATTTTGAATCGATTTTTAAACATAGAAATGATAATTACCTTGAAAATTATTTAACCAAAATTTCAAACAATCAATTTTCCCAAGGAGTGTGTAATTAGTCAAAATTGATGATTATGATAGTTGATATGTTTTTTGATTACACTGATCAAAATTGACTCAATTTTTTATTTTTATTAACTCTCACACCATATTTAATATATAAAGTTAAGGATTGTCAAAATTTAGATTCATATTACTTTATCATAAAATCAAAAATCAATGGTGAGGAGACTATTGATGGATGGAAATAAGATGGGAAAGTTTTATTTATATTTTGTGATCACATTATTTTTTTAAATTGTTAGTAATAACTAATTACTAATTATCACTACTATAAGTGGGTTGTTCATATTGGAATTAAAATGATGAATAATGTTTTTTGTACCCTTGTCAAGTGGGATATCATGAAAAGGAATATAGAAGAGTATATCATTATATTCCTTACATTTAATAGTTCAAGTATGAACATCATCGTCAAACAGGTATGTTTAAATCTTTATATATCCCATATTGGAAACGGGAGTACATGGCTATAGATTTTTTTACAAGTCAAACAATAATGGTTCATAAACATAACATCATATGGGTGATTGAAGATGATTTCACAATATTCTTATTTGTAAATCCAATATGCTGGAAGACATAGAAAATTTCAATATTCAAGAGGTGTTAATGTCACATATAATAATATTTTTGATTATATCTAAAAATATATCCTCCATTAACCTCTTGTATTTAGTTATCTTTAGAGTAGCCTTTTGGTACCTAGTTGGCTATGAGCATGACTTATCATCCTCAAATGGATTGAAAATCAAAATGGATGATCCAAACATTAGTATATATAATCCAATATATGGTTATGGATTTTCGAGGATCGTGGTATGATCATATAACATTAGTAGAGTTCTTGTATAATAATAGCTATCATGCCTAGATACAT
Organism: Viscum album; assembly: GCA_963277665.1. Lineage (NCBI taxonomy): Eukaryota > Viridiplantae > Streptophyta > Magnoliopsida > Santalales > Viscaceae > Viscum > Viscum album. Next base: position 259,134,473 of record OY728165.1, on the reverse strand, counting down.
ATGACTCCTTCTAAATAATTTTATGGTCATTATTTTCAGTCATCAATTTTTTGGGTAGTGAATGAAGAAACATTGTTGTTGGGAACTATTATTTTTTTAGAGATGAATGAGAAAAATAAAATTATCCAGAAAAGGTTATATATGGTTTATATTCATCAAAAATCATACATAGATCATCTCCGCTAGTAGATACTATTCGATGTGGGGGTCATGTGTTCTTTAAAGTCTATCTAAGTGTAAGGAATCCATGTTTGGGTAAGAAAGGTAAATTATCTACTTGGAACATCATGCCTTTTAAAATAATATATTGTATTAGTGGCGTGGATTATTGGTAAAATTTACCACCATGATTTAACTCTCTAAAAAATGTCTTTCATGTATCTCAATTGAAGAAATATTATCCTGATGTTGACCATGTGAATTGATAGGACAATATTGATCTTTCACATGATGCTACTTTGATACATGTCCCTATATAGATTATGGATTGACAATAGAATGTATTATATGGAAAGAGTAACTCCTTGGTTTTAGTTTTTAGGCATCATTATAAGATTTAAGAGGAATGTGTGGAACATGATAATGAAATTCAAGAAAAATTTCCCAAAAATCTTCAAAGCGCTGAAAATGTATATCTTTCCAGTGATGGAATAATAAGGATATGGAAGTGTAATTCCCCCAGTTTGATTTATATATTTATTATCCAATTGTTTTATATACCTTTTCATGATTCTAGTTGGGTTTGAGGAGCTTGGGTGAGTTTCTTATATATGTTAGTAGGAGTTGGCCATTTTGGGGTTTACCATGGGTGGCAACATACTATGGTGGTGGGTCTACCATATGGGTTATGTTCATATAAAAAAATGGGAGACCAAAACGGTTGTCTAGTGGTGATGGAGGGCTTATGGTGCTCTGGGAGACCGATTATTAAACAAGGATAGAGAGGCCTCAACATGCTATAGTCCAAGGCATGGGGACCCTTAAATTGTCAAAGATCTAAAACATGTCATTGTAGCTAGTCATATTGTGCCTCATAGGTACTGATATATTTAATGTACCATGGTTATGGGGACCATCTATATTTCATTTTTTTCATCCATTTCAAAAACCAATTTTTAGGGGAGGCATTATAGACCCACATCCATTATTCTAAAAAGGGTTTCTAATGTTTATTATGAAAATAAAATAACTCTTATAACCATTTTATGTTATCCTTATATGTTTTTTGGAACTATAATTTTGGGTTTATCCCTTTGATTACTACTTATTAGAAGAATGTGGAGATTTTGGGAGGATGGTTGTTGGTGTTATAGTTTATTTCACTCCATCTCTCATTTTGTTGTGTGATTAATAAGAGGTATGTTTCTTCTCTATTACACCATTATTTTTAGAATTAAGATTCTTATAAACCTATACACTTTTAATATAATTTTCAATGAAACCCTCTATAGTATATTTGTTTGAAAATATTTGATTCCTTTAAATTTTTTATGATTTTAGTTGTTTTTTTTAAAAGGGATGTGATACAAAAAAAAATTTGTTGACCCATATGGAATCCTTATTATAATAGTTTATGAATTAAATTTTTATTCCATCACTTTTTTTAAAATTAAAAAAAAGTTTTATTATAAAAAGAGTTACAGAAATTCTGGTTGAAATACATGATGCCTTGTCTAAATATTTCATTGCACGAGTCTTTGTTTGTATGGACTTAGTTCTCTATGAAAGACTAGAAGCACGTGGGTATATCACCCAGTGATATCTTAGTGATTTATGGATCACCACTCATAAGTATTTGGATTATAATTATTCATGTATGTGTGTGAGACTATGAAATGTGGGATGGGTATTCCAAGTTTAAATAAGGAATGAACAAAGAAATTTAGTTCAGTTATTTTTTTCTTAAATTGCTTCTTATGGTAACTATTTTTATATTATCTCCCTCTGTTTTATATAAAAGTGGGGTGAAATTATATTGGTCCTAGTGTAATGTTTTTTTAAGCATCTTCGGTATTGAACACTTTATATTATTACCCACCCCCTTCATATAAACTTTGGTGTGTATGACGACATTATTCTTCTTTACACAAGTAAAGGAAATGTATCATTCATCTCTATTGGAGCATCATGATGATAATTCCATAATACAGTGTTTATAAGAATGTATTTTCTATCATGAAGTGGTTGGAGTGATTCCATTTTAGTGTTTTTGTGTCAATATATCCTTTAGTTTTCTTGAGTCATTTTTTATACTTCATCTCTTCTTTGATTCTGTAATTTACCTATTTTATTTTAAGTGATATTACTTATAGTCATGCATAAAAAATATGGTTTGGTTTATTGTATTTATATATTCATAGGTTTTTTCTATTAAAAAATGTAAAATTATCCCCCAATTTCTAGAAAATCCCTAGTAATTTATTTATAGCCTTTGGTGTCTTGGGAATGTCACTTATGGATTGTAGCACCGCCAACCAAGTCCAAGCCCATGTGTTGGGTGAGGATGTTAAAAATGGTATAATTCTATGTCTTTTTGTTGCCTTGTTATAGTATTATAGAGATACAAATGTTGAACTAGGAAATTTATAATAGATAAAGAAGTATCAAACCTATTTATTCTCAACTTCAAGTTGCATGGGTTGAAAGTGTACAAAATGTTTTCTAAATCACATATATATGCGTTTTCATCCCAATATCATGGGTTTTTATGATGGGTGTATAATATCATGAATTAGTAATGAGTATTTCCACTATACCTAAACTGTTCATAATGTATTTGATGTATTTTGGAAACTGGTTAGGATTATTGTTGTTTTTGATAATTTGGAATATTATAAGTCTTTATTTTTCAATCAGTGATGACAGAGATGTTTTTTTATCTTTTGAGAAATTAAAAAAGTTATAATTCCTAGAAAACTTCTAGAGGAGGCATTATAAAGCATGGTGTGACCCTATCCACATGTGAAACCGTAGCTTATTTAGAGAATTGTTTAGAATTTTCAAGATGTTGATTTTAAAAATCATAATAACGAACCATAATAAGTGGATCATTTTTGGTTTTATAAATAGACTCCACCAATATTTTTGAGATATTTAGAACCTAAAAAGGATGAATTTTGTCTTAATATAATTAACTGAATCATTTATTTCTTTAGAAAAATTAGGTGACCTAAAGGTATAGTTATTAGTCTACATAAATAAAGGATTTTACATGCCAATTCTAGGATTTAGTTGTCTAAATAATGTCAAACAAGGCCTCGTGGTGGGGGGGACATTGAATAATTATTCAACCAATAATTCTACCCCTATTCCTTAAATATATCTATAATGATATTTATCATTAGTTTAAATTAGGAAATTCTATTAGTGAAGAATTATTAACCAATGATTATGAATTTAGTACATTTTTTCTAGAATTGGCCACTAGTTCATCCCTAGAAGAATGTATCATTGAGTTAAGAAAATGTTTCGAGATTCATTATAGGATACGTTTCATCTAGAGAACTAATTATAAAAATATATTCAATAGGGTGACAGTGCCAGAAAGGGATATCACTTGAAATATTACTGGAGTATGTACATTTTTATCAATTGGAATAAGTGATAACTCTTATGATATGAACAATAAGAAGAGGGTCACCAACATCGAAGGTTGTAGATAATATTAGAATCAAACCATTATAATAATTAAATTTCCTCCAAAACCCAATACCATGTTTTTTGATTTCGGATTTTGTCTATCTAAGCATATAAATAGAGATTGTTTTTCACCACCTAGATCATGTCACCACCATAATAATATGACAGATATACTATGTTATATTAATAGAATTCCAACGTCAGTTGTTAGAAATACATATTATTAATAAACTATATGATCATGTCATAATGGATCTCATCCTCAAAACCAAAAATCCTACAGTGTTTCTGGGAACCCACTGACACCTCAGAAAATGAAACCATTACAAGGAATTAAGAAACAAGGAAGAGTGAGTAAGTAACTATACGGTGCTAAGAAAATTATCACAGAATACCAATTAGGATATTTGACTATATGATGTACCATTATACTTATATAAACACTTATGAATGTTTTTCTTGATAATGGTGCATCATAATAGTTTATTTATTCATGTGTCATTGATCAAATGGGGTTTCATATCAAGATGAAGCCACATGTTTTGAGTATCCATACACCTCATGGGAAGAAAGTGTGTAAGGGATTTAAATGTGTTATTTTTTCTTTAAAAATATACATATTCTTGTTTTATTTGTGATTTTATATTTTAAACATGTATTTCATCAACATGATCATTGAAATGGATTGGCTTGTTTCCTTCAAGGCCCATATTGATTATTATGTAAACTGAGTAAATTTTACATATCTTGAATGGACAATGTTTTGTTTTAAGAGAGATTATGATGTAATTTCTACAAGAGATGTATTATTAGCAGAAATGGTTGGAATAATTTCTTATAAATTAGTATCGCCCACTTTGCAGAATATTCATATAATTGATATAAAAAAAATTTCAACCATAGTGGGTCAGTATCCTAATGTGTTCCTTAATTATTTAACTAGTTTTACATTGGAAAGGGGAGATTAATTTTTTATTGATATCCTAGAATGTAGAAATAATATTTCACTTCCATTATATAGAATGTAACTTGTATACTTTTATGAGTTAAAGATTAAATTGGAAGAATTGGAATGTAAGGGGTTTATAGGACTGAGTACATCATTATGGGATGCTCAAGTTCTTTTTTCAAGTAGTTTCATTGTTTGTTATGAATATGTTAAAATTATCATCATTTGAATAAGGTTATGATAATGAATAGATATCCTGTACTTTGGATTAATGACACATTTATTTCAATTGTAGGGACCCCAGTGGATCTCTAAATTTTATTTACACTTAGGGTAATGCCAACTCTAGGTTAAAAAAGGGGATATTTTAAAAGAAACATTTAGCTGTCAATACAGTTTTTATGAATATGTGTTCACGCCCTCTGGTTCTATGAATGACCTAGTGGTTTTCATAGATTTTTTTAATCATGTCTTTTAACATTACCTAGACTATTTTTTCCTGGAATTTGTGGATGAAATTTGGTGTATTGTCAAACTCATAAAGAACATGTATAACATTTAGTGTTAGGGTTGATAATTTTGAAAGAGCATCGGTTTTATGTAAAATTCTATAAGATAATTTTTTGGATAAAATTAGTTTACTTCCTTAGCCATGATATATCTGAGAGAGGAATTTTATTAGATTCTACCAATATAGAAGTTGTTGTCTCTTATAAATATCTGATAAATGTCTTTGGGATACATAGAATTTTGGGATTAGATAGTTACTATCATCACTTTTTTTTGGAATTCTCATGGCCTGCATCTCCTATTACCTTGCTCATGAAAATGGAACTTCATTTCACATGACTAAATATTTTCAAAAATATTTTTTGGGACATTAAATAAAGATAACTTTTTGACCTATTTTTTCCTAAAAAATGGAAATTGTTGTGTGTTTTATTATGGTGCATATGAATCTAGGATTAATAGTGTTCTCATACAGGGAGATTATATGAAATATTATGGATCATGAATGTTTTACATTCATGAAAACAATTTTCTGACCCATTCTTTTAAACTAGTGGTGGTAGTTCATCCTTTAAATAAATGGTTTCATTATCACATTGGAGATAAATTTACTATGTTTATAAACCCTAAAAGTTTAAAACACAACTTTTCATAGAGTTATTTGAACTTGAAGAAAGGATCATGTATGTAATTACTCTAGACATTGGTATTTGACTTGGTTTATACACATGGAAAATATAATTTCAGGGATTTTACTTCAATTTGAAACTCAAAAAATCAATAATACAATGAATCATGTGAACAATGGAAACTGATGAGGATTATTTATTATAAAATTTTTTATTACACAAAGAAAAAATAATTAATTATTTTTTTGGTGACTATCATAACTGATTTAGAAGAATAAGTCCAGTATTATCAAGGATTATATTCTGATTACCTTACCGTAATATCAAAACAAAATAGAGAGGATACCATTGATGTATGAAAACAAGATTTAGACTCTTCTTTTAAATTTCATATTTTAATTATCATTAAAAAATTTTGTTAGTCACATATCTTTTCTACTCATCACCACATAAAATGGGTTTTTCATCTTCTAATTCAAAATTTGTATAAATAAATGTGAACTCGTATCTAGTGGGATAACATGGAAAGGAAAATATCATAGTTTTTCTCATGATGCCTCACATTTCATATAACAACTCACTAATGTTTTATGAAATATAAATAATCATATTTTTTTCCTTTCTATATTGTTGTTTCTATATTTTATTCTTTTTTCATATTGGGTTTTATATGGAATGGGGGTAGTGGGTGTTTCCTTATGTTTTGGTATAATTATTGGAATAGACCTATACCTAGAAGAGATATATGTAATCCACTTACTAGCGTATAAGGGGCATTGTCCAGTCGATAGAAGACAACTAACCAGTAGGTAGGTTGGACATTAGCTTTTATATTTCTACATATTCCCCCAACTATCTGGTGTCAATTTCTTGGGCTGATGATATAAGGGGTAGTTTCATATTTATTGCTCATAATATTTTTTATATAATTATTAATCTAACTCCTTTGACCCCAACATGATTCACTGGACTAAGAGACTCTCATTGTGTTTCCTTATCTCTCTCAATGCATTTTTTTGTGGATTAAAGTGTCAATAAATGCCTTGGATAACTCTTTGTAAGTTGATCTACATTTTAATCATGGATATCCTACTTTCTTCCAATTCCTATTGTTCCTCTTTATGTTCTAAATTAATTAATTATGAGAATTATTTGGTCAATGAATTTAATATTATACATCATTGATACATTGAGGAATTGAGGATGATTGATCAAATATTCAATCCCCTTTTGGGTTGATCAAGGATTATGGTGGCATGTGATACTTTTGGGTTTTCATCATTCTTGAAATTGTCAATTTGTGGATTTATATTTAAGGAATTCCGGATCAGGGATTACCCCATGGTTTTTATATCCCTTAACTTATCATAGATAATTATTCTCCCATGGGTGTTGATATTGAAAGTGTTTTAGGGTATATGGTTTCATGATTCATCATTATGCTATGAACCTTACTTTCATACTGTTTTAAATTGATTTATAAAATTTATTAAAGGAATGATAATCATTTCGACGTAATATGGTGCTTTCAAATATGGTTTTTGAAATTTAATCTCACTTTGTTTTGTTAATGAAGTTCGTATTACAGATTGAATTGTGTGGTTTCAAATATGAAATACTTTTTAATGATATGGTTGTGATAAGCTTGGTAGTGTTCAACAATGAGGTAGGGATCCATTATTCAGGATGGAATAATTCCTGTAGACATTTTTATCTTGGTTAATGTGTGAAACAAGTTTCCTGTGTGGTGATAAGTATACACTCTTGTGAGAAATTCTTACCCCTATACCAGTATTGATAGGGTAATACACACACCAGGTGCCCTACTGATCAAGGAGGTGGAACGATGATCCTTATTGACCTGGAGTTGCTGGAACACAAGGGATTATTTTCTATGTTGGATATATTTTAAAATCATATTTATTTTATGTAATGAAATTATATAGAAATCTATTTAATGGTATGTTTTTTTAATTTTTAAAGTGGGTTTTTATCTATGATTTATGTTAATTTGTATCTTATGCCTTGTTTTAAATTATCTAATAATAATTGGTTAAATATATATTTTATTATTTTAAAACACATGTTGGGATCCTAATAGAACATTTTTCTCAAAACCTTCATACACCTTTGGGTGTATTTATATCTTTTTTTATCTCATATAGGAAAGGGAAATGTTATATAGGGAGGTAGTGAGTATGTTCATTAATAGGGTGTGAGATTCAAGAGGTGGCATCATGTCATATGGAGTTTGGATTTTTATTTTAGAGTACCATGGTTGTTTTGACTAATTCACACTTATTTTTACATATTATTTTAAATAAATTTTATTGCCTTGTTTTTTTCATACTGGAAAAATCTATATATTTATATCATCATTCTAATTTCTTTGTGGAATAATTATTCAAAAAGTATTTCTTGACACTAAGGAACTTTTCACCACCCAATGGTGATTAGGAATACTATTTGGTTTGTGTTAGGACCCCTTTAAGTTATGAATGGTTTTAGTAACCTAGTTTGAATTAGGAAAAAATATAATCAAATTGTCGTTTTCCATTATACATCATCGGTATTCATTTTTTGGATGTCTTGGTAAACAGGAGATATAAATGTGTAAGATTATGGGGTCTATTTCTAATGAAATTCTATCTAGATATCATCATGACATTCCATAGGTCACATCTTGTGTTTGTATTTTTTTTTTTGAATTTTTATTTTCTTAATCCCAGTCTTTATTTAGCTTGTCTCTTGATCCTACATCTTCTATTATTCTACAATGGAATTATTTAATGGGTTTTTTTCATTTGTTTCTCTTCATTTATTGATGTATAATAACATTCCCCCAATAATAATTTTAATGGTTTCTCTTGAGGGTTCTACTGATGCACCATGGAAGGGAAATCCTCTATTTTATCATAGATTCATTAAAGTAGGGGTTTGAATGGTTTGATATATGGAACAAGGTGTAGTACCTTACCATATTCAAGCTAGACAGGAAAAAAATGGACGGATGATGGTAGTATTCAGTCTCAATAATTTCTTCACTAGAAACATCCTTCCATACATGGGATAATCAATCCATTGGAGGAAATGGATTGGTTAGGAAATCTCGGGAGGATTTTTGAATTCTAGGAGACTCGTTACCCCATCAAAGGAAAGTTCAACGTCTTTATGTTGGAAGGTTTGAGTAGAAGGTGGTATGGGTCTGATATCATTGATAAGATACATGGTGGATTGTATTGGAAGGAATTAAATTCTATTTTCACCATGAATTTATAACCGTAATCTATGTCCCCGGTTAAATATATATATTTTCTCAAGCTTGAGTATGTATATTGATATGCGGTGGAGTGTGTTAACCACTTCACTAAGATCACTATGTCTTCCAATAAAATATATTAATTGAGAATATAATGGTTCAATGTTTCCATGTTATTCTTTGAGTAGATATCTACTAATATGTATTCATGTTAGAGATGGCCACATATGTTGAGGTAGTGGATAAGGCCATGATGTAAGAGCTTAAACTAGTAGTTATACAACATTGATCATAGATTATTTTCCCTATAGTGGTAGAACCACAAGATCATTTTAGGGTAAAAAGTATTGAAATGAGTTTTATGGGGGAAAATATGGTGGATATTCGAAGTGGTATTTCCCTATACAATCATAAGTGTGAATAATCTTGACATGTGACCAGTGTTTACAAATGGGGCACACGAAAAAAAATTTCCCTTTACCTCTAATGGTTTTAAACTCATGTGGGAATCACAAACACTTATAAATGTTTTTTAGGATATGTATCTTAATTTATATACTATATCCTTAATGGAACCTAGTGGATCTTTGGTTGCAGTTAGATTCTTCACAGAGTACAAGGTTTCATCCATAGGCCTCTAGAGGGATGCAGTTACATGCAGTTAGGAGTTTCTAGTGGAGATTGATATGTTTCATGTCACTGTGAGAGTTACCATTTTTTGTTTATTTTAAAATAGAGACAACAATATTTGATACAACTACCTCTCAATCAATCATATTAACATTTATGGTGGATTCTCTAAAACATATAATAGAATTCATGCCATTCATTTTGAAATTAGTGATGCCTTCATAGAAGAGGTGCGGGAACAATTTATAATGTCTTTAGTACACTTTATTTTTGTTTTACATAGAGTTAGTCTATGATTTATTATTACTAAACATGGAATTATTCAATTTTATTATCATCATAGATTGGATAATCACACACAAGGATCATATCAATGATTACCATTGGCTGGTGTTCTTCACTTCTTCCAATGGGATTTCTCAGGTGTTTCATTGAGATTGGGATCCAAGGTCTAGTCGAGTGGGGTAATATCTTCCATAACTTATCATGTTTTTTTCATCTATTATAGACTATATTTTAATAGTAGTATTCATCCTCCTATGGTCAATTAGTTTTATAAAGTGTTTTTTGATGGATTATAATGCTTGCCTCAAGAGTGGGAGGTGGATTTCCTGATTGAATTAAGTCTCAGAACACTACTAATATTGATTTTATTATACTATAAGGATCCATATTAATTAATGGATGTGAAAATATAGTAGGGTTATTTGATGGAAATGGTCGTTATATTTTAATGTGTCTCACCTTGGGCAGTGTAACTCCCTGAGATTTTTGGAAATAATATTTTCCATTTCATTTCAAATTTTTGTTATTTTTTTACACAAAACACTGATTTTGATACTTTTACACGTACTACTGAGTTTATCATTTATTATATGCCAAACTGATATTATCTTTCATTACAAGTGACTATTATAGCATGCATGACATGAAAAACCAAGATTCATAGAATCATGAAATAATATTATTGTAAATATGACTATTATATCATATCTGTTAAATATGATAGTATGAATATTATTAATTTATTTATTAAATATACAAATAAATTTCCCACAAAATATAAACTTATTTATAAAAAATTATTAAATAATCAATCATTTTTTTCTAAAATAATTATATTCTTCAAAAATATGTTTTCCTTAAAAATGACTTTTTATTTCCTTTTATAAATATTGTAAGTAATTTAAAGATATTTTAGAATATTTATTTGATAAAATTAACTCCATTTTTGAAATAATTATATTAAAATTAACTTCTATTAAAATGTTTATATTTTTTTGAAAATGATGATTTTTAGTGAATAGTGAAAATGCCAATTTTTATAAAACTATCACTTATTTACAATAAATTAAGTAATTTGAAAGCCTAATTATAGTTTAAAGTAACATAAATATATTTTTTATTTAATAAAAAAATTACCATTTAATAAACATTATATTCTATTTTATAATAAGTTAATGTTTCAATTCAAAAAGGGGTTTTTTCTAAAAACTATTTTAAAGTGCATAATGATTATCAATTTTATTTATATAAAATAATACCTAATGAGTAATGTTTTAAATTAAGTGTAAAAATTATATATCAAGAAGTTATAATTTATATTCATAAAATTATTATGACTATAAATATAGTTAATATTAATCATCTTATACTTGAAAAAACATTGTTCTCAAAAAGCATCATTTTAAACGCTTCTATAGGTCTTATTTATTTATTTTCAATTTAAAAAAAAGAAGAATAATTCTTATTTTTTAAATCAGAATATATATATATTTTCTTTGGTTTAATTTTTGATAATTTTTTGAAATGATTAATTTTTTGATGAATAATTTGAAATACTAAATTTAATATGAAAATATCCTTTTCTCTTAAATTGTTTAGAAAGTTAAATTATATTATAAATTGATTTTAAACTATATTTATTGAAATTAAATTTCTATAAATAAAATTAAGGTTATTGGAATCAATTCCCTATCGATATAGGATATAAAAACATTGTAATCTCTTGAACATTTTTTCTTTGAAAACATGCTTTCTCATCTTGTATGCAGGATTATTTTAGAATTAGTTTTTTCCACATATTTGAATGAAATTTGAAAAAATGGATTCCATATTTTTAATCATTATAATTTATATTATCTAATAAGGTCAACATAAATTCTTACCAAAATGAATTGTGAAAAAAGTAAAAATTAATTACCACAGTCTAGGTAAAAATGGCTTTACCACATGGTTAAACTAAGAATATAAGGGTTAAAATGACATAACAAATTGTATAAATTTTATTTTATAGACATATTTACTCCTAAAAATTATTAATTTCTTACCTAGTCTTATTTTAAATATTTTTTATTGCTAATTATCTTTTTATATTGGAGTGTTTTGGGAAATTTTCATGTAGTTTCCATGTGGTTTCCTTTCCCCCACTTATAGATGGCCACCACCGCCCTTCACTTATTCATAGCTACCAATCCATTTGTCTTCATAAAAACCTTCCCAATTATCTCCCCATCATCCTTAGTTACATTCTATAGCTTCTGGTCTTCCCAAAATACCCGCCCTAGGTTACTTGAGAGGAGATCCAAAGGAGGTTTCTTTAAGAGAAGGTAATTATCTTAACAAGATATTTCATTTTAATTTTTAATTTTCCACATTAAATTATTTATAAACACATAAATATAAAAAAACCAATATATAAAATATAATGATGTGTTATTTTTGTTGATTTTGAAATAATTATTCATCTACACTTCTATCAAATGGGTTAGAAAATCATCATTTTTGTGTACAGTGACTACCGCCTCATGAACCGATGCCATTAATTTCTCGATTGACACCTCTCAAGGTTATACATAATGATGGATTTATTTTTTATATATTATATTTATGATATTATGTTATTCTATAATTTTTTTATCAAATATAATATCATGATTTATTTTTTTTGAAATAAGATAATATTTCTCGTGTGTACGGAGTACTACCGCCTTGTGATGTGATATGATTCATTCATAGCTTATGTATAGGTAATATGGATAATTTTGATTAAGAAATTGTCATATATATTTAAATAAAAAATATTTTTTAATGATAATATATCATTTAAATATATTTATTTCTATTTGAAAATAAAATGGAAGCATCATTCATGCATACGTAAGACCTACCATATCCATGAACAATGTGTTTCATTTTTTATCACTAAATTATATGGATTACTATAAAAACATATATTATGAATATATATGATACTTATACTTGGTTTAAAATTCTATATATTATGAAATCGTAGTTAAAGTAAAATTAAAAAAAATTAAAAATTAAAATATATATGAAAAATAAAGCACTTATTACCTGAAATGTAACTTTAACATGGAATTGTTAATAAATGAAGAATAAAAGATCATAAGAAAATAATATATGGTATGGTATATATAATTAATTTTATATAATATCTGTATAATAAACTTATATTTATTATAGAAGAGGTTTGAACATGTAAGATAGAAGTCAATACTCAAGGTAATGGATTTCGGTCCCACTTTTCTTTTATGTGAGACACATTCTATATTCACCATGTATTTATTTGAAGTTGGGTATATACATAACATGAATGTATTTTATTATAAATATCCCAAAAAAAATTTGTGAATTACTTATCATTTTGATGATACCTCTTTTATAGAGTTTATGGCTCAAACTTTAACTAATACATAAGGGGTTTTGTCTCAATTTGCCTACTTTGGGACAAAAGTTATTCTATCAATGTATTTTCATCTATCAGGTGTACATACTTCCCCTTGAAATGTTATATACTGAATCTTCATATTTTTATTGTATGAAAAGTTTCATTTAATTTTATTCTTTCATGGGGATTATGATTCAATGTTACCAAAGTAGGAAGATTTTTATTTTATAATTTCATCATTTATTGGGGTTTTCTATAATTATTATTTAAATTTATAAAATATTATGATATATATCTAATGAAATTTATGATTTTTTTTATAATCCATTTATTTTATGGTAGTTATTTTTTTCATTCAGTTTCCTCTCTTTATGTACTTAAGAGACCAAAAATGATGTATTTAATAAAAATGATCCTTTCAATTGAAAACCCATTTTCTTACAAAACAATGTTTTCTAAAAAAATAAAAATGATTAATGTTATAAAAGTTTTTCCAAAGATGGAATTATATTTTACCTAATAAATGTTTTAATTTATTTTTAAATATCCTATTATATTTTTTTAATTATTATTTTAGAAATGAATTTTTTTCCAAAATGTATTATGTTTTAAAAGGTGTTTTCCAAAGATGAATGGTTATTTTCTTGAATAAATGTTTTGAAATTTATTTATAATCTTCCTCAATAAGTTTTAAAGGTTATTTTTAAATAAATTAATTTCCAAATTTTTTATAATGTTTTGTTTTTAAAAACATTGATTTCCCGAAATGGTTATTTCCATCAAGAAATGTTCCAAGTTATTTATCTTTAAGAATAATTTTCCTTATAATATGTAATCCTTTGATGTCACATTTGATTTAGTTAAGATTTTATTAAAGGATAACATTATTATTCTTTCTCTAAATGGTTTAAGTTGAGCATAAAAAATGTTTGTTGAACTCGTTTCTCTTCCACGGGTATTACCATCAAAAAATGCACATGAATTCCAACTATTTTCCAGGGGTTATGCTTTGATGAAATGATGAAATGATTATGAAACCTATTTATTCTACATGGGTTATGTTATAATAATAGTTTTATGAAACCCATTACATTTTATGGGTTATGATATAATGAATGTTTTATGATCTTATGGCACACATATGTATGATTTTCATTATGTGATAGTGGTTAAATTATATCTATGTAAGGTCGTTATATTATTTCCAGGGATAGTAGTTACATTATAAACATATTTGGATGAGATTTATATCTCTTTTCAATGAATTCCATACATATTTAAACCTCATAATAAAGATATGATGGTAATGGGGAGTGAAAATAGTTTAGAATGGGATTTTGTTCTCTATAATGGTATTCAATGTGAATATTTACTACTATGATAGTTTGGCTAGTGAACACATTCAACTAAATGGAAGGTGATTCCACTAAGGATGGTGATTTTTATTGCCTAAAAGGTGTTTCCACCTATGGAGTTACCTGATATGCTTTGGAAATGATCCATGTCTATAAATGAAATGATTTTATATTCTTAAGTGTATTCCACAATTCATTTCCATATGTCAAAATTATTCTCTCATGACTCGTGTTCTTTGTTTTGGTTATGATTAATGTATTATGGACATCAAATATTAATTCCATGACTCAATATTATGATTTCTAATATGTTGGATATTGTTTTTATGTGTAATGTCTTGTTCTCATACACTTATATTCATGTTAAACATAGGTATATCCCTTTTTTACCCTTATTGAGTATCTATGCTCCATATTTATTATGCTTCCTTCCCACAGGTTATGAAGAACGATTTATGTAGGGTATGTTTGGGAATAGTTCTAGATGGGATGATCCTTGTGAGGTACATTGAAGATCTTTCACCAAATTATAAAATTGTTTGCCTAGTCTCTAAAGGAACTAAAAAATTACAATCCTCAGGAGTGTGTTTGTGTAATGTATTTATTTTTCCTCTAAAAATATGTAATATACATGTATTAGAAGACTATGTCGTTATAGTTGGTATCAGAGGAAAAAAAATTAACCTTTGGAAACTAGGTTGAGAATACATTAGGGAGATGCTTAGAGATATGTCTAAGGATATTTCTAGCCATATGTCATAGGATATGTCTAGGGATATGTCTAAGGATAAGTCTAAGGATGAGTCAGAGTACAAGAAATGTCCATGAATTTTGGTAAATGTCATGACCCCATCCTTAAAATGTGAACCCCTCTTAGAATGGAAATAGGAGAAGATAGATAGTAACCCCAGAGTCCTACCTCTATTAGGCCCCTCGTTTTTGACTAGCACTGAGGGTATAATGAACATGAAGATGGGAGGAATTACCCTCTAAGAGAAACACATGAGGAAGAGAGAGATAAGACAAACACAAAACAACTCCTGCTCAATGTGAAATATAAAAGAAAACTCAAGTACACAAATGTAATTTCATGTAACAACTACTACAAATGAAAGTGAAAACCAAAAGTTCCTATATAAAGTAAAGACGAAAGATACTATGAAGCCCAAACACCTCCTCTAAAACCCCAAGCTAGTGTTAAATAGCTTGATATCCAACCTGATTCAACATACATGAAAAACATTATATATATAGGGTGAGTATAGTAGTACAATCAATAGGATCCACCATGAATCCTCTCATGAAAAAGGTAAATAAAGCATGCTAAATAACATTAAATAACATGTGAAACTAAATCATCACCTAAATAGTTATACTAAGTTCACAGCCTCACCATGCATTATCTCACCATGTATCACATACAATAGCATATAATATAATAATGAATATAAATGGTACCCCACTATCTTTTTCCCACTTGTTTTCCACTATGCCACAACATCGCACATTTTGAGAAACTATCTCAAAAAGTGATAGCTCACAGAAAGCTGGGAAAAGCACCACAAAATGCACCTCTTGAAACAGACTACCATGTACACATAACCAAAATTGAACAGATAGTTTCTGGGAGCCACCACATCTAACATAGTGTGCATCATACATCGGGTATTATAACTCAAGCCATCAAAGCCCACACACGGAGTGAGGATCCTAAACCCATCACAACCTATACACGTAATACATATAGTATTCCTATGAAACTATATCTAGAATACATGTGTGTGAAATAATTAAAATACATTACATCCCTCTAAAAACATATATTGATAAAACTGACCATCGTGTGTACCATCACAAGTAACTACCAAAAGAAGAGAGTAGGGCCAAAGGGGGTTGTCAGCCA
Organism: Viscum album; assembly: GCA_963277665.1. Taxonomy (NCBI): domain Eukaryota; kingdom Viridiplantae; phylum Streptophyta; class Magnoliopsida; order Santalales; family Viscaceae; genus Viscum; species Viscum album. The sequence goes on along the minus strand of OY728165.1, from coordinate 259,117,908 downwards.
TCCAAAATTCTACTAGGATGTTTGGGAAAACAACCCAAGGGCTTAGATTCCCTAGGGTGTTAGTTTCCATAACCGACTAAGTGGAGTAAAGTATAGAAACAAAAAAAGTACAAGATATAATATATCTCACAACCACACTATAGGCATAACCTAGTCTAAGACAAAACTACAGCTAACGTCTCTCGGACTCCCTACTTCCACTAATAATACTATATATATTACAAACACAAAACCATTTAAAGAGCTACATTAAATTTATTTATCCCTTTTTTTATTTTCTATTTATGATAATTAATTATTAACCATTAATTATCTATTATCATTTCCACATCACATCACATTACAATTCCAAAAAAGATCCATTCCCTCTTGGATTAAGAAAACCAAGTCCATGACTTCTCTAAATTTCATCCTAATAAGCTCCAACCCATGGGTTAAAAATTTATTCTTTTATTTAACAAAATTACTATCCATACCACCTTGTGCTCTAGGAAAACATTCTAATCTCCAAAAACACAACATACTCAACACATTTTTTAGATAAACTTCTCATTGGGACTTTTTCACCTACGAATGGAGAGTAAAATCATCAAACCATGAAGAGATAAACATGAATGGAACATGGAATACCCTGTACATTTTTTTCCTCCCATGGGAATAGAGTAACCAAACAAATTTTTCTTCCTCAAGAAGTTGGGAAAGGAAAGAAGATAAGCAAAAACCTGGGTGCTAAGCAAATAGTAGATTCCATAAGCATCCAGCTTTGATAACAACAAGTATGTCTAGTTGTAACCCGTTCTATCACCTCTGGTGTCCTCCCTGACAACCATATGCATAAACTAATACATCTCTCCACTCCAGGCATCAACTGTTTCCACAACAATCAATCCTCTGTGCCCCACATTCCAAAATATCTCTCCATTATCAACCATCCTAGGCTTACATAACATCGGGGCCTCCCCACCCCACATACCTCAACAGCCCTCTAGGTTCATCCATCCTAGGATCATGTCACATCACATATAGTAGGAAATAAATATAGCAATGATCTCTCATCCCTAAAGAAAGGAATTCAGCCTCTACACATAATTCACTCTCACAACTAAAAATCAAAAGCCACTTGAACATTACAAGAAAATGGGAAACTCGGGCCCTATAAAAGAATTTTCTTTTTCCACACAATCAGTTCTTTTTTCCATCTTGAATTAACAGATTCATTATAAAAGGTTCCATTTACATTCAACCTATGAAACAAGATATCTCAAGATAAAAAAAATATTTAAAAAATTAATATAACATGTATTTAATACTTTATCAATAAGAAACAACATTCTTCAGGTTCATTAAACAATTCAATTAAACATGAATGTCTCTATCAATTTGATTAAAATCAAATTACAAAAACTACTAAATTCATTAAACATGACTCTTTATCTTTTATCCAATTATTTACCAATTAATTTTGGATTTAAATTCTTTACCAATTTCCATCAATAAAAATATTCTAAACCAAAAAAGGCATAGATATTACACTTTCATGAAAATCATGAGGAAACACATTTTCATGGTATAGAGAAGCAACATTACTTTGTGATCGATACTAATTATTTAATCTAGTTAAAATAATTATTAGGAAAATTTCATTGTGATCCAAGGGTTAAATCATGCTAACTCAATAATTGCACATAAATATAGTGAATAAATGAGTCTTTTAACTCAAAAGGTCATTAATTTCCTTCGCACGAGAACAGACAATAGGAATGATCTCTGATCGCCTATCCTGTAAAAACTACATCTAACCAAGGACACCATGACACCACGAGACCAACAAAAACTAAGAGAAAACCCATTATAACCATGGATAAGCAACCATAATATCACAGATAGTAGATATGAGAGGAAACAAGATTAAAACCTATAGAAACATCTAGATAATGGAGTAAAAACACACCTTGGATGAAGCTAGGTTACTACAAGTTAAATATGGAATACCGAGATATATTCTCGTCAAAGGGATCTCCAAAACGTCGAAAAGGGGATTGTTGGGTTGTATTCGATTAGAGGGAGGGAAAAAACAGTTTTAGGGTTTGAAAACATGAGTGGATGGAATGTTTTAAAACATTACAATATTGGGGAATTACATGCACTATGGGAAAAAATGGTAATTGCTACAGGGTATTTGCGACGGGTCTTATTCCCGTCGAAACAACTCTGATGAAAAGGGTTTTTGCGATGGGAATATATTCCCTTCGCAAATGGTCAGTTATTTGCGACGGAAATACAAGGCCAGTCGCAATTGAAATGGTGCGGTTTGCGTGCCAAAACGCGGGAGGGATATTTACGACGGGTAGAAGGCTACCCGTTGCAAGTACTCGGCGGTGGTAAATAGTATTTTCGATGGGCCCCATCACCAATACTGGCCACTGTAAATACTATATGTGACGGTCACCTACAACCCATCGCAAATACCCCGCGGTAGTAAATACGGTTTTGCGACGGGACTATGTACCCGTCGCAACAGATAATCCAACGGGAGGTATTGGCGATGGGACCCATCGCAAATACCGGCGGCGGTAAATATAAATTTTCGACGGGGATATCCGCTTGTTGCTAATGGTGTGGCATTAGCGACGGGCCCATCGCAAAAACCCTTTTACCCGCTGCCCGAAATTAATGTGGGCAAAGGTATTTGCGACGGGCCCCGTCGTGAATACCGGCGGCGGTAAATAGAAATTTGCGACGGGGATAGCCGCCCATCGCTAATGGTGGATATTTGCGACGGGCCCGTCGTAAAAGGCCATTTACCCGCCGCCTCTATTTAATGTGGGCGAAGTCATTTGCGACGGTATCCCGTCGCAATACCTCGTATTTGTGACAGTCACCCGTCACAAATGTGACCGTCGCAAATAATCTAACCTATATATACACCCCATCCGTTTTTTTTTTCATAACATTCAGATCTCCATTCTTCTCTCTCTCTCATTTTGATATCTGAGCAGATTTTTTTTTGTTTTGATTTTTTCTTTCGAGAAGTGGAAGGAAGGAGTTGGTGAAGATTATTAAAGGTATTTATATTTTTTGTAATATTTTTTTTAATTGTTAAATTTTTTTTAATTGTTAAATTTTTTTAATAGAATGTTTAGCTATATAGTATAATTAGTTTATATTCTTGTACCAAATAATCCTTGTCTGGATATGAACAAGTAGAGGCAGCTCTGGTACAGATGTACCTAGGAGTGAAAAACTCTGACAAGGTGTTTCGAGCTTGACTCGGGGTAACCTGGTACACAACAACGGGCCTTGTTGCACTCTTGGTTCGACACTCCCGGGGGATGTTTTGGTAATAATTAGAAATAAATATATAATTATCAAATAATTAAGAAATAATTAGATTTAATTAAAATAATTATCAAATAATTAGGAAATAATTAGATTTAATTGATTAGAAATAATTAAGTAACAATTAAAATAATTAGGAAACAATTAATAAGAAATAATTATATTTAATTAAAATAATTATCAAATAATTAGAAAATAATTAGATTTAATTGATTAGAAATAATTAGAAAACAATTAAAATAATTAGAAAACAATTAGATTTAATTAGGAAACAATCAGTATAATTAGGAAACAATCAGTATAATTAAGAAACAATCAGTATTATTAGGAAACAATCAGTATAATTAGGAAACAATCAGTATAATTAAGAAACAATCTGTATAATTAGGAAACAATCAGTATAATTAGGAAACAATCAATATAATTAGGAAATAATCAGTATAATTAGGAAAGAATCGGTATATTTAGGAAAGAATCAGTAGAATTAGGAAAGAATCAGTATAATGAGGAAATAATCAGTATAATTAGGAAACCATCGGTATAATGAGGAAACAATCAGTATAATGAGGAAACAATCAGTATAATGAGGAAACAATCAGTATAATGAGGAAACAATCAGTATAATGAGGAAACAATCAGTATAATGAGGAAACAATCAGTATAATCAGGAGACAATCAGTATAATGAGGAAACAATCAATCTAATCAGGAAGCAATCAGTATAATTAGGAAATAATTAGTATAATCAGGAAATAATCAGTATAATTAGGAAATAATCAGTATAATCAGGAAACAATCAGTATAATCATGAAAAAATTAGTATAATTAGGAAATGTGATTGACCGCTCATCTACCTCAATTTTCTTTTCATTTGTGTGTTGAGGCTTGACAAAAACCTTTTGCCTCCACATGTAATATCTGTAACGCCCCGACCCTAGTTACCCAGAGTCGGTGCATTATTACATAACATTGGTATGATCACAAGAAAGATCAAATCTCGAAAGACCGATTGGTTTAGTAGCCTTGGAAACACTAGATATATTCATAAGTTTTACATTACATCATTAAACGAAAAACTACTACAACAACATATTGTCTCCATAATCCACACTCATATCCCCACATAATATCCCTGCAGGTCATTCATAACTTACTTCTTCACTTCCTGGGAAAAATAAAACATAGAAAAGGGGTGAGCTCAAATGCCCAGTAAGGATAACAATATAGCGGAAACTTTCATAAATAAGAATAAACTTTTAAGGAAATGTATAACTAAAACAAAATCCTTTCAAACATGAACTTTCAACATGGTATGGAATAAATAAAATGAAATAATGCCATTTACTTATTCACATGGATATTCTACTAATCGAATAATCACATGCAAAAATCAATAACCACTTTCATAATGTTGGAATGAATAATGCTGAACTTTAATTTCTTTGTCAAGGCCTCATCCCAAGACCTTGGGGCTAACTGTAACCGGAACCCAACCCGGAGTGCCTCTAATAACCGGACACCAACCCAGAGTGCCTCTAATAACCGGACACCAACCCGGAGTCCTTCTAATAACCGGAGACCAAACCGGAGGGCTTACTTTTACCAGTCCCTAACTTGGAGGGCTTACTTTTACCAGTCCCCAACCTGGAGGGCTTACTTTAACCAGTCCCCAACCTGGAACATACTTGTCCAACACATTCATATGAAGTAAAGGTTGAAATATAACATAAACATTCTTATTGGAACTAGCATACGAAATGTCAATACTTTACTCATAAACCATGAATGCTATATAAATGGCACATCCACAGTCAAACATATCACAAAACTTTATTACAATATGGAAGTTTTTTATAATAAATCAACTTCAAATAAGCGTAAAATCCGTCAAAGGATGTTGACATAGATGAAAACAAAACACTTTTTAGAGAAATATCTCTTTCTATTTTTGAAATCATTTAAGAGCCATATAAAATAAAACATTTTCTTGAAAATGTTCTTATAAGCTTGTAAGGGAAGCTTTGACGATTTTATAACGACGGAAAATAACCGCACCCGCCGTATAAGTTTAAAAAAACATTCTTATCTTAATTCTGTCGAAAAGGTTAAAAAGCACCTTGTTTGGAAAACGACGGAAAGATTCCTTTATAAACCTCTTATAAAAAGTCAAACAAGGGTATAAATGACTTTAACCCATATTCTTGTAAATAGTAAAAATGTTTTTAAATACATTTTTAAGAATCATGGATGTGGATGATAAAGATATCCCAGTAGATTATTACGTATAAACAACCTCGGATAATGAAGAGATTGTGAAATAAACCCTTACCTTGTACTTTTCCTTTGTTGGGGTAGGTTAACCTCCTGTATAATAGTGAAATAATTGTTACTAAATTATACAAGAATCATATACATTAATATGATATCATATATGATCTTTTAATATTGATTTGATAATATTATCTTAGTATTATCGTCGTTTCGGGTGTTAACTTACTCATTTTCTTTATATGTTTTGTTACATAAGTCATGTTTGTTGTATCTTATTCATATCCAGAATGATATCAAGTCCTTAAACATCATTTTTAAATCATTAAATGATAATTATACTTGAATGGATACGATGGAAAATGAATTTCATCGCGTTCGTGGAGACGGTAGTCCGTACGTACGCACGAACGCTACTTCCATTTAATTTTTATTTTAAAAGAATCGAATACCAATGATACATAGGTATATTACTATTCCAGTATAATATAATATTTTATACATGTTACTTAAGTTCATTAACACCATCCTTTATACGTTCCATGTGTGGTATGAACGAGTCATATCATTTTAAGGGGGCGGTAGTCCGCACTTCCTCAAATGAAATTATCGTATGTATATACAACATGAAACGAATAATGGTATGAAATAAAATGGAATTACAGAAGCTTATATATAAAATATATATTATTAATATCATATTTAATTACAGTGCCATCATAATGGTCACCATGAGAGGCGGTAAGATGTATTTGAACAATCATCGTTTCGTGAGGCGTTAGTTTTCCATCCACAGAAACATTATGTTCATCATCCATTAGATGGAGTTGTGTGTATGTGTAGTTTGAATCATTCTTATAAAAACATCCTAGTATATTGAGGATACTGGTGTTGTTACAAAAGAAAGGAAATAAAAAGAGTTTGGGGGTTGGAGAAGCAAAATAAATGAAAATAATTTAAGAGAAATCGTTACCTTTAATTTAGGTAACTCACTTTGGTTAGAACCAAAGGACTTGTTGAAATGCTTTCTGCCTAAGGGGAAGCTTCAAGAAGGAGGAGAGGGATGTGGGGAGCTTAGTTGGGCAGAGTTTGGACGAGGCAAGTGGCTGGAGAGGTGTGAGGAATGAGTAGAAGTGGTCTCCTTTTATAAGGGAGAGGAGGGGCTCTTTAGGAAAGAGTGAAATATTACTTTATAATATAATTATATTCGGTTTATAATGGTCCAAAAATCATTGAGGTCGAAGATAAGATGACTCATATTCTAAATAACATCAACCAATAAGAATTGGACAGGTTTTAGATAATATTTTAATCATTATAATATTATGTATTTCAATGATTTATTAATGAGGTAAACATTGCATCATTATTGTGTCATTAATAATTTAACTTATATGATGTCTAAAAATTATAAATAAAATATCATCATGTAGGAAATCTTTTTAACTTTCTAATTAATATTTATAATCGAAAATCCAACATGTATAACCCTATGTAAAAATTGTTCTTCTAAAAGATGTAAGCTTATGCCATTTTTATTTTTATTTTAACTTTATTAATATAATGTGTCCCTACCACATACAAGTGGCTCCAAGGGGTCCCCAAATTGACCCAAGGATGCCCATGGTCGGGTATGTGTCCACCAATAAGGTTAGGACACGTTTTAGGGTAATTTTGTATTATTATAATATTATTTTTTAACCCTTATTTACCGGATTTACCCTTTAACCATGGTAAATAAAATATTTACCACAGTAACTATTCAAAATGTCTAAAAATAAAAGTTACCTATTTACAAAATTTGAAAATCCTGATTCCAAATATGGAATCCATTTTCCTAAATTCAAAACATAGAAGTGGAAGAAATTAATTTAAAATTAATTCCCGCTGTCAAAACAAAAAGCGTGTTTTTAAGAGGTAATAACTATCAAAAGATTGACACTTGTTTATGTTCGGTTTAATTGTAAAATTTTGTCTAATGACCAACATTATATTAAATTGTAAAAATATATTCTAAATATACTTTAAAACCACTCAAATTCATAATTTATCACTATTAATTATTTTGATTAAAAAAGTTGTTTTTAATTAAAATTTAGTAATTTTCACTATTCATCAAAATATGAAAGTTATCCGAAAAGTACCAAAATTTCACCTTAGGCTAAATTCGATATTCCGAATCCAAAAATGAAGTCCATTTAAAAATATAAAATATATATTATTTTAAAATTTAGGTATTACTATTCATAACGGCCAGTTTGATTGGTTGTGGTGTGTGTTAAAACTCGAAGTTGCGTACAACACACGCTACTGTTTTATTCAAAGGAAAGCGTACCGTGGAAGCTTGGGAAGTTTCATTTTAAATTTTTTGATGTCTCCATTTAGTAAAAAAGTTTAAAATATTGTATTTAAAAAGGTTTCACTATCAAAAGTTGATAAAAGTGCAATACTGAAAATGAATCTGTTCTTGCATTATGACTAAGAAACTCATAATATGGATTCTAAAATTATAAAGTTTAAAATTTAGTTAATACTATTCATGACCTCTTTTAATGGCTTTTTTTTTGGTATGTCATGGTTTAATAGAACTCGGTGTTGCGTGTAGTGAAAGTTATTAAATTATTTTGAAGAAATAACACACTATGAAATCTTGGGGTGTTACATTCTCCCCTCCTTCAATAAATTGCGTCCTCGCAATTTGAAATTGTTCTTCGAAAATAAAAGGTTGAAAGTAGAAAATATATTTGTGGGAAAACCCACATCGGAAATTGGGTTACTAAAATTTAGTCTTAATATGAGGAAAAGAGAAATCAAAGGGTCACCACCAAATTATGATCTCGATTAGGAGAACATTGGTGGAAATTGGAGACATATAATCGGAGGAAAAACGTAAATATTTATAGGTAGTGATTGAGGTCATCAATTACAAACAAGTATAAAATTGAGGTCCTTAAATTCATCAATCTATGATGAATTGAAATACCATCGGTTCAACAAAACATAGGGTATTGGGATAACACATTTTTGATGTTTCAAAATATCCTAGTTGAAATCCCACATCGAAAAATGAATTAATGAGGCCTCTATTTAAAATAAAGAGTCGAAAGTATGAAGATTACCGAAAATAACACATACTAGGGTTCCATGTAGGAAAATATGGATATGGAAGAAAAATCTAACCATCAATTATCTGATGGAGAGTGGTAGAGAACATGGCTATGAAAAGGCCAACAATCCCAAAGCCATAAATTAGTGATGATTTAAGGTACCATCTAGGAAAACATTTTTGTTCTAATTTTCTTTTCTTAATATTGAGGAATTTTTTATGAGATTGGCTAAGATCATATGGAGATATACTTACTTTATAATTAGAGTTTTATCCATTAATAAATTTCTACCACATACTCATCTTTCACTCTAAAAGATAATAGAATTTAAAAAAAATTCTATTTACACTATTCGTATTGGGTTCCAAAATAAACGAATTTATAATTCATCTAAAAGATCTTTTAATAAAATCTACATTATTTAATCCAGGACATCTCGTGGGCCAGTGGTAGGTGATACACCCTTGTCGCCATTCGGTTGCGGGTTCAAGTCTCGCAGCCTTGCCGGACGCGACGGGTTGCCGCCCGACCTCCGGGTTGTCCTTTTATGGAAATCCAAAATAATCCAAACTAGAACTATCCAAAATACTTCTATCCAAACTCACAGTCCATCATTTATAAGGAAGGTAAACATAATATAGATCCTTTTTACCCCGTAATAGCATATGAATACCTTCATCATGTATTACCATATTCCTTATTGATTACATTCATGTTCCCTTATTCCATATAGAATGCTGGATATACTTCATTAATCCAAAAATGTTTTAAACCCCAAAAATGATGGAATATACAAATCATTAATTAGCTTCAAGGTAGTCAATAATATCCAATATAATTTATCCAAATCAATCATGTATTATTCTAAAATCACCACCTCGGTATCTGAACCATATTATGGTTTATCTTTCTCTCAACCATATATTTTCCAAACATTTAACCTGCTACTGAGTCACTTTTCTTTGTTCCACACCATCTCAAGTCCTTAATGAAATAGTACTGCAGTACAATCCTTATATACTCCATGATTATTGTAACAAGTACATTGTTGATACAACACTCAATTGACATAATCAACATAAGAACTCTAATCATTCCTCTTCATCTGTGGTAGAATCATAACATGATTATTATCCAATAACATCATTTGCGGCATAGTCTGATGAGTGGGACATAGGTTCGCGTAGTGTCCAAACTCCTTGAAAATGAAGCATTGTACATTTGAAACCATTTTCTTACCCTTGCAGTCACGTACTTTGTGCCCTTTTCCTCCACACTTATAACAAACTCCCATTCCTTTCAGGAAAGTTCCAGGGTGTTTCTTTCCACAGTTACCACATATGGGAAAATTCTTCTTTTCCCTCTTCCCTTTATCCATCTTTCTCTCTTCCATCCTTTTCTTCTCTTGCTTCCCTTCAAATCCATAGGACTCAGTAAACTCTTTACTTATCTTATCAACACATGATATTATTTCTTCATATGATGATAATACATGGGAGATTATTTCTCTTATAAATTCTAGCTTAAGACCATGAGAGATATGATCCTTCCTTCTCTTTGAATCATGTGCATTTCAAGAGTTATCATTCCTTCTACTGGGCGCCATTTATATACCATGGCATAAACTAGATCAGTTTATGAATCAAAACACATAATCCCATACTTATAAAACACTTAACATAAATTGAACTATTTATGGATATAATCCATAATCATAAGAATGTTTTCTTTGAGGATGTATATACTCATAATCCCTTCAAAATGATATGTAAAGAAAATGAGAGTTATCCTAAGCATATCCCCCAGGAGTGTCGTAACCAAGAGTGCAGCAAGGCCCGTTGTCGTGCACTAGTTCCCGTTCGAGTCTAGCTCAAAGCGGTGTTTTCGGGTTTTACCCCTAGGTACATCTGTGCCAGAGCCGCCTCTACCTGCTCGTATCCAGACAGGGATGTATTGCTCGGAAAACTCACAAAATCTCTACAATACCAAAATTCTAGGAAGTTCTTCTATACTAATCCTCAAAGTTCATCTTAGGTCTACGTGCTCTAATCAGAGTTTATCTAAATCTATCTTCCAAGGTTTGTACTAAACTTCCTCTGATACCAACTGTAACGCCCCGACCCCAGTTACCCAGAGTCGGTGCATTATTACATAACATTGGTATGATCACAAGAAAGATCAAATCTCGAAAGACCGATTGGTTTAGTAGCCTTGGAAACACTAGATATATTCATAAGTTTTACATTACATCATTAAACGAAAAACTACTACAACAACATATTGTCTCCATAATCCACACTCATATCCCCACATAATATCCCTGCAGGTCATTCATAACTTACTTCTTCACTTCCTGGGAAAAATAAAACATAAAAAAGGGGTGATCTCAAATGCCCAGTAAGGATAACAATATAGCGGAAACTTTCATAAATAAGAATAAACTTTTAAGGCAATGTATAACTAAAACAAAAGCCTTTCAAACATGAACTTTCAACATGGTATGGCATAAATAAAATGAAATAATGCCATTTACTTATTCACATGGATATTCTACTAATCGAATAATCAAATGAAAAAATCAATAACCACTTTCATAATGTTGGAATGCATAATGCTGAACTTTAATTGCTTTGTCAAGGCCTCATCCCAAGACCTTGGGGCTAACTGTAACCGGAACCCAACCCGGAGTGCCTCTAATAACCGGACACCAACCCGGAGTGCCTCTAATAACCGGACACCAACCCGGAGTCCTTCTAATAACCGGAGACCAAACCGGAGGGCTTACTTTTACCAGTCCCTAACCTGGAGGGCTTACTTTTACTAGTCCCCAACCTGGAGGGCTTACTTTAACCAGTCCCCAACCTGGAACATACTTGTCCAACACATTCATATGAAGTAAAGGTTGAAATATAACATAAACATTCTTATTGGAACTAGCATACGAAATGTCAATACTTTACTCATAAACCATGAATGCTATATAAATGGCACATCCACAGTCAAACATATCACAAAACTTTATTACAATATGGAAGTTTTGTATAATAAATCAACTTCAAATAAGCGTAAAATCCGTCAAAGGATGTTGACATAGATGAAATCAAAACACTTTTTAGAGAAATATCTCTTTCTATTTTTGAAATCATTTAAGAGCCATATAAAATAAAACATTTTCTTGAAAATGTTCTTATAAGCTTGTAAGGGAAGCTTTGACGATTTTATAACGACGGAAAATAACCGCACCCGCCATATAAGTTTAAAAAAAACATTCTTATCTTAATTCTGTCGAAAAGGTTAAAAAGCACCTTGTTTGGAAAACGACGGAAAGATTCCTTTATAAACCTCTTATAAAAAGTCAAACAAGGGTATAAATGACTTTAACCCATATTCTTGTAAATAGTAAAAATGTTTTTAAATACATTTTTAAGAATCATGGATGTGGATGATAAAGATATCCCAGTAGATTATTACGTATAAACAACCTCGGATAATGAAGAGATTGTGAAATAAACCCTTACCTTGTACTTTTCCTTTGTTGGGGTAGGTTAACCTCCTGTATAATAGTGAAATAATTGTTACTAAATTATACAAGAATCATATACATTAATATGATATCATATATGATCTTTTAATATTGATTTGATAATAATATCTTAGTATTATCGTCGTTTCGGGTGTTAACTTACTCATTTTCTTTATATGTTTTGTTACATAAGTCATGTTTGTTGTATCTTATTCATATCCAGAATGATATAAAGTCCTTAAACATCATTTTTAAATCATTAAATTATAATTATACTTGAATGGATACGATGGAAAATGAATCTCATCGCGTTCGTGGAGACGGTAGTCCGTACGTACGCACGAACGCTACTTCCATTTAATTTTTATTTCAAAAGAATCGAATACCATTGATACATAGGTATATTACTATTCCAGTATAATATAATATTTTATACATGTTACTTAAGTTCATTAACACCATCCTTTATACGTTCCATGTGTGGTATGAACGAGTCATATCATTTTAAGGGGGCGGTAGTCCACACTTCCTCAAATGAAATTATCGTATGTATATACAACATGAAACGAATAATGGTATGAAATAAAATGGAATTATAGAAGCTTATATATAAAATATATATTATTAATATCATATTTAATTACAGTGCCATCATAATGGTCACCATGAGAGGCGGTAAGATGTATATGAACAATCATCGTTTCGTGAGGCGTTAGTTTACCATCCACAGAAACATTATGTTCATCATCCATTAGATGGAGTTGTGTGTATGTGTAGTTTGAATCCATCTTATAAAAACATCCTAGTATATTGAGGATACTGGTGTTGTTACAAAAGAAAGGAAATAAAAAGAGTTTGGGGGTTGGAGAAGCAAAATAAATGAAAATAATTTAAGAGAAATCGTTACCTTTAATTTAGGTAACTCACTTTGGTTAGAACCAAAGGACTTGTTGAAATGCTTTCTGCCTAAGGGGAAGCTTCAAGCAGGAGGAGAGGGATGTGGGGAGCTTAGTTGGACAGAGTTTGGACGATCCAAGTGGCTGGAGAGGTGTGAGGAATGAGTAGAAGTGGTCTCCTTTTATAAGGGAGAGGAGGGGCTCTTTAGGAAAGAGTGAAATATTACTTTATAATATAATTATATTCGGTTTATAATGGTCCAAAAATCATTGAGGTCGAAGATACGATGACTCATATTCTAAATAACATCAACCAATAAGAATTGGACAGGTTTTAGATAATATTTTAATCATTATAATATTATGTATTTCAATGACTTATTAATGAGGTAAACATTGCATCATTATTGTGTCATTAATAATTTAACTTATATGATGTCTAAAAATTATAAATAAAATATCATCATGTAGGAAATCTTTTTAACTTTCTAATGAATATTTATAATCGAAACTCCAACATGTATAACCCTATGTAAAAATTGTTCTTCTAAAAGATGTAAGCTTATGCCATTTTTATTTTTATTTTAACTTTATTAATATAATGTGTCCCTACCACATACAAGTGGCTCCAAGGGGTCCCCAAATTGACCCAAGGATGCCCATGGTCGGTTATGTGTCCACCAATAAGGTTAGGACACGTTTTAGGGTAATTTTGTATTATTATAATATTATTTTTTAACCCTTATTTACCGGATTTACCCTTTAACCATGGTAAATAAAATATTTACCACAGTAACTATTCAAAATGTCTAAAAATAAAAGTTACCTATTTACACAATTTGAACATCCTGATTCCAAATATGGAATCCATTTTCCTAAATTCAAAACACAGAAGTTGCAGAAATTAATTTAAAATTAATTCCCGCTGTCAAAACAAAAAGCGTGTTTTTAAGAGGTAATAACTATCAAAAGATTGACACTTGTTTATGTTCGGTTTAATTGTAAAATTTTGTCTAATGACCAACATTATATTAAATTGTAAAAATATATTCTAAATATACTTTAAAACCACTCAAATTCATAATTTATCACTATTAATTATTTTGATTAAAAAAGTTGTTTTTAATTAAAATTTAGTAATTTTCACTATTCATCAAAATATGAAAGTTATCCGAAAAGTACCAAAATTTCACCTTAGGATAAATTCGATATTCCGAATCCAAAAATGAAGTCCATTTAAAAATATAAAATATATATTATTTCAAAATTTAGGTATTACTATTCATAACGTCCAGTTTGATTGGTTGTGGTGTGTGTTAAAACTCGAAGTTGCGTACAACACACGCTACTGTTTTATTCAAAGGAAAGCGTACCGTGGAAGCTTGGGAAGTTTCATTTTAAATTTTTTGATGTCTCCATTTAGTCAAAAAGTTTAAAATATTGTATTTAAAAAGGTTTCACTATCAAAAGTTGATAAAAGTGCAATACTGAAAATGAATCTGTTCTTGCATTATGACTAAGAAACTCATAATATGGATTCTAAAATTATAAAGTTTAAAATTTAGTTAATACTATTCATGACCTCTTTTAATGGCTTTTTTTTTTGGTATGTCATGGTGTAATTGAACTCGGTGTTGCGTGTAGTGCAAGTTATTAAATTATTTTGAAGAAATAACACACTATGAAATCTTGGGGTGTTACAATATCTGCTTTTTCTGTCAAAATTGTCAACCTCCTCGCCAATATAGAGGTGAAGAGGTTTATAATTTTGACAGTAAAAGCACATATTATATGTGGAGGCAGAAGTTTTCTGTCATCCTCAACACACAAATGAACAGAAAATTGAGGTAGATGATCGGTTAATTACGTTTGTTTGTCTATTCATTGATTGATTAACCACCTGACCTATATGCATATCTTCGCATTTCTAATTATTAACATAAATAGTAACATAAATAGTAACATAAATAGTAACATAAATAGTAACATAAATAGTAACATAAATAGTAACATAAATAGTAACATAATATAAAATATTATATTACATTGATATTAATAGTAAAATAATACTTATAATATAATGATTTTATTATTATATGTTTAATATTTATAAAAAAATATTAATATTATTAAAATTATAGAAAATTTATAAAATATTACAATTATCAATATTTTCAACAAGTTTTGCTTTATTCTTAACAGTTCAAATCTTAAAGGGTTGCTAATTTTCAGGTCATGGCCAATAAAAAGTTTGTGTCAACCGTGTCCAATGTAAACTCTATAATTGTTCTTTCTTGGTTGATCACCTCGCAGGTAGCGTTGCAATAGGACAACCCATGTAATGTCTTTCTCATTACTTGTGTCGTCCTATTACAACACTACATGCGAGATGATCAACTAAGTTAGAACAATTATAGAGTTTAAATTGGTCAAGGTTGACCCAAACTTTTTATTAGGCATGACCTGAAAATTGACGAACCTTTAATATTTGAACATGTTAAGAATAAACCAAAATCTATTCGAAATATTGAGATTTGTAATAATTATAAATAATTACTAATAAAATTAATCAAAAATAAAATAAATTCAATTACATGGTTATAAATTGGCACAATATCTAGCGGATTTTTGACCACCTTTTGTTCAATGTCTCATATCTTTGCTACTTTCTCCCACTAAAATCAGTATGAAAAATATGCTCTAACGTATATCAAAGAAATTTTTTCATACTGATTTCAGTCAGGAGAAAGTTAAAAAGAGATGAGCCATCGGACAAATCAGAATAATTAGTAATATAATCTTCACAACGATGATTACAAAATTTACCTTCATTATTCAATCATATTTCATTTTGCCAAGTATTTCTAAGTATTTCTAAATTAATAATAATTAGTTTGGATGATTAAAAACTAACTGTGTCGCCTATAATTATTGGTAATTACTAATAAATAACTGTAATTATGTATCTTCTTTTTTAGGATATTGTTTCTTATATCAAATTATATAACAATATTAATGATTTTAAATTTTTTAGATACATATATATGAATATGGAACAAGGAAATCGACATCAATCATTATTAGATGATCGTGCTTGGATAAATTAGCGCAGAAATCCAAACGGTTCTAGTTTAAATCATGTATATGTTGATGGTGTTGAAGCTTTTTATCATTTGCATCATCAAACCCAGAATTTGTTTCAGAAGGGACAATTAAGTTTCCTTGTAAAAAATGTGCTCTGAGAACGTTTGAGACATTTGACATCGTTGGGAAACATCTCTTGCGTTATGGTTTTCAATCAGATTATATTTTTTGGTATCAACACGGTGAACGTAGTTCTAGAGAAGATACTAATAATTTGATTTCGGATCCATCACGGTTTCAGAATTTAGTACATGATGTTAGAGGGTCATCCGTTCAACAAACATAAATTAAGGATGATGTTGATTTACCTCCAAAGATGGCACCATCTGAATTTTCTGAGTTGTTCAGGTCTGCTGAGGATGCATTATATCTTGGTTGTAAGATAAGTAAATTAGAAGCAGTTGCAAAATTTATGGCTATTAAATCAGATAATGGAATGTCAAAAAACTATTTTGATCAGATTTTTTCTTTGTTTAAAGCACTGTTACCTGAAGGAAATGTGCTGCCTGCTGATTATTATGAGAGAAAAACACTCATTCGTAATATGGGCCTTAGTTATCAGAAGATCCATGCATTTTCAAACGGTTGCATCTTATATTCTGGTGAAAATGATTCGTTGGATAGTTTTCCCACATGTGGACAATCGAGGTATAAAGAAGCTCAATCAGGGAAGTCTGGATTGATTCCTGTAAAACAGTTAAGATATTTCCCACTTACACCCAGGTTGCAGCATTTATTTATGTCTCAGAACACAGCGACAATGATTTCATGGCACAAAACCAATATTTCAAATGGTAAAATCTTGGTTCATCCACCTGATGGAGATTCATGGAAACATTTTGATCAAGTGCATTCGTCTTTTGCTTTAGAATCCCGGAACGTGCGATTGGGTCTTTCTACTGACGGTTTTTGTCCATTTAGATCTTTTAGTAGTCAGTATTCCTGTTGTCTTGTCTTTATAACTCCGTGAAATTTTCCTCCATGGATTTTGATGAAATAGCCTTATATCTTTTTGACATTATTAATCTCAAGACATCTGAAAAATAATATTGATGTTTATTTGAAACCATTGATTGATGAGTTAAATTTATTGTGGACTCATGGTGTTGGTATATATGATGCTGCTGTGAAACAGAATTTTGTAATGAAAGCTGATTTGATGTGGACAATTAGTGACCTCTTGGCATATGGAATGTTATCTGGCTGGAGTACACATGGTCCAAAATCATGTCCTTACTGTATGGGAGACAACAAAGCATTTATGATCGTGAATGGAAAAAAAGCTTTCTATTTTGACTGTCATCGCAGATTTCTTCCAATCAATCACCCTTTTCGGAGGAATAAATCTCATTTCAGAAAAGGCAGAATTGAAAGAGATGAACCTCCAAAAATGATCTCAGGTATAGAGTTACCATCAGTTGTATTTTCATTACCATCCATCACTTTTGGACCGACAATAAACCAATAGAAAATTCATGGTTTTGGGAAAGAACACAATTGGACAAAATGGAGCATTTTTTGGAATCTACCATATTGGTCTGATTTGTTGTTCCGACACATGTTGGATGTCATGCATATTGAGAAGAACTGTTTTGATAATTTATTTCATACAGTTTTGGATACACTGGGTAAAACCAAAGATAATGTAAAGGCACGATTAGATCTTGCCCAAATCTGCAGGCGACCAAAACATGAATTGTTTGAAAATGTCAGATCACAGAGATTAATGAAGCCAAAAGCAGCTTATACACTGACCAAAGAGAGTCGCTTATTATTTTTTTAGTGGATTGCAGATTTGAGACTTTCATATGGCTATGCTTCCAACTTGGGCATATGTGTTAAAAATGGTCATATTACCGGATTAAAAAGTCATGACTGTCATGTTATAATGGAAAAGATTATGTCTATTGGATTAAGAGGTTTGTTGAATTTTATGATTTGGGATTCGATAATAGATATATCATATTTTTTCCGAGACATGTGTGCGGTGACAACAGACTACGATACACTAAGCAAACTGGAAGAAGCTGTTGTTGTAATTATATGCAAATTGTAAAAAATCTTTCCGCCGGATTTCTTTGACTCGATGAAACATTTGATATTGAATTTTCCACATGAATCAAAATTTGGACGTCTGGTTTAGTTTCGATGGATGTACCCATTTGAGAGATGCATGCAGAAATTGAAGAAAAAAGTTTGTAACAAAGCATCAGTTGAAGGCTCAATTGCTGAAGCTTATTTGCAAGAAGAAATTGTTTTATTCTGCTCTCATTATTTTGAATCTGAATATCCCTCAAAATTTAACCGCATGGGCTGGAACGAGGGGAATGTTGATGATGATATGAACAATAAATTATCAGTTTTTAATGAGCCCGAACTTTGCTTTGGTGGAGTTCATGATAGATGGCTTTCAGATGATGAACATCATAGAGATCATACATATGTTCTACTCAACTGTGAAGAAATGTCACCAATTGTAAGTGAATGCTCTTATCCCTTATTCTATAGATTACTTTATAGTAAATTAATCATATTGTATTTGTAGGTTATATGATGATCATATCAAGAAACAATTTCCACAAATTACTGCATCTGGCTTAGAAGAACGTCGGCAAAAAAATTTTGCCTACTGGTCTCAAAAACTGGTAACATACATTCTTTCTTGGTTTTACATATAAAAACAATTTATTACTTGTAATAGTGATAAATGTTTTACAAATTTTCAAGTATCTGTACATGCTGATAAGATTGATAGTCGATTGCGTATTTTGAGTATCCCACCATCCAAAATGGTTAAATCTTATAATGCATATGTGGTGAATGGTTATCGATTTCATAAATGTACATATGGGGAATCAAATAAAACAATTAATAGTGGTGTTAGTTTGAAGGGATCACATCATAGAGATATTGAAGTTGACTTTTACGGCATGCTTGAAGAAATTATTGAACTGTGTTATTTGGGACAGAATTATGTAACAATGTTCAAATGTCGATGGATGGATACTGAGAGAGCCCTACGTATTCATCCAACTCATGGAATTGTTGATATTAATCAAAAAAGTCTTCTTGCAGTAAATGAACCATTTTTATTAGCTATCAGGCACATCAAATCTATTATGCAAAATATTGTGCTACTGCAAAAGAGTTGGATGATTGGTGGAGTATAATAAAAGTTAAATCTCGAGAAAATCAGTTTACTCAAACTGAATGTGGTTCCACTGAAGTGCAAGGAAATGAAATTTTTCAGGACACTCCGCAAAACACATCTTTTTCACAAAGAGACATGAATATTGAGGATGACACCCCACAGTTAAGGGTCGATGGTGACGATGTTGTCAATGATGTTACAACTGAATTTGAAATGACAAGAGATGATGACAGTGAAACTAATATGGAAATTGTTGATGTTGATGAGGAAGATGAAGAAATTTACATTGAAAACTATGAAGATGATGATGAAGATGAAAATTGACATAGTAAAATGCTGGTTTGAATCATAACAAATATATATCTATACATAATAGTTATTTTCAATTTTTTGCTAATAACAATCATTTCATGTTTCAGATGGACTCAGAAACGTTTCATCAGTTGCTGGAGGCTGATCTACTTATGGATGATGAGGTTCTTGAGTCATCTGACCCTCAGGTTGTTGGCACTACAGGGAACACTCAGAGGGGGCATGGTCCTGCCAGACTAATGATTCCAGATCCTATCCCGGAGCGACGTTCACCTCTTGGATTCGATGCGCATACACGGTGGTATGGTAACCTATGTATTTTAGTTATCTTTCATTATAATTTATTAATATTCTAATTTTTTGATTATTTGTTCTTTTTCCACAGTTTTATGCATATAGCTATTGGACAGGGGAGCGCTATCTTGCGCAATTATTTTTCTCAGCCCTGGCTCACATGGGATCAGATTCTCGCTGATGTGCAGGCCGCCATGTTCGATCATGGTTGGTACGTAATTAAATATTATTTATTTTGAAATTTAATTCATTAATAACTTTATATTATGGTTTATGGTATCCTATCGACGTGATCATGCGTGCCACTATCCACGCGGCATGGGTGGTGTCTATGTGTGACCGTTTCTATCAGTTTTTGCATAATTTGAGAAAGACGGCTGTGAAGAAAGCTGGAGTGACAGAATTTGATGAGTCCTGTAGAGCCCACCGACCAGAGTTCATTTCATCTCACGTTTGGGATGGATTATGTACACACTGGAATGGTGGTGGGTTTCAGAGGAGATCTGTATTGGGTCGACAGAATCGGGGGAGACAAGAGCTGACACATCGAGCCGGTAGTCGTACATTCAGTGCGCATAGAGAGCGTCTGGTAAGTACTTTTTTTAATATTTTATACAACTTTAAATATAGACAGTTTATTTTATATTCATATAGGAAGCCGAGCAGCCCTGTATTTCGGCATACGGCGTTTATCAGAGGATGTACACTGACCCGGCTACTGGAGAGATTAGAGGTGACCGCCAACGTCAGATTGTGGTCAGCATTATTTTCTTTTCAGTTTTCAAATTAAATGCATATAATCTTTTCATTATTTTAATTTCTAATTGAAACTTAAGGAGTCATATGAGGTCGCGACCTCTCAGACATAGGCTGAGAGTCAAGACGAGACGGGTGATCAGACTAGTGCCCACCATTTTGATGAGACGACATGGATGTAGGCGACCCAATATGGCTTCGAAAAGGGCCGAGTAGTTGGTTTCGGCTCTCATTAGACTCCTTCAGCTTATTATGGTACTGCTGCGATGTCGGTGTCCAGCTCGAGAGGAGCTTGTGGAGAGACATCATCTTTTGTCTCACAGTATTAGGAGCAAATGCGTTCTCAGAGTCAACTTATAGAGGATTTGTGTCGGGGGAAGGAGCAGATGCGTCAGCAGCATGATGAGGAGATGCGTCGATGTCAGGAGCAGATGCGTCAGCAGCATGATGAGGAGAGATGTCGATATGAGGAGCAACATCAGGAGTATATGGAGGATATGTGTCGTCTGACGCATATTTTAGGGATGGAGTTTCCTCCGCCACCTCCTCCAGGTCCTCCAAGTCCTCCAGATTATCCACCCCCAGTGATTTTTTTAGATGTAATAAACATTTGAGTTCGTAGTTTATTGTCATATTAACTATTTACAATTCCTCTTTAATATTGGTACGAATATTATGTGATTTAATTTGTTTTTATTTTTTTTAATATATTATTACTTATTAGTATTATTTTTAATGTCTGCTTATTTTAGTAATATTACTTTTAATATTTTATATTTATTGTTAATATTGAGAAGTTTATAATTTTATAATTTTATTAATATTAATAATATTAATATTATTTTTTCATAAATAAGTATGTTTATTTTAATAATATTATTATTATATTAATTTTTTATATTAAAAATATTAGTATTATTATTATTATTTTTTGATATTAATATTTCATAATATATAATATAATATTATTTATATTCATATTATTATTATTTTTTGATATTAATATTTTATAATTATATTATATATATTATATTATTAATATTGTAATAATATAATATATTTATATTATTATTATTATTATTATTATATAGATAGTTTGATAATAATAATATTATATTAATTTTTTATATTATTAATATTATTATTATTATATTATATTATATTATTTATATTCATATTATTATTATTTTATATTAATATTTCATAATTATATTTTATATATTTTTTTATTTATGTTATAAGAATATAATTTTTTTATATTATTAATATTAATCTTATTTTTATATAATATTATACGATTTGTATTAATTATTTTATTTTATTTTAATTTTTATTAATATTTGCGACGGGCTCATTTGCGACGGGAAATCCTGTCGTAAATGTTTTTTACAGTGCTATTTGCGATGGGACGAATACCCGTTGGGAAAACCATTCTGCGACGGTCCGTCGCAAATACTTTCGTCGCAAGTATTTTTTTAAATTTCGCATTTGCGACGGGATTCTGACCCGTCGCAACTAATATATCTGCGATGGCCCATCGCAAATACCTTTTTTATATATAAACGAAATCTTATTTGTGACGGGGGACAAATACAGTCGCAACTAATTTTTTGCGACGGGACCACCGCAAAAACACCTATTTGCGACGCCGTTTTCGGCAACGGGCGATTTTCGAAGGAGCCCCGTCGCAAAATATCTTTTGCGACGGGATCCCGTCACAAATCACCCGTCGCAAATATTCGGTTTTTCTGTAGTGATGATGTGTAATCCCCTTTCACATCATGTAATTCCTCGAGGTCGGTTTCTGCCGACTAAACCATCTCCTATTCATTTTATTTTATTTTTCTAACCCCAAAATATTAGACAATGTAAATCCCACATTCACATTGTGAAATTATTATACAGGATGTGAAATCAATTTTTAGGGCATGAAATTTACTTGCTCCCACTTCTCAACACTCGATTCGTTATAGTCATCCTCCGAGATATGTGCCCCGGGAACAAGAAAAGGGTCGAACCACATAGATCCATGACCATACATCAGATATATATAAAAAAATTCTCATCCTTGAGAATCCAAAACCGACCAAGAGAGGAAACAAAAAAGGGTTCATCCAAATAGACACTCTGTGAGATACCTCTCAAGTATCTCGTCACCATAGGAGCTCACTACCTCACTAGAGGAACAAGAACAAAACCACACCATAACCACAAACAGCTCTTAAACACTCTGTCACGGGAGATACCTCTCCAAAGATAGAAATACACACCAAGAAACTAGAGAAATACATATCACAACTAGAAATATCTATAACCATAAAATGAACAATGTTACATGAGAAGATCTAGACATCAGAAAACTCAAGGTGTTGAGTGTGTATTTGTGATTCATGTTCCCAGTTACTCTCCTCCACACCACCATTAAACCAAAAGAGACGGACTAAGGGGATTATATTCTTATGGACCACCATCTCCTGGTGATCCTATATCTCTAAAGGCCTCTCCTAAAAGGTCCCATCATAGTCAACATTGATCTCTCCCCAATCGATGATGTGAGATTTATCATGAAGATAATGAAGGAGAAGTAACCTATGAAAAATATCATGTATCTAGATCATTTTTGGGGGAAGTTCTATCTGATATTACATAGATCCAAAAAAATCCAACACCTCAAAATCCCCAAAAATTGAGGATAAAGCTTACCCTAGGAACAAACCTTCAATGACCACCATTGGGAACCAAATTTAGAAACACATGATCCCCAACATCAAACTCAAGATGTCTCCTCTTATTATCAGGATATGATTTTTTATGATCCCACACTGCTTTCATCCACTATCGAATCACCTAATCCATCTATTTCATATTCTATACCATTTTTGACTTCAGA
Source organism: Viscum album (assembly GCA_963277665.1). Classification (NCBI taxonomy): domain Eukaryota; kingdom Viridiplantae; phylum Streptophyta; class Magnoliopsida; order Santalales; family Viscaceae; genus Viscum; species Viscum album. The sequence continues at coordinate 259,094,229 of OY728165.1, read as the reverse complement.
ATTGCTAACTCTCACACTCCATTCCAACATAATAAAGAATATAAAGTTCATCCATACAAGTCTTAAAATGGAAACATAACATTGGTGGAGTGAAAATTATTGTTTTAAGAAAATTCTACCAACAGAAGGTGCATATTCCAAAAACCTCAAAAATCTAGAAAACAAGAGTTAAACATGTATTAATGAGTCTGGATGGTCTGCTCTATATGACCATCCATCTGTGGATGAAAATTAGTTCTTTGGCATAGATTAAAACCAAAATCATGCTGGAGAGCTACCAACACTCTAGAGGTAAAACAAGGATCCCAATTGAGAATGATCTTCCTTGGGACTCTGTGGAGTATCACCACGTTATCCATATACTGCATCGATAAAAATACCTATGACCTCGGCTCATTGATTACTATAATGTGACCTGATTTCTTAAAATGATTCAATACCACCCATATATCTTCATTGCCTCCCAAATCTCGAGGTAAATTGGTAAAAAGTCCATTAAGATTTCATCCCACTTCTACTGAGGATCATCTAATGGATGTAGAAAACCACTGGGAATCCAGTGCTCAGGCATCACCTTCTGGAAGACTAAACATCAGGATAAAAAATTTGCAACTGCATGCTTCAACCCTACCACCAAAACTGACCTCTCAAAGCATGTTACATCTTTATCATGCCAGGATGTATCGCTAATTTTGAACTATGAAACTCTCTGAGAACCATATCACACATCACAAAAAGAATAAAAATTCTTCCCTGGAGCAACATCAGGTGTTGTTCATCTTCATACCAACCATCAGGGGAATCACCCCAAACAACTCAGTCTATCTAGACCTCCACCTCAAGATACCCCAACATGGACTCTTCCACCTATATCACAAGAGGTGACTGAACCATCATCTAAAAAAGACAACATATGTCCCATTTTTCTCCCATATATATATATGCAATGCTACAATTTCTTCCTTCACTCTCAATGAATCACTAAATTGATTTTATACATCACTACATAACATCTTTCTCAACTCATTGGCTACAATATTTTCCTTTTGAGGTGTATACAAAATTGCAAAGTCATAATCCTTTAATAAATCCATCCAATAAAACTAGTGTAAGAGAAATTCACTTTTGGACAAAAAATAAATCATTATATTATGACCAATGAAGACCAAAAAGAACCCATTGATGAGTTATTGTCTCTAATACATTGGGAAAAAACGAACTATGTGACCTCAAGATTGTGGTTGGCCTAGTTACGTTCACGGGGAAGTAACTACTAAGACCCATAAGAAATTATCGATCTCTACAAAATCAGAATAGACCCCAACCCAAGAAGTGATGCATCATAGAAAACATAAAATTGAAATATTTCTGTATGAAAAAAACGAACTGGGGCACTGAACAACTTCTCCTTCATATACTCAAAATCTATCTAACACTGATTAGTCCATAAGAATGCCAGATTTATTCTAGTCAATATTTTCATAGGAGTCACAAACCCGAAAGAAGTCTACTATGGACATCCTACAATAGCCTGTATGACCAAGGAAACTTCACACCTATGCTAATATCATAGGGGCTTCCCAAGACAAAACTGCTTCTATTTTTTATGAATCCACAGATACTCCCTGCAGGGATACAACATTTCCTATGAAACAGACTTCTCGATCCCAAAACTCACACATTAGAAACTTCCTAGAAAACTTCTAATGGTTAATAACTCCCAAGATGGAATGTTGAAGTTAGCATGCTCCTCATCATATGTATATTACACAAGGATTTCATTGATGAAACCCACCAAAAACTTATCCAGGATCTCATGGAATACAATATTCATTAACCTCATGAACATATCTGGAGCATTGATCACACCAAAAAGCATCCCAACAAACTTGTCATTCCCATAAATACAACAGAAAGAAGTGGTTGGTATATATTCTTCCTTTATAGTAATTTGATGATATCTTGACCACAAATATATCTTTGAGATCTAACTATCATCATTCAGTTGATCGAATAAGCCATCAATATGTGGAAGATGATCAAGGTTCTTCATTGTCATTTCATTCAAGTAACGATAATTGATACACAACCACAAATTGTTTCCATCCTTCTTCACGAACCAAACTGGTGCACCCAATAGTGACACACATGGATGAAAAAAACCAGACCATAATAGACCTTCAAGTTGTATACACAACTCTCACAACTTAGAAGGTTCCATCCTAAATGAAGACATTGAGATATGAGACATGCATGGCTATAGCTCAAACCTGAACTCGATCACCCATCAAGTGGGTAATAATATAACCTCTTATGGAAAGACATTAGGTTACTCCTCTACAGCCCTAGTAAATTCAAAAATATGAACCAATAATGAACTCAGCATCAACTCAACAATCATGGATGACAAGGATGAAACACACCATTGAACCATTAGAGGGTGTCGCTGGCCAACAAACATTGGTGGATCTCCATCAGCATCGAAGAAACCCACCTACCCTGGAAGAAATCTATGATATCTTGTACATTACACAACCGATTAATGATGAGGATGATTTCATATGGTTTCATCAATAATCATAGGGCATATCCCTAATATCGGTGATAACCCAACACTATCTCACATTTTATACATAATTTATACAAGTTAGCTCGACCTCTAACTGGTGTAGTCAACACCAAGGTCACTATAAGGATCTCTAACTCAAGTCACAAATCATGGAAATGGGAAGGTGATATAAAGGAGTGAATCACTACTAGATCAAAAAAAGCATGCACTAAATTAGTAAACAATAAAAGGGTACCTCGAATGGCATCTGGCACTCTTGGCATTGGAAATTCGAAAGCATGAAGCTGACCAGAAACTTCTCTATGACCTCTGTAACCATGATGATGACCATATATATGGATTCACTCTACTCTTTGAGGTTGGAGAGCATGTTGAGGCAGTCCTCTACCTACCCCATCTGCTCAATGCTAATCCCAAACTTCAGCAATCGGCTACTGCTGCCTCGGATAGAACTACCTCAACAGAGGAACCCAAAGCAGAACAATTGGAACATGTTGAATTCCTATAAAGTTAGGGCACTCCCACTAATTATGACCTTTTACTATAAAATAAAAACAGATTTATGATCCCTTACTATAGATCTTCTGACCGCCCCCCTTAGAGAAACTAGATATTAAGGTTTGGGACCTACCCCTAGCTGATTGGAATCTCTTGGATCCAGACAATTGGGAACCCCAAACCACGTCTATACTTCATGAAGAATCATGTCGCTCCCCTCTCATGAAGATATGGATCTAGATAACATCCTCTCGATGAACTCTTCTCTCTCCAGAACCTCAATATACATCTTTATCATAAATGGGGTAACCTACCACTGGATCTTTGGACGCAAAGCCTAAGAAAAATGCCTCTCTCTAGACTTCTCATATTAAAATACGTCTGAAGTATAACGCAAAAGATTTTAGAAAGGGAATCCAAACTCTCACACACTAGATATCCCCTACCGAAGTGTATGAAGCTCCTAGCGACTGGCCTCCTTCGCGGTGGATGAAAGAAACTCTACTCTAAACTGGTCTCAAAACTCCTTCTAAAAGACTTCTGACTCCTCTTAATCCATGAGGAACAAGAAAAAACACTAAATCACTACCCCACACTGCATCATCATAACCAATGATATCGAGTTCTCCTTCTTATCATGGATTGAATTGAAGGATATCTCAACCTCCTCCAACCAGTCTTCTGTGATTGTATCTGAAATGTATCCCTTATACCTCTACATAATCTGGCACTGAAACTCACATAATGTCCCCTTCATAGTTTCATCATCTTTGAGCTCTACTCTAGGTTGATCTTCTGGCACAACCTTTTGAAAATCTTCTGCATGAACCTAAAAATCATATTGACCTGAAGGAATACCTATGAAAGAACAAATAGTTATATCTCCAAAAACTAGAATATGGATGATCTTAAAATTAATTAATCATTTTATTTTATTAATTTTTGGTTAACCTACCCCATTTTATTACCATAAAACACAGTCGTGAATAAAAATGATTCATGATCCTTTCCTAGGTCGATAGGTTAAAACCAGCATCACTTCATTTAATAGCCATTGTAAGGTTAAAGGTCAATGTATCAGATCACCAAGGGCCCTAAGTACTTGTGTCTCAGCCAATCTCTCATGTTTATAGTTCGTTCAAAATATAGTTGACAGATTTTCCCTACCAACACATGAAACTTCACTTGTTCCTAACTCTAAACTACATCATATCCCTCAACCCAACCTATGATACCACTCTATCACAACCCCCTCCCCATAAAGTGTACCCCTCTTGGGACGGAAATGGGGGAAGAGATATAGTGACCCTTGAGTCCCACCTCTATTAGGCCTTGGTTTGAATACTAGCACCATGGGTATAATAAAATTGTAGATCGGAGGCATTACCCAATAAGAGAAATAATTATGGAAGAGAGAGAAAAGATGTGCACCAACCAAATCCAACTCATATTAAAATATAAAATAAAACCGAAGAATATTTATTTAATGTCATTCAATAACTACTAAAACTCATAGAGAAAACTGAATGTACAGAAAAAAGTAAAGACAACAGTAACCATGAATCCCAAAGAGATCTTGAAAAACTCCAAGCTATCAGTAACCAGCTTGATATCCAACCTACTCCAACTGACCAGAAAAAAATAGTTTATATATATAGGGTGATTATAACAATATACTCAGTATGATATTCCATGAATCTACTCATGAAAAAGCTAAATAAATCATGATAAATCACTGTAGACAATAAGTGAAACAAACTCATCACCTAAATAGGTACACTAATTTTCCAGCCTCACCATGGCTACTCTCACCATGTATCACATACATGATCATATAATATAGTAAAGAATATCAAGTGTACCCCAATACCGCTTCCTCACTAGTTTTCTACTCTTTACCAACGTCGCACGTCTTGAGAATCTCTCTCCAAAAAGGCTAGCACACAGACACATAGGTGAAGCACCACAACATGAACCTCATGAAACACACCACCACATCCACATAACCAAAAGTCACTAGGTATTTTATGGGAGAAACCACATCTCTCATAATGTGTATCATATGTTGGGTGCTATATCTCAAGACATCAAAGCCCATACACCGAGTAAGGATCCTCAAGCCATCACAACCTATAAAATTTATTCTCAAATTAGTCTTTATGAAATTATATCCATAATACATGTGTGTGAAATAACCATATGTCATTACATCCCTCTACACACATATATTGGGAAAAATAACCACCGTTCATACCATCACAAGTAACTACAAAGAGATGTTAATGTGGCTAAAGGGGGTAGTCATCCATCCATCCTCCCACCAGGATGTTGGGCAAAACACTCCCCATGGATCAAGATCCCTGGGGTGTCCGTTTATGTAACTAACAAGGTGGGTAGCATATGGAAACAAAAAAAATTACAGGATATAATATATCTCACAACCACACTATGGGAATACCATCGTCATAGACACAACTACACATAACATCTCCCAAACTCTCTGCATCCACTGCTATAACTAGATATCCTATAAGCACACAACCCGTTAAAGAGCTACATTAAATTTTTGTATCACTTTTTATCAGTTTCACTTTAAGTTAATAAATTATTAGCCACTAATTGACTCTTATTATTTCCTAAACACATCACATTACCATTTCAATAAATATCCATTTCTTCCAGGCATAAAAAATTGAGTCCATGAATTCTCAGAATTTCAACCTCAACATTGCATCCCAGCAAGTTCCAACCCTATGGGATAAACATTTATTCATTTATATAACAACGTTACCTTCCAAATCGCCAAGTGTTCTAGGAAAACATTTTAAGCTTCCAAAACACAAGTGGATTGACACTGGGAGTAGATGAACTACCCATAGAATGTTTTCCACATATAGATGGAGAGTAATTTCGTCCAAACATGAGGAGTTAAACATGGAAATCGTGTTGCATGCCCCGCATGTCTTCGCCTCCCATGGAAAGCAATTAACCAAACATATATGTCTGCATTATGATGTGGGGAAAGGAAATAAGATAAACAACCACCTAGATACTAGCAAAATAATGGATTCAACAAGAATCCATCTTTTATAACCGCGGGTAAGCCCAGCATTAACCTGTTCCATCAACTTTGGTGTCCTTCCGAACACCCATATGCATAACTCGAAGCTTCTTTCCACTCCAGGCATCAAATGATGCCATAAAAACTGGGCCTCCCTACCCCACATTCCATAATAGACCTTCAGGCTCATCTAAACTAGGCTCACGTCACATTCGGGCCTCCCCACCCCACATACTACAATATCCCTCTAGGATCGACCATTTTAGGCTCTCATCGCATCACAAGAAGTAGGAAACATTCATACCATCATGCTCTCAGCCCCAAAGAAAGGCATTCTTCCTTTTCACACAACAATCTCTCATGGCTCCAAAACACAAGGCACTTGTCCCTTACAAGAAAATGGGAAACTCAGGCCCACAAAATGAATTTTCTTTCACCACACAAAAATTTCGTTATTATATCTTGAATTAACCGATTAATTATTATGGGTATAACGTTGGGAAACATAATCAATAAGATATATCAATATATAAAAAATAATTAAACAATTAATTTAACATGAAATTAATTATTTTATCAATAATCATCAACATGCTTTGGGTTGATTAACAAATTCAATTAAATATTCATGTCTAAATCAATTTGATTAACATCATATTACAACAACAACTAGATTCATTAAGCATGCCTCTTTAACATTTAGCTAATTAATTATCAATTAATTCTTTCTTTAAGGTATTTACCAATTTCTATCAACAAAAACATGATTAAACAAACAATTCATAGATATCAAACTCTCCACAAAATCATGGGGAAGAAAATTATCACGGAATAAAGAAACTATATTTCTATGTGATCGATACAAATTCTTTAATTCAATTCATGTAATTCTTAGTTAAATTTCATTATGACACAAGTGGATAAATAATTATAGCCCTACGATTTCATGTAAATATAGAGAATCATTGAATCATCTACCTTAAAAGGTTTTCAATGTTATTCGGATAAGAATGGACCACACAATAGATCTATGGTCACCTCTCCCATAATAATTGCATCTAATTGAGGATGCTGCGACACCACCACACCAACAAAAACAAAGAGAACCCCTATTAGAACCATGTGTATTCAACTGCTATAGCATTTTAATAAGATATGAGAGGTAACGAGATCAAAACTGGGAGAAACCACTAGAAAAAGGAGGAAAACACACCTTGGATCAAACCGGGTCACCATGGATTGAAGATGGAATCCCAAAATTGATTCCAATAAAATGGATCTTAAAAATGATAAAAAGGGGACTATCAGTTATCATAGGATGAGAGGGAGGGAATAAAAATCCATAGAGTTTGACAACCCAAGTAGTAGGAATGTTTTAAAACATTAAAACATCAAGGGATTACACAACATGTAATCCCTTTTCATGTCATGTAATTCCTCAAGGTCTATTTCCAATGAAAAAACTGTTGACTCTTAATTTTTTTTATTTTTCAAACCCTGAAATATTTCACGATGTGAATCCCACATTCATGTCTTGAAATTATTCTACACAACATTAAACCCACTTTCATGCCATGAAATTTCCTTACTCCCAGTTCTCAAAACCTGAGTCCCTCCAAACATCTTCTGAGCCTCCTCCAAGCTCAGCAGCCTCCAGAACATGGAAAGTGTCAATTCATGAAGATATAGGCCCTTACATCAAATTCCTCTCAAAACATTCTCACCCTCAAGAATTCAAAACCAACCCTTAGACGATATAAAAATTGTTCATCTGAAAATCCACCATGTGAGATACCCCTCAAGTCTCTCATCAGCATGGAATCTCATCACCTCACTAGATGAACAAGAGAAAAACAATAAAAAAATCGCGACCATCTCCAAAACACTCTATCTTGGGAGATACCTCTTAAAAAATCAAGCCACAACAAGAAAAAATAGAAATCCATCTCACAACCTAAAAGTTATACAACCATAAAATGAACAATGTTGCATGAGAAGAGCTAACCATCAAATATCTCAGGGTATTGAGCATGTATTTGTGACCCATGTTCCCAAGTACCCTCCATAATGCCACCATAATTCCACAAGACACTAACAAAGGGGATAGCATGCCATCACAAAACTGTCCCTTGGTGGTCTGGGGTCTCTAAGGACTTCTCCTCAAAGGTCTCATCATTATCAACATTAATATCACCCCAATCGAAGACATAAGGGTCATCATGAAGATAAATATTGAGTTGGGACAAGTGGAAAACATCATGTATCTAGATTTTTTGTGGGGAAATCACTATCTGATATGGCATGACACCAACATGATCCAACACCTTGAAAGACCCAAAAAACTGGGGTTAAATATTACTCCCACAATAAAACCTTCACTACCCACGATGGGGAACCACCATCATGAACTCATGATCCCCAAAATCAAACTCTAGATGTCTACACCTTTAATATACATATACATTATGAAGATCCTACACTACATTCATCCTCTCATGAATAACCTGAACCATCTCTATTGTATTCTATACCAGTTTCACCCTGATATTCACAAACTATCTAACCGCATTACAACACAACGAATAATGTAAATGTTGTCCATAAAAGGCATCAAATGGAACCATATTGATGGTGGAGTGAAAACTATTTTTGTAAGTGAACTCTACCAAGGACAGCTGCCTCTTCCACGAAACTCCAAAATCCAACACACAAGAATGAAACCTGTCTTCTAGATTTTGGATGGTCTGATCTATCAGACCGTCTATCTACGGATGAAAAGTTATGCTAAGGAATATATGAGAACCAAAATCATGTTAGAGACATCTCTAAAACCTGTAATAAAAACATGGATCTCGATCCGAAATGATAGTCCTCAGGAGTCTGTTGTAACACCCCGAGCTTCCACGATACGCTTCTCTTTCAATAATGCAATAGCTTGCATTGTACGCAAGTTCGAGAATATAACACACCACGACCAATAAAAATAACCATTATGAATAGTAATACCCACTTTTTAAAATTATATATATTTTATATTTCAAAATGGACTTCATTTTTGGATTCGGAATATTGAAATTAGCTTATGTTGAATTTTAGGTATTTTTCTAAGAACATCCAATTTTTTATGAATAGTGAAAAATACTTAAAAACATCTTTTTTAATAAAAATAATTGATAGTGATAAATTATAATATTTAGTGGTTTTAAATTATAATTATAATATATTTTTACCATTTTATCCAATGGTGTTCCTTATAATTAATTTCACTTTGAAATTGGACATAAACAATTGTCAATATTTTGATATATATTGTTTCTTAAAAACACGCTATTTGTTGTGACAGCAGGAATTAGTTATAAAATTAATTAATTAAACTTATATGTTTAGAATTTTGTAAAATATACATCATTTTTTAATTCAGAATATCAATTATAGATTAGGGTGAAATTTTGGCATTGTTCTGAAAAACTTCAATTTTTGATGGATAGTGAAACCACAAAGTGTTAGTTAAAAAACTGATTTTTCATTTAAATGAAACATTACCACTTCTGTGATTTTATTTTCAAAAATACGACATGCATGGTTTTCATTAGGAAGTAAAATATGGTTCAATGGGATTAAAATAATTTTATGGTGAATAGTAACTTTTAAGTTTAATTAATCTCGATTAAAGGTAATTAGTGAAATTTAATGTAAAAATGATATTATAAAAATATTAAAATACCATTACACTTATCCTACACTTATTGGATGAGTCATGACCGACCAAGACAATCAATGGGTCAACTTGGGGACCACATGGAGCCACTTGGGTATGAAAATGACAATAATAACTTTTTATTTAAAGTAAAAATAAAATTTTCACAAACATGAGTTGTTTTACTAAAACAATTATTACATGGGGTTATATAAGTTAAATTTTTGACCATAAATATTCATTGGAAAGATAAAAAGATTTTCTAAATCATGGTAATTTTTATATAATTTTTAGACTTTATATAAATTAAATTTTTTATGAAACCATGATGATCTAGTGATTACCTCATTAATTAACGATTTAAATAAATTGAAAAGATAATGTAAACTCTAAGAGATAAACTTGTCAAAAACTTATTGGATGAGAATATTTCGAACCCTTATCACCTTATCGTAGAAATATATAAGTGTGGGACCTTTAAAATCCTAAACGCATTATATAATAAAGTAACATTTCATTACTTTCCAAGAGTGCCCCTCCTCTCCTCTTATAAAAGGCCCCCACCACTACCACCTTATTCACACCATCAAAGCCATTTGGCTTGGCCAACCTCTGCCCAAATAATCTCCCAACTTCCCTCTCTTACTCCTAGAATCCTCACTTTGGGAAGAAGTATAATGCCCCAGCCTTAAACCTTACTTAATCTTGAGTTATTACAAGATTACACATTGAGGATCTTTTCAGGTTTAGAGTTTTAGAGAATTAGATCATAAAACATGCATTACATACCACATTTAAACAAATTGGTTACATTAAATATAGTACTCATTTTTAACGTCAGTGGAAACATATTTAAAATAAAACATGGATTCTTTCTTGACACTTCATTGACACTATCATCACATCATGTACCATTCCCTTGACCTGTGAAAAACATTTAAAAAACTTGGGATGAGCATAAAATGCTCAGTAAGGGATATAAAAGTATGAAATGAAAACTTTAGTCCATGTATGAAATCATACTTTACTCATAAAACATAAGAACTTTAAAATACCTTATAAAAACATGAATAAATCATAGAAATCATAAGACATAAAGTTAACTTGAGGCATTCATAACATTCTTACGTAGGGAGTAACCCTCTTGGTTACGTTTGGAATAACCATCACAGTATATTCCCTAAATATCTTTGGAGAAACCTTAACGTTTAACTCCTTTGCGTTACCCAATGCATTGGAGAGCTATATCGGTCTCACCCTCCCTTATTTTATCATGGAACCATCCGTCTTCATAACAATGTCTAAGAATCATAACATAATCGTATCACATAAAACATGCATAAAGGAAACATAACATTTCCACTTTTCAATCACAAGATATCAATACAACACATTGATATAAAAACATTATGAAAACCATTTTCAATACCAGAATAAAATAAAAGTAAAACATGGTAATTATTTTTCATTTAAAAAAAGGTATGTCTTATAGAGGAAGCTGAAACTCAAATAATGGTCACGACGGAGGAGAAGTTGTTGTCACCGCATACGTACGACAAAAAAACAAAAAAACATTCCTTTTGTCGTTTAGTAAAACGCTTCATTTAAAAAAAAGATTCCTTTTGAATAAGCATAAAAGTAAAAGGGGTTTATACACCGTATAAAAGAAAGTTGTGTATAAAACAAAATATGCCTCAATGAATGGAGATTGAGACGAAGTCCCTTACCTCGTATCCAACTTGACTTGATCGTTCTTTAATCTCCTGAATAATAAACTTGAGTTAATTTATACTTGATTAAGAACCTTTTTCAAGTTCATTATTCATTTGATATCATTTATTACCATGTCATGAACACTATGTTATTATTTAAGTTTATAACGGTCGTTTTAACGATCATTGGTGCTTGAGTTAAAAATGAACTTCTTATATTTACAAGTTGTTCACGTAGTCAAATATCCATTATCTCAAGAATTATATTCATAATGTAGATTCCATATATATCATATATATCCAGTATATACATGCATTTATAATATTACATAATCCTTTATATGTAAGAAATGAAATGCACCGTTTAGGGATACGGTAAGTTGTACATACGCATGAACGCTACTTTCATTTCTATGTCATATTAATGGAATTAAAACTAAATGAGAGATATGTATATTTTAATTCCAGAATTATATTCATCATTTAGATGTAACATAAATCATATATATCCATTACATATATGTACTTATAATAGTACATTATATTTGGGGATAAGAAATGAAATGCACCATTCATGAAGACGGTAAGTCGTACGTACGCATGAATGCTACTTTCATTTATATCTCATACTTTAATGGAATTAAAACATAATGATACAAAATAGTATTATAATTCCAGTATGGTATCATATATAATATCATTAAATATATCCTTTCTATGTACCAAATATGGTATTAACGAATCAAATCACTTTGAGGGGGCGGTAGTCCGCACTTCCTAAAATGAAGATATCGCGTATAAACCATAATGGAAGCCATAAAGGTATGCCATAAATGAAAAATACAGAAGCTTAAGGAAACAATAAACATATTATATATCATATATAAATACAGTGACATATTAATGGACAAATTTTAAGGTGTTAGAAGAATATTGAACAATCATCGTTTCGTGAGGCAGAAATTCGACATCCACAGAAACAGTATGCTCTTTAACCATTAGATGTAGGTGTGTATAAGTGTAGCTCGAATGATTCTTATAAAAACATCCTAGTATATTGAAGATACTGGAGTTGTTACAAAAGAAATTAATAAAAAGAGTTTAGGGGGTTGGAGAAGCAAAATAAAACATAAGAACACAAGATAAGACACTACCTTTAAATCGGGTAACTCTTTTTGATTTGAGCTCAATGGTTTCCTTGGGAAGCCTTCTGCTCAAAGTGAGGCTTCTAAGAGTTAGAGAGGGATATGGAGAGACAAAATGGGTAGTGTTTGGCCGATCCAAAGGCTTTGGAAGTGTGGGTAAGGTGGTAGAGGTGGGGGCCTTTTACAAGAGGAGAGGAGGGGCACTCTTGGAATGTTACAAAATGTTACTTTATTTTCAAATGAGTTTCGGATTTTAAAGGTCCCACATTGATGTATTTTGAGAATAAGGTGATAAGGGTTTTAAATATACTCATCCAATAGGTTTTTCACATGTGTATGTCTTAGATTTTATATTATCTTTTCATTTTATTGAAATCATTAAATAATGAGGTAATCGCTGCATCATCATGATTCATAAATAATTTAATTTATATAATGTCTATAAATTATGAAAAAAATACTATGATGTAAGAAATATTTTTAGATTTCCATTTAATATTTATAGTCTAAAATATCATTTATTTAGACAAAATTAAAAATGTTTTACTCATGTGATACATTCTTTGTTATATTTATGTTTCTTTAACAATAAAAAGATAAAATGTCACTTTCACACAAAAGTGATTCCATGGGGTCCCCAAGTTTTGCACAAGGCATCCCATGGTCGGCCAGGAGAAAACCAGTGTCATTATGACACATTATGGTGTCATTTTTTATTATTATGATATTATTTTATTATCCTTAACTACCTGATTACTCATTAATCAAGATAATTAAAGATAATTACCGTCGTTACTATTCATAATGTCCAAAAACAAAAGAGTCTTGATTACATAATTTGGAACTTCTGATTCCAAATATGTAATCCGTTTTACCAAATTCCAAACACATAAATTGCAATAATTTATTTAAAAATAATTCCCATTGTCAAAACAAATTGCTGGTTTTTTTGAAACAATATCTATGAAAATTTTGGCATTAGTTTATGCCCAATTACAAAGTGAAATTAATCCTAATGACCAACATTGTATTAAATGGTAAAAATATATTCATATTACACTTTCAGACCAATTAAAAAGATAATCTAACAATATAATTAAATTAGATGAAAAAGCAGTTTTGATGTAAAATGCAGTATTTTTCACTATTCAATAAAAAATGAACATTGTCAGAAAAATACCAAAATTTTATCCAAGGAATATTTAAATTTCCCAATCATAAATAATATGTTTATTTTGAAAAATATATATTATAAAATTGTTAAAATATTGATTTAAAATTGGTTTTCCATCAAAAGGCAGTAAAACAATCTTTTAAAAATATTAGTGTATTCCATGCTTAAGATTGGATTTATTCTCATTTTATGCCTCTAAAACACTATCTAATTCATAAATATACATACATAAAAATATATATTATTCATTAATTACATGGGATGTTACATCCTTCCCCACTTTAGAAAATTGCGTCCCCTCAATTTATTTACTTATCGAATAAGTGGGGGTATTTATCCCTCATTTCATTTTTAGATTCCCATGTTGCCTCTTCAATCATGTGGTTTTTATACAAAACCTTTACCTGATGAATCAACTTATTCTGTAACACTTGCTCCCTGTGGTCAAGAATCTGGACCGGTTTTTCCTCATAATATAGGTTCTCTTCCAACTGAACTACCTCTGGACTCAAAACTTAAGATGGATCTGGCATATACTTTCTCAAAATCGAAACATGAAAAACATTTTGTACATGAGATAAACTCAGAGGTAAAGCCACTCGGTATACAACTGATCCAACTCTCTCCAGAATTTCATATGGTCCAATGAACCTTGGACTAAGCTTTTCTTTCTTACCAAATCGCATCACACTTTTCCATGGTGATACTTTGTGAAAAACATGATCACCTACCTCAAAAGAGAGATCCTTCCTCCTGTTGTCCGCATAAATCTTCTGCCTGCTTTGAGTTGTTCTCATGTGTTTCTGTATCAGCTGAACTTTTTCTGCCAACTCTTCTACCACTTCCGGTACCATCAACTTACTTTCACCCACTTCATCCCAGAAAGTTGGAGTTCGACACCGCTTCCCATATAACGCCTCAAATGGTGCCATCTGTATACTAGAATAAAAACTGTTATTGTATAAAAACTCAACCAAATAAAGATGTTGGTCCCAACTTCCCTGATAATCCATCGAAAAAGAACGTAGCATATCTTCTAATGTCTGAATTGTTTGTTCTGATTTCCCATCTGATTGAGGATGAAAAGCTGTAATAAAATTTAATCCAGTACCCAACGACTTCTGAAGGAATTTCAAAAAGTTAGAAGTGAACCTGGGATCACGGTTAGATACAATAGAGAGAGGAACTCCATGTAACCTAACTATCTCTTTAAGATATAAACGGGAAAGTTGATCTAGGGAAAAAGTATCTCGTATAGTAAGGAAATTAGCATATTTAGTCAAGCGATCAACAATAACCCAGATTGCATTATTACCTCGAGATGTCTTTGGTAATCCCACAAAAAAGTACATGGATATATTCTCCCATTTCCACTCTGGCACTGGTAAAGGTTGAAGCATCTCTTTCGGTAAATTCCGCTCTACTTTAACCTGTTGACATGTCAAAAACATCATAGTAAAATCAGCAATATCTATTTTCATTCCATCCCACCAGTAATACTCCCGCAGATCTCTGTACATCTTAGTACTTCCAGGATGAACTGAAAACAGAGAACTATGAGCTTCACATAACAACTCTCTCTTCAACTGGGAATCACAAGGCACACACAATCTATTCCTAAATCTCAAAACAAAATCATTATCAATGTTGAATTCAGGCAACTTACCCTTCTGAACTAGCTCTACCTTTATCTGCAACTCACTATCTTGCTTCTGTGCTTGCTTGCTTTTGTCTGATAGAGAAGATTTCACTGATACCTGAAACAAAACAGAAGAACATCCTTCACCAAAAACTTTTATTCCAAGGTTCATCAAATCCTTTACTAATGGATCACGTTCCAAACACAACATTGTTAATGAAGCATTACTTTTTCGACTCAAAGCATCATCCACTTTATTTGCTTTTCCCGGATGGTAATGAATTGTACAATCATAATCCTTTATTAATTCTAGCCATCTCCTCTGTCTCACGTTCAATTCTTTCTAAGTGAATATATACTTTAAACTTTTGTGATCGGTATATATTTCACACTTTACTCCATACAAATGATGTCTCCAAATTTTTAAAGTGAAAACAACAGCAGCTAATTCCAAATCATGTGTAGGATAATTTACCTCATGAGTTTTCAACTGTCATGAAGCATAAGCAATTACCCGATCATTCTGCATTATGACGCAACCAAGTCCTTTCAATGAAGCATCACTGTAGATAACAAACTCCCCATTCCTAGAAGGTAGTGCCAAAACTGGAGCATTCACCAATCTTCTTTTCAATTCCTGAAAACAATAATGACATTCTTCTGTCCATATAAACATAACACCCTTCCAAGTTAGTTTAGTCACTGGACTAGATAACCGTGAAAATTTTCTAAAAAACCTTCGGTAATATCCTGTGAAACCAAGGAAGCTAAGAATCTCAGTTACATTTGTGGGTCTTGTCCATTCTTCCACAAACTTTTGTTTTGCACGATCAACAGTTATCCCATCTTTAGAAAAATGTGTCCAAGGAAAGAAATTTTTTGCAACCAAAACTCGCACTTGCTGAATTTACCATACAATTTCTTTTCTTTTAAGGTTTTGAAAATAACCCTTAAATGTATTTCATGCTCCTCTTTACTTTTAGAAAACACCAAAATATCATCAATGAAAACCACCACAAACTTATCCAATAACTCATGGAAAATTCTATTCATTAAGTCCATGAATACAGCAGGTGAATTGGTTAGCCCAAGAGGCATTACTACAAATTCATAATGGCCATATCTTGTACGAAACGCAGTCTTCAGAACATTTGTTTCCTTTACCTTTAGCTGATGGTACCCCGATCTCAGGTCAATCTTTGAAAAATACTGAGCTCCCTGGAGCTGATCAAACAAATCATCGATATGAGGCAAAGGATATTTATTCTTAACAGTGATGTTATTCAAGGCTCTATAATCAATGAAAAGTCTCATTGAACCATCTTTTTTTTAACAAATAAAATAGGAGCACCCCATGGTGATGTGCTAGGTCGAATGAAACCTTTCTCTAATAAATCTTTCAATTTCTCCTTCAACTCTAAAAGCTCAATTTGAGCTATTTGATAAGGGGGTTTTGAAATTGGCTTAGCATCAGGAACTAAGTCAACAGTAAATTCAACTTCCTGATCTGGTATTATTCCAGGCAACTCATCAGAAAAAACATCAGGATACTCATTTACCACTGGCACATCATTAATCTGAACAGTTCCTTTATTTTCAATGATGTGTACAAGGTAACTTTCATTTCCATCTTTTACAAGTTTCTCAGCCTCTTGATATGTTATCAACAGTAAGGGTTCATTATTGTACAAAAACTGAAATTCTTTCTGAAAAGAAACTTCTTTAGCTCTACAGTCAATCTTAGCATGGTGAATAGAGAGCCAATCCATACCCAGGATAACATCAAACTCTACTAGTGGTAAAACAATTAGGTTTGCAAGTAGGTTCTTTCCACAGATAAGGATAGGAAGATTCTTATAAATTCTTTTTTCCTCAACATTTCCCCCAGGTTTTTTTACCACAAGTTCAGGAGTCATTTCTTGAGATGGTATTCCCATTTTTCTAGAAAAGGTTTCAGAGATGAAAGAATGTGTAGACCCCTAATCAAACAACACACTGGAATAATCTGAAAAAACAAACAAAGTACCTGATACAACTTCATTTGATGGTCTGACATCTGCTGAAGTAGTTGCAAAGGATTTCACCAACCCTTTCTTCTTGTAGTCTAACTGCTTCCCATCACTCCATATCTTTGTCGGACACTCGTTTGCATAGTGACCCATCTCATTGCCCTTAAAAAATTTCACTAACTGTAAATCGAATTTGGACTTACCATCACCTTAATCTTTTTCAGTGCAATCACGATCCTTATGTCCCATCTTACCACATTGGTAGCACTTTCCAAAATTCATAACACATTCCCCAGCATGCCTTTTACCACATTTATCACAAACTAGAAACTTAGTTTTCTTACCGTCAGACCTTTCTGAATAATTCTTTCCTTTCTCATGCCACCTCGGTCTCTTCTTCTGTTGGTTGTTATAGAAAACTTGATCATCGAAAAATTCCATTTCCAACTGCTCAGTACATCGAACAAGCTTTTCATAACTTTTGAACTCATGAGAAGCTAATTCCCTTCGATATTTTGGCTTTAATCATCAGTAAAAATTATTGATTTTACTATCAAGGTCTCAGATAAAATTTGGAGCATACCTTGCCAATCAAGTGAACCTTTCTTCATAGGCAGCCACTGAGTCTTCCTCTTTCCTCAAATCTAAGAATTGATTTTCCATCCTAAGTCGAACAGCCTTAGGAAAATACGTCTCAAGAAACATACCTTTGAATTCATCCCAGTTGAGAGAATCAATATCATCAGCGTCCGTGATATTTTTAACCATCGACCACCACTGATCTGCTTCACCCTCCAAACGGTAAATAGAAAGACTAACCTTTTGATTGTCTGAACACCCCATGACATCGAAAATATTCTCCAGTTCTTTACTCCACCCTTCAGCTAGAACAGGGTCAGATGATCCTCTGAATGATGGGGGATGTTGCCTCATGAAATGTTCCACCACTGACATGTTCCTCTGCAGTTGATCTTGATGATCTCATGCATGGATACCACCACCATTTATCTCTTGATTCAATTGCGCCATTACTGCGACAAATTGTTCAGTTCCAATTCCGACCATCTCAGGATGTTGATTCAGATGTTTATTTCCTTCTATATGCCTTCCTAGCACTGCTTCCCTATTTCCTCTGCGGAAAACCATTCTGAACAAACATGTCTTAGATGAACCAACATGGTAATCTTCAAATGCTATATCATTTCAATTTGACCATAAAAAAATATTTTCGGATAATCATTTAATAGAATTCTAACTCCTAAAGTTATCTAAAATGACCTCTCATACCAACTATAAGGCCCCAGCCTTGAACCTTACTTAATCTTGAGTTATTAAAAGATTACACATTGAGGATCTTTTCAGGTTTAGAGTTTTAGATAATTAGATAAGAAAACATGCATTACATACCACATTTAAACAAAGTGGTTACATAAAATATAGTACGCATTTCTCCCATCAGCAGAAACATATTTAAAATAAAACATGGATTCTTTCTTGAAACTTCATTGACATTATCATCACATCATGTACATTTCCCTTGACCTGTGAAAAACATTTCAAAAACATGGGATGAGCATAAAAAGCTCATTAAGGGATATGAAAGTATGAAATGAAAACAGTAGTCCATGTATGAAATCATACTTTACTCATAAAACATAAGAACATTAAAATACCTCCTCAAATCATGAATAAATCATTGAAATCATAATACATAAAGGTAACTTTAGGCATTCATAACATTCTTACGTAGGGAGTAACCCTCTTGGTTACGTTTGGAATACCCATCATAGTATATTCCCTAAATCTCTTCAGAGAAACCCTAACGTTTAACTCCTTTGCATTACCCAATGAATTGGAGAGCTATATCGGGCTCACCTACCCTTAGTTTATCACAGAACCACCTATCTTCATAAAAATTTCCAAGAACCATAACATAATCGTATCACATAAAACATGCATAAAGGAAACATAACATTTCCACTTTTCAATCACAAGAAATCAATACAAAACATTGATATAAAAACATTATGAAAAACATTTTCAATACCAAAATAAAAGAAAAGTAAAACATGGTATTTATTTTTCATTTAAAAAAAAGTTATGGCTTGTAGAGTAAGCCAAAACTCAAATAATGGTCACGGCGGCGGAGAAGTCGTTGTCGCCGCATACGTACGACAAAAAAAACAAAAAAACATTCCTTTTGTCGTTTAGTAAAACGCTTCGTATGAAAAAAAATATTCCTTTTGAATAATCATTAAAGTCAAAGTGGTTTATACACCGTATAAAAGAAAGTTTTGTATAAAACAAAATATGCCTCAATGAATGGAGATTGAGACGAAGTCCCTTACCTCGTATCCGACTTGCCTTGATCGTTCTTTAATCACCTAAATAATAAACTTGACATAATTTCTACTTGATTAAGAACCATTTTCAAGTTAATTATTCCTTTTATATCATTTATTACCATGTCATGAACCCTATTTTATTATTTATGTTTATAACGGTCGTTTTAATGATCATTGGTACTTTAGTCAAAAATGAACTTCTTATATTTACAAGTTGTTCACGTAGTCAAATATCCATTTTATCAAGAATCATATTAATCATGTAGATTCCATATATATCATATATATCCAGTATATACATTCATTTATAATATTACATAATAATTTATAGGTAATAAATGAAATGCACCGTTTATGAAGACGGTAAGCCGTACGTACGCATGAACGCTACTTTCATTTCTATGTCATATTAATTGAATTAAAACTAAATGAGAGATATGTATATTTTAATTCCACAATTATATTCATCATTTATATGTAACATAAATCATATATATCCATTATATATATATACTTATAATAGTACATTACATTTGGGGATAAGAAATGAAATGCACCGTTCATGGAGTCGGTAAGCCGTACGTACGCATGAACTCTACTTTCATTTCTATCTCATACTTTAATGGAATTAAAAAATAATGATGCATAATATTATTATAATTCTGGTATGGTATCATATATAATATCATTAAATCTTTCCTTTATACGTACCACATATGGTATTAACGAATCAAATCACTATGAGGGGGCGCTAGTCTGCACTTCCTAAAATGAAGATATCGTGTATACCCATAATGGAAGCCATAAAGGTATGCCATAAATGAAAAATACAGAAGTTTAAGGAAAAAATAAAAATATTATATATCATATATAAATATAGTGACATCTTAATGGCCACCTTTGAAGGTGTTAGAAGAATATTGAACAATCATCGTTTCGTGAGGTAGAAATTCGTCATCCACAGAAACATTATGTTCTTTAACCATTAGATGTAGGTGTGTGTAAGTGTAGCTTGAATGCTTCTTATAACAACATCCTAGTATATTGAAGATACTGGAGTTGTTACAAATGAAATTAATAAAAAGAGTTTAGGGGGTTGTATAAGAAAAATAAAACATAAGAACACAAGAGAAGACACTACCTTTAAATCGGGTAACTATTTTTTATTTGAGCTCAAAGGCTTCCTTGGGAAGACTTATGCCCAAAGTGAGGCTTCTAAGAGTTAGAGAGGGATTTGCTGAGATAAAATGTGCAGGTTTTGGCCAATCCAAAGGATTTGGAAGTGTGGGTAAGGTGGTAGAGGTGAGGGCCTTTTATAAGAGGAGTGGAGGGGCACTCTTGGGAAGTTACAAAATGTTACTTTATTTTCAAATGAGTTTCGGATTTTAAAGGTCCCACATTGATTTATTTCTAGGATAAGGTGACAAGGGTTCTAAATATACTCATCCAATAGGGTTTTCACATGTGTAGGTCTTAGAGTTTATATTATATTTTCATTTTATTTAAATCGTTGAATAATGAGGTAATCGCTGCATCATCATGATGTCATAAATAATTTAATTTATTTAATGTATAAAAATTATGAAAAATATACTATGATGTAGGAAATCATTCTAGATTTCAAATTAATATTTATAGTCCGAAATATCATTTATGTAGACAATATTAAAAATATTTAACTCAGGTGATACATTCTTTGTTATATTTTACTTTCTTTAACAGTAAAAAGATAAAATGTCACTTTCACACAAAAGTGATTCCATGGGGTCCCCAAGTTTGGAACAAGGCATCCCATGGTTTTCTAGGAGACAATAAGTAGAATTATGATACATGTTGGTGTCATTTTTTATTATTATGATATTATTTTATTATCCTTAACTACCCGATTACTCATTAATCAAGATAATTAAAGATAATTACTGTCGTTACTATTCATAATGTCCAAAAACAAAAGAGTCTTTATTACATAATTTGGACCTTATTATTCCAAATATGTAATCCATTTTACCAAATTCCAAACACATAAATTGCAATAATTTATTTAAAAATAATTCCCGTTGTCAAAACATATAGCGGGTTTTTTTGAAACAATATCTATGAACAGTTTGGCATTAGTTTATGCCCAATTCCAAAGTGAAATTAATCCTAATGACCACCATTGGATTAAATGGTAAAAATATATTCATATTACACTTTAAGACCAATTAAAAAGATAATGTAACCATATAATTAAATTAGATGAAAAAGCATTTTTGATGTAAAATGCAGTATATTTCAGTATTCATTAAAAATGAACATTGTCAGAAAAATACCAAAAATTTATCCAATATAAATTTTAATGTCTCAATAATAAATAATATGTTTATTTTGACAAATATAGATTATAAAATTGTCAAAAGTTTGATTGAAAATGGTTTTCTATCAAAAGGCAGTAAAACAATCTTTTAAAAATATTTGTGTATTCCATGCATAAGATTGGATGTATTCTCATTTTAAGCCTCTAAAACACTATCTAATTCATAAGTAGACATAGATAAAAATATCTATTGTTAATTAATTACTTGTTATGTTAAAATAAGCCTTCCCAAGGAAGCCTTTGGCTCAAATCAAAAAGAGTTACCCGATTTTAAGGTAATGTCTTCTCTTATGTTATTTTGTTTTATTTTGATTCTCCAACCCGTTAAACTCTTTTTATTCCTTTATTTTGTAAAAAAACCAGTATCTTAAATATACTAGGATGTTTTTATGAGAAGGATTTGATTTACACTTACACACACCTTTGTCTAATGGTTAAAGAACATATTGTTTCTGTGGTTGGCAAATTTCTGCCTCACGAAACGATGATTGTTCAATCTTCTTTTAACACCTCTCATGGTGGCCATTATGATGACACTATTTTTATATATGATATATATTTTGTTTTTTTCCTTATGATTCTGTATTTTTAATTTACAGCATACCTTTATGATTTCCATTATGGGTAAAGGCGATAATTTCATTTTAGGAAGTGCAGACTATCGCCCCGTCAAAGTGATTTGAATCGTTAATGCCATATGTGGGATGTATAAAGGATGGATTAAATGTTATTATACATTATATTATACTGGAAATATATTATACCTTTATATAATTATAATTTCATTCCATTAAATACGAAATATCAATTAAAGTAACGTTCATGCGTACGTACGACTTACCGTCTCCATGAACGGTGCATTTCATTTCTTACCTCTAAATGTTATGTAATATTATAAATGAATGTATATACTAGAAATATATGATATATATGATATCTAAAACATGACTATAATTTTTTAGATAATGGATATTTCACCACATGAACAACTTGTAACTATAAGAAGATTATTTTTGACTCAAGTACCAAACATCGACAAAATGACCGTTATTAACTTAAATAATTACATAATGTTCATAACATGGTAATAAGTGATATAAAAGGAATAATGAGCATGAAAAAGGTTATTGAGAAAGTATAAATTAACTCTAGTTTATTATTCAGGAGATTAAGGAACAATTGAGTCAAGTCGGACACGAGGTAAGGGAACTTTTTAACCCAATTTCCGTTCTTTGGGTTAATCTTCTAATTTCAAATTATGTCATGATATTATTATATCCTATATTTTATTTGTACTTTCATTATGTGTACTTATAGTGAATACACATAATAGATCTATTTTATTTAAAAATTGATCTTTGTAAGGTACTTTGTCTCAATCCCCATTCTTTGAGGCATATTTTGTTTTATACACAAATTTCTTTTATACGGTGTATAAACCCCTTTGACATTTACGTTTAATCAAAAGGAATCTTTTTTATACGAAGAGTTTTACTAAACTAAAGAAAGGAATGTTTTTCTTGTTGTGCGTATGCGGCGACAACGACTTCTCCACCGTCGTGACCATTATTTGAGTTTCGGCTTCCTCTACAATCCATAACCTTTTTTAATGAAAAATAATTACAAAATTTTAATTTTCTTTTATTTTGGTATTGAAAATGGTTTTGAAAATGGTTTTATTATATCAATGTGTTGTATTGATATCTTGTAATTGAAATGTGGAAATGTTATGTTTCCATTATGCATGTTTTATGTGATACAATTATGTTGTGTTTTATGATATGTTTAAACCTGTTCATATGAGGAATTCATTGGACTTAATAAGTGACGGGTGGAGCCCACTATAGATCCTCGATGCATCGGCAGGTCTCATGAGACAAACTAGTGTCTTGGCATGAGACCTTGACAAAATCTTATTTGTAGTCTTGGCACGAGGCCTTGGCTACGTGGTTATGATAGTCTGGAATTATGCATTCCATCATTATGAAAGTGGTTATTCATATTACATTTGATTATTCGACCAGTAGAATATCCATGTGAATAATTAAATGGCATTATCTCATTTTACTTTTTCCATATTATGTTGACGTTCAAGTTTAAAAGTCTTTTGTTTTAGTCATAAATTGCCTTAAATGTTTATGTTTATTTATAAAAGCTTCTGCTATATTGTTATCCTTACTGAGCATCTGAGCTCACCCCTTCCAATGTTTTAAATTTTCTAGAATGTGAAGAAGTATATTACGATTGACCTATAGGGATAGTATGAGGGGATATTAAGACAAGATTTTTTTTTGTAGTTTTGTTTTACTTTATGATGTAATGTAAGACTTATGAATGTATCTAGTGTTTACAAGGATACTAAACTAATCGGTCTTTAGAGACTTGATCTTTTGTGATCATGACAATGTTACACAGTAATGCACCGACTCTGGGTAACTAGGTTCAGGGCGTTATAGTTGGTATTAGAGGCAGTTATGTACTAACCTTGGAAGCTAGATTTAGATAAACTCCGATTAGAGAACATAGACCTAAGATAGACTTCGAGGATTGGTATAGAAGAACATCCTTGAATTTTGGTATTATAGAGATTTTTTGAGTTTTCCGAGCAATACATCTCTATCTAGATACGAGTAGGTAGAGGTGGCTCTGGCACAGATGTACCTAGGGGTAAAACCCGAAAAAACCGCTTTGAGCTAGACTTGAACGGGAACTGGTGCACGACAACGGGCCTTGCTGCACTCTTGGTTACGATACTCTCGGGGGATATGCTTAGGATAATTCTCATTTTCATTACAAATCAATATGAATGGTTTATGAGTATATACTTCCTCAAAGAAAACATTTCTTTTTATGAATATGGAATATATCCATATATTGTTCAATTTATGTTAAGTGTTTTACGAATACAGAATTATATATTTTTATTCATAAACTGATCTAGTTTATGCCATTGTTTAGAAATGGCGCCTAGTGGAAGGAATGGAAACTGTATCAATGCACACACTCCATGTAGGGATTTTCCTCCTACTCAAGATAATTATAATAGATCTGGTGATACAACTGGTGCTGATCATATTATCACCATACTGGGAAAACTCACTCAGGCTATGAATAATAACCTTACTCGTATGGAGCACCCTGATCCGCAATGTGGAGGATCAATGTTAGACTGCTTCATGAGGCAACAACCACCAACATTTAATGGGGGTACAAATCCCTTAGTAGCTAAGCAATGGATAAATTCCTTAGAGAAAATATTCCATGGCTTGGGAAGTAGTGAAAGGGAAAAGGTTATCATGGAAGTTTATCGCCTCACTGGAGATGCTGATCAATGGTGGTCATTGATTCGAAGTAAAAAGGAAGATGAATAAGTATCAAGTATGGAATGGAAAGAGTTCAAATAGATTTTCTTAGAAAAATACTTTCCTCGTGACCATCGAGCAGATATGGAAAGGCAATTTCTGAGTCTGAGACAAAAGAAGGATGAGAATGTCACAAAGTATGAGGCCAACTTTACAAGGTCAGTGAGGTATGCTGTATATTATATACGTAACCCAAGAAGTATGATTGATCGTTTCTTTGATGGGTTAAAACCATTTCTCCATCGAGATTTAGTATCACAGTCCTTCTCATCTTACGAAGATATTGTCTCGTGTGCTATCAATACAGAAAAGGAATTCTCTAAGTCTTATGACAACAAAGTAAAGCAAGAGAAGAAGAGAATGGTGGACCAAGAGACAGATAAAGGGAAAAGGGAAATAAGTATTTTCCATTATGTGATAATTGTGGGAAGAATCACCCTGGTACATGCCTAAAAGGAATGGGGGTTTGTTATAAATATGGAGAAGAAGGTCACCAGGCTCGTGATTGCAAGGGAAAGAAAGAGGCTATCAATGTTGAATGCTACAATTGTAGAGAAATGGGAAATTATATAAATTAATGTCCTAAGCGTCAGGGAAACATACCTAAGAAAAGGCCAAGGGATCAAGGCCAAGCTTATATTGTTACTACGGATGAAGTTGAATAATTATTGTATTTGTGTTGTTGGGCTCAAGAACTATATTATGGTTATAAGAATAATGTGAAATATATAAAAGGATTGTACTAAAGTACATGTTGTTTTCATTAAAGTTTTAATATGATGAAGGTAATCATATTTTTAGTATGTGACAATAAGATAAACTTTACTTTTTTTGGGGAATCTGATGTTACAATTCATTTAGGAATTTAGAGACCTTTTAGAGAAAGTCTGGAAAGAGGTATTTTGGATAACTATAAAGGTTGGAATGGATTAAGTTGAACCTTGGATAGTATTGTTTAAGGTTAAAACATTTATGAGGATTATTTTTGGAATGTTATAATACTATAGTTTTAGGAAAAGGACAACCTGCAGGTTGGGGGATAACCCGTCGCGTCGGACAAAGCTATAGGAATCGAACCCACAACCATAGTGTGACATGCCTTTATTACCTACCAATAGCCTACAGGAAGTCCCTGGTTATTAAAAAAAGTTTTCCTAATCTAAATGGTATGTGTTAATATTTGGAACCTTATACAATTAGGATAAATAGAATATTTTTTAGTTCTATTACCTTTTGGAGTGAATGATGGGTTTGTGGTAAAAATTTATTAAAGAATGAAAGTCTGCATGACAAGTAAGTATTTTTCCTTACGATATTAGTAAATATCCTAAATAAATTCCTCAACTTTATAAAAGGTAAATTAAAACAAAAAATGTTACTGGTTAACTTTTCCCACTGGGGATTCAATGACCGTTTAACCAATCACAAGTTTGTGATTTTCTTGTGGTTAACTTTATCTTAATCATGTTTTCTACAACTCTCCATTAGACCTTGATGGTTTGCTTTTCTTCCATATCCATATTTTCATATAATCCTAGTATGGGCTATCTCGGGTGACCTTTGTACTTATCTTTCTTTCTTTTAAAGATATATTTTTATTAACCTTATTTCCGATGTGGGTTTCCACAAAGGTATTTCCAATTTTCATCCTTTTATTTTCAAATAAAATTTTCAAATTGTGAGGATGAAATTTATTGAAGGAGGGGATAATGTGACACCCCGAGCTTCCATGATACGCTTCTCTTTCAATAATGCAATAGCTTGCATTGTACGCAAGTTCGGGATTCTAACACACCGCGACCAATTAAAATAGCCATTATGAATAGTAATACACACTTTTTGAAATTATATATATATTATATTTCAAAATGGACTTCATTTTTGGATTTGGAATATCGAAATTAGCCTATGTTGAATTTTTGGTATTTTTCTGAGAACATCCAATTTTTTATGAATAGTGAAAAATACTTAAAAACAACTTTTTTAATCAAAATAATTTATAGTGATAAATTATAATATTTAGTGGTTTTATATTATAATTAGAATATATTATTACCATTTTATCCAATGGTGTTCATTATAATTAATTTCACTTTGAAATTGGACATAAACAATTGTCAATCTTTTGATATATATTGTTTCTTAAAAACACGCTATTTGTTGTGACAGTGGGAATTAGTTATAAAATTAATTAATGCAACTTATATGTTTGTAATTTTTTAAAATAGACATCATTTTTAAATTCGTAAAATCAATTATATCTTAGGGTGAAATTTTGGCATTGTTCTGAAAAACTTCAATTTTTGATGGATAGTGAAACCACTAAGTGGTAGTTAAAAAACTGATTTTTTGTTTAAATAAAACATTACCACTTCTATGATTTGATTTTCAAAAATCCGATATACATGGTTTTCATTAAGAAGAAAAATTTGGTTCAATGGGATCAAAATAATTTTTTGGTGAATAGTAACTTTTAAGTTTAATTAATCACGATTAAAGGTAATTAGTGAAATTTAATGTAAAAATGATATTATAAAAATATAAAAATATCCTTACACTTGTCCTACACTTATTGGATGAGTCATGGAAGACCAATAAAATTCATGGGTCAACTTTTGGACCCCATGGAGCCACTTGGGTAAGAAAATGACAATAATAACTTTTTATTTAAAGTAAAAATAAAATTGTCACAAACATGAGTTGTTTTACTAAAACAATTATTACATGGGGTTATATAAGTTAACGTTTTGACCGTAAATATTCATTGGAAAGATAAAAATATTTCCTACATCATGGTAATTTTTTTATAATTTTTAGACGTTAAATAAATTAAATTTTTTATGACACCATGATGATGCAGTGATTACCTCATTAATTAACGATTTAAATAAAATGAAAAGATAATGTAAAATATAAGACTTAAACTTGTCAAAAACCTATTGGATGAGAATATTTCGAACCCTTATCACCTTATCCTAGAAATATACAAGTATGGGACCTTTAAAATCCTAATCCCATTATATAATAAATTAACATTTCATTACTTTCCAAGAGTGCCCCTCCTCTCCTCTTATAAAAGGCCCCCATCACTACCACCTTATTCACACCATCAAATCCATTTGGCTCGGACAACCACTTCCCAAATACTCTCCTATCATCACTCTATTACTCCTAGAAGCCTCACTTTGGGAAGAAGTCTTACCATGTAAGCCTTTGGCTCAAATCAAAAAGAGTTACCCGATTTTAAGGTAATGTCTTCTCTTATGTTATTTTGTTTTATTTTGCTTCTCCAACCCCTTAAACTCTTTTTATTCTTTTATTTTTGTAAAAAAACCAGTATCTTAAATATACTAGTATGTTGTTATGAGAATTATTTGATTTACACTTACACACACCATCATCTAATGGTTAAAGAACATACTATTTCTGTGGTTGGAAAATTGCTGCCTCGCGAAACGATGATTGTTCAATATTCTTTTGACACCTCTCATGGTGGACATTATGATGAAACTATTTTTATATATGATATATATTATGTTAGTTTCCTTATTATTCAGTATTTTTCATTTATGGCATACTTTTATGATTTCCATTATGGGTAAACGCGATAATTTCATTTTACGAAGTGCGGATTACCGCCCCCTCAAAGTGATTTGAATCATTAATGCCATATGTGGGATGTATAAAGGATGGAGTAAATGTTATTATACATTATATTATAATGGAATTATATTATACCTTTATATACTTATAATTTAAGTCCATTAAATATGAAATAGAAATGAAAGTAGCGTTCAAGCGTACGTACGGCTTACCGTCTCCATGAACGGTGCATTTCATTTCTTACCTCCAAATGTTATGTAATATTATAAATGCATGTATATACTGGAAATATATGATATATATGATATCAACATCATGAATATAATTTTGGATATAATGGATATTTCACCACATGAACAACTTGTAATTATAAGATGTTTAATTTTGACTCAATTACCAAAGATCGACAAAATGACCGTTATTAACTTAAATAATTACATGATATTCATAACATGGTAATAAGTGATATAAAAGGAATAACGAACATGAAAAAGGTTATTATGAAAATATAAATTAACTCTAGTTTATTATTCAGGAGATTCAAGAATGATCGAGTGAAGTAGGACACGAGGTAAGGGAACTTCTTAACCCAATTTCTGTTCATTGGGTTAATCTTCTACTTTCAAATTATGTCATGATATTATTATATCCTATCTTGTATTTGTACTTTAATTATGTGTACTTATAGTGAATACACATAATAGATCTATTTTATTTAAAAAATGATCTTTGTAAGGTACTTTGTCTCAATCCCCATTCATTGAGGCATATTTTGTTTTATACACAAATTTCATTTATATGGTGTATAAACCCCTTTGACTTTTACGTTTATTCAAAAGGAATCTTTTTTATACGAAGCGTTTTACTAATCGATAAAAAGTAATTTTTTTCTTGTTGTACGTATGTAGAGACAACGACTTCTCCGCCGCCGTGACCATTATTTGAGTTTCGGCTTCCTCTACAAGCCATAACATTTTTTTAATGAAAAATAATTACAAAGTTTTAATTTTATTTTATTTTGGTATTGAAAATGTTTTTGAAAATGTTTTTATTATATCAATGTGTTGTATTGATATCTTGTAATTTAAATGTGTAAATGTTATGTTTCCTTTATGCATGTTTTATGTGATATGATTATGTTATGGTTTATGATATGTTTAAACCTGTTCATATGAGGAATGTATTAGACATAATAAGTGACGGGTGGAGCCCGCTGTAGCTCCTCGATGCATCGGTAGGTCTCAAGAGACAAACTAGTGTCTTGGAATGAGGCCTTGACAAAATCTTATTTGTAGTCTTGGCACGAGGCCTTGGCTACATGGTTATGATAGTCTGGCATTATGCATTCCATCATTATGAAAGTGGTTATTGATATTGCATGTGATTATTCGACCAGTAGAATATCCATGTGAATAAGTAAATGACATTATCTCATTTTACTTTTGCCATATTATGTTGAAGTTCAAGTTTAAAAGGCTTTTATTTTAGTCATACATTGCCTTAAATGTTTATGTTTATTTATAAAAGCTTTTGCTATATTGTTATCCTTACTGAGCATCTGAGCTCACCCCTTCCAATGTTTTAATTTTTCCAGGATGTGAAGAAGTATATTATTAATGACCTACAGGGATAGTATGAGGGGATATGAAGACAATGTTTATTTGTAGTTTTGTTTTACTTTATGATGTAATGTACGAATTATGAATGTATCTAGTGTTTCTGAGGCTACTAAACTAATCGGTCTTTCGATACTTGATCTTTTGTGATCATGCCAATGTTACGCAATAATGCACTGACTCTAGGTAACTGGGGTCGATGCGTTACATCTGTGGAGTCTCACCACCTCCTCTAGATACTAATTCAATAAAACCACCACTAATCATGAATCCACGATTGCTATAAAGTGAGAATATTTCCTAAAATGATCCACTACCACCCATATAACATCATTTCCTCCAAAAACCTCAAGTTAAATAGGTAAAATATCCCATTGATATGTCATCCCACAACCATTGAGGAACGTTTAATGGTTGGAAAAAACCATAGGGAACACAGTGCTCGACCTTATCCTTCTTAAATACTAAATATTGAGACACAAACTTTGCAACAACATGCTTCAACCTAGGCCCCAAAAAATTACCTCTCAATGCTTAGCAGATATTTTTTACTCCAGGATGTACCGCTAAAAGAGAACTATAGAACTCTCTGAGAAATATCTAATGCATCTCCAAAGGAACAAAAATCCTTTCCTAGAATAACACTCGGGGTTGTTCATCTTCAGACCAACCTTCAGGGTCCAGAACACAAAAAAATTAGTCTCTTCTGAACTCCGCCACAAGATCCCACAACTGGGACTCTTCCATCTGTAGCACCATAGATGACTACACCATCATCGGAAAAAGAAACCTCCCCCCCCGACTTCTCCCATATCTAGATAAAATGCTAAAATTTCTTCAATCACTCTCTAAGAATCACTAGATTCATGCACTAAATCACTACATGAATTCCTACACAATGTGTCAACTATAAAATTTCTTTTTCCCAAATTATACGAAATCTTGAAGTCGTAATCCCATAAGAACTCTATCTACTAAATATGGCCCAAGTTCAAGTCACGTTGGGAGAAATGATACCTCAGGATCTTATGATCAGTGAAGACCCCAAAGTGCTCACTAATGAGGTAATGTGTCCAAAACATTAGGGAAAACACCACCACTAACAACATGAGATCATGGGTGGAATAGTTATGTTCATGGGGACGTAACATCCCATACCCATAATAAATGTCCTATATATGATGCATCATAATACAACCCAACACAATACATGAAGTGTCATAGAAAACTTCATACTGAACTCATTATGTAAGAAAACAAATAATTAAAGGACTTACCAACATTATTTTGATAATCACAAGCTATATTATGTTGATCATTCCTCGAGAATGATTGGTCCTTTTCGTCAATTATATCATAGTAGTCGTAACCCAATAGAAATCGGCTACAAAACTCCAATAATATCCTTCAAGGACAAGAAAAAATTTCACTAATACCATTATCTTGGGTGCTACCAAAGACACAACTACTTATATCTTTGAAAGATCCACAGATACTCCCTACTAGGATACAACATGCCCCAAGAAAGAAACATCTCAATCCCAAAACTCACACTTTAATAACTTCCCAAAAAACTTATCCCAATAAATAACTCCAAATATATCATGCATATGCTCCTCATGATCCTCCTTGAATGCAGATTATAGAAGGATGTCATTAATGAAAACCACCACAATCTCATCTAGAAACTCATGGAACACAACATTCAATAACCCCAAGAACACAGTTGGAGCATTCATCACACCGAAAAACATCACAAAAAACTCATAATGCCCATAAAGACAATATAAATAATTCTTTAGGATATCTTTATCCATTAAATACATGTTATGATATCTTGTCCGAAAATCTATCTTCAAGAACTCACTTGTACCCTTCAGTTGATTGAATAAATCATCAATCCATAGAAGATGATATATGTTCTTCACTATAAATTGGTTCAATCGATGATAATCGATATAGAACCACAAACTACCTTCATCCCTCGATACAAAAAAAACTAGTTCACCCCACTGTAACACACTTGGCTGAACAAAAACACACCGAAAGATACTAGAGGGATGTATATGCATCACTAGTGACTCAGATGATTCCAATCTATACGGACACTTTGAGATAGTAGACATGCCTGGATATATTTTGTTCCTTAACTCAATCTCTCATCGAGAGGGTAATGCTACAAACACTTATACAAAGACATTAGGGTACACTTATACGACCCTATGAATTTACAACTGTTGAACCTATGAAAAAATCACCATCAATTGATCCATCAAGGATGAAAATGATAGTACATGCTAATGACCCATCAAAGGGTCTCTCTTTCCATCAAACATTGTTGGCTCTCTATCAGTATCAAATAACACCACATACCTCCTAAATAAATCCATGATAGCATGCCCCAAATTTAACCAATCATTGTCTAGGATCATGTAATATGGTTTTATCTGTATACATAGGAAATCTCCTTAAGAGCATGCTACCCCAACACTAGATCACAGTTTCTAAATAATTCAAACAACTCATCTCAACCTCCAACTGACAAAGTCAACACCAAGGGCATTGGAATCCTTTCTACCTAAAGTCCAAAATCATGGACAAGGGAATGTGATATGAAAGGGTATGTCACTCCTGTATTAAAAAAATCTTGCAACGAAGTAAAAAAATAATAAAAGGGAACCTCAAATAATATATGGCTCACATTGCTCTGGAAACACTAATACAAGAATCTGGCCATGACCTACTCCAAGACATCTCTGATCATGCTGATGACCACCTCTATGGTTGCACTCTTCTCATTGAGGATGGGGATCCATCTAGGGATGTCCTCTGCCAATACCATATACTATATGCTGATTCCAAAATGGATCCACTTGTTACTACTTCCTCAGTCAGAACTTCCTCAATGGAGGAACCTATAGTGGAACAACTGGTGCATGTTGACTGCACAAAAAGTTCTGGTACTGTCACAAATGATGACCTTGACCTCCACAATAAAACACACATCTGATCCCTTAGAATAGGTTAGATATCCACCATACCTTGTGAAACAAGACATTAAGGGATGAGACCTACACCCGGCTAATCAAAATCTCTTCTTTATTTCTAACTGGGAACCCCAGACCACATCTCTACTTCATGAGGAATCCTAATGACTCCCCTCACGTGACGATCCTATTTTGGATAACATCCTCTCAATGAACACTTCTCTCTCTAGAACCTCATGATACATCTTCTGTATAAATGGGGGGACCTGGAACTAGATCTATGGATTCAAATCCTCATCAAAATGACACTAAATGGCATCCTCATTCGGAAATAAGTCCAAATCATATCACAAAAGGTTCCTGAAATGGATTCCAAATTATTGCACACCAGATCTCCCCTACTGAAGGGTAATCAGCTCCTGGAGACTGGTTTGCTTCACAGGTGAAGAAAGAAACATGTCTCTAAACTAGTCTCCAAACTCCTCCCATGAGTCCTATTAGTCCTCGCAATCCCAAAGGAATAAGAACCCCCACTACCTCACTACCCCACATAGCATCGTCACAAACAACAATACATAGTTCTCATTTTGAGCATGGACCAATTTTAAGGATATCATAAACTCCTCCAACCGGTCTTCTGTGACTGTATCAAAAACAAAGACCTCATACCTCAATAGAATCCGACACTAAAACTCCCATAGATTCCTACACCATGTGTCTTCATTATCATCCTATACTCTATAGTGATCGGCTGGCACAACCTCCTGAACATATTCTTTGTAAACCTGATGAGGACATTGAACATGACCATACTTGTAAAATAATAAATATTTAGATCTCATAAACCTAGAATATGGAAGACCTTAACATTATTTTATTGTATTATTTTATTTATTTTATTTTAACCTACCCCAAGATCTACCTATTTAGACATATTATCAAAGAAGAATTATGCATGATCCATTCCCTGCTCTCTACCCTATAACCAATATCAATTCATTTTGTAGTTGTTGTAAGCTTAATGGTTTGTTAAGTAGATCACATGGGGGCCCTAAATACCAATGTCTCAACTGGTGTCCCATGTTTATTATTCTTTCAAAACACAACTGACATCATTTCCCTACCAACCCATGAAACCTCACTAGTGCCCAACTCCAAACTCCATCCTATAACTCAACCCAACCTTTGATACCACTCTTTTATGACCCCCTCCACAGAATTTATACTTCCCCTGGGATGATAATGGGAGAAGAGATATAGGGACCCATGAGCACCACCTCCAGTAGGCCACAAGTTAGCAATTAGCCCCGAGGGTATAATAAAAATGAAAATGGGAGGCATTACACTCTAAGAAAAAAACACATGTATGAGAGAGAGATAAGAAAGACTGCAACCAACTCCTGCACAGAATAGAATATAAAACAAAACCCATGTACACAAATGTAATTTCACAGAAAAACTACTACAACTGAAAGAGAAAACTGCAAGTACCAAAAGAAAGTAAATATGGTCATGACCATGAATCCTAAATAAATCTAATATAACCACAATCTAGTAGTAACGAGAAGGATCTCTAAACTACTCCAACTGACTTGAAAAATAGTTCATATATACACAGTCTAAGTATAATAGTATACTCATTAGGATACTCCTCGAAGCCTCTATCACAAAAGGTAAAGATTGCATGTTAAATCACTATCAACAACAACTAAATCTAACTCGTCACCCAAAGTGGTATACATAGTTCCCAGCCTCACCATGGATACTCTTTCCAAGTATCACATACAAGATAATATAATAAAATAAATAATATCAAGGGTACCCCGCTACTGCTTCCCCACTGGTTTACAACTCTGCCCCAATGTCACACATCCTGAGAAACACTCTCCAAAAAGGCTAGCTCATAGATACCTATGGGAAGCATCACAACATGCACCTCATGCGACACACAACCACATTCACATAACCTAATGTAACTAGGTAGTTTAAGGAAGCCACTACAGCTCGCATTGTAGAGACCCGAAGCTTAACGTACATGGACATTACATTACTTTTGCGGAATACTTAATACATAAAAAAAACAGACACACAAGGACCGTAATAGTTTAGTTTCTTTGGAAACTCGTAAAAATAATCTTCTAATCGTGGTGAAAGATCTTCAACATCTCCCATAAACATCTTCCCATTTTGTGTCTTTACCTAAATTCGTTGTTTTAATCCTGGGGGAAAAGAAAACATATAAAGGGTGAGCTCAAATTCTCAGTAAGGGTAAGAATAGATAAAATAAAACAATCCATATACATTTTAACATAAAAACATGAACATAATGTTTAAACATCGAAATCTTGAGCAATGACATAAAACATGGCAGTACGTAAGGCATAAATCATAATAGAACATCAATCATGGTAAAATAGCTTGGGAATAAAACTTTTAATTGTGGAAAAACATTAAGCACATGATATAATTTCCATAGTAGCCAAGGCATTGCTGCCATGACCATCTTAGTGGACAAAGTCCCTTTCTGAATCGAGTTCACTCCTCGTTTCATTCCTGTAACACTGAATCGTATTAACTTACCATTCCAGCCATGTCTATCTCATGAGATATAAATCTTTACCCAGTGAATTGGAGGGAGATATATGTCCCACCCATCTCATAATTAAATCATTCTTACTTGTGCCACAAAATAATCATACATCATTCATAAAAACCCAATAAATAAAATGGGTTTCATAAACATCATCCCATCATCACATAATCCATATAAAATAAATGGATATCATTTCATAATAAGATAAGTGAAACCATGTAAATCATAGAGACATTATACTTGAAACATACACATATGAAATATAGTCATCTTAGATGAAAAATGGTTTTGATAAAACACTTGAAATGAATTCTTGAGGAAAATATCCTTTCTTATTCAAAATCATTTTTTTCAAAAAATGTCATGCAATTTTAAAAGAAAATGATTTTGTTGAAAATAGTCATGAAATATTTTTTATGAGGCTTCATGAAAATAAGGCTTTATAAAACCGTAAAAATCCTTTCATTCCATATAAGTTAAAAATATCATTCTTCTCATACTTTTGTCAGAAAAGTCAAAAAGTACCTCGTATGGTTAAAAAAATAAAGATTGCTTACATACCATGTATTAAAAGTCAAAAATGGTTAAAAATAACTTTAAACATACATGAAACCATTTTTAGGAAACATGGACATGGATGATAATAATAACCCCAGTAAATACTTATGAATAAACAATCTCCGATAAGAATGAGATTGGAATAGTTATCCCTTACCTTAGGTCTGATATGCTTCGTATGTATCCGAACCTCCTGTATAATGATTTAAATAATGTCATTGACTTATTAAATAATCATATTCATTTTTATGATATCATATATGGTTCACTTATGACTTTATATTACCCGTTCTTTTGTAAGTTCCATGTTAATGAAGCGTTTTGGGTAAAATTGTTTTATTTATCGTACATGTTTGGACTTGTTGTTCATGATATTGTTACTTATATCCTAATTTACTTAATTCCAAAGTGTAAAACATGATTTATATGTATTATATATCCATAATATACATATGTATAAGATAGATCGATAAATGGAATGAAATACACCGTTCATGGAGACAATAGGTCGTACGTACGCATGAACGCTGTTTTCGTTTCCTTATTGAATTGAATGGAATTAAGTAGATGACATAAATATATATATATAAATAAATCAAGTATCATTATTATGTCATATATTTCATTATTACTTATTATATATACTTTATAATCATTCATGAATGGTTAACATGGAGAATGAATCTCATCGTGTCGTGGAGACGGTAGTCCGTACGTGCGCAGGAGCGATGATATCATTACTATGATCGTGGAATTGTATTGAAGTGTATGTATAATATTTTATAATCAATATCACTTTAAAATAATCATATATAGTTATTTATTTACACAATTATACCCATCCATGTAAGGTGCTGGTGGAAAATAGATTACACCACGACGTGGAGACGGTATTCTGTACGTACGCACGCGAGGTGATTTTGTTTTCTGTAGGATGGATAGATAGTGAAATAGGTTTGTTTAATACTTATAATAACATATTAGAATATTATTGATACTGATGTTATTACTTCATAATGAAACAACTAATGAAGAAGAAGTACAAGAAGAAATAAAGTTGAAAGAATCGGTAACGGACATTACCTCTTCTTTGAAGCGCCTCTTCTTAACCTCCTCTTAGGGAACTAAAGATGGTATTCAAAGAATACCAGGACCTCTAAAATGTTTCTAGGGAAGCGGAGAAAATAAATTGGCTGGGGTTGGCAGAGAATAAATGCTCAAAATGGTGTGAAGAGAAGAGGGAAGGGGTGCCCTTTTATAAGGGAGGAGAGGTGCACCTTTGAAAAAACTCAAAATATTATTTTATAATAAAGTCATATTTGGTTTTTAATAGCTCCAAATTGATTTATTACGTAGCTAAGGTGGGTATGGGTCTAAATCCTCTCTTCCAATAGAATTTAGACTAGTTTGGGTTTCAATTTTAACCTTATCATTTAGATTTAACTTTAAGTTAAATAATTTTACTTTTACCATCTCATCTTGTTTTCTTACACTATATGGTTAATAAACATACTATAACAAGCCAAACGAACCCCAAGTTGTTTATTATTAATATATATGACCTTATCTAAGTCATTTGGCTGAACCATATATTTTTAGGAATAAAATAACAATTAATAATATAATATTTGTTTAAATAACTATTTTATGTCAATTTTGACACTATTTGGTAATAGATCATTGTGAAAATCATAACAGAATGATTAGTTCAAAAAAAGTTAATTAAATCTATAATAACATGTCATAGTAACCTATAAAATTAGTGGAATTCATAAAAAGTCTCAAATTGCATATATTTAGGTCTTTATAATATCAATTATTTTTATATTTCATTATTTAGGTAATTACTGCATCACCATTGTGTCAAAAATAAATTAAATTATTTAATCTCTAAAAATTATAAATTAAATACCATTAGGTAGGAAATCATTTTAGATTTCTAATTAATATTTATAGTGGAATTTATCTTATGTATAACCCTATATTAAAAATGATTTAGTTATTAAACTTTGATTTTAACTATTTTAACACTTCTTTAAATAAATTAATAATAAATGTCCTAATCTAATCCAAGTGGACCTAAATGGTCATATTTTATTCCTAACGTTGTTTTTGGTAGAATTAGACTTATCCAACAGAATTAGTACATGTTTTAGGGTAATAATAATATCATTTTTACCCTTAATTATCCTATTTACTTTTAACCGTGGTAAATAAAAGTAAAAAGTTACTATTCACTAAAAAATATTTTCATCTCATTGAACCACATTTTAGTCCTTGATATTAACCGTGTCTCTCGGATTTTCGAAATTCAATTCACAGAAGTGGTAAAATTTCATTTAAATAAAAACGTCAGTTTTTATCTACCACTAAGTGGTTTCACTATTCATCGAAAATTGAATTTTTTCAGAAAAATACCAAAAATTCAGCCTAAGTAATATTTGATATTATGAATTCAAAATTGATGCCTATTTTTTCCAAATTAAAAACATAGAAGTGTAATTTATTAATTTTAAAATTAATTCCCGTTATCAAAACAAATAGCGTGTTTTTAAGAAACAATAACTATCAAAAGATTGATACTTGTTTATATCCAATTTCAATGAGAAATTAATTCCAATGACCAACATTGGATTAAATGTAAAAATATATTATAATTACACTTTAAAACCAATTAAAAAGATAATCTGCCCATATAAATTATTGCGATGAAAAAAGTTTTTTTTTAATTAAAATATAGCGTGTTTTTACTATTCATTAAAATATGAAAGTTATCAGAATAATATGAAAAATTTATCCAAAGTAAATTTTTATATCCTGATTCCAAAAAAGAATTTTATTTTTTCAAATTGAACTTATAGACATGTCAAAACAAGATATAAAGTGGGTGCGCCATCAAAAGGAGGAAAAACTGCATTTTTTTAAAAATAGTTATTTTATCCGAAAAATTTATTTTGTTCTCATAACATGTTATAGAAAAAATGTAAGATATATAATAATGTTATAAAATTCAAAATGTAGTTAATACTATTCATAATGGCTAGTCCATAATAATATTATAACAATATATCGTTGTTTAGTGAAACTCGGTATTGCGTACAACACATGCTATCGAGGAAGGTCGCGAGTGCGTGTAATGCAAGAAAAGTCAGGGTTGCGTGTTTTGAAGGACTCCTTCATTGTTTTGTATAACCGAATCCAACCATATCTAATTTATACATTGAATATATATATATATATATATACACACTCAATGTTCTGTAGAATGACTTCTATCAAACGAACTCTAAATTTTGTGTAATACGGTCCAAGAATAATGTTGCATATACTGCATGCTAATATGGTGTATAGCATAAGATAATCTTAGTGTAGTGTATAATAGAACACATCACAAAAATTAAAAATAATATATCTCATAAAATCTCAGGTTGTTACATTCTACCCCCCTTAAAATGAATTTCGCCCTCGAAATTTGTCAGGGGTTATAAATGGTTTTCTACTTGAAAGTTTCTTTAATAGAAACCCACATCGTAAAAAGGAATAACAAAACATAACTTTAAAAACTAAAGTATGAAACGTAATGGTTACCCAAATTAACTAATCATTGGGTTTCCACATAAGAGAACATAGGTGAAAATATGGATATGGAGGAGAAATCTAACCATCATGTTCTGATGGAGAGTGGTAGAGGACATGGCTATGATAAAGACAATAGCCACAAAGCCATAAATTTGTGATGATCTAAGGTACCATCTAATTCATCAGATATAAGAGCACTAAGACAACATTTTTGGTTTTCAATATCATTTCCCTAAAGTTGAAAATTTTGAATTAGAAGAAATACTTGCTTTATTTTGGTACAATCTCACTGTTGTTCGTGCTTTGAATAATTTCCACTTCATCTCTGAAAGAAATGAAGTTGAATTTGTTATTCGTGAAGTGTTAACAGATCATGTGATTGAATGATGGGTCATTCCATCTGTTTCAAACAAAAGGTTAGAAAAAGTTATCAAATATACATAAGTCCATATATGGTGAGGTTAATCATATACGATTCCAAAAATGAACTTATACTTCATATATTGTACTGCGTAATAAAATAAAACTAGTTTCTACTAACCAGGGACTTCTTGTAGGCTAGTGGTATGCGATAAAAGCTAGTCGCACTTCGGTTGTGGGTTCGATTCCCACAGCCTTGTCTAACGCGATGGGTTATCACACGTCCTGTAGTTTTTCCTTTTTCTAAAATTACATCGTTATGACATTCCATCGATAATATCGAAAACAATTATAGCCTTAAACTAACTTATGTTCAATATAATCCATTTCAAATATTTAGGCTTATCCAAAATACTTCTGTCCAAGCTTATAGTATAAAGAAACAAATTACTAGAAATTTCATCTACCGAGCATGTGAATACAATCATTTATCCTCGATATATCTTGTTGATCACATTCCAATCATGTGAATACCTTAATCATGTATTCTCTTGAAAAATGAATACCCATTTAACCGAAGTGAAAACATGAATGCTGTCAAAAGTTAACTCTTTCCACATACCAAAATCCCAAAATTTCTATATACTCAAACCATGATATCACTTTGTCCTTATTTTAGTCCTGAGCTCATGATTACTATCGTATTATTTTCTCTCTATCCCTTCAATATGCGCATTTCATCTACTTTCCAAAAATATTTCAATCACTTTTTCATGGTTAACAGTACCATATAATAATTGAAAACCAATACATAAATATTCCAAAATTCCACAATACCTTAAATGAGATTCCATGATACTATTTTGAAATCCCATTACATAAACACTTAATCATTACACAACATCATTTTCATACTCAACATCACAAATAGTGATCGCATGAGACTTCCCTTTATCATTTTCTTTAAGAGGTTGCTCACGTTGATCATCATTAACATGTGAATTAGGGTATTTATTAGCATAATTCCCCATTTCCTTACACTTGAAGCATTGAAGTGTTGGTGGAGAGTTCTCTGTAGTCTTTTCTCTATTCACATCATTAGCAACCTTTTTCCAATTAATTCAATAATCAACTGCTCGATGACCTTCTTTTCCACACTTAAAGAATTTTATAGTACCTTTTAGGAAATCTCCACCATGCTCCTTTCCACACTTTGAGAATAAATAATCATTCATATTCTTTTCACCATTGTTCTGAGATTTCTCCTTGAACTCCATCTTTCGTTTTTTGTCAAAACCATGAGATGGATATGTACACCAACTTCTTGTTCGACCTTGATAGCGCAACGCACAATTTCTTCATAGCTACTGAAGTCTCTTATAGATAATGCCCTTCGAAGACTTGGTTTTAAGCCACTGAAAAATCGATCAACTTTACTTTCAGGTTGGATGATGAAGCCAGATGCATACCTTGCAAGTCTTGTAAAATCTGCTTTGTATAT
Source organism: Viscum album (assembly GCA_963277665.1). Classification (NCBI taxonomy): domain Eukaryota; kingdom Viridiplantae; phylum Streptophyta; class Magnoliopsida; order Santalales; family Viscaceae; genus Viscum; species Viscum album. The sequence goes on along the minus strand of OY728165.1, from coordinate 259,051,865 downwards.
ACCAACAGATTCATCATCCTTCTGCTTAAGCTCAAGAAACTCCTTTTCCGTCTTTCTTCAAAGAATACGAGGGAAGTAATTAATGAAAAACAAGTTCTTGAACTTGTCTCATTCCATGGACTCGATTTCATCTCTTTGCCTCGTATTCTTGATAAGATTCCACCATTGATCAACATCACCTTCCAAACGATATACTACTAAGATGATTTTATCATGCTCAGAACATTGTAGAACTGAAAATATCTTTTCAGTGGTACTGATCCATTGTTCAGCCACTAAGGGATCAGAAGACCCGCTGAATTAAGGTGGATGCTACCTCATAAAGGATTTAACAAAATGTTTCTCCTTTATCTTCTCATTTTGAAGTACAGAATGATTCATAGCTTGTGTAAGTATAGAAATATGATTGTGCACTCCATCTCCCATGACATTAGTTTGGTCAAGAGGACAATCATTGCATTTTCCATTACATTGATCAACACGGTTCCTTCGGGTTCCAACCATCATCTAAAACCCAAAAATAATAGTGTGAGAGGAAAATACCATGCTAGGGTAAAAAACTTAATAAATGGGGAGTACCTTCAATATCTAACATCTTAGGTTTAATTCTAAGATCGTTAGCGCAATTCTAGGACTATAAAATATTCGAATACTTACCCTTAGGGACATCCCTAGACATACCGTAGAAATATCTCCAGGGATTTCACTAAAGTTTTCACATCCTAGTTTCCAAAGGTTAACCAAACCTTTCCTCTGATACCAATAGTAGATACCCGAAGCTTGACGTACATGGACATTTCATTACTTTTGCGGAATACTTAACACATAACAAAAACAGACACACAAGGACTATAATAGTTTAGTGTTTTTGGAAACTTGGAAAAAATAATCTTCTAATCATGGTGAAAGATCTTCAACATCTCCCATAAATATCTTCCCCTTTTTGTTTATTTACCTAAATTCTTTCTATTAATCTTGGGGTAAAAGGAAACATATAAAGGGTGAGCTCAAATGCTAAGTAAGGGTAAGCATGGAGAAAATAAAACAAACCATATACATTTGAACATAAAAAAAATGAACATAATGTTTAAGCATCGAAATCTTGACCAATGACATAAAACATGGTAGTACGTAAGTCATAGATCATAATAGGGCATCAATCATGGTAAAATAGCTTGGGAATAAAACTTTTAATTGTTTAAAAACATTACGAACATGATATGATTTCCATGGTAGCCAAGTCATTGTTTCCAAGACCATCTTAGTGGACAATGTCCCTTTCTGAATCGAGTTCACTCCCCGTTTCAGTCCTGTAACACTGAACTAAATTAACTTACTGTTCCAGCCATGTCTATATCATGAGATATAAATCTTTACCCAATGCATTGGAGGGAGATATAGGTCCCACCCATATCATAATGAAATCATTCTTACTTGTGCCACAAAATAAACATACATCATTCATAAAAACCCAATAAATAAAATGGGCTTCAAAAACATCATCCCATCATCCCATAATCCATATAAAAGAAATGGATATCATTTCATAGTAAGAAAATTTAAACCATGTAAATCATAGAGACATTATACTTGAAACAAACACATATGAAATAATTTCATCTTAGATGAAAAATGGTTTTGATAAAACACTTGAAATGAATTCTTGAGGAAAATATCCTTTCTTCTTCAAAATCATTTTCTTTTCACAAAATGTCATTCAATTTTAAAAGAAAAGGATTTTGTTTAAAATAGTCATGAAATATTTTGGAGGAAGCTTCATGAAAATAAGGCTTTATAAAACCGTAAAAATCCTTTCATGCCGTATAAGTTAAAAATAACATTATTCTCGTACTTTTGTCGGAAAAGTCAAAAGGTACCTCATATGGTTAAAAAAGGAAAGATTGATTACATACCATGTATTAAAAGTAAAAAATGGTTAAAACGGAATTTAAACATACATGAAACAATTTTTAGGAAACATGGACATGGATGATAATAATAACCCCAGTAAATACTTACGAATAAACAATCTCGGATAAGAACGAGATTGGAATAGTTATCCCTTACCTTAGGTCCGATATGCATCGTATGTATCTGAACCTCCTGTATAATGATTTAAATAATTTCGTTTACTTATTACAGAATCATATTCATTGTTATGATATCATTTATGGTTCACTTATGACTTTATATTACCCATTCTTTTGTACGTTCCATGTTAAAGCAGCATTTTGGGTAAAATCGTTTTATTTATCGTACATGTTTGGACTTTTTGTTCTTGATATTATTAATTATATAATAATTTACTTAATTCCAAAGTGTAAAAAATTATTTATATGTAATATATATTCATCATATACATATATATATGATATATCGATAAATGGAATGAAATACACCGTTCATGGAGACGGTAGGCCGTACGTACGCATGAACGCTGTTTTCGTTTCCTTATTGAATTGAATGGAATTAAGTAGATGAAATACATATATAAATATATACATAAATACAGTATAATTATTATGTCATATATTTTATTATTACTTAGTATATATACTTTATAATCATTCATGGATGGTTAACGTGGAGAATGAATCTCATCGCGTCGTGGAGACTGTAGTCCGTACGTACGCACGAGCGATGATATCATTACCATGATGGTAGAATTGTATTGAAGTGTATTTATAATAGTTCAGAATCAATATCAATTTACAATAATCATATATATTTATTTATTTACACCATTATACCCATCCGAGTAAGGTGGTGGTGGAAAATAGATTACACCATGGCGTGGAGACGGTATTCTGTACGTACGAACGCGCGGTGATTTTGTTTTCCATAGGATGGATAGATGGTGAAATAGGGTTGTTTCATACTTATAATAACATATCAGTATATGATTGATACTGATGTTATTACTTCATAATGAAACAACTAAAGAAGAAGAATTAGAAGAAGAAATAAAGTTGAAAGAATCGGTAACAGACATTACCTCTTCTTTGAAGCGCCTCTTCTTAACCTCCTCTTAGGGCACTAAAGATGGTTATTAAAGAAGACCAGGACCTATAGGATGAATCTAGGGAAGTGGAGAAGAGAAATTTTCAGGTGTTGGCCGAGAATCAAGGCTCAAAATTGTGTGAAGAGAAGAGGGAAGGGGTACCCTTTTATAATGGAGGAGAGGGGCACCTTTGGAAAAACTAAAAATATTATTTTATTATAAAGTCGTATTTGGTTTTTAATAGCTTCAAATTGATTTATTTAGAAGATAAGGTGGGGATGGGTCTAAATCCTCTCATCCAATAGAATTTAGACAAGTTTAGGTTTCTATTTTAACCTTATCATTTAGATTTAACTTTAAGTTAAATAATTTTACTTTTACCGTGTCATCTTGTTTTCTTACACTATATGGTTAATTAACATACTATAACAAGATAAAAGAACAAAAAGTTGTTTATTATTAATATATATAACCTTATCTAAGTTTTTTGGCCTAACCTTATATTTTTAGGAATAAAATAACAATTAATAATATAATATTTGTTTTAAAAACTATTTTATGTCAATTTTGACACTATTTGGTAATTGATTTTTTTGAAAATTATAACAGAATTATTACTTCAAAAGAAGTTCATTAAATCAATAATAACATATCATATTAACCTAAATAATTATTTTAATTCATAAAAAGTCTCAAATTATATTTATTTGGGTCTTTATAATATCAATTATTTTAATATTTCATTATTTATGTAATTACTGCATCACCATTGTGTCATAAATAAATTAAATTATATAATGTCTAAAAATTATAAATAAAATACCATTAGTTTGAAAATATTTTTAGCTTTCTAATAAAAATTTATAGTCGAATTTATCTTATGTATAACCCTATATTAAAAATTATTTAGTTATTAAACTTTGATTTTAACTATTATAACACTTCATTAAATAAATTAATAATAAATGTCCTAATCTAATCCAAGTGGACCTAAATGGTCATATATTATTCCTAAGGATGTTTTTGATCGAATTATACTTATCCAATAGAATTAGGACATGTTTTAGGGTAATAATAAAATCATTGTTACCCTTAATTATCCTATTTACTTTTAACCGTGGTAAATAAAAGTAAAAAGTTACTATTCACCAAAAAATATTTTCATCTCATTGAACCACATTTTAGTCCTTGATATTAACCGTGTCTCTCGGATTTTCGAAATTCAATTCATAGAAGTGGTAATATTTCATTTAAATGAAAAAGTTAGTTTTTATCTACCACTAAGTGGTTTCACTATTCATCAAAAATTGATGTTTTTCAGAAAAATACCAAAAATTCCGGCTAAGTATTATTTGATATTCCGAATTCAAAATTGATGTCTATTTTTTCCAAATTCAAAACATAGAAGTGGCATTAATTAATTTTAAAATTAATTCCCGTTATCAAAACAAATACCGTGTTTTTAAGAAACAATAACTATCAAAAGATTGATACTTGTTTATATCCAATTTCAAAGTGAAATTAATTCCAATGACCAACATTGTATTAAATGGTAAAAATATATTCCAATTACACTTTAAAACAAATTAAAAATATAATCTAACCATATTCATTATTGCGATGAAAAAAGTTGTTTTTAATTAAAATATAGCCTGTTTTTACTATTCATTAAAATATGAAAGTTATCAGAATAATATGAAAAATTTATCCAAAGTAAATTTTTATATCCTGATTCCAAAGAAGAATTTTGTTTTGTCAAATTTAACTTATAGACATGTCAAAACAAGATTTAAAGTGGGTGTGCCATTAAAAGGCGACAAAACTGCATTTTTGGAAAAATACTTATTTTATCCGAAAAATTTATTTTGTTCCCATAACATGTTCTAGAAAATATGTAAAATGAATAATAATGTTATAAAATTCAAAATGTAGTTAATACTATTCATAACGGCTAGTCCATAATAATATTATAACAATATATCGTCGTTTAGTGAAACCCGGTATTGCGTACTACACACGCTATCGTGGAAGGTCGTGACTGCGTGTAATGCAAGCCAAGTCAGGGTTGCGTGTTGTGAAAGACTCCTTTGTTGTTTTGTATAACAGAATCCAACGATATTTCATTTATAAATTGAATATATATATATATATACACACTAAATGTTGCGTAGAATGACTTCTATCAAACGAACATGATGTTTTGTGTAACACGATCCAATAATAGTGTTGCGTATACTGCAAGCTAATACGGTGTATAGCACAAGCTAATCTTAGTGTAGTGTATAATAGAACACATCACAGAAATTAAAAATAATATATATCATAAAATCTTCGGTTGTTACACGCATAATGTGTATCATACATCAGGTATTATACCTCAATCCATCACAACCCATACACCGAGTAAGGATCCTCAAGATTTCACATCCTATACACGTTATACCTATAGTAGTCCTTATGAAAATATATCCATAATAAATGTTTGTGAACTAACCACAAACCATTACAGCCCTCTACACAAATATACTAGTAAAACTAAATATTATTCATACCAACACAAGAAACTACCATGAGAAGAGAGCATGGCCAAATAGGGTATTCATCCACCTATCCACCCACCGGGATGCTGGGGAAAACACCCCCAGGGCTCAGAATACCCAGGGTATATGTTCCCCTAACTGAAAGGGTGGAGTAGAGTATAGATGAAAAAAAAGTATAGGATATAATATATCACACAGTCAAATTGATATCATAACCTAGTCTCAGACACAACTGTATCTAACATCTCTTGGACTCCCGACTACCACTGCTAAGACCGAATATCCTATAAGCACACAATCATATAAAAAGATATATTAAAATTTTTCACTCATTTTTATCTTTTTCACTTTATGTTAATTAATTATTAACCATTAATTGACCATTATCATTTCCACATCACATCACATTATAATTTTAATAAAGATCCATGCCCTCCTGGCATAAAAAAACCAAGTCCATGCCTTCTCACAGTTTCAACCTCAGTATTGAATCCCAGCAAGCTCCAACTCCATGGGTTAAACATTTATTCATTTATTTAACAATGTAAACTTTAATATCACAAAGTTATCTAGGAAAAAATTCTTACCTATCCAAACATAAGGGGTAGAACATGGAATACCGTATGAATATTCGACTCTGTGAGAAAGAGAGTGACCAATCACATCTGTAACACCCCAAGATTTTTTGAAAAATATTCTTTCTAATTAATGCCTTGTGTTGTACGCTACACAAAAATGGGCTTGCACAACATGCATCCCTGACTTTTTCATTACACTCAATCGTGACCTTCCTCGATAGTGTGTGTAGTACGCAATACCGAGTTTCACTAAACGAGATATTATTATAATATTATTATGAACTAGCCGTTATGAATAGTAATACCCACTTTTTGAAATTTTATAAATTTTATCTTTCAAAATGGACTTCATTTTTGGATTCAGAATATCGAAATTAGCTTAGGATGAAATTTTGGTACTTTTCGGATAACTTTCATATTCTGATGAATAGTGAAAATTTCTAAATTTTAATTAAAAACAACTTTTTTAAATGAAATAATTAATAGTGATAAATTATTAATTTTAGTGGTTTGAAAGTAAATTTAGAATATATTTTAACAATTTAATATGATTTTGGTCATTGGATGTAATTTTACATTTAAACCAGACAAAAACAAGTGTCAATCTTTTGATAGTTATTATCTCTTAAAAACACGCTATTTGTTTTGATGATGGGAATTAATTTTTAAATTAATTAATGTAACTGATATGTTTTGAATTTTGTAAAATAGACATAATTTTTTAATTCATAATATAAAATATAGCTTAGGCCTAATTTTTGGTATTTTTCTGGAAACTTTCATTTTTTGATGAATAGTGAAACCACTAAGTGGAAGTTAAAAAACTGAATTTTTCATAAAACTCAATTTTACTGCTTCTGTGAGTGAAATTTCGAAAATAAGAAAGACACGGTTAATATTAAGGACTAAAATGCGGTTCAATGCGATGAAAATAATTTTTGGTGAATAGTAACTTTTTACTTTTTTACCACGGTAAAAAGTAAATAGGGTAATTAATGGTAAAAATGATATTATTATTACCCTAACACATGTCCTAATTCTATTGGATAAGTGTAATCCGGCCAAAAACAACCTTAGGAATAAAATGTGACCATTTAGGCCCACTTGAATTAGATTAGGACATTTATTATTAATTTATTTAAAGAAGGGTTAAAATAGTTAAAATCAATGTTTAATAAATAAATCATTTTTAATATATGGTTATACATAAGCTAAATTCGACTATAAATATTAATTATAAAGCTAAAACGATTTCCTACATAATGGTATTTTATTTGTAATTTTTAAACTTAAAATAATTTAATTTATTTATGACACAATGATGATGCAGTAATTGTCTTATTAATGAAATATTGACATAATTGATGTTATAAATACCCAAATAAATGATATTTGAGACTTTTTATGAATTAATCTAATTTTATAGGTTAATATGACATGTTAGTATTGATTTAGTTAACTTTGATCGAACTAATCAGTATGTTATGATTTTAAAAAAAAAATCAATTACCAAATAGTGTCAAAATTGACACCAAATAGTTTTTAAAACAAATATTATATTATTAATTGTTATTTTATTCTTAAAAATCTAAGGTTCAGACAAATGACTTATGTAAGGTTATATATATTAATAATAAACAACTTGGGGTTCGTTTCGCTTGATATAGTAAGTTTATTAACCTTATAGTGTAAGAAAACAAGAAGACTCGGTAAAAGAAAAATTATTTAACGTAAAGTTAAATATAAATGATAAGGTTAAAATAGAAACCTAAACATGGCTAAATTCTATTGGATGATATTATTTCGACCCATACCCACCTTAGCTTCGAAATAACTCAATTTGGAGCTATTAAAAATCGAATATGACTTTATAATAAAATAATATTTTTATTTTTTCCTAAGGTGCCCCTCTCCTCCCATATAAAAGGCCACCTCCTTCCTCTCTTCCTCACACCATTTTGAGCCTTGAAGCTCGGCCAAAACCTTCCAAATTCTCTTCTAAACTTCTATAGAAACATCCTACAGGTCTTGGTCTTCTTCAAAGACCAATTTTAGTTCCCTAAGAGGAGGTCTCAAAGAGGCGCTTCAAAGAAGAGGTATTGTCCGTTACCGATTCTTTCAACTTTATTTCTTCTTCCACTTCTTCTAATTATGTTGTTTCATTATGAAGTAATAACATCAGTATCAATCATATACTGATATGTTATTATAAGTATGAAACAACCCTATTTCACCATCTATCCATCCTACAAAAAATTAAATCACCGCGCGTGCGTACGTACGAAATACCGTCTCCACGCCGTGGTGTAATCTATTTTCCACCACCACCTTACTTGGATGGGTATAATGGTTTAATTAATAACTATATATGATTATTTTAAATTCATATTTTTTATGTTATATTATACATACACTCCAACAAAATTCCGCGATCATGGGAATGATATCATCGCTCGTGCGGACGTACGGAATACCGTCTCCACGATGCGATGAGATTCATTCTCAATGATTAACCATTCATAAATGATTATAAAGTATATATAATATGTAATCATGAAATATATGACATAATAATGATTCTGGATTTATTTATATATATATATATATGTATTTCATCCAGTTAATTCCATTCAATTCAATGAGGAAACAAAAACAACGTTCATGCGTACGTACGACCTACCGTCTCCATGAACGATTTATTTCTTTCCATTTATCAATCTATTATATATATGTATATTCTGAATATATATTATATATAAATAATGTTTTATATTCTGGAATAAATTAATCATGATCTAAGTAATCATATGAATAATTACAAGTCAAAACACGGACGACAAATGAAACGATTTTACCCAAAACACTCTTTTACATGGAATTTACAAAAGAACGGGTAATATAAAGTCATAAGTGAACCATATATGATAACATAACAATAAATATGATTCTGTAATAAGCCAATGACATTATTTAAATCATTATACAGGAGGTTCAGATACGTACGAAGCATATCAGACCTAAGGTAATGGATAATTTTGCAAATCTCATTTTTATCAAAGATTGCTTATTCGTAAGTATTTACTGGGATTATTGTTATCATCCATGTCTATGATTCCTAAAAATGGTTTCATGTATGTTTAAATTCATTTTTACCCATTTTGACTTTTACCCAATGGTATGGAAGGAATCTTTCTTTTATTTACCCTACATGGTACTTTTTGACATTTTCGACAAAATTTTGAGAAGAATGTTTTTTTAACGTATACGACATGAAAGGTTTTTTACGGTTTTATAAAGCCTTGTTTTCATGAGGATTCCTCCAAAATATTTCATGGCTGTTTTCAAAAAAATCCTTTTATTTTAAAATTTCCTGACATTTTGTGAAAAGAAAATTATTTTGAAGAAAAAAGGATATTTTCCTTAAGAATTCCTTTCAAGTGTTTTATCAAAACCATTTTTCATATAAGATGACATTATTTCATATCTGTATGTTTCAAGTATAATGTCTCTATGATTTACATGGTTTCACTTCTCTTATTATGAAATGATATCCATTTCTTTTATATGGATTATGTGATGATGGGATGATGTTTATGAAACCCATTTTATTTATTGGGTTTTTATGAATGATGTATGTTTATTTTGTGGCACAAGTAAGAATGATTTAATTATGAGATGGATGGGACCTATATCTACCTCCAATGCATTGGGTAAAGATTTATATCTCATGAGATAGGCATGGCCAGAACGGTAAGTTAATCCAGTTCAGTATTACAGGACTGGAACGAGGAGTGAACTCGATTCAGAAAGGGACTTGGTCCACTAAGATGGTCTTGGCAGCAATGCCTTGGATACTATGGAAATCATTACATGTGCTTAATGGATGCCACAATTACATGTTTTATTCCCATGATATTTTATCATGATTAATGTACCATTATGATCTATGCCTTATGTACTTCCATGTTTTATGTCGTTGCTCAAGATTTTGATGTTTAAACATTATGTTCATGTTTTTAAGTTCAAATGTACATGGTATGCTTTATTTTATCCATGCTTACCCTTACTGAGCATTTGAGCTCACCCTTTTTATCTTTTATTTTCCCCCAATATTAAAAGAAAGGTTTTAGGTAAGGAAACAAAAAGTGGAAGATCTTTATGGGAGATGTTGAAGATCTTTCACCACGATTAGAAGATTACATTCCAAGTTTCCAAAGACACTAAACTATTACGGTTCTTGTTTGTCAATTTTTGTTATGTATTATGTATTCCGCAAAAGTAATGTAATATCTATGTACGTCAAGCTTCGGGTCTCTATAGTTGGTATCATAGGAAAGGTTTAGTCAACATTTGGAAACTAGGATGCGAGAAATTTAGTGAGATCCCTAGAGATATTTCAAAGGTATTTCTAGGGATGTCCCTAAGGTTAAGTATAAGTATAGGTTATAGTCCTAGAATTATGGTAACGATCTTAAAATTAAACCTATGATGTTATATATTGAAGGTACTCTCGCTTTATTATGTTGTTTTCCTTAGCAAGATTTTTTCCTCTCACACTATTCTTTTTGGGTTTTAGACGATGGATAGAACCCGAAGGAACCATATTGATCAATGCAATGGACAAAGCAATGATTTTTCTCATTAATAAACAAATATTATGGGAGATGGAGTGCAAAATATTATTGTTATACTTACACAAGCTATGAATCATTCTAGACTTCCAAATGAGCAGAAAAGGGAACAATATTCTATTGAGTCATTCATGAGGCAACATCCACCTTCTTTCAGTGGGTCTTCTGATCCACTTGTTGCTGAACAATGGATCAGTACCATTGAAATGATATTTTAAGTTCCTCAATGTTCTAAACTTGATAAATTCATCATAGTAGTATATCGTTTGGAAGGTGAAGCTGATCAATGGTGGAGTCTTATCAAGAATATGAGGCCAAGAGATGAAATTGAGTCCATGGAATGGGACGAGTTCAAGAACTTATTTTTCAATAAGTACTTCCCTCATATTCTTCAAACAATGATGGAGAAAGAGTTTCTTGAACTAAAGTAAAAGGATGATGAATCTATTAGTGTATAGGAAGCGAATTTTACAAGGCTTGCAAGGTATGTATCTGGCTTTATCATCCAACCTGAAAGTAAAATTGATCGATTCTTCAGTGACTTCAAACCAAATCTTCGAAGGGCATTTGCTATAAGAGACTTCAGTAGATATGAATAAATTGTGTGTTGTGCTATCAAGGTAGAAATTTAAGTTGGTGTTACTTATCCATCTCATAGTTTTGACAAGAAACGAAAGATGGAGTTCAAGGAGAAATCTCCGAATAATGGTGAAAAGAAGATGAAGGTTTCTTTATGCTCCAAGTGGGGAAAGAAGCATGGTGGAGATTTTCTTAAAGGGAATACAAAATGTTTTAAGTGTGGAAAAGAAGGTCATTGAGTAGCTGAGTGTCTAAGTAATGGAAAAAAGTTTTCTAATGATGTGAATAAAGAAAAGACTGCAGAGAACGCACCACCAACACTTAAATGCTTCAAGTGCAAATAAATGGGGCATTATTCTAATAAATGCCCTAATCCAAGGGTTAGTGACGATCGACATGATCAACCACTTAAGGCAAAGGACAAAGGGAAGTCACATGAGATCACCATTGGCGATGTTGAATATGACAACGATGTGGTGGAATGATTAAGTGTTTATGTAATGGGATTCCAAAATAATGTTGTATATAGTATCATAGAATATTAGAATATTTATGTATTGGTCTATTGTGGTTTTCAATAATTTTATGGTACCGGTAACCATGGAAAGTGATTGAGATATTTTTGGAAAAAGGATGATATGCACATAATGAAGGGATAAGGAGAAAATGAAATGTTTGACAGTATTCATGAGCTCATGACTGATATAAGTAAATAGTTATATCATGGTTTGAGGTTTTGGTATGTGAAAAGAGTTAACTTTTGACAACACTCATGTTTTCACTAAAATTCAATGGGTATTCATTTTTCAAGAGAATACATTATTAAGGCCTTCGAATGTTTGGAATGTGACCAGCAAGACATATCTCATGATATATGGGGATCAACTATGGTATAACATGCTTGTTATATGAACTCTTTGGTAATCGTTTTCACTATAATATGAGATTGGACAACAGTATTTTGGATAAGCCTAAAGATTGGAAAGTATTATGTTAGACATAAGTTAGTATTTTTTAAGGATATAACTTTTTTAGATATTATTGATGGGATGTTATAGTAATGTAGTTTTAGAAAAAGGACAACCTGCAGGACGAGCGACAGCCCATCGCGTTAGACAAGGCTGTGGGAATCGAACCCACAACTGAAGTGAGACTGGCCTTTATCGCCTACCCCTGGCCTACAGGAAGTCCATTTTTAGTAGAAAATAGTTTTATTATATTAAGTAGTATGATATATGAAGTATAAGTCCATTTTAGGAACCATATATGATTAATGTCACTATAGATCGACTTATGTATATTTAATAACTTTTGCTAACCTTTTGTTTGAGATAGATGGAATGACCTGTCATTCTATCACATGATCTGCTAATACTTCACGAATAACATATTCAACATCATTTCTTTAATAGATGAAGTGGAAATTGTTCAGGGCACAAATTGCAGTGAGATTGTACCAAAATAAAGTGTTTATTCTAATTCAAATTCATCAACTTTAGGGAAATGATCTTGAAAACCAAAAATGTTGTCCTAGTGCCCTTATATCCGATGAATCAGATGGTACCCTAGATCATAACAAATTTATGGCTTTGTAATTGTTGGATTTTTCATAGCCATGTTCTCTACCACTCTCCATCAGAACTTGATGGTTAGATTTTTCTTCCATATCCATATTTTCACCTATGTTCTCCTACGTGAAAACCCAGTGATTAGTTAATTTGGGTAACCGTTAAGTTTCATACATTAATTTTTTAAAGCCAAGTTTTGGTAATCCTTTTGACGATGTGGGTTTCTATTAAAGAAACTTTCGAGTAGTAACCCATTAATAACCCCGACGAATTTCGAGGGCGAAATCCATTTTAAGGGGGGAAGAATGTAACACCCTGAGATTTAATGAAAAATATTCTTTTTAATTAATGTCTTGTGTTGTAAGATACACCAAAAGGATCTTGCACAACATGCATCCCTAACATTCCTTGCATTACACGCAATCGTGACCTTCCTCGATAGCGTGTGTAGTACGCAATACCGAGTTTCACTAAACGAGATATTATTATAATGTTATTATGAACTAGCCGTTATGAATAGTAATAACCACTTTTTGAAATTTTAAAAATTTTATCTTTCAAAATGGACATCATTTTTTGATTTGGAATATTGAAATTATCTTAAGGTGAAATTTTGGTACATTTCGGATAACTTTCATATTCCGATTAATAGTGAAAATTACTAAATTTTAATTAAAAACAACTTTTTTAATTGAAATAATTAATAGTGATAAATTATTAATTTTTAGTGGTTTTAAAGTATATTTAGAATATATTTTTACAATTTTATACAATGTTGGTCATTGGATGTAATTTCACATTTAAACCAGACATAAACAAGTGTCAATCTTTTGATAGTTATTATCTCTTAAGAACACGCTATTTGTTTTTACGACGGGAATTAATTTTTAAATTAATTAATGTAACTGATATGTATTGAATTTTGTAAAATAGACATCATTTTTGAATTCATAATATCAAATATATCTTTGGCCTAATTTTTGGTATTTTTCTAGAAACTTTCATTTTTTGATGAATAGTAAAACCACTAAGTGGTAGTTAAAAAACTGAATTTTTCATAAAACTCAATTTTACTGCTTCTGTGAGTGGAATTTAGAAAATCCAAGAGACAAGGTTAATATCAAGGATTAAAATGTGGTTCAATGAGATGAAAATAATTTTTGATGAATAGTAACTTTTTACTTTTTTTTACCACGGTTAAAAGTAAATAGGGTAATTAAGGGTAAAAATGATATTATTATTACCCTAAAAAATGTCCTAATTCTATTTGATAAGTGTAATTCGGACAAAAACAACCTTAGGAATAAAATATGACCATTTAGGCCCACTTGGATTAGATTAGGACATTTATTATTAATTTATTTAAAGAAGGGTTAAAATAGTTAAAATCAAAGTTTAATAACTAAATCATTTTTAATATATGGTTATACAGAAGATAAATTCGACTATAAATATTAATTAGAAAGATAAAAATACTTCCTACATAATGGTATTTTATTTGTAATTTTTAAACTTAAAATAATTTAATTTATTTATGACACAATGATGATGCATTAATTATCTTATTAATGAAATATTGACATAATTGATGTTATAAATACCCAAATAAATGTAATTTGAGAGTTTTTATGAATTAAACTAATTTAATAGGTTAATATGACATGTTAGTATTTATTTAGTTAACTTTTTTTGAACTAATCATTCTGTTATGATTTTCAAAAAAAAATCAATTACCAAATAGTGTCAAAATTGACATCAAATAGTTTTTGAAACAAATATTATATTATTAATTGTTATTTTTTTCCTAAAAAAATACGGTTCAGAAAAATGACTTAGATAAGGTTATATATGTTACTAGTAAACAACTTGGGGTTCTTTTGGCTTGTTATAGTATGTTTATTAACCTTATAGTGTAAGAAAACAAGAAGACACGGTAAAAGAAAAATTATTTAACTTAAAGTTAAATCTAAATGATAAGGTTAAAATAGAAACCTAAACTTGTCTAAATTCTATTGGATGATAGTTTTTCGACCCATCCCCACCTTAGATTCGAAATAACTCAATTTGGAGCTATTAAAAACCGAAAATGACTTTATAATAAAATCATATTTTTTGTTTTTCCTAAGGTGCCCCTCTCCTCCCATATAAAAGGGAACCTCCTCCCTCTCTTCCTCACACCATTTTTAGCCTCGAAGCTCGGACAAACCCTGAAAAATTCTATTCTCCACTTACCTAGAAACATCCTAGAGGTCCTGGGATTTTTCAAAGACCAATTATAGTTCCCTAGGAGGAGGTCTCAAAGAGGCGCTTTTAAGAAGAGGTAATGTTCGTTACCGATTCTTTCAACTTTATTTCTTCTTCCACTTATTCTTCTTATGTTGTTTCATTATGAAGTAATAACATCATTATCACTAATATACAGATATTTTATTATAAGTTTGAAACAACCCTATTTCACCATCTATCCATCCTAGGGAAAACGAAATCACAGCGGGTGCGTACGTACGGAATACCGTCTCCACGTCGTGGTGTAATCTATTTTCCACCACCACCTTAATTGGATGGGTATAATGGTGTAAATAATAACTATATATGATTATTGTAAAGTGATATTGATTATGTTATAGTATAAATACACTCCAATAAAATTCCACGATCATGGGAACGATATCATCGCTCGTGCGTACGTACGGAATACCGTCTCCACGACGCCATGGGATTCATTCTCAATGATTAACCATTCATAAATGATTATAAAGTATATATAATAATTAATAATGAAATATATGACATAATAATGATACTGGATTTAAGTATATATATTTGTATGTCATCCAATTAATTCCATTCAATTCAATGAGAAAACTAAAACAACGTTCATTCGTATGTACGACCTACCGTCTCCATGAACGGTGTATTTCTTTCCATTTATCGATCTATTATATATATGTATATTCTGAATATATATTATATATAAATCATGTTTTATATTTTGGAATAAATTATTCATGATCTAAGTAATCATATGAATAATTACCAGTCAAAACACGGACGACAAATGAAACGATTTTACCCAAAACGCTCTTTAACATGGAATTTACAAAAAACGGGTAATATAAAGTCATAAGTGAACTATATATTATATCATAACAATAAATATGACTCTGTAATAAGTCAATGATATTATTTAAATCATTATATAGGAGGTTCAGATACGTATGAAGCATATCAGACCTAAGGTAAGGGATAATTTTGCGAATCTCATTTTTATCCGAGATTTCTTATTCGTAAGTATTTATTGGGGTTATTATTATCATCCATGTCCATGATTCGTAAAAATGGTTTCACTATGTTTAAAGTCCTTTTCACCCATTTTGACTTGTACCCAATGGTATGGAAGGAATATTTCTTTTATTTACCCTACAAGGTACTTTTTGACTTTTTCAACAAAAGTAAGAGAAGAATGTTTTTTTTAACGTATACGGCATTAAAGGATTTTTATGGTTTTATAAAGCCTTGTTTTCATGAAGCTTCCTCCAAAAGCATTCATGATTATTTTCAACAAAATACTTTTCTTTT
Source organism: Viscum album (assembly GCA_963277665.1). NCBI lineage: Eukaryota > Viridiplantae > Streptophyta > Magnoliopsida > Santalales > Viscaceae > Viscum > Viscum album. Next base: position 259,035,389 of record OY728165.1, on the reverse strand, counting down.
AAAATTGCATGACATTTTGTGAAAAGAAAATGATTTTGAAGAAAAAAGGATATTTTCCTCAAGAATTCATTTCAAGTGTTTTATCAAAACCATTTTTCATCTAAGATGACATTATTTCATATGTGTATGTTTCAATTATAATTTCTCTTAGATTTTAATTGTTTCAATTCTCTCATTATGAAATGAAATCCATTTCTTTTATATGGATTATGTAATTATGGGATGATGTTTATGAAACCCATTTTATTTATTGGGTTTTTATGAATGATGTATGTTTATTTTGTGGCACAAGTAAGAATGATTTCATTATGAGATGGGTGGGACCTATATCTCCCTCCAATGCACTGGGTAAATATTTTTATCTCATGAGATAGACATGGCTGGAACGGTAAGTTAATCCGGTTCAGTATTATAGGACTGGAACGAGGAGTGAACTCGATTCAGAAAGGGACTTTGTCCACTGAGATAGTCTTGGTAGCAATGTCTTGGCTACTATGGAAATCATTACATGTGCTTAATGGATGCCACAATTACATGTTTTATTCCCATGCTATTTTATCATGATTTATGTACCATTATGATCTATGCCTTATGTACTTCCATGTTTTATGTTGTTGCTCAAGATTTTAATGTTTAAACATTATGTTCATGTTTTTAAGTTCAAATGTATATGGTATGTTTTATTTTATCCATGCTTACCCTTACTGAGAATTTGAGCTCACCCTTTTTATGTTTTATTTTCCCCCAGGATTAAAAGAATGGTTTTAGATAAGGAAACAAAAAGTGGAAGATCTCTATAGGAGATGTTGAATATCTTTCACCACGATTATAAGATTACGTTCCATGTTTCCAAAGACACTAAACTATTACAGTCCTTGTGTGTCTGTTTTTGTTATGTATTATGTGTTCCGCATAAGTAATGTAATATTTATGTACGTCAAGCTTCGGGTATCTACAACATATGTCTGCCTCTTGTAGTGGGGAATAGAATGAATATAAAGTACAACCTGGAAGCTGGACAAACAACATATTCAACCAGCATCCATATTTTATAAAAATGGGTAAGCCTATATGAAACCTATTATGTCACCTATTGTGTCCTCCCAGACACCAATATGCATAAACCGATGCTTATCACCAATCCAAGAATCAACTACATTAACAAAAACTAGTCCTCCTTCCCCATATTCCACAATATCTCTCCAAGCTCATCCATCCTAGGATCACATCACATTCGGGCCTCATTGCCTCACATACCACAATATCCCTCTAAGATCATCCATCCTTGTCTCATGTCACATCACAAGTAGTATGAAACAAAAGTAGCAACGATCTATCATCCCTAAAGAAAGAAATTCAACCTTTACACAAAATAAGATCTCAAACTCCAAAACACAAAGTATTGGCCTTTGGAAGAAAATGGGAAACTCAAGCCCTATAAAGTCATTTTTTTACCACAAAACCAGCTCTTTATTGCATCTTGAATTAACTGATTTTATATCATAGGTTCCATCTGTGGGAAACCTAAAAAAAATATATCTCAAGCTATAACAAATTAATAAACAATTAATTTAACATTATTTTAGTTATTTTATCAACAAGAATCAACATACATTATTTTCATTAACCAATTCAATTAAATATACATTTTGGCATCATTTTGATAAACATCAAATTACAACAACAAATGGATTCATTAAATATGCATCTTTATATTTTAGGAAATTAATAATCAATTCATTGTTGATTTATGTTCTTTACCAATTTACATTAATAACAACATGCTAAAATAAAAATGTCATACATAACACACTATATAGAAAATCTTGAGGCAACAGATTATGATAGTATAAAGTAGAAACATTGCTATGTGATCAATACCAATTCTTTAATCTATTTCAAGTAATTATTATGTCAATTTCATTATTATACAAGGGGATAAATTAAGTTAGCTTTATGATTTCACATAAATATAGAGAAGAAATTAATCCCCTGCCTTAAAAGAACTTTCATGTTTTCACATGAGAACAGAACATGTAATGGATCTCCGTTCACCTCTCCTGAAAGAATGGCATCCACTTGAAGATGTCGCAACACCATTAAACTAGTAAAAACTAAGAGATGAACCATTAGAACCATCATTAATCAATCACCATATCAGGATGACAATATACGAGATGAAACAGGAAAAAATGGGAGAAACAACTAGAAAAGGGAAGAAAATGCACATTGGATCAAGTCGGGTCACCATAGATCAAAGATTGAAGCCTGAGATCAATTCCCATTTAAGAGATCTCCAAAAAATAGAAAAGGGGACTATTGGGTCAAATTGGATGGGAGGGAGGGAAGTAGCATACGTTGGGTTTGACAACCCAAGTGACTGGACTGTTTTTAAACATTAAAACCTTAGGGGATTTCATGATGTGTAATCTCCTTTCATGTCATTTTATTCCTCGAGGTTGGTTTCTTTTGAAAAAAGAACCACCTGTTCGTTTTATTTTATTATCAATTCATGAAATATTACACGACATGAATCCCGTATTCTCATGGTGAAATTCATCTACATGGTGTGAAACCCACTTTCACGTCATGAAAGTTCCCTGCTCCCAGTTCTCAACACCCAAGACCCTCTAGACTTCAACTAAACCTCCTTCTAGTCTGTGGCCTCAAGAAAATGAAAAGTGTCGATCCACGTGTATTTAGGCCCTTGTAGTAAAGAATAGAGAAAGTGGATTCCAAGAAACTACATTCCTATATAGATACCACATGTGGATAGGGCTTTGCAATAGAGGTACCATATGATTATTAATCTGAAACGGATGCATTGACTCAATCACCACCTAGAGCACAAAAATGGGCCTTACAACACACTTGGTTTGACACTTATGAGGTATATTATTCTGAAATTAAAATATTTTTTATGAACCATCATTAAATATTTAAATAGATTATGAAAATGAATAACATAGGATAAACCTATGTAGTCCTATACTAAATAGAACTTTTCTTGATTTATACATCCTATAAGGGATTTTATTTTGATTTTTAGGTTTTCCACTATGATCGGTGCTTCTCAATATATGATTTTTGATTTTATTAAATGGAGAGAATAAGAAGAAAATTGATTAAAATAGAATGTGATGTATTTTTTTATGATCATTCAATTGTGTTGATGACTGGAGTGAGGTATGTTGAGGTAATTGTAACACCCTGACCCCAGTTACCCAGAGTCAGTGCATTATTTTAATACATTAGCATGATTATAAGGAATCAAGTCCTGAAGGACCGATCAGTTTATCAGTCTTGGAAAATAGATAACATACATGAACATTACATTACATTATAAAATGAAAAACAACAACAAAATTGTCCCCTTTTTAACACATTCATATCCCTTAGCCTATCCCTTCAGGTCAACCATAAAATACTTTTTCACATCCTGGGAAAAATAAAACATAGAAAGGGGTGAGCTCAGATGCTCAGTATGGATAAAAATATTGCAGAAACTTTCATAAATAAGAATAAACATTTAAGTCTTTGTATAATACTAAAACAAAATCCTTTTAAACATAAACTTCAGCATAATATGGAAAAGATAAAATCAAATAATTCCATTTAATAATTCACATGGATATTCTACTGCTCAAATAATTACATGAAATATCAATAGACACTTTCATAATGATGGAATGCATAATGCCAGACTTTATTACCACATAGTCAAGGACTTGTGCCAAGACTACAAATAAGATTTTTTCAAGGCCTTGTTTCAAGACACTAGTTTTTTTCATTAGACCTATCGATGCATCGAGGAGCTATAGCGGGCTCCACCCATCACTTACTAAGTCTAATGCATGCCTCATATGAAAATTTTTAAACATAACATAAACATTCGTATTAAAACTAGCATAAGAAATGTCAATACATTATCCATAAAACATGAATGGTATAAAAATAACACATCCACAGTCAAACATATCACGAAACCTTCAATACAATATGGATGATTTGTATCATAATAAATCAACTTCAAACAAGTTTAAAATCCATCAAAGGATGTTTACATAGATGAAAATGATTTGTAAAACTCTTTGAGAGAAATATCCATTTTCATGAAAACATTTAAAAGACACAAAATTTAGAAAGGAAGACATTTAAAGCCATTTTTGAATCAAAATTTCCCATACCACTATGAATATTTTGAAAGTAATTAATATTTTAATAAAATTCATGCCCATATAAATAAGTCCTTAAAACCCATTTTGAAAACATGGACATTAATGAGAATGATTTAGAAGAATAAATATTTAAAACATTTTAAATGATGTTTTAGTAAAATAGACTATTAAAATAATCCCTTTGTAAATTATTTTATGAAATATGGACATGGATAATAAATATTTCCTATTAGATACTTACGTAAAACCAATCTCGGATAATAATGAGATTGTAAAATTAACCCTTACCTTGCACTTACCTTTGGTCAAAGGTACATTTAACCTCTTGTATAATGACCATAGTATGTTATTAAATTATACCTAAACAATATTCATATTTCTTATATCATAAATGATTAATTTATGACTTTATACTACCCATTTAATAATTATTTCCATGTTAAATTAACTTTTTGGGTAATAATCTTCTTCTTTATCGTACGTGTTTTAACATGTTATTCTTTATCGTGTCATTTAGATCATGATTTAAATTCTTTCCGAATATAAACCTCAATTTATATATAATTTATATTTATAATATAGATATTTATAATATATATACATATGAAATGGAAAGTGATGTTTATTGAGACGGTAGGCCGTACGAACGCATAAACGCTGTTTCCATTTTCAAATCGTATTGAATGGAAGTAAGTGAATAAGATATATGTCAGTACATACATATATACATATATATCTACTGTAGAATTATTATGTCATATATTACATACTTATTAATAATATATATATATTCATAATCATCGTTAAATGGTGAACGTGCGAATGAATCTCATCACGTCGTGGAGACGGTAATCCATACGTACGCACGAGCAAAAATATCATTATATTGATGGTGAAATCGTATGTAATTGGATTCTATATCATATATACAGAATAATTACCATGTTATATTTATTATTTACAGTAATTATACTCATTTATTATACCCATCCAAATAATGAAGTGTTTGAATAACAGACTACACCATGACATAGAGATAGTAAGCCGTATAGATACACATATGGTGACTTTGTCATTTATTGGATGGATAGAATGATGAATATGGTTGTACCATATTTATAATAACATTACAGTATGTAATAGGTACTAGAGGTATTATTTTTGGAATGGAAAAAACAAAGAAAGAGTAAGTGTAGGAAGAAAAGAACTTGAAAGATGGTTGTGAAATTATTACCTCTTCTTCGGGTGTTTCCTTTTGAGTTGATCAAAAGGGATCATTAAGTTGGATTTTTGTTAAATTTAAGGACTCTAGGTTGATGTGAGGAAAGTTGGGGGGATATTTGGGCAAGGTTTGGCCGAGCCAAATGGCTTTGGAGGTGTGATTTTGAGATAAGGGGAAGTAACATTTTATAAGAGCGGTGAGGGTCACTTTTGGAAAAGCTTAAATAATATTTTATAATAAAATCATTTTCGTTTTATAATGGCTCAAAAATTTTTATTTCTAGGATAGGGTGGGTATGGGTCGAAAAACTTTCTTACACTAGTTTTTAGACAAGATTAGGTCATCATATTGACCTTATCTTATAGATTTAACTCTTAGTTAAATAGTTTGACATTTACCATGTCTCTTTGTATTTCTATATTATATGGTTAATATACTTAATATAACAAGGAAAGGGAACCCCATGTGGTTAATTATTAATATATATAACCTTATCTAAGTCCTTTGGTCGAACCTTATATTTTTAGGTATATTATATCAATTAATAATATAGTATTTGTTTTAAAAACTCAATTATGTAAATTTTGACACTATTTAGCATTTGATTTTTTTTGAAAGACATAAAAACTTTGTAACATAGAAAAAAATTTATTTAACCAATACTATGATGTCATATTAACCTATAAATTAGTTAATTTACCAGAAGTCTCAATTTACATTTATTTGGATATTTATAATATCAATTACTTTAATATTTCATTAATAAGGTAATTACTGCATCATCATTGTGTCATAAATAAATTAAATTATTAAATGTATAAAAATTATAAATAAAATATCATTGTATTGGAAATATTTTTATCTTTCTAATGTATATTCATAGTGAAATTTATATTGTGTGTAACCCTATATTAAATATGGTTTAGTTAATAAACTATGAATTTTACTCTTTTGACTCTTCTTTAAATAAAATAATAATAAATGTCCTAATCTAATCCAAGTGGACCAAAGGGGATCATATTTTATCCCTAAGATTTTTTTTTATCTAATTACACTTATCTAATAGAATTAGGACATGTGTTAGGGTAATTATGATATCATTTTTACCCTTAATTACCTGATTTACTGTTAACCTTGGTAAATAAAAGTCAAAAGTTACTATTCACCAAAAATTATTTTAATCATATTGAACCACATTTTACAAACTGATATCAACTGTGTCTCTTGGATTTTTGAAATTCATCTCAGATAAGCGATAAAATAAAGGTGTATTCAAATTTGCTAACGTGCCTAGAAGGTGGGTAAAAGAGGTTAAAATTTTCAATAGAATTTTATACATCTAATTTTATTATAAAATGACTCCAATGAATTACATTGAACCTATATAGGTATTATATATCTATTTTGAATTGAAAAAAATTAAATAAAATAAATGATTATTTAAATAAAAATTCAGTTTTAAATAATAACGTAGTGTTTTTCACTATTCATAAAAAAATTGTAAGTTTTCAGAAAAATACCAAAACTTCACCCAAAGTTAATTTTGATTTTCCAAATTTAAAAATTAAGTCTATTTTACTAAATTAAAAACATAATAGTTTCTTTTATTAATATAAAATTAATTCCCATTGTCAAAACCAATAAACGGGTTTTTAAAAAGTAAAAACTATCAAAATATTAACATGTGTTTATGTGATATTTAAATTTGAAATTCCTTATAATGACCTACATTGTATTAAATAATAAAAATATAATATAATTATACTTATAAACCATTAAAATTCATAATTTATCACTATAAATTATTTCGATTAAAAAAGTTGTTTTCAATTAAAACATAGTATTTTTCACTATTCATCCAAATTTGAAAGTTATCAGAAAAGTAACAAAAATTTATCCAAAATAAATTTTTATTTTCTGCTTCTAAATAAGAATTTAATTTCGTTAAATTTAATATATAAAAGTCTCAAAAATTGGTTTTAAATATGGATCTCTATTAAAAGGCAGTAAAATTGAATTTTTTGAAAAATACTTATTTTATCTGAAAAAAATGAATTTGTTCTTATATTATGTATATGAAACACATAATATGGATGTTAAAATTATATAGAGTATATAAGATTCAAAATGTAGTTAATACTATTCATTACCACTTTTTGAATGGTTATTTTAGTAAGTTGTGGTGCGCTCGAACTCAGTGTTACGTGTATCACAAGCTATTGAATTACTTTAATGAGACGATGTACTATGAAATCTTGGGGTGTTACATTCTTCCCTCATTCAATAAATTATGTCCTCGCAATTTGAAATTGTTCTTCGAAAATAAATGGTTAAAAATTGAAAAATACCTTTTTGGAAAACCCACATCGGAAATTGGTTTAATAAAATTTACTCTTAATAAGAGGAAAAGGGAAATGAAAAAGTTAACACCAAATTATGATCTCGATTAGGAGAACATTGGTGGAAATTAGAGACACATAATTGTAGGAAAAACATAAATATTTATAGGGAGCGATTAAGGTCATCAATCACAAACAAGTGTAAAATTGAGGGCCTCAAATCCATCAGTCTAAGATGATGTAAAATATCAGCAGTTTGACAAAACATAAGGTGTTAGGATAACAAATTTTTGGTTTTAAGATCCATTCCCTAAAGTTTAAGAATTAATTTATTCATAGAATAATAGGAAAAAAATACTTGACAAGTAGAGTTTTATCCTTCAACTAATTCCTACCACAAACTCATATTTCACTCCAAAAGATAATACAATTCAAGAGTATTTTATTTATCCTAATCATATAGGGTTCTAAAAAATAATGAATTTATATTTAATTTTTCATACTACTAAATAAAACAACATTATACAAGAAAGGACATCATGTAGGCTAATGGTAGGCGATGCACCCTTGTCACCCTTCGGTTGCTAGTTAAAGTCTCTCGGCCTTGCCGAACGCGATGGGTTGTCGTCCGACCTCCGGGTTGTTCTTTTTATGAAAATCCAAAAATAATCTCAAGAAATTATTTAACTATATAAATAGTATTCAATATCAAACATAATCGATTCCAACCTTTAGAATTTTCCAAAATACTTCTGTCCAAACTCATTGTCCAAATTTTATAAGGAAGGTAAACACAATGAAGATCCTTTTTTCCACGTAATAACATGTGAATACCTTTATCATGTATTCTTTTAAAACAATGTAACACCCTGAATTACCATATACCTTATTGATTATATTCATGCTCCTATATTCGTTATATAATATTGGATATATTCCTTCTATCGAAAAATTTTGTAAACTCCAACAATGATGGAATAAAAACCATTAATCGGTTCCAAGGATGTCAATAATATACAATATAATTTGTCCAAACTAATTATCTATTATTCCAAAATCAATACCTCGGTATCGGGACCATATTAAATTTTTATCTTTCCTTCAACCGTGTATTTTCTAAAATGATTAACTTTGCTTTGAGTCACTTTTCATGGTTCCACAAAATCTCAAATCCTTAATTAAAATAGTACTACAGTACAATCCTTATATGATTTATAATTCTTATAACATGTATGTCATTAATACAATACAAAAATGACACAATACATTAATAACAACTTATGAACTCTAATCATTATTCTTCATCTTCAGCAGTATCATAACTTGATTATTATCCAATAGCATCATTTTGGGGTAAACTATAATGATTTGCACATTGATTCGCATAGTGTCCCAACTCCTTGCAGATGAAGCATTGTACATTTGAATCCTTTTTATTACCATTACAATCATTTACTTGGTTTCCTTTTTCTCCACACTTATAACAAACTCTCATTCCCTTCAATAAATTACCAAGGTGATTCATTCCACAGTTATCATATATGGGAAAATTATTCTTTCCCCTTTTCCCATTATCCATCTTTCTCTCTTCCATCCTTTTCTTCTCTTTGTTCCCTTCAATTCCATAGGACTCAAAGAATTCTTTACTTACCTTTTTAACACATGATTCTATTTCTTCATATGATGAGAATACATGGGAGACTATTTCCCTTTTAAATGATGGCTTATTACCATGAAAGATGTGATCCTTTTTAATATTTCGATCATGCATGCTGTTGGAATTCTAATTACTTCTACTAGGTGGAATTTCTAAACAATGGCATACACTAGGTTAGTTTATGAATCACAATGCATAATTCCAAACTTGTAAAATACCTAACGTAAATTGAAAATATTATGAATATAATATATAATCATAAAAAAATGTTTTATTTAGTAAAGTAATTAATCATAAATCATTCATAATGGATGGTAATGAAAATTTAATTATTCTAAGCATATCCACCGGAAGTGTCATAGCCAAGAGTTAAGCAAGTCCCGTTGTTGTGTACTAGGATACCCTGGGTTAAAACCGAATATCCTTTTCAGAGTTTTAACTCCTATGTACATATGCGCCAGATCCGCCTCTACCTGCTCATATCCAGACAATGATGTATTGATTTGAAAATACACAAAATCTGTACTTTACTAATATTCTAGGAAGTTATTCTATACTAATTCTCAAAGTATATCATAGTTTAATGTTCTCTAATAATATTTTATCTAAATCTATATCTAAAGTTGTTGCTAAACATCATATGATTCCAACTGTAATGCCTTGACCCCAGTTTCCTAGATTCGGTGCATTATTTTAAAATAATGGCATGATTACAAGGAATCGAGTCCCGAAGGACTGATCAATTTAGCAGTCTTGGAAAATATATTACATACATGAACGTTACATTGAATTATAAAATAAAAAACAATAAAAACATTTTTCCCTTTCTAACGCATTCATATCCCATAGTCTATCCCTACAGGTCAACCATAAAATACTTCTTCATGTCTTGGGAAAGATAAAACATACAAAGGGGTGATCTACGATTCTCAGTAAGGATAAAAATATAGAGGAAACTTTCATAAATATGCATAAACATTTAAGGCAGTGTATAATATTAAAACAAAATCCTTTTAAACTTAAACATCAGCATAATATGGCATTGATAAAATCAAATAATGCCATTTAATAATTCACATGGATATTCTACTAGTAGAATAATCACATGAAATATCAATAGCCACTTTCATAGTGCTGGAGTGCATACTGACAGACATCATAACCATGTAGTGCATGAATTGTTTCAAGACTACAAATAAGATTTTCTCAAGGCCTTATGCTAAGACATTAGTTATTTCTAATGAGACCTACTGATGCATCATGGAGCTATAGCGGGCTCCACCTGTCACTTACTAATTCCAATGCATTCCTCATATGAAAAGGGTTAAACATAACATAAACATTCATATTAAAACTAGCATACGAAACATCAATACTTTATCCATAAACCATGAATGGTATAGAAATAACACATCCATTTTCAAACATATCACAAAACCTTCAGTACAATATGGATTATTTTTATCATAATAAATCAACTTCAAACAAGTTTAAAAATCCATCAATGGATGTTGACATAGATTAAAATGATTTGTAAAACTCTTTGAGAGAAATATACCTTTTCATGGAAGCATTTAAAAGACACACAATTTTGAAAGAAGACATTTAAAGACATTTTTTAATCAATTTTTCCCATAGCAATTTGGAACTTTTGAAATAAATTAACATTTTAAAAACAATCATATCCATATAAATAAATCCTTAAAAACCATTTTGAAAACATGGACATTAATGATAATGATTTAGAAGAATAAATATTTAAAACGTTTAAAATGATGATTTAGTAAAAAATTACCTTGAGATAATCCCTTTGAAAACACTTTTATGAAATATTGACATGGATAATAACTATGTCTAACTAGATACTTACGTAAAAACATCCTCGGATAATAAAGAGATTGTGAAATTAACCCTTACCTTGCACTTTACTTTGGTCGAGGGTATATTTGACCTACTGTATAATGACCATAGTATGTTATTAAATTAAACCAGAACCATATTCATATTTATTATATCATACATGACTCATTTATGAATTTATACTACCCATTTAATAATGATTTCCATGTTAAATTAACATTTTGGGTAATAATCGCTTTCTTTATCATACGTGTTTTAACTTGTTATTCTTGATCGTATCATTTAGATCCTGATTTAAATTCTTCCAGAATATAAACCTTGATTTCTATACCATATATATTTAGAATATAAATATTTATAATATATAGGTATATGAAATGGAAGGCACTGTTTATAGAGATGGTAGGTCGTACATACGCATAAACGTTGTTTCCATTTTCATATCGTATTGAACGGAAGTATGTGAATAAGATATATGTGAGTACATACATATATACATATATATATATATCCAGTAGAATTATTATGTCATATATTACTTACTTATGAATAATATATATTTTTATAATCATCGATTAATGGTGAACGTGGGAATGAATCTCATCGCGTCGTGGAGACGGTAATCCGTACATACACACAAGCGACAATATCATTATATTATTGTTGAAAACATATGTAATTGGATGGAATATCATATATACAGAATAATTACCATGTTATATTTATTTTTTACATCAGTTATAATCAAAATTATACCCATCCAAATAATGAAGTGTTTGACTAACAAACTATACCATGACGTGGAGACGGTAAGCCGTACGTACGCACATATGGTGACTTTGTCATTTATAGGATGGATAGAATGAAAAATATGGTTTTACCATATTTATAATAAGATCACATTATGTAGGAGGTATTATAGTTATTATTTTTCTATGTAAAAAACAATGAAATAGGATGTGAATGAAGAAAAGAACTTGAAAGATGGTGGTGAAATTATTACCTCTTCTTCGTGTGTTTCCTTTTATGTTAATCAAAAGGGCACCATATATTGTATTTATGATCAAATTAAGAAATCTAGGATGATTTAGGGGTAGTTTGGAGGATATTTGGGTAGGTTTTGGACGAACCAGATGGATTTGGAGGTGTGATTTTGAGAGAAGGGGAAGTACCCTTTTATAAGAGAGGTGAGGGTCACTTTAGGAAAAGCATGAAATATTATTTTATAAAAAAATCAATTTTGGTTTATAATGGCTCAAAAATAATTTATTTCTAGGATAAGGTGGGTATGGGTCGAAAAAATCTCAACCAACAGTTTTTATATAGGTTTAGGTCATCATATTAACCCTATCTTTTAGATTTAACTCTTAGTTAAATATTTTGGCATTTACCACGTCTCTTTGTATTTTTATATTATATGGTTAATAAACATAATATAAAGAGTCAATAGAACCCCATGTGGTTCATTATTAATATATATAAATTTATCTATGTCCTTTGGCCGAACCTTAGATTTTTAGGAAAATTATGTCAATTAATAATATATTATTTGGTTTGAAAACTCAATTATGTCAATTTTGACACTATTTAGCATTTGATTTTTTTTGAAAGCCATAAAAACTTTATAACTTCGAATAAATTTTATTTAACCAATACTAAAATGTCATATTAACCTATAAAATTAGTATAATTCACCATAAGTCTCAATTTACTTTTATCTGGATATTTATGATATCAATTATTATAATATTTCATTAATAAGGGAATTACTGCATCATCATTGTGTCATAAACAAATTAAATTATTTAATGTCTAAAAATTATAAATAAAACACCATTATGTAGGAAATATTTTTATATTTATAATGAATATTTATTGTTGAATTTAAATTGTGTGTAATACTATATTAGAAATGGTTTAGTTATTAAACTTTGAATTTAACTCTTTTGACTCTTCTTTCAATAAAATAATAATAAATGTTCTAATATAATCCATGTGGACCAATGGAGATCATATTTTATTCCAAATATTTTTTTGGTCGAATTACACTTATAAAATAGAATTTGGACATGTGTTATGGTAATTATGATTTCATTTTTACCCTTAATTGAAAAATTTACTTTTAACCGTGGTAAATAAAAATCAAAAGATACTATTCACCAAAAATAATTTTCATATTATTGAACCACATTTTAATTACTGATATCAACCTTGTCTCTCTTATTTTTAAAATTCCACTCATAGAAGCGGTAAAATTATGTTTTATGAAAATTTGCTAACGTGCCTAGAATGTGAGTAAAAGAGGTTAAAATGTTCAATAGAATTTCATACATCTAATTTTATTATAAAATGACTCCAATGAATTACATTGAACTTATATATGTATTATATATCTATTTTTAATTAAAATAAATTTAAATAAAATAAATAATTATTTAAATAAAATGTTGGTTTTAAATAATAACGCAGTGTTTTTCATTATTCATAAAAAATTGAATGTTTTTAGAAAAATACCCAAAATTTACCCTAAGTTAATTTTGATATTCCAAATTCAAAAATTAAGTCTATTTTACCAAATTAAAAACATATAAGTTTCATTTATAAATTAAAAATTAACTCCAGTTGTCAAAACCAAAAAGGGGGTTTTTAAAAAGTAAAAACTATCAATAGACTGACATGTGTTTGTGTCAAATTTAAATTAGAAATTACTTATAATGACCTAAATTGTATTAAATGATAAAAATATAATCTAATTATACTTCCAAACCATTCAAATTTATAATTTATCACTGTAAATTATTTTGATTAAAAAGTTGTTTTCAATTAAAACATAGTATTTTTTATTATTCATCAAAATATGAAAGTTATCATAAAGGTACCAAAAATTTGTCCAAACTAAATTTTTATGTCCTTATTATAAATAATAATTTTACTTAATTAAATTTAATACATAAAAGTTTCGAATATTGGTTTTAACAGGGGTTCTCCATTAAAAAGCGATAAAATTTCATTTTTTGAAAAATACAAATTTTATCTGAAAAAATTGTATTTGTTCTTATATTGTGTCTAAGAAACACATAATATGGATGTTAAAATTATATAGAGTATATAAGATTCAAAATGCAGTTAATACTATTCATAACTGCTTTTTGAACTATTATTTTAGTAAGTTGTGGTGCGCTAAAACTCGGTGTGGCGTGTAGCACTAGCTATTGAATTATATTAATGAGATAACGTACTATGAAATCATGGGGTTTTACAGTAACTCCAAGTCATCTATCATAAAATATGATTATAAATGTAAAACATATCTAACTCTTAGACTCTTTAGAGAAGATAATGATAGAGTTTTGTTAGATTTCAGGAAGTAGAGACCATGGATAAAAAAAATTAGTTACCTATATATCAATAATGTGGGAATGAACACTAGAGATAATGTCTCACGGGAAGAGAAGATGTTTTGTGTGTGAACAAGAAGGAAATAAAAAATAATCTGCAAAAAAATGAAAAGTTTGGTTAACTCAATGGATTAGAATAATGGTTTCTCTAATGTTTCAATCACCGTTGAATGTTTTAAATGTGGAATGTATGGGTGTTATGAAAATTGATTTATTAAGGGTAAATTTCGTGAAGATAATCAACATTGACATATGAGTAATGGTTTTTCTATTGAAAATGAATAGACAGCAAATGAAATATAAAAGGAAGAAGTGTTAAGGAATAAGATAAAACATATTAGTTAATGGTTTCTAAAAAAAGTGGAATGATTTATGTATTTATTTATTGTGATTAAAGAATTATATTTTTATTAGTAGTATTTTGGTCATAAGTGTCATGAAACATAAATGGATTGTTTCCCAATTATTTTTCATTGAGGAGTCTCAAGAATATGTGAAATAGTATTTATGGACTAGAAAAGTAATTTAATGAAAATGTGATATTTTGATTAATGAAATACAACCTGAAATATGTTATTTAGGTTGAGGAAATGGTCATTGGTTTGGATAAGTATTTGATTGATATTGATAAATTAAATTTTATAGTATTTTTGACCTTAGCACTGATAAAGTATTTTTTACAAGGTGGTTTACGTTATCATAGATGGATTTTAGAACATTATTGGATCTATAGAATATGCTCAATAATATATGGTTTTATTAAAGGAATGATGAAGAATTCATGTCTTCTTTGAGTTTTTATAGTAATTATAGTTATGAAACTTATTTAAGAGAACATATAATGAATTTATTCACATGTATGGTATGTGAAAATCAAGATCGACCTTATTATATATGGGTGATTAATGTCAAGTTGATATTATTAAATTTAGTGAACTTATTTCTAATGTTTTGGATTTAAATAATTTGTAAGGGTCATAAGGAAAACAATTTATGAAATTTTTTAAGATGAAAATTTGGTAAGAATTTAGATATTAATGTATTACCTCACCATATAAATATTTATTAATATTTGATAATCTACGCAAACCACTTTTTTTAGGATATATAATGATAGATAAAATGAATTATCATTATATTTGGGGATATTGTGACCAATTAGTGATTCCGCAATAACAAATTCACCTACATTTTTTTGGAGTAAGTGATGAAGTGTAAATTTATCAAAAAACAACTAATGGGTGAGATTTTCTTATGAAATGAAATTAAATAATGTAATTATATCTTCTCATGAAAATTAATCTACTTTAGTTAAAGTATATTGAAAAAAAATTATTTCATGTTATTATTATTTTTTATAATATCATCGAACTTTTTCACACCTCTTTGATTTTTGTCCTTGTGGCCATTAACCTTCTCTGAATCACCCAAATTCTTGTGATCATTTATCTCTATCGCTCTCTATAATTATTTTCACTTTTATTCCATATTAATATTTTTAATTTCAACCTATATACTTCTATTTGGAAACCCAGTATGTGTAATTCCATATGACCTTTTCACATCCCTTTATCTTTTTCAAATTTATTTTTTATTAACCCTTTTTTTGTGATGTGGGTTTCTATGAATTAATTATTAAATTTTAGTCCTTTGATGACCGTGTTGAATTTTTATAGAGAAATCCATTTCATAAAAGATAAAATGTAATACCCTGAGATTTTGTGAATTTTTATTTCAGATAAATTTAATCTTATTGAGATTTTTTATTACAAGGAATGCTAATTTTATCTTTTTTTATATTCAATAATGAGTACTAATTTCATTATATGTATTCCAGAAATTAGCTTGTGTCACATGCAGCGATGATGTCGCTCATGACAAACAACATTGAGCTTCAACAAACCATGAAATAATATTATTTTAAATTTGACCATTATAATTTTTCTTTTAAATATGAACATATGAATTGAATAAGAAACATTATGAAATATATATATAAATTTCCAACTTAATTAAAATATATTTATAAATTATTAGTAAACAATCAATTAATTTTTAGTAATGTAATTGTATTCTTCAAGAATATGCTTTCTTAAAAAAATATTTTTATTACTTTTCATGAGAAAATATTATAATTAGTTTATAGATATTTAAAAAAAAATTGATAAAATTAACTCCATTTTTTAAATTATTAAATCAAAATTAACTTATGATGAATGTTTGAGCTTTTTTGAAAAATGATGATTTTTAATGAATATTCAAAAAATATTGGTTTTTTAAAACCATCACTTATTTTCAATAAATTAAGTTATTTAAAAAGCCCATTATATTTTAAAGTAACATAATTTTTATTTAGATATTTTAAATCCACTTAATACCTTTTGAATCAACTTTAAATTGTGTTTTAGTAAACATTTATGATTGGATTTAAAAAAGATCTTTTTTTCTGAAAACTCGTTTAATGTGCATAATGATTCTACATTTTAGTTAATTAAAATAATACCTAATGAAACAAATTTCAAATAAAATGTATATATTATAAGTAAATAAATTATAATTTATATTCATAAAATAATTATTATTAGAAATACTGTTAATATAAATGTTCATATGCTTGAAAAATACACCTCTCAAAAACCTACCTTTTCTTCGTGTCTACGGGTTTTGTTTTAAACATAAATTTTTCCACATTTAGAATATTTATTTGAAAAAATTATTTTAATTTTTTAAATAGTTATATCTAAATTAGTTTAGGGTGAACATTTTATAATTTTTTAGAAAATATTTATTTTTTATGAATAGTGAAAAATACTGAATTGAAATTGAAAACCGACTTTTCATTTAAATATTTTATAATGTAAAATTTTAATTTAAATTGGTTTTATTTTAAAAATTGTTAATTTATACATATATATATATATATATCGATCTAATTTTGTTCATTTCAATCAATTTCATATTAAAGTTCGATATAAAAACATTCTAATCTTTTGAACATTTTCTCTTTGAAAACCTGCATTCTCATCATGTCTGCAGAATTAATATGAAATTAAAAGTTTCCTGTTATGTGAACATAGTTTGGAAAAATGTACTCCATATGATTAAATATAATAATTTAGATTATATATTAAGTTTAACATAATTTTTTAGAAAAATTAATAGTAAAACTAGGAAAAATTAATTAACGTGGTTATGGTAATAATGTGTTTATATTGTGTGGTTGAAAAAAGAATACAAGGGTTAAATGACATACCAACATTTCAAAATAATATTTTAATAGAATATTTCTAAATTATCCTTCCAAATTTCAATCCTAGTTTTTTTGGAATACTGTTTCATTGGAACTACTTTTTTATTTTGGATTCTTTTCTGAAATTTCCAAGTAGTTTCAAGGTGGGTTCATTTCCCCCACCTAAAAAAGGACACCACCAACCATCACTTATTGAAACATAGAAACACTTTGGATCAAAAAACCCCATAAAATTTTTTATCCCCAACCTTATAGATATTTTTTCCTCCCAAAATACCATCCCTGTGGACCTTGAGAGGAGATCCAAACGAGGTTTCTCTTAGAGATGGTAATTATCATAAAAATATATTTCATATGCATTCATCTTTTTACTCATTAATTTATGTATTAAAACATAAAATATAATAAATCATGTATCTTAAATATACTTAGTTTTAATTATATTTATTTCATAATAATTATCAATCTCCACTTCAAAGAAATGGGTCACAAAATCATCATTTGTGCGTACGATGGACTACCTCCTCACGAAATGATGTCATACGTACCTCCATTACAACCTATAACGGTGAGGAATAATATGGAATATATAATTTATATATGATATATATGATATTATTGTTCTTTTTCAATTATTACATCGCACATACCTTGATGATTAATATTTTTTGGGGAATATGATAATATTGCGCGGGTCTACGACAAACTATAGCCTTGCAAAGCGATGTGATTCATTCACGCTTTACATGGAAGGTAATAAGGATGTTTTTACCCAAAATGTGTGATATATATATGACATAAAAATGAATATTTATTTATAATATATCATTACCATTATTTATTTCAATTCGATAAGAAAATGGAAATGTCGTCCATGCATACATATAGCCCACCATCTCCATAAATGGTGCATTTCATTTTTTTATCACTAAATTTAATATATTATTATAAATACATATATAATTAATATATATAATATTTATACCATTGTTAAAATTCTATATATTATGAAATCATAATTAAATTAAGAGGACCAAAAATTAATAAAAACAAACCGTATATGAAAAACAAAGAAGTTATTACTCAAAACATAACTTTAACATGTAATTTTTTATAAATGGGTAATTAAAGTTCATAAGAAAATAATATATGGTTTGATATATATAATTATTTTTATTAGTATATTTATAGAAAAAATATATTTATTATATTGTAGGTTTGAACATGTATGATTGATGTTAGGACTCAAGGTAAGAGATTTCCATCTCAGCATTATTTTATATAAGACAGAAGAAAAATTCACCACATATTTATTTGATATGGGGTATATAATACCAAAGAATGTATTTTAGGATTCATATAATAAAAATTATTTGGGATTAAAAATCCATTTTTTATCACCCTTTAATGTGGTTGGAAGTTCCAAGGTTAACAATTTGATAAAGGATTTTTATCTCAATTGTCATTTTTTGGGGCATAAGTTATGTTATGAACCTATCTTATTCTATGAGGTGAATATAATTCAAATTGAGATGTTATATCATAAATATACATATTTTCATATTATTCCATGTTTTATTTTATTCTATTCTTTAATTGGGGTTATGTTTCTATGTTTTCAATGGGGGTAATTTTTATGTTACAATATCATCATTTATCAAGATTATCAATGAGTATTCTTTACAATAATGAAATATTATTATATAACTCTCATTAAACTCATTTATTTTATTATAATATTTTTATTTCATGATAATACGTGTTTTCTATTAATTTTACCCTCTTATATATTAAGGATTTATAAAATAATGTTTTTAATAAAAATTGGAATTTCGATCAAAAACCCTTTTTTTCAAAAACCATGTTATCTAAATATATTTTCAAATTTTCTAATGTTATAAAAACTATTTTAAAATTAGAATGTATATTTTCATTAAGAAATGTTTTAATTTATTTTTAAATATTCCATTATATTCTTTCTTGTTTTTTTTATGAAGAAAAGTGTGTTTTGAATAGTTTTCTCAAAAAAGAGAGGATATATCTATCAAGAAATGTTTTAAATGATTTTTAAATATTAATTTATATGTTTTCAAGGTTATTTGAAAAGAAAAGTATTTCAAAAATGTTTCAGAAAGTTCATTTAGAAAAAGTGATTTTCAAAGAAATGCCTTTTCCATCCAAAAACATTTCAAGTTATTTGTCTTTTAAAATAATTTTCCATATAAGATGAAATACATTGAGGAAAAATATGATTTAATATGGATAATATTCAAGGATAAAATTATTATTCACTCTTTGAAGGGTATATTTTTAGGATGAAAAGTTTTTATGAAACCCATTTCTCTGGTAGGGTATTTACCATTAAAATTCGTATAAAACAATATTTTTATACATATATTATTCTTTAATAAAATGATGAAATGATTTTGAAACATATTTATTCTCCATAGGTTACATTATAATGAAATGTTTATGAAATGTATTTCATTTGTTGGGTTCTGATATAATGCTTGTTTTATGATCTTATTGAACACATATGTATGATTTTCGTTATGTGATAGTGGTTATGTTATAATCCTGGTAGGTTGTTCCAATATAAATAAGGATGGGGGTTATGTTATAACCAAATATGTATGGGACCTATATATCCCTTCAATGCGTTGTGAAAAGATATATCTCCTGAGGTAGATAGGACTGGAATGGTGAGTGAACTTGATTCAGTAAAGGGATTTGTTCTCTATGATGGTCTTGGGAGTGATCCTTAGATGCTATGATGGTTTGGGGATTGAAAAAAAAAATCCAATATAAGGAATGGGATGCCACTTGGGATGGTTTTGTGTCCTTCCTAGAAGTTTTATCCACATATAGAGTTCCCTGGTAAGTTTTAGCAACGATTCTTGACAACTAAGGAAATGATTTTCTTTTCTTATGTCCATTCCATAACTCATTTTCTTATGCCAATGTTATGCTCTAGTGAATCATGTTCTTTGATTTCCTAATGATTTGTGTCTTATTAACCGTAAATAATTATTAAATGACTCAATATTTTGATATTTTAAATATACAGTATGGTATTCATATGTTATGATCATGTTCTTATACCCTTATGTTCATGTTATGCTAAAGTATCTTCATTGTTTATCTTTACTGAGTATTAGAACTCACCCTATCTTATATTTCGATCCTTAGTTTATAAATAAAGGTTTATGTTGTCTATTTTTGTGAAGATTTCTACTGGGTATGATATTTGTGTAAGAAATTGATTAATTTTTACCAAATAAAAAAATAAGTGTCTATTTTTCAAAATCCACTAAACTGTTATGGCCCTCATTCATGTGTTCTTATAATGTATTGAAGATTAATCTAAAATTATGAAATATCAATGTATCAGAATACTAGGTAATTATAGGAATCCCCTACTCTTTTTTCAGACAAGTATTAAGAAGATTTTCTCTTATACGTAGATTATCGAAGGCTTATTCTTGTAACAATCAAGAACAAATATCCCTTGACATTAATTAATGATTTACTTGAAAATTTTAAAGAGGAAAAGATTTTTACAAATAAAATATTTGGTATAGTTTACACCAACCCAGAATCAAGGATCTATATATTCCTAGGACCACCTTCAAGAGTAGGTATAACCATTTCAAGTACATTGTGAGTTGTTTGGTCTGACCGACTCTCTTGATTTTTTTATGGATTTGATGAATTAAATATTCTATGATTTTTTCAAAATGTATATAAATGTTTTTTTGGATGATATATTGTTATAATATAAGATAGAGTAAGGTCATGTGCATCACTCAAGGTATATTTTTTAAATTTTGAGGGATAACCATATTTATGTTATATTATAAAATTAAAAATTATGGATCCTTAAAGATAAATTTTTGGGACATGTGATCTCAGAACATAGATTATTGGTTGATCCTAAATAGTTTATTTTTTCATGTCATGATAAGAAATAGAAAACATATTTAAGATATGTATCTTATTTGTTTTGGTAGGATACTATTTTCAATTCATAAAGTATTTTTGAAAGTTTGTGTTCCTTAGACCACTCTCAACTAGAAGGCAGTGAAGTTTGTGTGGGATTATAAGTGTCAAGAATCCTTCAACTATCATAATTAGTGGTTGACCTCAACCGTGATTATAACTTTATAAGTGTCTGGTTAGTTCTATGTGATTCATTATGATTCTTCTGCTCCAGGTTTTGGTTTTTTTCTTATGTAGTGAGATCATGTTGTGGTGTATGGTTCATGTCATCTTCATCCTCATTAAAGAAATTACCAAACCCATATTTTAGAACAAGAATTAGCCTTAAATACCATCAAAAGCATTAATCAACATAATTTTTTGAAGGTTTACCGTTAAATCTAGATATACAAGTTTGGCGTATGTCTTTTCTAAAAAACACATGAACCTTTTGCAGAGTAGAAGAGTGGTGTACATTTAGTCATTTGACATTGAATTTTTCTATACACCTAGGAAAGGTAATTTTTTATCTACCTCTCTTAGAAGAAATTTACTTTTATAGGATTTAAAAGAAGAAAAGGAATAATTTATCATAATTAGAATTTTTTCTCATATGTAATTGAGAGTCAAGGAAGAGGGGTTTTGTACTATCCTATAAATTGTTCACATTAAATGATTTTCCTTGAAATTTTTCATTTGGATAAATAGAAGTATAATTAATCTTAGTGCATATGGGATTATTAATATGATACATATAGCATTGGTGAGTTCTTGCATTCCTTATCGGGTGTCTTTTAATTTAATAGTCGTCATGTTATCCCTTCATCTGCATAAAATTTCATTTTGAGAGTCTGTCGCTATTATTTATGAGATGTCCCCCCTAGGACTAAAAATATTTCCTATGACATAAAGCATCATTTTTGATGTCCTGGTATTAAATGATAGATTGTTAACATTTTATCTCATTATTATACTTAACAATAAAAAATGTATCTTCACTAGAATCTTTTAAGGTTTCTCCAGCTTTTTCCTATTCCAATATAGAAATAAAATGAAATTTCAATGGATTTCATTATTTTTTTACTGGAAACTCTATGAGGTAATATTTTTATTTTATGGTGATAAAATAGTTTACCAAGTTATCTCATTCAATAATGATCCATGATAGAAAAAAATGGGTGACATAAGGATGTTTTTTGTGTAAGATATTGTAAGGATGCATTAGATATATTTATTATTTTTTTCAGATAAGGACCCTCATTTTAAAATATGGTTTTAGAAGGCAGTTAAGTAGAAAAATGGACCTTAGGTAAGGTTAAGTACATTATTATATACTCAGACCATTCAATATAGAGAAAGGGAGAACTATATTGGAGGATATATAATTTGTGAATGTTTCACAGACTTTGGTGGTGCCTAAGATAGTCATTTTGGACTTATTGAATTTTATTACAATAATAGTTACAAATTATCCATTAGAATGACACCTCTACAAGATGGGTATGTCCATCCTTGTAGATATCATCTTTAATTGTTCTAAGGTTAGATAAAATTCCTTTTTTTGATCATGTTTCATTCCTGAGACAACATGAAATATCCAAAAACACTATGTTTGATGGTGTCTCATAGATGTTACAAGTCTTGTGAAGACCGAAGACATTGTCATTTGTGTTTTTTGGTTCTTTATCATGTGTTTTTATAAATCCTCTTTCTGGTTGGTTCACTAGAGGCTCATAAAGTAAGGGATGCTCACTCCCAGGTATTTGGAACTGTTTGATATCATGGAACAACATAGAAAGGTGTCCCATCACTTGGATTTAATACCATGATTATCATTTATCCATAATGTTTTCCATGATTAGTAAATAAAAAATTATCAAATGGATATGTGTTATCTTCTTAATTGGGAGGACCTTCACATAGAACACAATTTGTCTTTGACTAAACAATGAATTCAGGTTGTTCATTCTCAAGTGAAGGTAAAACATGCGAATTTTATACCATCAATTTGATTACTATAGAAGAATGGTTTTCATTATCAAAATACATGGTAGTGGGAGTCCTTGATGAGGTAGCAGTGGATTCAACTCTTGGAAGGCTGACCTTCTTACAATTAGATTATTAAAGGCTGAAATAATTATACTTATGAGTATTGAAATATCATGTTGATTTTATTTGGTACTACTCTACTCTGATTTTTTTTCCTTTCTCTTTGGTTATTTCCAGATTATCTCCTTATTTTTTTGTGGGTTTTACTTGAAATAGGGGTTGGGGTGTGTCATTGAGTTTTTTGTATAAGTGTGGATATGGACCTATAGTATAAAAAGCTAGTGGTGGTCTTCCATCTTGTTGATAAGGGCCACTAAACATATAGTGGAATGTTAGAAGAAGGGGTTCCCTACAGGAATACCACTGGATATTCAGTGGAATCCCATCATCCAACTTGTGGGATGTTATTAGGTGTAGAAATTCTGTCAGTGTCACCAGCTAGATTTTAGGCCATCCCATAGGTGCTGGATTTTTACAGAGGAATCCAGCTAGTTTCAGGCAGTTTTCTAGGCTGACAAAATACGATGTAGTTTCATATTTTCACCATCCAAGATGTCAGTTTTTTTTCAATCTGTCCCCTTTAACCCTAATTTGATTTATCCACCTTATAGAATCTCTTATCGAGTTCTTTTCTCTATGAGCTCAATTGTATGGATGATATAAATGTTAATTGAAACCTTGCTCCTCTCTTGGAATGTTAACCTCCATTTTAATCATGTATCTCATTCCTTCTTCAAATACCCTATATTTCTATTTATGTATTAGATTTTTCAATGATGGAAAATATTCATTTTAGAAATTTAATAGTATTCCTTATATCCATTGTGTGAATTGAGAAGTCTTGATTAGATCTCTAATCCTCATGGTGAGTTGATCGATAACTTTGGTCTTATGTGATCCTTTTTATTTTTCATCTTTTTATGACTTTTAAATTATAGGATTTATGATAGTTAATTTGTGATCAAGGATCCATCCTTGGTTTTTAAGGCACTATACTCATCTAGGATAATTGGTTTCATAAGGGTGTGTATATTCAAATAATCCATGGATGGTTGTTTCATGATTCATCTTTGTGCAAGGACCCTTGATTTTTTACACTTATAAATTTATTTCTCCGATTTATTAAATGTATAAAAATGTTTTTAATTAAATATAGTGGGTTTTAATATGGTTCTCTAAGAGTAATATCCCCTTTATACATTTAATGAATATGGTAATAAACCTTGATGTGTATGGCTTCAAAGATGAAATTACCTTGAATGATATTGTTGTGATACAACTGGTAGTTATTGATGATGAGGAAGGGATATATCCTTTAGGATGAATTATTTACCCACAAACATATTTAGCTAGGGTAATGTGTGAACCAATTTTCCATTGTTTTGGTAAAGATATACTCTTTGGAATGTAGTCATACCCCCTATACCAATTATACTAGGGTAATAATGACAACCATATCTTTTATACAATTTAATTCGTAATTTATTTTATTAAGACACACAATGTACAATCCTAGAAGACCCGAAGGCATGGTGACTTTGGTAAATTAAGTAAATAGAACAATAACATGATCCTGGGTATAACAACATTATTTAAAAATTGCTAAACATGTTATTATATTCCAACTATCTTCAAATACTACGTGGGATAACCAGTGGACGCACATAAGATATAAAATGAGCTATAAATCCTAGTATGGTAATAGTCAAAGAATATAATAATTTAATCATAGTATGTGATTAAATATTAACATCATGGTGACATAGATATGTTAGAATCATAATAATTATAATTGAAGCATGGTATTGGATGGTAAAACCAAGGTGATGTAACGATTATGACCACTACATAAAACATGACATCACAAATACAAGTTGAAGAGAAATTCCAATACCATATAACATATTGTACTCAATATAACATATCATTCCTTATACATGGTATCTCATGATATCAAAACATTACCAAATACATTGATTGGAAATATAATTTTGGTTCCACCCATCAAATTTATATCATGTATATACATTTTTGTTCCAAATAGATCATAAAACATAAGGTAACCTTTATCACATTTGATCCCATGATTGAGGAGTGTGGGTTACATAAATTTAATTCTCCAATAAATGAAGGATATGTAAATCTAGGTGAATAACATTTAGAATAAATGGGGATCGGTATTCACTACACAATGGTTTGGCATGGAAAATCATGGGACATTTTGATAATACAATGAGTGCTCCTAAAGTTTCATGGAATGGTTTAATGAGAGTGAAAGGGGTATCTCATTAAATGGAAATGATATGAATAGTAAAATATATGTGTAAAAAATATTCTAACAAGAATATTTTTAAATAAAAATGAATAATAAAAACAATGATCGATAATAAAGAGGAGGGGGAATGATCCATTTCCTTGATAGGGAACTTCAATAAAACATGATATGTGATTATTAAGATCTCAAGAACATATTGGTAGGGATTTAGAGAGTTATATAGAGAGATAGTAAATTTTTTCTTAATGGGTTTTTAGAGAAGAGGGGATAGAGGTTGGGAGGGAATTTATAGAAATGGTAGGGGAATTATTTATTAATTTCAAAACTTAGGTTTTGTTATATATAATAAAATAATAAAAACAACAAATATTTCCATGGTTTCAACCAAGGTGGATTGTTTTAATTTTTTTGTTAATCTATAAACCAAAATCGTTAAAATAATACCATTAGTGATCTAAAAGTGAGTCATATTCATAATAAATTGCTTTTAAAATTTAAAAATGTTATATAGGTTTTGGAAGATTCATTAAAGGATTATAAAATTAATCAAAAAAATAAAAACATATTAATTTAAATTGAAATCATAATTTTGTTCTTATATAATCTAAATATTATTTATTACATCACTTTTGGTATTTTATGATGTCAATATAAAAAATTTATATTTATACCATATCTATAATTTTTAACTAAAAATTAGACTATCATAGAAAATTATAAAACATTTACCATTACATAATTTCAACCTAATGATTTCAAAAATATTATATATTTTATAAAAACAATTCTCAAATTATTATAATTTACTCATCTAAATAAGAATAATCATTTATTGAAACTAATATTAGTTTGGCAATAATTGAATTTTTTTTACCCTTATAAAGATTAAATTAGACATCATTAAATTATATTATCATTTATCCATAAATAAATATTATATAATAAGGATACTTAATGAAATCATAATTTATTTCAAATTTATCGAATTTATAAAAAATAATCTTTTAATTAAAACCATACAATTTCCAGAAATATATTTTTTATTTCTTTATATAAAAATATAATTTGTATTAGAATCATTATATAAATTTTTTTTAAATAAATAATAATAACAGATAAGTTAAATAATTATTTCAATTAAAGGAATGTTTAAAAATTCATAAAACAAGGGTCTAGATACATAACCCCTTATTGCACCTATATACCCTTAAAGACATGTTATTTTAAAGGGGGAAATAATTTTGGCAATGGATACTCTTTATATTATTTATTAAATCACTCTTGTGATTTTATATTGTTATAATACATATTTTATATTAATAACGTATCTAACTTTTACCCAAAACTGTAACTATCTCAACAAATTATAAAAAATTAAAAAATGGTTAATTTTGACATGTCGATTTCAAAAATAATATAAATTTTATCAATATAATTCTGTACATATAGGAATTTCATATTTTAAATTAAAATCCTAATTTATTGAAAAATATTCAATTTAAACAACAACAACAATTTTCTTACCCATTTAAATATTACATTTGAAATCATTAAATTTTATTATATTTTATATTTAAATAAATATTTTTTTACCATTGTATCAAAATATATACATTTTATCAAACTCATAATAAAATAATTTTTAAAGTAATAATAATGATGAATAAATGTAATAATTATTTTATTTAAAATAATATATAAAAATCCATACTATTAGGGTCTAGATACATAACCCCGTATTATAGCCACATACTCACTAAGGGTATGGTTTGAGATGGTAAAACTTTTTTGGGGTGGTTTGACATACATGGTTTGTGGTGTGATATCTATAAGCTTGATGTTCTCCCATAAATGGTTTCACTCATTCATTATTTATTGAATATTGCCCTGATCTTGGTTAAGGGAAAATACTAGTGATATCATTTTCCTCAGAATCTCTAATAGGTATTCTTTATATGGTATAATCCTCTTGGTCGAGGTCATCACTTTTTCAATCTATGTAAATTAGAATTCATCATAACCCTTAATATATACTAATCTTAATAATCACTGTACAATATCTATATTAGTAATGGTTATGATTTATAATGATATTTTAAATATGAAAATCTATATCAGTCAAAAAACATAGATTATGTGTTTTTAAAAATTTCATTACATAATAAGACACTTATTCAATTATAAAAGTTTGGTTTGTAATAGTAATGTGAACACCTGGTGGCCGACTAATCATGATAATGGTGCAACGATCCTCATTTACATTGAAATATTATTACACATGGGTTTTTTTCTATTGGTTATCTTTGAAATTCATATTTAGTGTGTGTATTGAAATGCTTCCAAATCCTATTTAACATAATGATGTGTTAAATATTGATAATGGGTCTTTTATCCATACTTTATGTCAAATTATATCACATTCCTTGTTTTATATTATCTTAGCATAATTGGTTTATTTTATAATGTTATCTTGGGAAACCCTTGGTGGGATCCTATGGGTAACTTTTTCTTATACCCTGTATAAATGTTTAGGTATATGTAGATATTATTTTAACTAATGGAGGTAAGGGAAAGGAACTTTTGAGAGGAAATTGGTTTATTTTTTAGTAGGGTGTCACTTTTAGGTGGTGATATAATGTCACATGGTGTTTGGATTTAAGGTTATTGAGTATCGTTATTGTTTTTATGTATTGGTACTTGTTTTGACTGATGATTGTACCTATCTGGTGTTGTATTTTTTTTGGAATATTGACATGTTCTATTTATTTAAAACCTCATTTCAGGATATTTTTTGTAAAAATCATTCCCAATAGTAGTTATTGAATCCCAATCACTTTTATCTAACTTGTGTGGATCGATAATGCCCTTAATGTTGTGTTATTCTCCATTATAGTTGTAGATTTTTTGGGTGACATGGGTTAGTTCATGATGTATCATTTGGTAATGGATGATCTATAATGACCAGCTAGTATATTAAAATCATTACCTATACCCATCATTATATGGGAGACCATAACTATTTAGTTTGTTAAAATTATACTAAGAAAAATTTAGAAACACGATGCAATATGGGTGATTATAGATAATATCAAAAATTTAACTCACTTAATCCCTATTCATGAATCTAATATGGTGTAATACTAGTAAAAAAATATTAACGAGGTTGTAATGTTTCATGGAACACCATTTTTTATTGTCTTCTACATATATCCCAATTTTATCTCTCTGATTTGGAAATCCTTCCAACAAGATTTGGGAGCCCAATTGACCTTGTGCATACTTATCATCCTCAAATGGATGGTAAACCATAACATATGATTAAAAAATTAAAGGACATGATATAATATTTTATTATGGATTTTGGAGTCTCATTTGAAGATTATATTCTATTATTGGATTTCCTATATAAAAAATTTATTAGGAATCGATACATATAGACACTTTTGATGCATTGTATGGTTATTATTGTGGGTCTCCACTTTATTGGGTAGAGATAGGATAAACTTCATTGTTATTACCTAACCTAGTTTTGTATAAGAATGGAAAAATTAAAATGATCAGGAAAAGTATTATGATGACTTAGAGTCATCAAAAATATTTTGTGGATCATTATCATTAGTTGTTATCATTTTATATAGAAGGTCATGTGTTCATTAATTTCTCTTCAAGGATAGAGCATTGATCATTAGGTATGAAAATAAAAATTCTCACTTCGATAGATATAACCATTTAAATACTATAAATTATTAGTGATGTGTCTTATTTTTTGGATTTACCCCCAAGATTTATCTTTATACATAATATATTTCATGTATCTCAATTTAAAAGGTATAAATCTAATCCTGACCATGTTATCTAATAGTAATACAATAATCTTGCATAGGATAATACCTTGATACAATTCCAATATGAATTATAGATGTAAGTATAAGGATTTATGAATAAATATTAACTATTTACTGTGAGTTTTATGGAATCATGGTCAAAATTATAAGGAATATTTGAAATGTTAGAATGAAATCCAAGAACAATATCCTAAAATTTTCCAAAGCATTGAAGATATCCATATTTTCGTTGACAGAAAGAGTAATGGGGATAGAATGTAACTCACTGGGTTTAACGTATGTCCTTATGAATTTATTGTTTTAAAGCCTTTTCCCTTTTTCTACATTGGTTTAGTGATATTGGGTGAGTTTATTTGAGATTTTGGGAGTGGTTGGCCATTTATTGGTTATCCATCGGATTTAACACACTATGGTGGTGTGTTTTCTTTCTGGGTGTGTTATTCTACAACATGGGGAGGCCAACACTATAGGTTTCTAGGCATGGTCAGGGTTTTTTCCTTTGGAAACCCATTGTAAAACAAAGACAAAAAGGCCTCACCACACCATTTTATAGGATGTGGTGTGCCTAAAATAGATATGGTGTACGAAATAGGTTGTGGTGTCCAAATATATTTTTCCTCTTGGGTTTCAAGATATCAATGGTTCCATAATTTTAATGGTTTCACCAGGTCATGGTAACAGTCAAGTTAGTATTTAATCTATATTTTCATGGGTGAATTTTTAGGGGAGGAGTTATGGAATCAATTCCATTATTAATATGAGATTTTTAAATATATTTTCTAACTGTAAAATGAAACATATAAAAATTTCATTTTCCCCTATGTGTTTAGAATCCATCTTTTTTTTATGATCCCTAGGTTGACTTATTACTAGTTGACTATCGAGTTTTTAGGAGGCTGATTGTTGGTGCTATAATGGATTTATCTCTATTATTTTGAGGCGTGTTTGAATTAAATTATGTGAATTATCTATAATTACATTATTTCTTGTATTATAAGGATTATATTTTTAAAATCTCTTAATGTGATAATTTATAAAAACCCATTCTATATAGTTGTTCAAAAATCCTGGGTTCCTTGTATTTTTTTCTAATGTGATGCATGTTAGAAAAATGGATTGTGTTTTAATTAAATCTTGTTTACCTTGACAGAAGCCTTTTTTTAACTTTTTTAGGTTGAAATTTTAATTTTAATGATTCTTCACAAAATAATAAATATTTTAATTTTTATAAATTGAATTATAGAATTTAAACATGGCATAAATGACAGTATGTGATCATATTTCATTGTACAAGGCCTTTTGGTGAGGACTTGGTGGTCCATGTCAAACTGGTGGAATGTTTTTATATCATTAAGTGATGTCTTGGTGAAGGGTGAATATCCTCTTTCATGTATTTGAACTATTATTCAACATTCATGTGTGAGTGTGAAATATGGGATGGGTTTTCCAAGTGAATTTAAGGAATGATAAAAGAAATTTAGTTTAATTTCCATGCATAAATTGATTCTTATAGTAAACTTTTTTAATATTCCCACCTTATATTTTATATAAACTATTATCTAAATTTTTTTTCATAGTGGAATGTGTTGGGATGTCACTTGGGTAAAGCCTACTAGGTATGATTACACACTCATTCATATAAAATTTAGTGCACATCCATAAATTATTTTCCATGTCAAAGTTAATAGACTGGCCTCAATAATTTTAGTAAATATTCATGATATTTCATTCTTAGGTTAGTACTTTAGAGCATGGAGTTTCTTTTATGGAGTGGTTGTAGTGATTCCGCATTGGTCTTGCTACATCAAGACATACATTAGTTTTCTTTTGTAATTTTTTCTACATTTCCATTGCAACAAATATTTTTATATTTATTTCTTTTATTTTATGTTTTATTATTTGTTATCATGAATCATATTTTATGTTCGGTTCTTTGTATTATTTTATTGGAAGATTTTTTTTTCAAAAATGGGAAATCATCTCCCAATGTATCGATTATCCCATGTCCCTTATTTATTTTATTTAGTGTCTTGTTGAGGTCAACAAAGGTTAGTAGCACCCCTAACCTAGCTTGGAAAAGTGGGTTGGGAGGGAAATTTACAATTTACCTTAAAAGATAATACTGAAAATATTAAAATAATACCAAAAAATGAATAATGTGATGATTTTATAGGCTAAGTAAATCTTGTTTTACCAAATTATATGAGGGGGAGGGGAGAGGAACCCTAATGAAAAAGGGACAAGAAATTTAAATTTTGGAAATGTGTGTGCTTTTTATGCCTGGTTATGACATTTTAGTTTCAAAATATTCACTATCTTCTAATCCAAAACTATAATTCTTATATGTTTAGGTTAAATAGTTGCTCATACCAATCATCGATCATGTGTTATACACTATCTATGGGACTCTCACACTACACTTTTCATGTGAATTATTACACTTAACTATACAAAAATTGTTTAAATTTCTAAATTTATATAATTTTAAAATAATTAAATCCCAACACTTCAAAATTAAATTAAATCAATATACAAATCAATTAATAAAAAAAATCATTTTCGGGTCACACCTCTGAACTATATTTTTTTATTTCATGGTCTTTGATGATCATTTATCTATGAAAAAATGTAGAGATATAATGGAATTAGAACCTATGAGTTATTTCCTTGCATATGACTTCAGTAAGTCATCCTTTTAGGGTTTAATTGAATGATCCATAATGATTGTAAGGTTTATGACGGTATAGGGTAGTGGCGTGTTCACCTTATTATGAGTATTTGGGGTAGTTATTTATTACACACACCAATTCAATAGTATTTGATTATCTTAAATTACCTTTTTGTTTCAATTATTCTTAGGTTTTCTAAATTGAGAGAAATTTGTTTTAGTTTTTTGTCAAAAACCTAAGAGAATGATTAATAGTAATTGTATTTTTGACCATTAGAGGGGTTAAAGAGACAGGTTACAATAATCATGGTTTCCCATGGGTTTTCATATTGTGAAGGATCTCCTAAAAACGGTGTTCTGTGATTTTAATAGAAGGGGTATCCTGTAAGGTTAGAATAGGTATTGTATAACATTGATTCCAAACCATGTAGCATGTTGTATAGTTGTAAAATTGGATGTTTAATCATTTCCAATTACAATATTTAATCCATCAACTCCCCAAATATTCCCCATTCACACAAACTAGCTTACATTAGTAATGGAGACCCCTTTTACCTTGATTATATGGAATAATCCCTTTCTCTATGGTATATTTATAAAAGGTAAGAGGTTATTCCTCTTGGTTTTCTCTTCTTCTATCCCTTTTTACCGAGTT
This sequence comes from Viscum album, assembly GCA_963277665.1. Lineage (NCBI taxonomy): Eukaryota > Viridiplantae > Streptophyta > Magnoliopsida > Santalales > Viscaceae > Viscum > Viscum album. Next base: position 259,002,015 of record OY728165.1, on the reverse strand, counting down.
ATTTGATTTTTTCTAGGTATTAGAACCATAGTTTACTATTATGGATGAACATAGGGTGAGGGGTGAGGGTTTAATGGAATATATTGTTATTATATTATTTTGAGAATCAATTACACAATATTCTTTTGGTTTCTAACATAGTTGATGAGTTTAACTTTAGTTTTTAGGATGGTGTATCTAATTAATGGGAATTTTACATGGCATACCATCAGTTATTGAATTTCATTTTATTTACGTCGGTTAATTTGTATTTATATTTTTTTTAGGATGTTGTACCAATTTTTGATATGGTTATTAGTTGATTTTAGATTAAATGGTGTCTTCAAGTATGTTTTCCAAAAAATGAGTTCTTTTCTTAATAGGTGTTTGATGAAATGGTTCAAAGGTAGTGTTGATTCAAATTATTTCAAATATAGTTTGGGTGTTAAATATTTTTCAAATATGGAATTAAATAAAACCTGTTTTCTCATTGTGGTTTCCTTGATTATGGGAATGAGTTTATGTGAAATTTTGTTACTTTTTTATGGAAATTTGGTATGTTAAATGTGGTTTAGTTTTTGATTACATATGGGTGACTATAGGTATATGAGTGAGTGGATGGATTCCAACCTATATTGAGTAATGATTATATATAGGGGTAATTTACAATTCTACCGTGAGAGGCTTAGGTTATATTACTTGTTTAGGATCACATAAGTTTGATAGTGTTCCATGACAGAATACTAGTTGATTTTGAAACCTGTAGGTAAAATCCCCCATGTTTATTATATTATGTTTATAATGATTCATTTATGTTTATAAAATGAGATATGAAACTACTTGTTCCCACATTTATTTTTTTGGAACTATAGTGATCCATGCTGAAATTTGATGATTTTTTGTTTTTGTTATCAATAATTTGTAGGATGACCAAGGAGTTTTTCATATAAGGGAGTTTGTTTTGAAGGAATAAAAAATATAGAAAGATGATTGTAAATTTAATTTCATTATAATGTTTTCCAAATTTTTAGTCTTAATTTTTAGTTTACTTTCATGGGTTTATAGATGAAGATCAAAAGTAATTTTTGGAGAAAATAGTTATCTTCTCCCTAGATGAACCGAGTTTCCCTATGTAAGTGTCGCACACTATATTCTTCCTAAAAGGTCCACATACATGTAACATTGGGTGCTGATATGGGATTCTATCATGTTCTTCAATTGAGTAATATTCTATGTGAATGATACAGGGATACATGATTGTAGTTATTGTTTCTTATAAATACTCACCTGAGACCCCCATTTGGTGTTATTAAAAATTAAAAGATTGATTAAGCATCTATCATAAAAAAAGGAATAAATTCCCAAAATGGACTTCAGAAAATAGATTAGGATATGGTGTTTGGTGAAGTCAATGGAGTGAATAAATATAGAAATGAAAATGCATGAATTGAGTTTTTTGAAGAAAGTATAGTGAATGTGTTGGGGGAAGAAAATGGGTGAAGTAGGTGGATTGGCATGGTTTTATAAGTATTCTTAGTGAATTCCTTGGGTGAAGTACTCTTGTGAAAATATAAGTACTTGGATGAAGTGAATTTTGGTAAAGAAATTTTATTCATTGAAATGGACTTGGACAATATAGGGGACCTGGGTGATTTCATACTCAGGAAAAGAAGTGGACCATGATGAGCTATTCTTGGATGAATCATGGGACTTGGTCAATAACTAATCTAAAATTAAAAAATTATTTGGATTATCATACACATATATTAATGAAATCATTCCCCAAAGATATAAAATTAGATTTGGAAGTGAATTTAAGTCATTAAACTAAGTAATGCATTATATATTGCAGTGATATATAAGAAATTGATAGAAGTAATCTGATGGAGGCGGTGCATTTTCCCTGAGTTATTTATAAAGGAAGTTTGTAACACCCTGAGTTTTTATGAAACCTTTTATAAACTAAATTAATTTTATTATATTTCATACGTTACATGTTTACCAAGTAAATAATTCTTTATATGATACTATAGAGACCCTGGTTTTCCTTATAAAACTTTGGAATATTTCTAGGAATGTTTTAGAGCCAAGAGATGAGATGACATATGATTATGAGGACTAGAAAGTCTAAAATTAATTTCATAGAAATATTAAACATATTTTTAATGCTCAAATGTGGTTTTTTCAGAAATAATTGAATACCACCTAAACTAAACCATATATTATAAATTTGAGGGCACGGTTGAGTCTAGAATGTGTAATTTAACCTATGTGTGACATAAATTTTATTGGTATGGGTCATCTGTAAAAAAGTCACTGATGAAGTAACTATAAATAAAATAATTAAATAAAATAATTTCTTTAACGCTAATCTACGTTACTCATGAACAGGGACTCAGATTGGAAATCTGAGATCACCATTGAGTTCATAATGTAGTGTTTTCTCTAGTCATGATGTAAAGTTGTTTGGCACTGGATATTCAGATGAGATAGTCACTAGAGGTATGTTCAGTGAGTTGATTAATTAATTTAATTAATTCATTAATTCATTTTTCACCAAGAGGGAAAATTTATAAATATATCCCTATGGAACCCTACACATGGTTAGCCTCATAATGCTGATAAATTTCCTTGAGCTATCTTATTCCTTCTATTGGTGAATCATAATGAAAGATGATAGAACTCTATATCATTGAGGATCAGGATGAAACAAATACAAAAATATCTCTCAAATTTTTGGTAAATGTGTTCTTCACCAACGATCGATCCAAAATAGGCCTAAGACACATCTTTTGGTGTTTTACGCCTATGGATTAAATGTTTGAGTAAACTTATTTTTCTCTTTTACCATCACCCCTCCATGCAACCTTTTCGTGTTCCAACATACTAAAAAATAATTTATTGTCAATTTTTTCTATCCTTGGGATCCCATTCTTGATCGACTGGCCAAGAACACTTGGCCTTGATCTCTAAACCATTTTTATTAGTGGTTTTCCCACATCGTTCTTTACATTATTCATCATTAGACCATGAGATCATGATTCAACTTTTCCAAAACGAGTTTGAATGTGGTTGAACACCCAGATTCATTGTGGTCATACGAACAACTTTGTAGATCATCTGTTTTGGGACGAATTGAAAAACGGGTGGGATGGTGTTTGGTGAATGGATTAGATCGGAACTACAGGTGCATATTTGAGATCAGAGGTGGTTCAAGATCGGGTATATAATCCTCATTTTCCTAGTTGGTGCATGATGACGACGTGTGGTGGGATCGGGTCAGTTTTGAGTAGAGGTCATGCACTAGATCTCATGATGGAGGCTTCTCAGCGTTGACATAATGGTGGTCAGATGTGGTCAACAAAAATATCACTAATAATAATAACCATTAATAATAATAATTTGTAAAGAGTTACTAAATTTTTATTGGGATTTTTATTATTATTATTATACATATTATTCATAATAATAATGATGTTGGAATAAATTTTGAAGGATTTTATAATAAGGATTTAATAAGATTTAAATTTTGAATTCAATGCTATGAGATATGGGATATGATAAGATATGATAGGTATTAAGGAAGAAAATAAAAAGAAATGGTAAAATAGAGAATAATTTAATGGGTAGGCGCCATAGAGGGAAGTAAAATACATAAAAAAAGGGATTCCCCCCTTTGTTCCTGAATATCCATTGATATTTGGTTTTAAAAAATCTATAATAGTGATATAATAATATTATTATTATTTCTTGTTGTCAAAACTTCATTTGCCTGTAACAACATCATATTATGATAGATTGATGAACTGTTAGTGGTAGCGTGACCCAAATATTGAGACGGTCATTTTAAGACCATTGTTGGAAACATTTTTTAGACCCATGCCTCAGGCCAAAAAAACAATCAATTATAATAAAATTATTATTATTTTGGTAGATTCTATCCAACCTATCTCTATCATATGATTTCATAATGATGAATAGTCTGCGAAGCTATGACCCAGATTTTGAGGCAGATCTTTTGATACCAATTTTGTGTGTTTAAATCCAGATTGAAGTTTGGGCCCTAGAATCTTGGTTTAGGCATGATGTAGTGAAATGAAATTTTTGCATCGGGTGTCCGATTTGGACAAATGAATAATTGATTCCATGTTCCTTATTGTGAGGATCCCAATGGTGCAATCCATATATTTTATTTTGGGATCAAGACATGGTCATCACGAGGTATTATCTATGCACAATGATGTGAAATGCATCTACCTCACTGGGTGTTTGATTTGGGTGAATGAATAGTTTACCATGTGTGCTTTTTTCCAAGGGTCTAAAAGGTGTGATCTGTTTGGTTATCTGAGTCCATTTGAAGAGGCATGCTAATGAAATTATTCATTTTCACTTCGTACCAATGATGAGAATTGTGCTCTTGTCAGGCTTTTGGTTAGATATTCCATGTACTCTGGAAGTACACTAACATTCCTAGGAGAACATGTACACAACATAGTACCCATGTATGGATTCATAGATAGCTAGGAGATGGTGTGCGGTAATAGATCATGTTGTCCCCATATGTTTTGCGTACCTCATTATGAATCTTCTACCACACGTATCTCCTTCATTTGGACACGGATTCTTGTCCATGAGTAGCCTATTCTGAGTGTTTTTTCATATAGAATTGAATGGTTCCCTCTATAGTGGATTTAGATATTTTATGTGAGATCTTCTAGGCATGACACCAATTTGTGGATATGCTTGATGATGGTTATGACAAGTTAGGATCACCAGAGTCTAATTATAGAGGGAAACCCCCATTGGCATGCACACGAGTCCTCTACAGTTACATCTGAGTGGAACAGCCTATCGGGTAGGGCACGAACCTCGATGACCTAGATTGTAACCCCCTTGCGATAACAAGGTGTAGTTTCTCGACCATTAGATTGGAACCCCCCATTGGCATGGACATAGGTCCTCTACCTTTCGAGTGGACGCCCCGTATTAGCATAGGGTGTGGGTCGTCAACGACTAGGGTGGAGCCCCCTGTTGTATGAAGGCACGGATCCTCATGACACTAGAGTGACACCCTTTAGTCGTGCTGGGAAGGGGTCCTTAGCCTTGAGAGAAGACCTCTCAATTTTGAGGAATAGTGATGAGACATGGTTTGACATAGCTTTGGACTCACAAGTAATAGGGGCGCTTTCCCGATTGAGATGTGTTGTAGTGATGCGACCTAAAACCATGCGGGTGAGTCAATGCCTTCCAAAGAGGATAGTATCAAGATGTGGTGATTTATTCTCGTTGACTTTCTTGTTCATGGAATATTTGTTGGATTCTAGGCATTGTATATGGACATACATTGGAACTGTTAGTTACTCTTTTTCTTGGGCTGAGCTATGAGATAAAGATCCCCTTACAGTCATGTTTAGTATTCTTTGACTAAGAATATGTGTGTGTGTGTGTGTGTGTATTTGTGTGTGTATGTGTGTGTCTATTTTCAGTACACACTCCATGGGTTTTGGTTATTCTCCTTCCATGAGAGGTGAAGATGCATGGGGTATTCCATGAGCTTTCTGTGTCCAGCTTCTCCTAGTGGAATTATTATACTCTCTTACGATGGGTAATAATGACTTGACAATAAGTTCATATTCTAAACTTTTTTAGATCCTTGAGATTGGATGGTTTTAATTTCACTCTCTTGTTGGGTTGAGCTACACTCTCTTACTGTAGTTTGTTATATATAATGCTATCCTCTTTAGTTTTATCTATTATGGATCCCCCTTCACAATTTTGGGGAATTTTGTTGGGTATGTATATAATCAACCCTGCATGGGATTCTCCCAACACTTTTCCTATCTTTTTCAGGTGGGGGATAAGTCGATCGTGACTTTAGAGGATCTTAGGGATATGGGGTTCTTGGACTGCATACGATAGTCATTTCTTAGGATACATGATATATGCTCTCTCGGCTATTTACTCTTTTCTAGTTGTGTCATTTTGGGACATATTTCTTGTTTGGTCATGTCTTTTACCCATTTTTATTTTCAGTATACACTATCTTACTTCCCTATGTTTAGTGGGTCATGCATATTTGGTATATTCCTAAAGGTGTTGCATTCTTAATTTCTTTCCCTCTGCACTTTTTCATTGAGTTAGATATGCGCGTGTGTGAAGGTTTTTAGGAAATGACTCCCTAAGTTTAGAATTCCTTTGGTTTTTGTTGCCACCCCTCGACATATGAAGGTGAGCTTGGGGTAGTTGCAGCTTGATCGCCATCTTAGGTCAGATAATGAAATATTGGTATCAGAAGAGGTTTGATCTGTGGGATGTTGTCTAGAAATTCCCTAAAAATTATTTGGTTGGGTTTAGGGAAACAGTTTCAATGTGTATTAAGTGAGGTTCTTAGTCTAGAGATTCCAGTGATGGTGTGTTGACCGATATATCCATTCACCAGGACCTTGACTACATTCTAGTAAACTTGTGATGTCGAGACACTTGTTGTTGGGAATAATGGTCCTTGTATCATATAGGATTGAGTCTTCGGCTATCTTTCTTGAGTCATCTCCTCATTGTTATATATATATATGTGCTCAAATGATTGTGTTTTGTCTTAGAACCATTGAATATATATATGTGATGATATCTAGCCAGGATACTAGCTTCGGTTTGTGTTGATGATCCGATGAGCGATAAGGCCCCATTTCAGGGTCCATCCAGTGACCGAATTACTCTTGGTCAGTAGGTTGCAGCACCTCCACCATTTGATCAGCAGCAGATCCCAACAGATTGGGATAGGGATGTGTGTAGGATGAGAACAATATGTGAGTTCCAGCATTAGAGACCACTGAGGTTCTTCAGTAATCCATATCCCAAGGAAGTAGACAATTGGCTAGAGTTAGTGGTTTTCATATTTAGGCTAGTTCAGACCCTGAATGATTATTTGTTGGATTTGGAATCTAGTATTTTCCACGGATCACTTCAACATTGGTGGATCCTATATTCAATGATGCATTATGAGTTGACACTCTCATGGGATGACTTCCAGCAGATGTTTCATGAGGATTAGTACCCATCCCTCTTATGCTCCATTCAGATTCAGAAACTTCTAGAGCTTCAATAGAAAAGGGTTCCTATGGAAAAGTACACAACAAAGATCAAATACCTTACATGATACTCTCTCTATTTGATCTTCGATGGATACTTCCGAGCATAAATGTTTGGGAAGGGACTCTGTAGAGAATTTTGAGCCATCATTGATCCATTGTGTGTCCCCACCTATAATGGGGTGCTGAAGATGCACTGGTGAAAAATATCATTTTGTTATAGGGACACTAGATAGTTAGATCTAGTAGTGGACATTATAGAGTTATTCCATTTATAGTAGATAGCATTCACAAGTTGGAAGTATCTCAGCACAAGAAACACTTTTATGGATAGGTTCAGGAACATGGTCATATAGTATAGGGATAATTATAGCACCAGGTCAGACTGGGAGGGTCAATGATATTATTTTATGGGAGTGGTCACATGAAATGAAAATTACTGACTCGAAGTGCTGATTAGTATAGGTAAATAGCTGATGGACCACCACAACAGAGGAAGCGCCATAAAGAAGGATCTCTCGGGCAATGAATTGGTGGTCCCTAGAATGGTAGAGCTGGCATAAAAGCAGGAGAAGCTCTGGGTAGTGGATGTCACTATGTGAACCTTTCACCACCACCTGGTGGCCCACATCAGGCTCAAAAAAGCATACATCCAGAGCCTTGGATAGCTAAAGGATTTATATGCCTTTGATCCCACAACACATGATATGATAAGAGGTAGGATCTGTGTATCTTCTACCTTCTCTAGTAGAAATTGTTAGAAACTATTTTAGGTACTCTTTTCCTTCTTCTCCTGGCTCAATGTTTATTCTAGGGAGACGTGGGGTTTCAGTGTAACCATGTATCAGTGTTGTTCTCTATAGATCCTAATACACTAGTAAGAGGTGTTCTTCCCTTGCCAAGATGAATTTTTGAGATGTGATATAAATCGTGAGGGTGATTCAATTCCACTCAAAGAAGATAGTATCAAGGTGTGGTGGATGAGATCCTCTGACTTGTGTATTGAGGGTGAGGTTGTATGATTGAGTGTAAGAGAAACTCCTAGAATTTTTGGGGGAGCTTTTCTACTTGAAGTTTTTTCATTGGTATGCCACTAGTGGATGTGGATTAGTTTTTGGGTTGGGGTTACTCTTCTTCCATGATAGGAGAAGACATTTAGGGTATGCCATTTGCTTTATATTTCTAGATTCTCATGGTTGGATGAGTCTACTCACTTTCATTATTCATTGGTACACTGGCGTGCTTGACATCAACCCTGATAGAGTGATAGATATTTTTCAAATAATGGTTGAGGAAATTGAGACCCCATTAACAGAACTACACAAATCCCTACATAGAGCTAGAAGTGGTATGCTTCTCCTTGAGAATGTGGAGACACTACCTTCTTGGAGAGTATTTTGTGGTTTACTCAGACCACCAAAGTCTCAGGTATGTCTTCACTTATAGAGAACTGAACCTGATATTTCGACACTAGTTATAATTTTAGCAGGACATTGACTTCGAGATAGTTTATACCCCAGGGAAGGGAAACATTGTAGCATATTTCTTTAGTAGGATGTCATAGGTTTTCTTAGTGCAGGAATATTTGAGATAGTTATATTCCCTTCATCTAACCCTTTAAGAGTAGGAGGGTACACTTTTTCTTTAGTTTATGGTGTTGAATACTTCTATTTTGGATCGAGTGAGAGAGTCTCAGGTGGGAGACATTTACTGTGAGGTCTTTCTTGACAAGATACCCTTACGAGTTTCACCATATGGTTTTTTTATGAAGAAGAAAATCCGGTAATCATTTTTAGGGATGAATGGTGATTCTGACCACAATATGAGAGAAGGTGATGAGGGTGTTTCGCACTCTTCCTTTGGCTATACATCCCTTTGTATGGAAGAGATAGGTGAAGGCTCAGTGTCCCCACTGCTTTTCATAGTTTATGATTTTTAGGGATGAAAATCATTAAACAATGGAATAATGTAGAGACCCTGGTTTTTCCTTGTATGATGTTGGAATATTTTTAGGAATATATTTAGAGTCGTCCACTGAGACGAAAAGTGATTATGAGGCCTAGTGTACCCATAATTTATTTTATAAAATATTCAATATATTTTTAATATGTTTTCATGGTTTTTTATGAATATGTAATATCTTGTAAATAGAAACTCAGATAAGAAATATAATGGATCCATTGAGTCTGGAATGAGGTATTTACCCTAGGTTAGAAATAACTTTTGTCAGCGCATTTCCTCTGTAGAAAAATTCACCAAGGACATAACTATATGTAAAATAATTAAATAAAATTATTTTCTTGTTAACATTATTCCAAATACCTAATGAAATTCAACTCGGATTATAAATCAAAGTTCATCGTAGAGTTCATAATGGGTTGTTTTCCCTAGGTGCAACCTAATGTTGGTCGGCACAGGACGTTTGGATGAGACAGTCGTTGGTAGTATGTTCAATGGTTTAATTAATTAAATTCATTCATTCATTCATTCATTTTTGACCTAGATGGAAAATCTATAAATATATCTCCAGGGAACCCTGCCCATGATTGGCCTTATATTCCTGATACTTGTCCAAGAACTTATCCTTCCTTCTATTTTTGGATCATGTCGAAAGATGCTAGAACTCCTAATCAAAGCAGATCATGATGAAACGAATGCATCAACTTCTCTTGAATTTTTGGAAAACATTTTATTCACCAAGTATCGATCCAAAACATATGTAGTAATTCTCTTTTTTTTAACAACATTGGATTTAAATTTTGAGTATATTGATATTTGTTCTTCTATATGCACCCCTCCCTACAGCCTTTACATGTTCCAACATACTGAAATTAATTTATAGTTAATTTTTCTCCAACCTTGGGATCCTCGTTCTGTATTAACAGGGTAAGAACTCTTGGCCTCGATCCATAAAACTTTGTTATTGGTGTTTTTCCCCCATCATTCTTAAAGTTCTCTATGGTTGGACCACAGGGTCACTATTTGACTTTATCAAAAGGACTTCAAATGTGGTCGAACCCCCAGATTCATTATAGTGTTACGAATGAAAAGTATTCTAACAGTTTGGGGACAGATTGATAAATGAGTGGTATGGTGTTCATTGAATGGATCGCATCAGCACTACGAGTGCGTGTTCGAGATCGGAGGTGGTTTAGGATCACGTCAATAATTCTCATTTTCCTTATTGGTGCACAAAGATGAATTTATGTGTGATAGGGCCAGTTTCAAATGGAGTTAGTATGCATGATTTCATTATGGAGGCTACTCAACATTGACGTGATGGTGGTCGTACATGGTCAACACAAAGAGAGTTAATAATAATTAATAATAACAATAAAAATTGGGGATGAGTAAATAAATTTAAATTGAGATTTATTATTATTATTATTCTAATTAATAATAATAATTATTATTAATTTGTCATAAATTTTGAAATATTAGATAATAAATATTTAATGAGATTTAAATTTGGAATTCAATGAAATGAGATATGAGATATGAAAAGATAACATGGATAGGAAGGAAAAATAAAAAGTAATGGAAAAAAGTGGGAATAAATCAAAGGGGAGGCACCATGGAAGGAATCAGTGTATAAAAAAGTAGATGGATTCCCCCTTTGTGCATGAATCTTCAATCAGATTTGGTTTTAAAAATAAATATTAATGATATAATAATATTATTATTGTTATTGGTTGTCAATATTTAATCTCTCTGAAACATTCTCATACAATGTCAGATTGATGAATTATCAGTGGTAGGGTGACCCAAAAATTGTGACTGTCATTTTAAGACCAATGTTAGATACGTTTTTTAGACTTGTGACTTAAGTCAACAAAAAAGTCAATAATTTTTTATTATTTAGCGATATTATATCTGACCTATCTCCCTCACATAGTGTTTGAATGATGACCCATTTATGATGCTACGACTTTGATTTTAAGGAATATCTTTTGATACCAATTTTGGGAATTTAAATCATGATCGAGGTGTAGACCCCATGAAGCCTTGATTGGGTGTGTTGCAGTGAAATGTGACTTTTTCACTGGTTATCTGATTTGGAAAAATGAATAGTTTATCTCGTGTGATTTTTTGTGAGGATCACAATAGTTCAATCTGTATATTTTATTTTCTGATCAAGAAGTGGACCACCAAAGGCACTATTCTAGCATAATGTTGTGAAATAAAGCTTCCTCAATGGGTGTCTGATTCAAGCCAATGAATAGTGATCATGTGTGCTTTTCTACAAGGATCAGAGTGGTGTGATATGTTTACTTATTCAAGGCTGTTTGAGGAGGCATGTTAGTGAAATTATGTTTTTACCTTCGAACCAAAGACCAACAATGTCTTCTCATCATCCATTTTGATAGACATTCCATGTACTCTGGGAGTACACTAGCATGCCTAAGGGTACATGTACACATCTTAGTGTGTTAGTATGACTAGGTACAAGGATAGCCGACGAGGCAATGTCATATATTGTTATGTCCCCATACCCATCGTGTACCTCATTATAAAGCTTCTACATATCATATCTTCTTCTTTTGCGCTCAGATGTTGGATCATGAGTAGCCTATAATGAGTTTTTTTCATGAATAACGTGATGGTTCCCTTTTAGTGTCTTTCAATATATTATGTGAGATGTTCCGGGTGTGAAACCTATCTGAGGTGATGCATGATGATGATTGTAACTAGGAATGATCATAGAGACTTATCATAGAGTGTAACACCCCATCTAGATGGGCATAGGTCCTCTAAATTTAACTCTAAGTGGATCTCCCCTATCAGGTAGGGTGCGGGTCCTCGATGACCTAGATTGGAACCCCCTTGTCATACCAAGGTATAGGTCCTTGGACATTAGAGTAGAACCCCCCATCGGCATGGGAGTGGGTCATCAACCTTCTGAGTGGAACCCCCACTTAGCATTGGGCACGAGTCCTCGACAACTAGGGTGAAACCCCATATTGTTCTAGGGTGCGGTTCCCCATGAGACTAGAGTGACACCCTCCATCCATAGTAGGCATGGGTCCTCAACAATGAGTCATGACCTCTAGATTATGCGTAATAGTGATGAGACATGGTCTGACATATCGTTGGAATCACAAGGAAGAGGGATTCTTTCTCCACTGATATGTGTTCCTATGAAATGACTTAAAACCATGTGGTTGATTAAGTTCCACCCAGAGCGGATAGTATTAAGGTGTGGTGATTGAGTCCCTTTGACCTGTGTTTTTAGTGCAGAAACATTAAATGTTGGGCATCATAGATGAACTTAATTTGGAACTGTGGGTTACTCTTCTTATTGGATTGATCTATGATATGGAAATACTCTTATTCTCTCATTTTTCTTCTTTTAATGAGCATATATATATATATATATTCTCTATCAGTACCCACTCCTTTTTCATTGGTTACTCTTCTTCCAAGAAAGGTGAAGACGTGTGAGGAATTCCACCTTCTTTCCATGTCTAGTTTATCTTGGTAGGACGAGTCTACTCTTCTACAATTGGTAGTGAAGACTCGATGAGAATTTCATATTCCCTCTATTTTGAGCTCCTTGTGTTTGGATTAGTTTACTCTCACTATATTTATTGGGTTGATTTTCACTCTCTTACAGTACCTTGTTCTATCTACTACTATCATCTTTAGTTGTATCTCTTACTACTCCCCATTCACCCTTTTTGGGGAATTATACATGGCATATATATACTCAACACTGCATGGGCTTCTCCCAAAACATTTTATTTCTGTTGAAGATGGGGTACAGGTTGATTGTGACTTCAATGGAGCTTATGGATATTATATTCTTAGACCGCGTACGATGGTTGTAGATTGGGATATAGGAGTTGGGCTCTCTCAACTGTTTACACTTTTCCAGTTGTGTCATGTTGGGACATATTTTTGGATTGGGCATGTATTTTATCCCATTTTATTTTCAGTATACACTATATTACTTCATTCTATTTTGTGGTTCATACATATTTGGTATATTTATTGCATCTTTTCATTCTTCATTTCTTTCCCTCTATATTTTTTCAATTGACATGGAAGTGTGCGTGTGTATAGATTTTTAGGCAATGGAATCCCAATGTTTAGCATGACTTTGGTTCTTGTTTCCACCCTGGGCCTATGGATGCAGGATTGGGGTAGTTGCGGCTTGAGCCCCAGCTTCGGTTGGGTCATGAAGCTATAATGACTTTAGCATGTGCTATATGCAACACCTACTTGGCATGTGTTACATACAACACTGAGTTTCTATGACACAACATTTTATTATAATAATTTATTAAGTGTGATAGTTATAACTTATCCATAAAAAATGTTAATATAAATATTAATAACTAATTTTTAAATATTATTATATAAATTAAACATGTTGATAATAAGACATACAGTTTTTAGTAAATACATCATATGTTTGAAAATACTTTTTTCTTAAAAGAAATGATATTTATGTCCTTCTATGAATAGTAATAAAATTAATATTATAATATTTTAGAAATTCAATTTTGTAAAAATACATATTTTATTTTAAAATTTTAAAATTATCTTAGGGTTACTTTTTGGGATTTTCCTAAAAAACTATTTTTTGGATAAATAGTGACAAATACAAAATTTTAATTCAAAACTGCTTTTTCAGATAATGTATTTATTTAGTTAAATTATTTTTTAATTTTATTTCAATGTTTAATTATAAAAAATATGAATAAAATAATAAAATTCATTTTATTATATTCAATTTCTCAATCAAATTGTTTAAAAAATCACATAAAATTTTTAAACATTTTCACTAAAAAACTCGATTTCGTGACACATATGAGGAATTAAATTTAAATTAAATTCTACTACTTAAATAATTGGAATTTTGATAAATTTATTCCATATCTAGAATCATAAAATTTTATAATTTATAATATTTTCAACTTATATTGTAGAGCCCCGAATCTTAACGTACATATACATTACATTACTTTTGCGGAATACTTAGTACATAACAAAAACACACACACAAGGACCGTAATAGTTTAGTGTCTTTGAAACTCGGAATATAATCTTCTAATCGTGCTGAAAGATCTTCAAAATCTCCCATAAATATCTTCCTTTTTTAATCTAAAACCTTTATTTATATCCTGGGGAAAAGAAAACATAAAAGGGTGAGCTCAAATGCTCAGTAAGGGTAAACAAATGAAATATCAATCACATCATATTCATAAGAACATAACATTTTGGAAATCTTAACCTGCAGAAGAGAGCATAATTTCATAACATGGGATAAATCATAGTAGTGAAATGAAATCCCAATAATCATAACTTAAAACATGAAACTTTGTGGCATACACACATAATCATAGAGAATCATTTCTTGTTAGTCAAGACTCATTGACAAGACTATCTTAGTGGACAAAGTCCCTTTCTGAACCGAGTCACCCTCGTTTCAGTCCTGTTTCACTGAACCGGTATAACCTACCGTTCCATCCATGTCTATCTCATGAGATATAAAATCTTTACCCAATGCATTGGAGGGAGATATAGGTCCTACCAATCTATTAATGATACCATTCTTATGTGTTCCACAAAATCATAAACCATACATCATAGCATAACCCATGTAATAAAAATGGGAATCTTAAACATCGTGACATCATAAAATAATTCATATAAGATAATGGAATTCATAAATATAATTCCATCACAAAATAATCAAATCAATGTAATAATAGGGATAGAAATATAACCCTTTATTATCTTAGATGGAAAATAATTTTGATAAAACACTTGAACTCCATTCTTGAGGAAAATATCCTTTCTTCTTCAAAAACACTTTTCCTTTCTTAACATGTCGTACAATTATAAACTAAAAGAAGTTGATTAAAAATAAACATGAAAACTTGTAAAGGAAGCTTCTTGGAAATAATGTTTTAAAAATCCATTCAGGCCGTAAAAGTTAAAAAAACATTCTTCGTACTTTTGTCGGAAAAGTCAAAAAGTACCTCGTACGAAAAATGACAAAAGATTCATTTCATATCATTTACTAAAAACTCAACGAAGGGTAAAATTGGATTTAAACAATTGTAGGTGGTTGGAAATAATATTACATATTGAGGATACATGGATGTGGATGATAAAATAAAACCCAGTAAATGCCAATGTATAAACAATCTCGGATAAAAATGAGATTGTGATATTTTCCCTTACCTTTGGTACGATTTGCTTCGTAAGTGTCCGAAATTCCTGTATAATGATTTAAATAATGTCTTTGACTTATTCCAGAATCATATTCATTTTTATGATATCATATATGGTTCACTTATGACTTTATATTACCCATTATTTTGTAAATTCCATGTTAAAAAAGCGTTTTGGGTAAAATCGTTTCATTTATCGTAAGTGTTTGGACTTGTTGTTCTTGAAATTATTATTACTTATATCATGATTTACTTACTTCCAGAATATAAAACATGATTTATATATCATATATATTCAGTATATATATATATATAATACATAGATAAATGAAATGAAACACACCGTTCATGGAGACGGTAGTCCTTACGTACGCATGAATGTTGTTTTCCTTTCCTTATTGTCTGGAATGGAAGTAAGTAGATGACATATATATATATACATAAATCCAGTAGATTTAACATGTCATATATTTCATTATTATTCATTATATATATACTTTATAATCATTCATGAATGGTTAATGTCGAGAATGAATCTCATCGCGTCGTGGAGACGGTATTCCGTACGTACGCACGAGTGATGATATCATTCCTATGATCGTAGAATTGTATTGGAGTGTATGTATACTATTTCAGAATAATTATTACATTATAATAGTCATATATAGTCATTATTTACACCATTATACCCATCCAAGTAAGGTGGTGGTGGAAAATAGATTACACCACGGCGTGGAGACGGTATTCCGTACGTACGCACGCGCGGTGATTTCTTTTCCCGTAGGATGGATAGATGGTAAAATAGGGTTGTTTCATAATTATAATAACATATCAGTATATAAGAGATATTTATGTTATTACTTAATAATGAAACACCTAAAGAAGAAGAAGTGGAAGAAGAAATAAAGATGAAAGAATCGGTAACGGACATTACCTCTTCTTTGAAGTGCTTCTTTGAGACCTCCTTTTAGGGCACTAAAATGGGTCTTTGAAGAAGACCAGAACCTCTAGGATGTCTCTAGGGAAGTGTAAAGGAGGAATTGGCAGGGGTTTTCCGAGCTTGAAGGCTCGAATTGGTGTGAGGAGGAGAGGGAGGAGGTGCCCTTTTATAAGGGAGGAGAGGGGCACCTTTGGAATTCTAAAAAATATTAATTTATAATAAATCTAACCCCACTTAAAAACCTCCAAAAATGACTCATATTCTAAGATTAGATGAGATAGGGTTGTAATCTCACCAACCAATAAAATTTAGACATGTTTGGATCTTATTTTAAACCTTATCATTTTGATTTATCCTTATTTAATCTATTTAAGTTTATTTGTGGTAATAAAATTCTAAATTTTAAATTATAACAAATAATTACTTATTTGTTGTGAATTTTCCATAACTGTTTAATTTATAACATTATAGACCATATAAATTTAAATTTATAATTTTTAAATATTTTTGTGATTTTTAAACAATTTTATAATATGTTATTTTTATAAAATAACAATAGTGTCAATTTTAACACTATTCATTTATTTGAATTTAAATAAAATATATACAGAAGATATGTTCGAAATAAAAGCTTTAATAGATTAATAAAAGGTCATATGTATCAATAAAATTAGTGAATCACATTAAATAGTTCATATAATATTTATTTTATTATTTTTTTAAAACCATTTATTTGGTTTATCTCTTAATAAAATAATTACTAAAACATTTTTGTATAATTATTTAATATACTTATTTGTTGCATAAAAATTTAAAATAAAATCCTATGATGAAGATAAATATATTACCTTTCACAATAATACTTTTACTAGAATTTATCATCTTAAAATCACAATATGTAAATTGTTATATTTATTAAATTATGAAGGTGACAACTTTGGAATTATTTAAAATAAAATAATATAAGTGTCATAATTGCTTGTATAAGACTCCAAATGGTCAAATATTCGACCATTGGATGATTATAGTTTAAATTTACATGTAAAATAAGTTTTGGTCAGGGTTTTGTGCCTTTTATGGTCACTATTAGTTTAATAAAAACTAAATTCTTGATTTTTCACTAGATAAATAATTTCTGCATCACTATTGTGTCACAATTAATGATAATTATTTAATCCCAAAAAATTCTAAATAAATTCTCATGATGTAGATAATTTTGTTAGCTTTCTTTATACTATTCATGTTCTAAGTTTTATGATGTTTATCACTAAGTTAAAATTATTATACTTATAAGATCTAAGAGAGTGACATGTTGTCACTTTCTTTGGTTTTAATAATAATTAAATTATTTTCATGGTCAAAAGTCCCTAAAATGAATCTAATCCGACCCTTAGTTGATATGGGTTTACTTTTATCCATCAAATAGAATTTTGTCATTTGTTAGGGTAATTTTATAATATTATATTTACCCTTAATTACCTGATTTACCTTTAACTACGGTAAATAAAATTTACCGTAGTTACTATTCATAATTCCCAAAAAGTAGCCTATTAACATAATTTGGACCCACTAATTCCAAATATGGAATCCATTTTTTAAAATTCAATACACAGAAGTTGCAGAAATTAAATTAAAATTAATCCCGTTGTCGAATAAAAACGGGTTTTTGTTTAAAACATTGCAAAAGATTGAATTGATTTATCCTACAAATTCAAGGTAAAATCAATGCTAATGACATAAATTTTATTAAATCATAAAAATATATTCTATTTATACTTTAAAACTATTCAATATTATAATTTAACCACATAAGATATTACGATGAAAAAAGTTGTTTTTAATTAAAATATAGCGTGTTTTTACTATTCATTAAAATGTGAAAGTTACCAGAATAATATGAAAAAATTATCCAAAGAAAATTTTTATTTCTTGATTCCAAAGAAAAATTTTATTTTGTCAAATTGAACTTATAAACATGTCAAAAACTATATTTAAAGTGGGTGTGCCATCAAAAGGTGGCAAAACTGTATTTTTTGAAAAATACTTATTTTACCCGAAAAATTTATTTTGTTCTTATACCATGTTGTAGAAAATGTGTAAGATGAATAATAATGTTTTAAAATTCAAAATTTCATTAACACTATTCATAACAGCTAGTTCATGACAATATTATAATAATATAACATTGTTTATTAAAATCCGGTATTGCGTACAACACACGCTATCGAGGAAGGTCGCGATTGCGTGTAATGCAAGCCAAGTCAGGGTTGCGTGTTGTGAAATAATCCTTCGTTGTTTCGTATAACAGAATCCAACCATATTTCATTTATACATTGAATATATATATATATATACTCAATGTTGCGTAGAATAACTATTATCAAAATTGTGTGTAACACGATCCAAGAATAGTGTTGCGTATACTGCAAGCTAATACGGTGCTGCATATAGCGCAAGGTAATCATGGTGTAGAATACAACACAAGACATTAATTAAATGAATATTTTTCATAAAATCTTGGGGCGTTACATTCTACCCCCCTTAAAATGAATTTCGCCCTCGAAATTCATTGGGGTTATAAATGGTTTACTATTCGAAAGTTTCTTTAATAGAAACCCACATCGTAAAAAGGAATACAAAAACCAATATTTAAAAACAAAAGTATGAAACGTAACGGTTACCCAAATAAACTAATCACTGGGTTTCCACATAGGTGAAAATATGGATATGGAAGAGAAATCTAACCATCATGTTCTGATGGAGAGTGGTAGAGAACATGGCTATGAAGAATCCAACAATCACAAAGCCATAGATTTGTGATTATCTAAGGTACCATCTGATTCATCGGATATAAGGGCATTAGGACAACATTTTTGGTTTTTCAAGATCATTTCCCTAAAGTTGATGAAATTGGAATTAGAAGAAATACTATCGTGATTTGGGTATAGTCTCAATGTTTTTCATTCTTTGGAAAATTTCCACTTCATCTCTTAAAGAAATGAAGTTGAATTTGTCATTCGTGATGTGTTAGCAGATCATGTGATAGAATGATGGGTCATTCCATCTGTCTCAAACAAAAAGTTAGCAAAAGTTATTAAATATACATAAGTCGATCTATAGTGAGATTAATCATATATAGTTCCTAAAATGGACTTATACTTCATATATCATACCGCTTAATAAAATAAAACTAGTTTATACTAACCAGGGACTTTATGTAGGCCAGTGGTAGGCGATAAAGGCCAGTCACACTTCGGTTGTGGGTTCGATTCCCACAGCCCTGTCCGACGCGATGGGCTGTCGCCCGTCCTGCAGGTTGTCCTTTTTCTAAAACTATATTACTATAACATCCCATCAATAATATCAAAAAAAAGTTTTATCCTTAAACAATACTAACTTATGTCCAACATAATCCATTCCAATCTTTAGGCTTATCGAAAATAATTTAGCCCAATCTCATAGTATAGAGAAAATGATTACGTGAATGCCATCATTTATCCCCCATATATCTTGTTCGTCACATTCCAGTCATGTGAATACCATAATCATGTAATCTCTTGAAAAATGAATACCCATTGAATCTTAGTGAAAACATGAGTGCTGTAAAAAGATAACTCTTTCCACATACCAAAATCAAAAAATTCTTTATACTCAAACCATGATATAACCTTCTCCTTATATCAGTCATGAGCTCATGAATACTATCAAACATTTAATTTTATCCTTATCCCTTCCTTATGCGCATATCATCTACTTTCCAAAAATATCTGAATAACCTTTCATGGATACTGGTACCATTAATCATACAATTTCAAAAGTCAAGGAAAGAAAACAGTGTAACAATCCTTAGATGTATCTTTATTCAATAGTACCATGAGATTACTTATACAACATTACACATGATAAACATGTAATCATTCCACTACATTCTTAAACCATTGACCGAGCTTCAACAATTCTTTCATCTCACATATCATTTGTAGTCTCATCATCATCCACATAAATACTACCCATACGACCATACTGATATTCTTCATGATACTTTCCCTTAGGTCATTGGTTTGCATAATGCCCGTACATTCCTCATTTAAAACATTTAACCCTTGTTGATGTCATAGCAATACCATTATCCTCATCCCTGGTGTTAATTGATCCTTTTCTTTTGCACTTACTGGCTTTGTGTCCTTTTCCATGCCCAAAGCATCTTCCAGTTCCTTTGAAACATTCTCCTTGATTCCTCTTCCCACATGATTTACATTGGGGAAATTGAACTTTCTTTCCTCTATGATCATCATGAAACTCCATCTTTCTCTTATTAGTCGAGTCCGGAAACTTACCAAATTTTACATTATTGATTATATTATGAGATTGCTGATTCGGCATAATAATGATGTTTGGACTTCCAAATCCCATTTCATTTGGTTGCTCATGAAGAATATCTTTGCATTGTCCATCACATCCTCCATTATCGTGAATCATCTTGTTTCCAACCATTTCCTAAAACCCGAAAAGAATAGTGTGAGAGGCCAAAATCATAATAGAGGGGGACTAACTTCAATATGTAACATCTTTGGTTTAATCTAATATCATTACCATAGTTCTAGGACTATATCCTATACGTATACTTATCCTTAGGGACATCCCTAGACATACCTTAGAAATATCTCTAGGGATCTCATTAACGTTTTCGCATCCTAGTTTTCAATGGTTGACTAAACCTTTCCTCTGATACAAACTGTAGAGACCCGAAGCTTAACGTACATATACATTACATTAATTTTTCGGAATACTTAGTACATAACAAAAACACACACACAAGGACTGTAATAGTTTAGTGTTTTTGGAAACTCAGAATATAATCTTCTAATTGTGGTGAAAGATCTTCAAAATCTCCCATAAAGATCTTCCTTTTTTTTAACTAAAACCTTTCTTTATATCCTGGGGAAAAGAAAACATAAAAGGGTGAGCTCAAATGCTCAGTAAGGGTAAACAAATGAAATATCAATCACATCATATTCATAAGAACATAACATTTTGGAAATCTTAACCTGCAAAAGAGAGCATAATTTCATAACATGGGATAAATCATAGTAGTGAAATGAAATCCCAATAATCATAACTTAAAACATGAAACTTTGTGGCATACACACATAATCATAGAGAATAATTTCTTGTTAGTCAAGACTCATTTCCAATACTATCTTAGTGGACAAAGTCCCTTTCTGAACCAAGTCACCCTCGTTTCAGTCCTGTTTCACTGAACCGGTATAACCTACCGTTCCAGCCATGTCTATCTCATGAGATATAAAATCTTTACCCAATGCATTGGAGGGAGATATAGGTCCCACCCATATATTAATGATACCATTCTTATGTGTGCCACAAAATCATAAATCATACATCATATCATAACCCATATAATAAAAATGGGAATCTTAAACATCTTGACATCATAAAACAATTCATATAAGATAAAGGAATTCATAAATATAATTCCATCACAACATAATAAAATCAATTTAATAATAGGGATAGAAATATAACCCTTTATTATCTTATATTGAAAATAATTTTGATAAAACACTTGAACTCCATTCTTGAGGAAAATATCCTTTCTGCTTCAAAAACACTTTTCCTTTCTTAACATGTCGTATAGTTATAAACTAAAATAAGTTGATTAAAAATAAAATTGAAAGCTTGTCAAGGAAGCTTCTTGGAAATAATGTTTTAAAAATCCATTCAGGCCGTATAAGTTAAAAGAACATTCTTCGTACTTTTGTCGGAAAAGTCAAAAAGTACCTCGTATGAAAAACGACAAAAGATTCCTTTCATGTCTTTTACTAAAAACTAACCGAAGGGTAAAATTGGATTTAAACAATTGTAGGTGGTTGGAAATAATATGACATATTGAGGAAACATGGATGTGGATGATAACATACACCCCAGTAAATGCCAATGTATAAACAATCTCGGATAAAAATGAGATTGTGATATTTTCCCTTACCTTTGGTACGATTTGCTTCGTAAGTGTCCGAACCTCCAGTATAATGATTTAAATAATGTCATTGACTTATTCCAGAATAATATTCATTGTTATGATATCATATATGGTTCACTTATGACTTTATATTACCCGTTATTTTGTAAATTCCATGTTAAAGAAGCGTTTTGGGTAAAATCATTTCATTTATCGTAAGTGTTTGGACTTGTTGTTCTTGACATTATTATTACTTATATCATGATTTAATTACTTCCAGAATATAAAACATGATTTATATATCATATATATTCAGTATATATATATATAATAGATAGATAAATGAAATGAAACACACCGTTCATGGAGACGGTAGTCCGTACGTATGCATGAACGCTGTTTTCCTTTCCTTATTGTCTTGAATGGAAGTAAGTAGATGACATATATATATATATATACATAAATCTAGTAGATTTAACATGTAATATATTTCATTATTATTCATTATATATATACTTTATAATCATTCATGAATGGTTAATGTGGAGAATGAATCTCATCGCGTCGTGGAGACGGTATTCCGTACGTACGCACAAGTGATGATATCATTCCTATGATCATGGAATTGTATTAGAGTGTATTTATACTATTTCAGAATCATTATTACTTTATAATAGTCATATATAGTCATTATTTACACCATTATACCCATCCAAGTAAGGTGGTGGTGGAAAATAGATTACACCACGGCGTGGAGACGGTATTCCGTACGTACGCACGCGCGGTGATTTCTTTTTCCGTAGGATGGATAGATGGTAAAATAGGGTTGTTTCATACTTATAATAACATATCAGTATATGAGTGATACTGATGTTATTACTTCATAATGAAACAACTAAAGAAGAAGAAGTGGAAGAAGAAATAAAGATGAAAGAATCGGTAACGGACATTACCTCTTCTTTGAAGTGCTTCTTTGAGACCTCCTTTTAGGGCACTAAAATGGGTCTTTGAAGAAGACCAGAACCTCTAGGATGTCTCTAGGGAAGTGGAAACAAGGAATTGTCTGGGTTTGTCCGAGCTTGAAGGCTAAAATCGGTGTGAGGAGGAGAGGTAGGAGGTGCCCTTTTATAAGGGAGGAGAGGGGCACCTTTGGAATTCTTAAAAATATTAATTTATAATAAATCTAACCCCACTTAAAAACCTCCAAAAATGACTCATATTCGAAGATTAGATGAGATAGGGTTGTAATCTCATCATCCAATTAAATTTAGACATGTTTGGATCTTATTTTAAACCTTATCATTTTGATTTATCATTATTTAATCTATTTAAGTTTATTTGTGGTAATAAAATTCTAAATTTTAAATTATAACAAATAATTACTTATCTTTTGTGAATTTTCCATAATTGTTTACTTTATAACATTATAGACCATATAAATTTAAATTTATAATTTTTAAATATTTTGTGATTTTTAAACAATTTTATAATATGTTATTTTTATAAAATAACAATAGTGTCAATTTTTACACTATTCATTTATTTGAATTTAAATAAAATATATACAGAAGATATGTTCGAAATAAAAGCTTTAATAGATTAATAAAAGGTCATATGTATCTATAAAATTAGTGTATCACATTAAATAGTTCATATAATATTTATTTTATTATTTTTTTAAACCATTTATTTGGTTTGTCTCTTAATAAAATAATTACTACAACATTTTTGTATAATTATTTAATATACTTATTTGTTGCATAAAAATTTAAAATAAAATCCTATGATGAAGATAAATATATTACCTTTCACAATAATACTTTTACTAGAATTTATCATCTTAAAATCACAAAATTTAAATTGTTATATTTATTAAATTATGAAGGTGACAACTTTGGCATTATTTAAAATAAAATAATATAAGTGTCATAATTGCTTGTATAAGACTCCAAATGGTCAAATATTCGACCATTGGATGATTATAGTTTTAATTTACAAGAACAATAAGTTTTGTTCAGGGTTTTGTGCCTTTTATGGTCACTATTAGTTAATAAAAACTATATTCTTGATTTTTCACTAGATAAATAATTTCTGCATCACTATTGTGTCACAATTAATGATAATTATTTAATCCCAAAAAATTATAAATAAATTCTCATGATGTAGATAATTTTTTTAGAATTCTGGATACTATTCATTTTTGAAGTTTTATTATGTTTATCACTAAGTTAAAATTATTATACTTGTAAGATTTAAGAGAGTGACATGTTGTCACTTTCTTTGGTTTTAGTAATAATTAAATTATTTTCATGGTCAAAAGTCCCTAAAATGAATCTAATCTGACCCTTAGTTGATATGGGTTTACTTTTATCCATCAAATAGAATTTTGGCAGGTGTTAGGGTTATTTTATAATATTATATTTACCCTTAATTGCCCGATTTACCTTTAACTATGGTAAATAAAATTTACCATAGTTACTATTCATAATTCCCAAAACATACCCACTGATTCCAAATATGTAATCCATTTTTTAAAATTCAATACACAGAAGTTGCAGAAATTAAATTAAAATTAATCCCGTTGTCGAATAAAAACGGGTTTTTGTTTAAAACATTGCAAAAGATTGAATTGATTTAACCTACGAATTCAAGGTAAAATCAATGCTAATGACATACATTATATTAAATGGTAAAAATATATTCTATTTATACATTAAAACCATTAAATATTATAATATAACCACATAAGATATTACGATGAAAAAAGTTGTTTTTAATTAAAATATATCATGTTTTTACTATTCATTAAAATGTGAAAGTTACCAGAATAATATGAAAATTTTTTCCAAAGTAAATTTTTATTTCTTGATTCCAAATAAGAATTTTATTTTGCCAAATTGAACTTATAAACATGTAAAAAACAAGATTTAATGTGGGTGCGCCATCAAAAGGAGACAAAATTGCATTTTTTGAAAAATACTTATTTTACCCGAAAAATTTATTTTGTTCTTATACCATGTTCTAGAAAATGTGTAAGATGAATAATAATGTTATAAAATTCAAAATTTAGTTAATACAATTCATAACGGCTAGTTCATGACAATATTATAATAATATAACATTGTTTATTAAAACCCGGTATTGCGTACAACACACGCTATCGAGGAAGGTCGTGATTGCGTGTAATGCAAGCCAAGTCAGGGTTGCGTGTTGTGAAAGAATCCTTCATTGTTTTGTATAACAGAATCCAACCATATTTCATTTACACATTGAATATATGTATATATATATATACTCAATGTTGCGTAGAATAACTATTATCCAAATTGTGTGTAACACGATCCAAGAATAGTGTTGCGTATACTGCAAGCTAGTACGGTGATGCATATAGCGCAAGGTAATCTTGGTGTAGCATACAACACAAGACATTAATTAAATGAATATTTTTCATAAAATCATGGTGCGTTACATATATATTTTACCCAAAATAATAGTAAAAGTAAATACAATTAATTACAATGATTTAGATAAAAGTTAGCTTACCAAAGGGAAAAACCTTAATCTTAAGGACTAAAATGACCTAAAACATTCCCAAAATGCATTTTATATTCATATTTAGACCCTATACTAAATTTATTGGTTTTGGGTCATTATTTTATCCACTTTTAATGGGAAAACAGGAGTCGAATTCCCTTTTCAAAAATTTACAAGAATGCTACTCCTTGTCCACTATACAAGAGAACTCACCCCCACCCACGTATTCACACCACTCAATCCATTTTTATCAAAAAAATATCTGTCTAAATATACTCAAAACAACACTAAATTCATTATAAAAGCTTTATTTCGGAATAAATCCACCCAATTAATCCCTTATGTGCGAACCAAAAGGTGTTGCCCAAAGAAGATGTAACATCCTTCCTTAAGAACCATTGTTTTATTTTCAATCTCCACCCAAAAAACTATTCTTTTTCAATGATTATATATTTTAATATGTATCATAAATAAACTAATATTATTTTATTCTATATTTTATACCTACACTCTCACAAAATTCCATCTAATGGGTAACGAACTTATCCTTCTTATGTATGGCTAACAATCACCTCATGAAATGATGATTGTTAGTTTTTTCTTTTACAACCTATCATGGATGGTAATTATGATGGAAAACATATTTTTATCTGATATATATTATATTTATGATTTATTTAAAAAAAATTAGTTAATATATAAAATATACCTTAATTTTTTTCCTTTTTTTTGTAAATACCATAACTTATTTTATGGATGTGTGGACTATCGCCTCCTCAATGGGTTGTAATTAGTTCACAGTCTACATGGAATGTATTAAATATGGGTTTAGTAAAAATATATGATATATATGAAATAATAATTCTACGTTAATTATATTATATATATATATATATCTTCATTTCATTTACGTTCTTTCTTTCAATACGATAAGAAAATAGAAATAGTGTTAATGTGTACATATGACCTACCGTATCTATGAACAATGTATTTAATTTAATATTTTTATATTTTATACATTATTATAAATACATATATAATGATTGTATATGATATTTATATCATTTTTTACATTATTTAAATAATTAAATCATGATATAAGTAAGATTACTATTACTAAAAAGTCAAAACATGTACAAAAAAAGGAGGTTATCAACTGAAACATAATTTTAGCATGGATTTATTAATGAATGGTTATTATAAAGTCATATGTAAATCATATATGGTATTATATATATGTATATGGTTCTGTGATAGATTTAAAGTAAAATTCTACATATTATAAAAGAGTTTGTAATGAGTACAACGAGACTCAAGACATAAGGTAAGGGTTTTCTAAAAATATTCTCAAATATATTTTAAAAATTAACAAAATGATTTATTTAATATATTTTTGCACATGATTTCCTTTTTAATAAATGGTTTGAAAGGAATCTTCTTGACATTTTCTAAATAATGATTTTTTTATAATTTTACAAAAGTGTGAAAGGAATGTTTTTAGCTTATATGGAATGATTAGATTTTCTAACCATCATGAATAATATTTTTTATGAATATTAATTAAAAATTTTACAAGATTATTGTGAAATAAAAAAATTTCTTCTATATTTGAGATGTGTTTAAATAAGTTATTTCAAAGTGAAAAGTTTATTTTCTTCATTAATTTTCCCATGATCCTTTTAAATAATTTTCATCTATGTCAACATATATTGTTTAATATTATAATTTAAAGAGGTTATAGTCTTATTTTTTCATCCGCAATTTTTTTGGATGTTTTATGATTATTTTAACTAGGAATAGTATTGATATTTTTTATTCTATTTCATCTAATATTAACAATTTTCATTTTGAACTAGATGTTTATGTTGTTTTATTTATTCATATATGGAATGCATTAGTCTTATTAAATGTGTAGTGGGACCTGAAATTACATATCCCTTCGATGCATTGGTAGGTATCATGAGAAAAACTAAATTGTGTATTTGGATAAGGCCTTACCCATTTATATAAACGTCTTGTAACAAGGACTTGACAGTATTTTCCAATGACTTGTCACAAGGCCTTACGGTATGTTTATAATTTTTGAAATTATACATTACCTGATTGTGTGATTATTTATTTATGTCTAGTTGATTATTTGAGTAGTTACAAAATCCATGGATAAGTTTAAAGATTATATGATTATTTATGTGGAATTATTTGATCGTCATTTATTATTGACATATTATTCTTAAACTTCATGTTATTTATTAAATGGATTTTGTTTCTAGTTATTTTTATTTTCATATTGATTATGTATTATTTATTCATGATAATTTAATTGTTCACTTTCCCTTACTAACCATTATATCTCAATACTTCCTTATATTTTCTTTCCCTAGGATGTGAGGAAGTGTGTTGTGATTAATATGCATATATAGGCTAATGGTAATTATGGTTTTCCTAAATATAATACTATATTATATTTTATGTTTTCAATTGTAATGTGAGATTCAAGTAGGTATACATTTTACGAGTACTGCTAAACTATTAGGTCCCTCGGGATGTGATTCCTTGTATATAGTGTCAAAGTAATAAAGTAACCAATAACTATAAGATACTAGGTTAGATTTCATTACATGATATGATAAATATATTTTTGGAAATAATTATTTGGACGTAAACATGTTTAAATTTTTTAAATATATGATCGTGAATAATGTGCTTGTTTTGAAAACCTTGTGTAGTTCTAGGAGGGCCATAACTTGGGTTATTGATAGCATCCTTGGAGTGATGTTATGTGATCCCATAGATTGATTAGGATCTATCAGGATTTAATTGATTCATGTTTCTTAATATTTATTTTGGAACCTCAGAAATTTCTCCATAAAGATGTTTTATAGGGCCTCTAGAAGTGGAATCCCAAGATGATCTCATTATAGAGAAAATTTTAGTACCATCACCAGTGGTGCTAGAGAATCTACCCCAATATGTTTCTATAGCATCTTCAATTATTATTTCTAGAAATCTAGTTCAACCAGTAATTATGCATATTGAGCCTATTTATGATATTAAATTTTAGAAAACAATGACCAATCATGCTCGGGACTTTCATCTCTATAATCCACTAGCTTTTTATGGTACAGTAGGCCTACATGATGAAGAGGAATGGATAAAATAATTTTTAGGCCCTTATCTTTATCGGTAGTTATAAATCTTTATCAGGATCTGTTTCTAGAATACTTCTTAGGTATACCTCTTAATAGATTGATTAATTTCAAAATTAGGCTCATTCCAAGGATGTGTCCTCTATTGATACCTCCTTATCATATTACATCGAATAAGATGAAGGAAATCAATGTTCAATTTAAATTCATGGAACATAAGAGGTTTATCATACAATGCACATATCTCTAGGGTTCTCCGATGTTATTCTTTAGAAGGGAGGATGATACTCTTCAACCATGTGTGGATTATTGAAAATCAAACTAGGTTATCTTGAGGAATTGATTTACTTTTACTAACATTGATAATATATTATATTAGTTGTGGTAGATCATTAGTTTTCCAAGATCAACTTATGTTTAGGCTAGCATTAGCCTTAGGAGGGGGAGGAAGATATATTGAAGATGGCATTTAGGATCATGTATCTTATCTATGAGTACTTTTTAATGTTTTTTTAATAATGATCCACCAGTATTCATAGAACTTATTAATAGGATCTTCAACTAATATCTGGACTCGTTTTCGGGGTGTTCATTGATGACATCCTCATCTATTCCCAAACCTCATATAAGTATTCCAAGAATCTCAAGATAGTCATGAGTACACTGCTAACACATCATCACTATATAAATATGTGAAGGTATCACCTTTTAATCCAAGATGTGTGTTTCTTAGGTCATTTAGTGTAAAAATATGTAATTTTAATGGATTCAAAGAAGGTGGAGATGGTGATTTATTGAAATTTACCTTGCAATCTATTTTATATCAGTGAATTCCTATGATATGCATAGTAAAATTGAAATTTCATTTTATTATATATCTCATTTGTAATCCCCAAATAGACCCCTAACCATGAAATTGAGGATGTTTGAGTCGAAAGATCATTGCGATGAACAATTTCTTGAGTTGTAGAGGAGATTGAAGATAAATACATTACTAACATTTCTATAACCTTATAGAGGTTATACAGTCTATTGTAATTCCTTAAGAGTTCTATTAAGAGATGTGTTAACTTAGGATGATTCAGTTGTAGCTTATGGGCTCTCCATTTATGACCCCATGTGTAGAGTTATCCAACCAATGACTTGGAGTTGGTAGCTAGGTTCATTCATTAAAGTGTTCGTGACATGAACTCATTGGAGTGATATTTTTTATTTACATGAACCATAGAAGTTTTTATATATATTCACCTATAGAGATATGAATTTGAGTTATAATATTTGGTAGGAGTATCTAAAGACGTTTCAATTTGATATTGAATATGCACCAGGTAAGGGTAGAATTGTTGTAGATACACTCAACATGAAGACAATAGATTCCTTGGTGCATAGAGAGAAGTATTCGGGGGAAGAGTGTAATCTGATGTGTTTGTTATCCAATTAGGGGATATATGTGACTGATGATTGTGGGGGTAGTGACATGTAAAGATTTGGTTTTTTTTACATTAATATACCAAGTTATGTCCATCCAGAATTTAGAATCTGAGTGTATAGTAATGTGATAATGGTTAGTGGGAGATGATTTAGTACTTGGCTGGTCCTTAGATAATGATATTGTTTTTTTACACAGGAGGGTTCTAGATCATTTTTATATTAGTAAATATCATATATATACTCACATGACTCATGGAATGAATTTATCTTGGTTCTATAAGGATGTATAATGACAACAGACAATGGTTTTTGTAACGACCCAAACTTCTTTGAATAGTATATTAACTTACGCTTAACGATTTAATAGTGATGTTAATGGTTAATGCAGAAAAATGAGTCGATGGGTTCATCCAGTGGACTCAACCCTTATGAAGCCCACTTATCAGAGCTTGAGAAGGAGGTGGCATCTTAGGGCTTCTCTTTAGACCAAGCCCAAGCCGAACTCCAGCATGTCAAGCTTAAACGGAAACACCTGCGGGAGAAGTTCAAGTTAGTAGAGATTGCTACTAGGAAAATGCTATATGTGCCTCCCTCAGATTCTCTCACCATAGCACACCTTACACTTAGGTCATATGCTGGTGTTATAAGGGGCTATGTGACGAGACTGTAGCGTCTTTGTGTAATCCTTTGGGATGAATAAAATTGAGATTTCTTCCTTTAGTGAAGTTTGAGAAATTTCAAATATTCGGATAATTTGAGGATGTATATTTGATAAAAGGGATATTTTTTTGAAATATTTTTTTTAAACCTTAAATAAATAATGATGTGATTTGGTTTTAAAAAAATGGTCTTCTGCAAATGTGTACAGTACGAAATTTAGAGTCTAATAAGATCAACTTAATTTTTGTTGAATAGTGTTTTATGAATAGTGATTTTATGCTTAGGATTAGTAATGTGACCAAATGGATTAGTAATCTCACTTAAAGAAAGTATTAATATAATTTCAACACCTTTAATAAGTGGCGTGATTCAATAAAATAGGTAAATAACTGTTTCATTAATTAATGTTCAAGTATTAGTTTTTTTCGGGTGAATAGGGTTTTTTATTTAAAAATTAAGTTAAAAATATTTAGAAAATTATTTTTGTAAAATGGAGTTAATTTTCGAATTCAGAGCATCGATATTATGTTAAGTTTAATTTTGGGGATTTTTTTGGAAAAAAAAAAATTTTCCGTGAATATTAAAAATACAGTTTTAGGGTTTCGGTGTGTTTAATGGAATCATGACTGCATCAGGATGATGACATGAGATATTTTAATGGATGGCCGACTAAAGGGGATGAATAATTGTATGAGGTGTCCCAAGTGGCCAATACCATGGTCAAGCCCATGGTTTGCCAATACCACCGATGAGGTGTCCCTTGGCCATTAATGCCTTGTACCCTCACTTTCCCTATAAATACTAAGCCCTTATCTCATCCTTTCGACTCCAAAATAATTATAAACAAAATTCTGGTCTCCTTACCTCACAAGGAGTCCTCCCAAGGTGCCCTCAATCCTCTCAAGGTCCCAACCATTGATTTTTAAGAGTTATGTTTAAGGTAAGGGATCCTACCTCTCTCTTTCTTTTCAAGTAATCTCTTTTACGTCATTTCTTTTATGCTACATTATCTTATGTTGGAGGATGTTATTTTATATTCTTCTTACTTCAATTTTCATGTTTATATGATGAGAGACCCCCTCTTTCTCTCATCAATTCTTTTTAAGAATATTTAAGTGGCACCGTTAGGCTGCCGAATTTTTAAGGGATTCTTTCTCCTTTCACATTTTTCAAAGTTCTACTTTCATGTCAAGTCTTTCAAGATTCTTTTTATTATGTTGGGGTATGATCTATATATCTATCATACTGAAATTCTATTTTCATATGATTAGAGACCCTATTTTATCTCGTCAATTCATTTTTGTTGAAGTTTAAGTGATGTCGTTAGGCTGCCGAATTTTCATAAGAGAAATCTAATTTTTTGTCTTCCTTCCATGATTTTCATTTCAAATGGTATGTCCTTAAAATTTCATTACCATGTTTATATATCATTTATATTCTGTCCCTCTACTATTTTATGGATAATTTATGAGTGGGTGACCCATGTCCCCACTCTTTTCAATGTTTTCTAAAACCCCAAAACAAACCCGTTATGCTGCAGAATTTCCATCTCAAAATGTGTCTCTCTTATTCTCAAATTCATTTATTTTATTAAGTGAATACTGAAAGCTCTTTATTCTAAAGGGGTGTTCAAATATATACCAAAATTTTCTATTTTAAATTCTTGGATTTAAATAAATGATACCTGCTTTCCCTTTCCGTGGGTTTAAAGTGACATAAAGATCATGTCTTAAAAGAAGTATTTAAAACAATATGATTATGAAATGAAACCCATTTCTTTTATGCTATATGGGTTGTTTATGAAATTATTGATGATGATATATGTGTCTCGCATTATGATAAATAAAAATTTAATGGTGCGCCCTGATAGCGCTCCAATGCATTGGGAAAAGACTTAATCTCTAGAGATGACCATTTTTAACGACGCCTTGGTGAATAACCTTGGTAATTTTTAATGACACCTTGGGGATGGACCTTGGTGAAACAGAAATGATTTTCAATGTTAACTGTTGTAGACACATTTCTAAGTTATGAACACGCAATTTTTATTATGATATTACTCATGATTTCTTTCTCATGCCTTGAAGT
Source organism: Viscum album (assembly GCA_963277665.1). Classification (NCBI taxonomy): domain Eukaryota; kingdom Viridiplantae; phylum Streptophyta; class Magnoliopsida; order Santalales; family Viscaceae; genus Viscum; species Viscum album. The sequence continues at coordinate 258,968,989 of OY728165.1, read as the reverse complement.
TCTTTTTCAGGACTTTATTGATTTATCTCAAGTTCACATGTTAAATGTTTCCCTATTTCCCTTACTGGGAATTCTACTCACCATTTATTTTGATATATGTCCCCAGGTTATGAGAGGAAGTAATGAACCTAGGATGAACATAAGAAGAATCCTTTCAATTGTTTAAGAAGAATTTTTTATGTTTTCATGTATTAAGTTCCTGGTTTCCAAGACACTAAACCTTAAAGATCCTCGGTTTTGTATAATGTAATGAAAGTTTATGTTAGAAAAGGCGGGATTCCATAGTTGGTATCAAAGGATGGTTTAGTTATTTGTGGAAATTAGAATATAAAAACCTTAGGAAGAACCCTGTAGAAAATTTTAAATATAGGAAAACTTCATGGTATTTTGGTAAGTATTGAGTAAGTGGTTTATCAAACAAACACATCCTTGTCTGGATACAAGTAGGTAGAGGCGGCTCTGGAATAGATGTACATAGGGGTAAAACCCAAAAACACCAATTTGAGCTAGACTTGAACGGGAACTAGTGCATGATAACGGGCCTTACTGCACTCTTGGTTATGACACACTCGGGGGATATTTTTGGTTAATCACAGGCTTTTTATGAATAATTATGATGGAATTATAGAGAAATGTAATTATCTAAGCATGAAGTCTTAGTTAAAAGATTCATAAATGAAATAAGTTTCTCACTAAGGTTTTATTCTTTTAGAAAATGGAGGGCAATAGGAGGAACCATGCAGATGGTGATCGCAATGCACCATGTGCTGATGGCCCTCCGATGGAAGACGAAATGGAAACATTCATGCGAATGATGAACAAATTAACTCAAGTTATGAGTAATATCTTGAATCCAGCTGAGAGGCCGATCTCACCACAAAGGAAACAACACTCTGTTGAGTCCTTCATACGTCAACTGCCACCAACCTTCAGTGGATCTACTGACCCATTGGTTGCAGAACAATAGTTAAGCTCCATTGAAAAGATCTTTTATGTACTCCTTTGTTCGAAACAAGAAAAAGTCATCCTTGATGTTTACCGCCTAGAGGGAGAATCTGATCAGTGATGGTCACTAGTCCAAAACATGAAGCCTAGAGGAGAGATGGAATTTATGGAGTGGGAAGAGTTCCGGGGAATATTCTTTAATAAATATTTTCCTCGTTCCATGAGAATGATAATGGAGAAAGAGTTTCTCGAGCTGAAGCAGAATGGGAGCGAATCTATCGGAAGCTATGAGATGAACTTCACCAGACTTTTACGATATACCTCTAACATTGTCATGGATCCAAGTGGGAAGGTTGATAGATTTTTCGGTGGACTGAGACCTCATCTGCGGAAGAATCTATCCAACCGGGACTACGATAGCTACGAGGAGATCGTGTGGAGTGCAATGAATGTTGAGCTAGAGTTTGGTGGGACACGGTGGTCTCATAAATCAAATGACAAGAAGAGCTCGTTGGAGCCCAGTTTAGGGAAGACTATTGATCAGGGAAGAGGTTGAAAGAAAATTCAACTTACCACATGCAATAAATGTGGGAAGAAGCATTTCGGGCACTGCTTGATCGGAAGTGGCAAGTGTTATAAGTGTGGAAGAGGAGGCCACATTGCTTTCAATTCTCGTAGTGAGGTGAAGCCTCAACTCCCCAACACTAATGACAGAGGAAAGATGATTTTGGCCCTACCTCAAGTCCATTTCTTCAAGTTTGTATAGCTTGGTCACTTTTCTAATCACTTTCCAAATCCAAGAGCAGTGGAGGGGAATCAACATCAACCTCAGCAATGGACCGGGGAGCAAGGTCGTGATTTTTCTATCACAACAACTGAAGTTGAAGCTCTGAATGAAGTGGTACCAGGTACTCTTGTTGTCCTCTCAAAACTATAAATTACTTTGTTAGATTCTGGTTCAATGCATTCCTTTATTTCATCCAAGTTGGAAAAGAATATAGAACCAATCCCAGAACTTCTAGAGGTAGATTTTTCAGTCAAGACTCCAAGTGGGATTATCCATGCATCAAAAGTGTTTAGAGACTCTAGTGTTTACTTTAGTGAGCACAATATTATCACAAATCTAGTAGTCATTCCCATGATGGAATTCGACATTATACTAGGGATGGACTGGCTCTCAAAGTATAATGCTAAGATAAAATGCAGAAGTAAGTAAATCTCGGTAGTCTTGAATGAACGACCTACAATTATCTTCCAAGGAGAGATATCCCGGACTAATCCCTATCTAGAAGCACCTCCTATAGCTTTCTTTATGGAGTTAATCAGTGATTATGAAGAAGGAAAAGGGAGTATACAAATAGATGATATTCTGATTGTTCAGGAATACATGGATGTATTTCTTGAGGAGTTACCTGGACCTCCCCCAGAACAAGAGCTAGAGTTATCCATTGAACTCGTACCTAGATCTCAACCGATATCAAAAACCTCGTATAGAATGGGAAATGTGGATCTAGAAGAGTTAAAGAAACAACTCCAATACTTGTTGGAGAAGGGGTTTATCCGACCGATTGTGTCTCCTTGGGGAGCACCAGTTCTCTTTGTGAAGAATAAGGATGGGTCAATGCGGCTATGCATTGATTATAGAGAACTGAATGGGATCACAGTGAAGAACAAATAACCTCTTCCAAGAATTGATGATTTATTTGACCAACTTCGTGGGGCTAAATTATTCTCCAAGATTGACCTTCGATCTGGTTATCATCAACTGAGGGTAAGGAAGGAAGATATTCCAAATACTGCCTTCCAATAAAAATATGGGCATTATGAGGATGTGCAGAAGACGACCTTCAGGTGTCATTATGGCCACTATGAGTTCTTTGTTATGCCCTTCGGCATAACGAACGCTCGAGCAGTGTTCATGAGTCTCATGAAAAGGATCTTCCTGCCTTACATCGATCGCTTTGTAGTAGTCTTCATCGAAAACATACTGATCTACTCGACTACTGAGGAGGAGCATTCCTATCATTTTTGGGTAGTACTGGACACACTCCGAGAGAACCAGCTTTATGGTAAGCTCTCGAAGTGCCAGTTCTGGATTTGAGGGGTTCATTTCTTAGGACACATCATCTCGGAGGATAGAGTTGCAGTGGATTCAGTGACGATCGAGGTAGTACTTTCTTGGGAGTCACTCAAGAGTGTGACCGAGGTGTGGATTTTCCTGGGACTGGCTAGGTACTGTCGAAGATTTGTGCCAGACTTCTCCAGAGTTGTAGCACCGATTTCAGCATTGACGAAGAAGGGGAAACTCTTCGTGTGGTAAGATAGAGGCCAGCAGAGATTTCAGAAGATGAGGCAGAGGTTGACCAGTGTGCCCATCTTGAGGCTACCAGAGGATGGTGTATGGTATGTAGTTTACTATGAAGCATCAGGGACTAGACTCGGGTGTGTCTTAATGCAAGAGCGAGTAGTGATCGCGTATGGTTCACAGCAGTTGAGACAGCACGAGCAGAATTACACTACCCATGGCCTGGAGTTAGCAGTAGTGGTCTTCGCCTTGAAGATGTGGTGGCACTATCTTATGGGCGAATGTTTTACTATCTACTCTGACCACCAGAGTCTCAGGTACATATTCTCTTAGAAGTACGTGAACCTGAGATAGCGGTTATGTCTTGAGTTTCTCTAGGACTATGACTTCGAGATATTCTATACTCCTTATCACGAACCAACCCAGGTCGACCCTGAACCGGTCACCCGAGCTGGCCTATGACAAGGCCCGAGGGGCGTTCCCAATCCCCACGGGCTGACAACTAGTGTCCGGCATCAAAACCAAACAAGAGGGAAGGATTTGGCCCAAAAGAAAATAAACTAAGCAACAGAAAAGAAATAGAAAAAAAGAAAATAATAAAGAACAACCAACAATGCAACTAACCTGACTACGACCAAAACTCCATGTGACCTCGTGGGTCACTCTCCAATACCAAAACCAACGTCGGTAAAGGAGAACAACTAAACCTAGAACCTGCAACAGAACTAAAAACAAGAAAATACTATAGGCGTGAGTATTAAAAGTCAGTAGGGTAGCCCGATATCTATTCTCAATGCACATCCTTTAAAATAAAGGAAACATCATTTCAATTTTGAACTACAATTTAGAAAATTAAGGTTTTCTACATGTTACTACGAAACAAAGTACGAGTCATTTCCCCTATTCATTTCTCAGAAACCCAAATCATTCTTTTAGTGAGATATTAGAATTTTTTCAAAAGGAAAGTGATGTTTACATTTCCAATTTTCACAAAAAGTATAAAACACATTTCTTTGAAAACAGCTTTCATAAACCACTTTAAAACCACACATCACTTTCTAGTAAAAACACTACACAAGAAAATGCTACAGTAGTCACATAGTAAGGGAAATGAAAAGAAAATATATACAAGTACCATATTCATCACAGAAAGTAACTGAAAGCTAACAGACATGGGTGAACCTTGGAGATCAAGAATAAACCAGAAGACACCAATAAATGAGAATTTATCCTTATTGACTTGTCACGATGAAATGAAAACGCACAATATGCTCGACCATCCTCTCTCTCAGGCAGGTCGAGGGAAAATCCCATAGTAATAAACCAAATATATCCACCTACTATGGGCCACGGGTCAGTACCATATCCCACCAGTACAGCAATCATTCTTAGAACATTCTCTCAATATGCCAGATTCCCATGTCTCAAGTGTTTGGAAAGGGGGTGAGCCAACTAATGCCAACCGAGCATCCAATCACATACATACATATATAATAATAATAATTCACAACAGACGTCACCCCGAGCCACTCCATGGGACAACCTCTTGCCTTTAAACTACTCATGTAACCGGGAGCCTCGAAGTGTGGGCCTCCCAAACAACACGTTGCAACCAAGGCAAGAGAGTTATCCTGTGAGGGTTTTCATCAAAACATTTTCATCATTTTCCATAAAGTGCCAAATGGGCATTGAATACATTTCACAGTCACCACTTAAAGAAAGTACAACTTCTTTATAAGACCAAAACTAGTTTGAAACCATTTAAGAAGCCCCAAGACACTACTTCACAGGCTGCCAAATATTTTTATAAAAACAAACGAAACCATTTCATTTTTTTCCAAATAAACTGTAAGAGCCAACCGGGGAATTTCTCATGAGAACCAGAATACTTGTTCAGAAGAAATAATTATCTCTCAAACCAGAACCACATTTGAAATTACATGAATTATGTTTAAAACCCAAATGAGCAGTCTTTTACTACTGGGTGTCCACTCGTCAAAAAAACATTTCAAGCGTCGTGTATAAAATAAACGGCTCTTTTTATGCCAAATAATAATTTAAAAATTAATTGCCTTATATTATCTCACATTTATTAAAATTAATAAAATATTTAATTTGAACAATTAGTGTTCACAAATAGAAAGAAATAATGTAACTTGAATTTTAAAAACAGTGAAAAGGGAACCTACCTCAACTCGCTGTCCAAATAAAATGGCACGTCACGCCTTGCACAGACGCACAAACACGCGCAAGTCGTTGACCGAAGTACCGCGGGTCTTCCTCGCTGACACGCTGCAACAACCACACATCTAAAACGCATAAACACATACTCAAAACAATTCAAACGAATAAGAGGCAAAAACACCAACTTGACATGCTTCCAAAACAAAACTCACCCATCAAAATTATTTAATGGAATGCTTGCACTATTTATGAAACACCACTAAGGGACGCAAAAAGGGTTTATACCAAGAACATGTCTTATTTTATATAAACACATTACTTCAAAAACAAATACACATTCAACACTTTCAGAATACCACTTTTTCACCATCTAAATGTGCCCTAAAACCATCTTGAAAACGTTGCACCAGGAAAACACCAAAACACACCAACAATTACCAAAACAAACACATTAATAAAGACACACCAACCAAAACAAAAAAACACACTTTGCTCCACAAAAACAAGTCAAGTAATGAATTAATAAATTCAATTAAGCATATTAAATTCATCAAATGGTGCTAGGGTATGGAAAAACATACATCGAGTGTAAAAAACTCCCGAAAATTGGTGTCAAACACCAATCACACCGCAATCACACCACGTGGGATCCCAATTAGATCCTAAAATAAGAATGTGAACCAAAATTAATCCAAAACGAACACTAAAAAGAACCTCATACCCGTCAAAAACCAAAAAGGTCAAGGAATAATAGGGGAAACCTTCCTGGGGGAGTTGCGCCGGAGGTCGTGGGTCATCGCCGAAGGTTGTGGGCTGGTGGAGATCGTGCGACTAGGGGGTTGCCACTGCTGGATGGAGGTGGAGCTCACCAGAGCTCGAATGGAGGTCACCGGAGGGGGTCGGAGGCTGCTGGCCGGCAGCGGGGCTCACTAGAGATTGGCCGAAAGGGTTGGCAGGGGGCGAGGTGAAGCCGGGGTGTCGCGTGGAGAAGGGCGAAGCAGATCCGGTCTACTCAAAGGGGAGTATAGCGGTGGACAAGGGGGTGTGGGTTTGATAGTGTCGGTGCGGGCGGCTCGAGGTAGCGGGTAGCGTTGCAGGTCGGGGCAAGACCGGGATCCGGAAAGAGGGCTTGGAGGCAGTCGGGGGTTGGACGGTGGTTTGAAAACGGAGCCACCACGGCTGGAAGGGAGGATCCGTGGCAGGCGATGGTGCTGGGGGGAGGAATAGGCCGACGGCGGACAGGGAGGAGTAGGGGCGGCGGGCTGCAACGCGCAGAGAGGGGTGTAGCATTGCGCCGCGCCGTGGGGGAAAGGAGGGGGCTAGGGCTGCTTCGGGTTAGAGGGTATATGCTAGGGTTTTTTTTCATTTTTAATTATAATGTGATATTAATGATAATAATAATAATAATAATAATAATAATAATAATAAAACCACCAATAATAATATAAAAAACAATAAAAATGATTATAATAAAATAACAATAATAAAATTATTAATAATAAAAATAATAACAAACTTAATAATAATATAACATAATAAAAATACAATAAAAATAATAATAATAAAATTATTAAAACAATTTATTAACAATTATATTTCAAACAAATTTTTAAATAACAAAGATATTACTATCAATTCTTAATAATTGCAATATTATTATCTACACAATTGCATTATTTTTATTATTATGATTCAAATATTAAACTAGTTTTTATTTGAATAAAATTTTATTTATTTTAAACCATAGACTAATGCGTGGTACCCAGGCTGACTATGTGGATACCACCCAACATGCGGTGACCGTGCATGGGACGGAAACCCAGTAAAGTCGTTAAATGACAACAAACTTTAATCTGGGGCTCATCCTGGACTTCAGCACGAACGCTTGAAACCAAGAAATAAAAAAAATGGAAAGGGAGGTTGTGAAAATTATCCCCACCACAGACACTTTCTGCCCCCAGAAAGTCACACAGTCGAACGATAGACAAAACAAGAATACATGCCCGAATAAAACCGGAAGAAACCACAACATAAGAGAATGGGAGAACACGAGAGGTTTCTCCCCACCAAAAGAACTCTACTAGTGTGGAAATTCAACACCCAAACATACCATCCCAGGAAGGGGGGGGCAACACGGGAACTCCCAACCGATCCAGACTAACCTTTATAGCACTAGAGAAACAAAACCTCTGCTAAAACTTGGAACTCTCAACATACACCAAAATCCCCAACACTAGAGATAAACCTCCAAGAAGAACTTAACCCATAAAGTAATCTCGAGCATTACCACAAACGTCGATCCTTCCATAGCCACTTACATCTCCAAACAAACACTGCCAGACTAAGAGTAACCCATACAAGGTTCAAACACCCTTTTAAGAAAAACCCATGATCCAGAACACCATAATCAGACAAACGAGACTGTTTGGATTACAAACGAACACATTTATCCCAACCTCACGATGACACAATGAACCTACAACAACGCCAAAACATTAATAGTGGAAGGAAGAGAACGGAAGGGCTTTAAATGTTCTGTTGCCAACACGGAGCACGAAACCCGAACTGAGGCGTCACACCCCCGACAACTCCTGACTACACGCGAGCTTCACCTGAAGACCTATGGTTGGGGCTCTGACGGTTGGAGCATCTCCTGCCTCATAGTCATGCACTGGAATCTTTCAGGTCATAGTGTCTTTCTCAGGCAACACTTTCTGCAAAGCTTCTCTAGATGATTCAGACACCTACAATGATGGCACGTCTTCGGAGGGGTGTGACATGACGACTTGTATGCTCTAACCGGAAATACTGGTGGCACACCACTAAACGGTCCGATGAACTGGAAACCAAAACCACTACAGAGGACCCTATAGAGACAGATCCCTCTAACAGACTCTGATCTCCATATGGGGGACCTTCAAGAGCCACTGGATACGGTGGACTGCCAACCATTTGCGCTCCGGGGACCAACTCATCTATGAACACCTCATCCACCAGTTTCTCAAAATAATGTCCCTTCAAAGGGAGGAACTCATCCTTGATCTCTGGTTGAAGATCCCCGATGAAGAGGGAAGTCTTCATCCAGTCCTGCGACACTACCCCCAGAAAAAGAGACACAAGATCCTTGAAATGGTCAACATATGCTTTCACCATCTGCTGGCCATGTTGAACATGCATGATCTCTTCCATTTTCTTCATCTTCACCCCCACAAGAATAAACCATCAAACAAAGACGACTTTAAAGACATGCCACATCATCACAACTTGCAGTAATGGTGGGGCGAACAACTCTCATTCGTCCAGAGCCGAACCATCAAACAGACCCAAAATAGCACGCACTCTGACAAATTTGGGAGTTCTTAATACCCTAAAGACATGCTTGACCTCTTCAAGCCACTCCATTGTCTCTAACAGAATACAATCACAATGAAGGACAGGCAAATTATGAGAAAGTCCAAAAACTGGGCATGACTCATCAAAACTCTAGGGACCTTTTTGGGTGGCATTTCGGAACAACATATATAACAACAATCCAAAACCAATATCAATCGAAGCAACATCAATAAAACACCCTCATCCAAAAACAACCAGCTCAAAAAAACCAAACAACCACAAACACAACCCAAAATTCCCTATCCAAAATTCTCGTTCCATTTTAGGATTCCAAAACCACCCCTTTTTTTATTTCAAAACCGTTTTATTTCAAGACCACTTTCCAAATACCAAATTCACTTTTCACAAAATGAAACCCACACTCTAAAACAAAAACCAATTTCCGAACTCATTTCCCTCTTTAAAATCCAATTTAGAAAGAAAGGTCAAGCCTTTAATTCCAAACACACCCAGGTAATCTCATGAACCATTTCACATGTCTTCATCCACATTCCTTCATATGCACCAACAAGCACTTTCCACACATCCTCTCACATGTGAAAACGTTCATAAAGCTTACCTGAGGTTTCACCCCAAACCATTCTCAACCAATTTACAAGAAAACACCAGTTTTCCTAACCCAAGGCTTTCAGTTTTAAAACTCATTTCATAAATTTAAAGTCATTTAAAAGAAATAAATACCCTTTTTAAAAACCTCTTTTTTCATTTTAAAAAATGCACTTACAACAAACAGAAAAAAATGACACTCAACTTGCATCAAACAACCGGAGTGAGGGACTAACGGTCACACTTAACCTGGCGACATGGTAGTGGGCCATGCCCCAAGTAAGCGTCAACAACTATGAGGAATTCAAACCGTGTACCCAGACTCCACATGGGTCACTACTCCATGTGAGATCACGACGTAACATCAATTTACCTTCATTGTCATCCCTCAATCCAAAACAAAACAAAACAAAAAAAAGACTCAATTCTCATACTATCCCTAGAGACTCAAGGTGTGTAACGGGTGAGGGTTCATGATGTCCTTCCCGTACCTACCTCTCAAATCCCAAAAATCCTAATATACATCTACCAAACACCCCAAATAACTAGAACCTGCCTTTGATAACATTTTGTCACCAACCAACCCGGGTCGACCCTGAACCGGTCACCCGAGCCGGCCTGCGACATGGCCCAAGGGGAATTCCCGATCCCCACGGAATGACAACTAGTGTCGGGAATCAAAACCAAATAAGAGGGAACGATTTCTCCCAAAATAAAATAAACTAAACAGTAGAAAACAAATAGAACAAAAGCAAATAATAATGAACAGCCAACAACGCTACTAACCTGACTACAACCAAAACTCCACGTGACCCCATGGGTCACTCTCTAATACCACAAACAACGTAGTTCAAGGCGAACAAATAAAGCTGGAACCTTCAATAGAACTAAAAACAAGAAAACACTATAGTCGTGAGTATTAAAACTCAGTAGGCTAGCCCGATATCTACTCCCAATGCACTGCCTTTAAAATAAAGGAAACATAATTTCAAGTTTGAACTACAATTTATAAAATTAAGGTTTTCTACACGTTACTCAAAAACAAAGTACGAATCATTTCCCCTATTCATTTCTCAAAAACCCAAGTCATTATTTTAGTGAGATATTTGCATTTTTTTCAAAGGGAAAGTGATATTTACATTTCCAATTTTCACAAAAATTATAAAACACATTTCTTTGAAAACAGTTTTCATAAACCACATTAAAACCACACATCACTTTCTAGTAAAAACACTACACATGAAAACGCTACAGTAGCCACACAGAAAGGGAAATGAAAAGAAAATATATACAAGTACCATATTCATCACAACATGTAACTGAAAGCCAACAGACTTGGGTGAACCTAGGAGATCAAGAATAAACCAGAAGACACCAATACATGAGAAGTCATCCTTATTGACATGTCACGATGATATCAAAACGCACAATACGCTCGACCATCCTCTCTCTCAGGAAGGTCGAGGGAAAATACCATAGTATTAAACCCAATATATCCACCTACTATGGTCCACTCATCAGTACCATAACCTTCCAGTGCAGCAATAATTCTTAGAATATTCTCTCAATATGCCAGATTCCCATGTCTCAAGTGTTTTGAATGGGGGTGAGCCAACTGATGCCAGCTAAGCATCTAATCACATACATACATATATAATAATAATAATGCACAACAGACATCACCCCAAGCCACTCCATGGGACAACCTCTTGCCTTTAAACTACTCAAGTACCCGGGAGCCTCGAAGTGTGGGCCTCCCAAAAAACCAGTTGCAACCAAGGCAAGAGAGTTATCCTATTAGGGCTTTCATCAAAACATTTTCATCATTTTCCATAAAGTGCCAAATAGGCATTGAATAGATTTCACAGTCACCACTTAATGAAAGTACAACTTCTTTATAAGACAAAAACTAGTTTGAAACCATTTAAGAAGCCCCAAGATACTACTTCGCAGGCTGCCAAATATTTTTATAAAAACAAACCAAACCATTTTATTTAATTCCAAATAAACTGTAAGAGCCAACCGGGAAATTTCTCATGAGAACCAGAATACTTGTTCAGAGGAAATCATTTATCTCTCAAACCAGAACCACATTTGAAATTCCATGAATTATGTTTAAAATCCAAACGGGCATTCTTTTACTACTGGGTTTCTGCTTGTCAAGAAAACATTTCAAGAATTGTGTATAAAATAAATGACTCTTTTTACACCAAAAATCATTTGAAAATTAATTGCCTTATATTATCTCACATTTATTAAAATTAATAAAATATTTTATTTGAATAATTAGTGTTCACAAACAGCAAAAAATAATGTAACTTAAATTTTAAAAACAGTTCCAAGGGAACCTTCTTCGAATCGCAGTCCAAACATAATGGCACGTCACGCCTCGTACAGACGCACAAACACGTGCAAGCCGACAACCGAAGTACCGCGGGTCTTCCTCTCCGACATGCTGCAACAACCGCACAACTAAAAAGCATAAATACGTACTCAAAACAATTCAAATGAACAAGCAGCACAAACACCAACTCGACATGCTTCCAAAACACAACTCGCCCATCAACATTTTTTAATGGACTGCTTGCACTATTTATGAAACACCACTAAGTGACGCAAAAAGGGTTTTACCAAGAAAATGTCTTATTTTATATAAACACATTTCTTCAAAAACAAACACATATTCAACACTTTCAAAATACCACATTCGCACCATCTAAATGTGCCCTAAAACCATCTTGAAAACATTGCACCAGGACGACACCAAAACATGCCAACCATTCTAGAAACAAACACATTAATAAAGACACACCAACCAAAACAAAAAAACACACTTCAATCCACAAAAAAAGTCAAGGAACGCACTAATAAATTCAATTAAGCATATTAAATTCATCAAATGGTGCTAGGGAACGGAACAACTTACATCAGGTGTCGAAAACTCCCAAAAATTGGTGTCAAACACCAATCGCACCGCAATCGCACCACGTGGGATCCCAATTAGATCCTAAAACAAGAATTCAAACCAAAATTAATCCAAAAAGAAAACTAAAAATAACCTCATACCCGTCAAAAACCAATAAGGTCAAGAAATAATAGGGGAATCCTTCCCGGGGGAGTTACGCCGGAGGTCACGGGTCATCGCCAAAGGTTGTGGGCTGGTGGAGATCATGCGGCCAGGGGGTTGTCGCTGCTGGATGGAGGCGGAGCTCACCAGAGCTCGGCCGGAGGTTGCTGGAGGGGGACGGAGGTGGCTGGCCGGCGGCAGGGCTCGCTGGAGCTCGGCCGGAAGGGATGGAAGGGGGCGAGGCGGAGCCAGTGTGTCGCACATAGTAGGGCGAAGCAGAGCCAGTCAGCTCAAAGGGGAGGACAGCAGCAGACCAGGGGGTGCGGGTTTGCTAGGGCTGGCTTAGGAGGCTCGGGGTGGCGGGTAGCATTGCAGGTCGGGGCAAGACCGGGAGCCGGAAAGAGGGCTCGGAGGCAGCCGGGGGTTGGATGGTGGTTTGAAGGCGGAGCCACCATGGCTGGAAGGGAGGATCCACGACAGGTGGTGGTGCTGGGGGGAGGAATAGTCTGACAGTGGATAGGGAGGAGCAGGGGTTGCGGGCTGCATCACGCAGAGAGGGGGGGTAGCGATGCGCCGCGCTGTGGGGGAAAGGAGGGGGCTGGGGCTGCATCAGGTTAGAGGGTAGATGCTAGGGTTTTTTTCATTTTTAATTATAATGTAATAATAATAATAATAATAATAATGATAAAACCAACAATAATAATATAAACAACACTTAAAATGATTATAATAAAATAACAAAAATAAAATTATTAATAATAAAAATATTAATAAACTTAATAATAATATAACATAATAAAAATACAATAAAAATAATAATAATAAAATTATTAAAACAATTTATTAACAATTATATTTTCAAAAAAAATTAAATAACAAAGATATTACTCTCAATTCTTAATAATAAAAATATTATTATCTATACAATAGCATTATTAATATTCTTATGATTTAAATATTAAACTAGTTTTTATTTGAATAAAATTTTATTTATTTTAAACCTTAGATTATGCGCGGTACCCAGGCTGACTATGCGGCTACCGCCCACCATGCGGTGACCACGCATGGGACCGAAACCCAGTAAAGGCGTTAAACGACAACAAGCTTTAATCTGGGGCTCATCCCAGACTTCACTGCGAATTCTTGGAACCAAGAAAAAATAAAAATAAAATAAATGGAAAGGGCAGTTGTGACACTCCTGGGAAGGGGAACGTTTTAGCAAATGCTCTCTACAAGAGATCAGGCATTTAGCTACTAGGAGAGGCGACATAGCAGTTGGTCGCGTTGTAGATATCATTTGTGGATAGAGATGGAGTATCCTTTCTGCAGTCTCTCACAGTCACTCCTCCACTTCTTCAGTGAGTCAGGGACGCACAACATGGGTATGCTGACTGTGAGACATGATGTGATTAGATATCCTCAAGGTAGGCACCAGATAGGATTTCTGAAGGTGGGGATCACATCATTATCTTTAGAGGATGTACCATGTTACCAGTTTCACTACAGGAGGAGGTGTTGAGGGAGTTCCACACTTCTCCTCTAGTGGTACATCCAGGAGTGGCGAAGATGTATCAGGACCTCAGACGACAGCACTGGTGGCTAGGTATGAAGAAGGCAATAGTAGAGTTTGTCTCACAATGCCTCACTTTTCAGCAAATGAAGGTGGAGCACCAACTTCCAGCAGGCTTGGTTCAGCCCTTAGAGGTCCCCGAGTGGATGTGGGATGGGATATCCATGGATTCCGTGACAGGACTTCCGCGTACATCCAGAGGACATGACTCAATCTTTGTGATTGTTGACCAACTCACCAAGTCGGCCCACTTCCTACCGATTAGAGAGTAGGGCTCAGTAGAGAGCTTGGGACGCCTCTACGTATAGGAGATCATACAGCTTCATGGTTTCCCATAGACGATCGTCTCTGATTCAGATGCTCTTTTCACTTCCCATCTATGGAAGTGGTTGCAGGAGGCTTTTGGTATGTAGCTTCGATTGAGCACCGCCTTCCAACCTCAGATGGATGGCCAGACTGAGAGGAACATTCAAACTCTCGAGGACATGCTCCATGCATGCGTCCTTGACTTTGGTCGTAGCTGGGAGGATCACTTTCCCTTGGTAGAGTTTGCGTATAACAACAGCTACCACTCTACCATCGGGATGGCACCTTACGAGGAACTTTATGGCTGACCTTGCAGATCACCTCTGTGCTGGACTGACCTGGGTGAGTCAGTGTTTGTAGGACCATAGAAGGTGCAGGCTATGATGGAGAAGGTGCAGATCATCCAGGAGCGGATGAAGACTACACAAAGAAGACAGAAGTCCTATGCTGATAGGAGATAGATACCACTAGAGTTCGAGGATGGAGACCATGTCTTCCTACGGGTCTCACCTTGACGAGGTCAGTAAAGATTTGGCCGAGGCAGCAAGTTGTCTCCTTGTGTTTGGATGAGTCTACTTCCTTCCACTTGTTGGGTTGATCTGTTACTCTACTGTACTCTACTGCACTCTATTGTACTCTTTTATTGTTCCCTGTTCGATCTACTGCTCACCTCTTCAGTACCTCCTTTGTTGCTCCCTCGAGACTTCGGGGGAATCCCACTGAGTATTTTTATACTCACCCCTACTTGGGCTTTTCCCGCACTTGGTGTACCCTTGCAAACGGCAGACAGGTTGGTTGTGACTTCAATGGATCTTAGGAGTTCGTGAGATTGGACCGCGTGCGGTGGTCATAGTTGGATTACAGGTGTGCGACTCTCCCAGCTGTTTACTTTTGATTACCTGTTGCTGGGTTGAGGCACTTTTCTGGTTGGGTGCGTGTTTTGTCCTTTTCTTTTCAGTTTACCTTCAGCACTTACTTTGTACTTTTTAGAGGGAGATGCACATTTGGGGTTTGTTTATATCAGTGTGTACTTTACTTATCCTTTTACTCTACACTTCTGCATTGAGTGGGCTGTGTGTGTGTGTGTACAGGTACTTAGGCAAAGGCCTCCCTGAGTTTTTGTGCCTTCGGCACTGGTCACCAGCCCCTGGCCTATGGAGGCGGGCTTGGGGTAGTTGTGGCTTGATCCTAGGTAGGGTTGGGTCATGAAAAAGTGGTATCATAGGTGGTTTGTTATTAGGGACATTGTTCGGACGTCCCTAAATTTGAATTGGTTGGGATCTATGGCAACGATGTCAATGTGTCTCGAGAGCGGCTCTCAGGGCAGAGAGTCCAGTGATGGTGTGGTGGCCGAAGAATCCATTCACCCGGACCATGACAACCCAATTGTTGACTCGGCATGCTGAGATACTCGTTGCAGGGAAAATTGGTTTGTGCATCACCTAGGATTTAGTTTTTGACTATCCTTCTTGAGTCATCTCCCCATTGTTGTTACGGTTGTATACATATATGCTCATCTGACCGCAGAACTCCTTGATAACATTCAGGATGTCTCTGCGAAGACATTCAGACAGGATACTAGATTCGGTTCGTGACGAAGACCCTGTAAGTGACAAGGCCTCAGTCAAGGACCCATCATGGGAGTCCCTTTCTCTGGGTGGGCCGGTATCAGTACCCCCACCTGGTGAGCAGCAGAAATCTTTAGTAGAGTAGACAGAGCTTGAGCGTAGGTTGAGTTCGCTTCGTGAGTTCCAACGACAAAGACTGCTAATGTTCAATGGTGAGCTGGACCCTCGGGCAGCAGAGGTTTGGCTAGAGACAGTGGTTCTCCTTTTAAGGCTTGTGCAGACGCCGACAGATCAGAGGGTGGCTTTGGCAGCTAGCCATTTCCACGGAGCAGCTGGAAATTGGTGGAGTCTGGTGACTCAGTTTCTTGATGAGTCATCACTTTTTCGGGGAAACTTTCAACTGCTGTTTCATGAGGAGTTTCAGCCCTCCTGATTACATTCTGTTATAATCTAGGAGCTCCTACAGTTTCAGCAGGGGGGATGATGGTGACCGAGTATGTGACTAGTTTTGCAGACTGTGCTCGCTTTTACCTGGATTTGGTCCATGACAGAAACTTCTGAGTGTGGAAGTTCGAGCAGGGTCTCCGTAAAGAGATTCATGATGGCATAGTACCCTTGGGAATTTTAATATATATCGGGGTGCTATAGTAGGCACTAGTAATAGAGAGCTTCCTGTCATGCTCTATATTTAATGGTGGCAGCCAGCTCGATAGAGCTGTGCCGTTTTCCGCAGCTAGCGGGCGTCGGGTGATAGAAACTCGACGCAGGTGGCTTTCCGATAACCAGACTCAGGGGCATGGTCGTACACCACAGTAGTGCCGGAGGGCACCAGTGCATCCCATAGAGTGTCAGTGCTATGCTTGCGATGGCCGAGGTCACTTGGCATGGGACTGCCCGACTAGGCATGTTGAGAATATTGAGCAGGCAGCAGGTGCACCACCACGGTAGAGGTAGCGCCGTGATCGGAGTAGCGCCCAAAGAGGTGGTGCTTACGGAAGATCGGGAGGAGCCAGAAGTGGAGGATGACCTTACGAGCTCTTCCCATCACCACTAGGCAGTCTAAGTCAGGCTCCGAGAGCAGACAGTTTGGACCACGGACAACCGCGATCTTTGGACGTCTATGATCCTACAGAGCATGAGGTGGAAATAGGTACGCTTTACAAATCTTCTACTTTTTCTAGTAGAATTGTTAGACTCTGTGTGTGAAATTATTTCCTCCCTGCTCCTTGCTTGAGTTGTTACCAGGGTGTTGCGGGGCATCGGTGTAACCCTATGTCGGATAGATAGAAGGCATAGAACCTTTTCCATTAGTTGATGGTGTCGACTCCATCGCTTTCCGATCGTGTAAGAGAGTCTTGGTTGTGAGACATTGACTATGAAATCTGGCATGACCAGATAACCTTAAGTGTTTCACCATGTGAATATTCTGATGGATGGAATCACCGGGCTTCGTCCCAGGTCCAAATGGTGATTCTAGTCGTGGCATGTGACGTAGGGGTTTGGCTGGGGAGGTGAGTTTCCCTCGAGGGCCTTCGGGCCGTTTGAGACTGTGTGGAGGGATGGAAAGGTTCTCTACCGCCATGCCCTAACCCCAAGGTCGAGAGTGGGTGAATGACATCTCTTGTGTGTCTTACATGAGGATATGTGTGCGTGCTCCTATGCATGTCATCAGCAAGGGCAGACCTCGCCTTAACCGATCAAATCCTTTCATCTATGTGCGGTGGCGCAGAATTGTGCCAGAGTTCTTCTGGGAATAGGAGAGCCAGGTGTGGGCTTAGTACCCTAAGCTATTCCATGGTTTTTATTTTCGGGGAAGAAAATCATGAAGTAGGTAATGATATAAGAACCCGTTTTTTTCTATAAAAGACTTTGGAATATTCTTGATGTTATTCCAGAGTAGCGACTTCAGACGACATGCGATTCCGAGCCCTAGTGTGGCCAGAATTAAAATTTTCAGTGCTTTATCACTGGGAATGCCCAATAAATGGGATACCTCCTAAACGGTGTTTCAGATCAGAAATATGAGTGTACAGATGGGTCCAAAATATGGTTTTTACCCTAGAAACGACATAAAACATGTCGGCGCGGGGTGTTGGGACCCCTCGATCGCTATCAGAATGTGAAATGGATAAATTAAATAATTAATTTATTCATTTTATAGTTGAACACAAGTAATATCTTAAACGGTAGCTTGGATTGGAAAAAATGGGGCACCGCTGAGTCTAGAGCGTGCCGTTTACCCTATGAGGGGTGTAACTTTTGCGGGCGTGGGCCCTTTGTGGAAAACGCCGCGAGGGGAATTTTCATAATTAAGTGGTCTCAAACGTTAGATTTTATATCTTTCGAACAGAGCCTCAGATTAAAATTCCGATACCACCGTTGTGCTTAGGAGGTGTTTTTTACCCTAAGTGTGACCTAACTTTCACTGTGTTTGGGGTTTCAGGCATGGATTTAATTTGGTTTGAGTTTTTTTTATTTAATGGTTTAATTTGTTTACTTAAGCCTATTCCATCTCCTCCCCCTTCCTTCTCCCCTGGAGAACCCCACCCTCTCCCAAGAAACCTTCCTCACCCTCCTCATCTCCTCCTCCCTCCTCCGATCAAGGTGACAAGCGGCGGTCGTGGCGACGACAGGCGCGGTTTGGCTTTGAAACTTCGGGCTACGCCCTCACAGGAAGGCATGTTTAGTTTTGATCCCCGACCCCCGTTTTAGTTTGATTCACCCTCTGTGTAC
The DNA here is from genome assembly GCA_963277665.1 of Viscum album. NCBI lineage: Eukaryota > Viridiplantae > Streptophyta > Magnoliopsida > Santalales > Viscaceae > Viscum > Viscum album. The sequence continues at coordinate 258,950,372 of OY728165.1, read as the reverse complement.
CCCATGTTTTGTGTAGAATTGTCTAGTGAATACCACATGCTAGTATATCTCTTTACGGGGTTCCTGAAACCCCTTTCGAATCACATTTCGGAATCTGAGTGTGTTCATGGCGGATCTCCGAATATGTGAGTGTTTTTCTGGTGACATGTGCGCGGAAGGCGAAGAGGCGGTTTGGCGGGTTCGCGGCAGCGAAAGTCGACTAGTGCGGGGGTGAACGATGGTCGGAGTCCGGCCAGGTGGAGCAGATCTGGACAGCGGCCTCGAGTGCATCTCGGGACGGTTGGGGGTCCGAGGGGCTGCAGGGGTGTGGCAACCCGCTGCAGGTGGTGCACAGCTCGGAGGCAAGGCGGTGCGGCTGCCGGTGCAGGGAGGCGGAGCTCGGAGGGGGCCGGCCATTCCGGAGGGTGCAGGACGCAGGTGGCGACCTAGGTCACTGCTTGGAGAGAGAACATGAGTCTTGCGGGATAGGCTGGTCATGAGAGGAGGAAAATAAAAAAAAATAGAATAATAAAAAAAAGACGAGTATCTCATAATTGGAGAGAGAAACAGCCAAAGGAAAAAATAAATAAATAAATAAATAAATAAATGAAAAATTATTTTAATAATTATAATTATGTTATAATTATTAAAACGGTGAATCAGACGTAACTTCCCCGTGCATCGTCCAAATCATGCGTCATCAGTGGCAGTGTTCCTCTGTTTTCAATGCGGTCTTTTTAAGACAAACAATGGGTATATTTCGGTGACTCGTGGAGCGGGTCAATAAAACACCCTAGAAATAATAATATTATTATTGTTTTCAAATTTTGGATCAAGCTTAGCTCATACATGGAGCGTCTGATTAATGTGTCGTCTGCGGAAACGTGATCCTCGGATCGAGATGGGGGCTCGACGGCACAACACGTCCGCTAAGTACTATTTAGCGCCTCGCAAAGGTTCTTGTTTTGGATGGCGCGAGCGCATATGAAGTCCTATTTAAGCATCGTCAGCGTTGTTGTGACCCTGGGGTCAAGACGAAGATTTCCAAGGGGTTTTTGGGCGTTGAAGTCAGAGTTGAGACATGGGCCCCACGACCCGTCTTTTAAGTTGCGAGTAGCGTTTAACAAATTTTCATCAGACATCCGTTCAGGGCATGCGAGCAGTTGTTTTTGGGTGTTTTTATGAGGGAATTGAATTGGTGCAATTTTCCTACTTTAATTCTACAAGATGGTGTGGGCCCCACGAGGCCCGTTTTGGGAGTTGGCGGTGATTTCTAACTTTATCACCGGGTGTCCGTTCAGGACAAGTGATTAGTCAATCTTGTGTACTTTTTCAAGAGGATCGCAATGGTGTGATCCATTCGTTGCACTTCGGGACCAAAATGCGGGTCCCATGAAGCACCACTCGTGTGTGGTACGACAGAATGCATCTTTTTCTCCGGATATCAGTTGCACTCAAGTGAGTAGTCAATTTGACGTGTCTTTCTGACGTGAACGTAAAGGTGCGATGTGCCCGACTATTTTCAAGACTGAAGCTCAGGACCACGGGATGTCGTTTGGGCATAAAGCGGTGTCAGACGAATTTTACGTCGGATGTTTGTTGGAGGCGAGTAAATAGTTGTTCTCACATGTTTTTTCGTGAGGATCACAACATTACGATCTGTTTGGATGAGTGGTGTCTCTTTTAGGATCTCTTTTAATTGTGGAAGCATATAAGGTGCTCTAGTGGCAGTTCTCCCTACGGTTTTTGTAGGGAACCCTTAACGTGTGATCACATTCACTCCTGTGAGAGTGAAGTTAGTGCTTTAAGAGATGTGGTTGGCCATGCTAGGGTCGTGGAGGAAGCTGGTTGGCGAAATTAAGTTTTCTCCCTTCGTGCTGATGTGGGTGTCGTGAGTACGATAGCCTTTGGGTTGGAAATGTGGTACACTCTGGTAGTATACGGGAATTTCTAGAGGTATAAGTTGTGGTTTGTACCCAAGGAAATTTGTGTGCTTGGTTCAGATATGACATAGGGACACACATCGTGTGATCCCCTTTTACGTGTTGTGTTCGGCTTTATGTACCTTGGACCTCTTGTGACATAGATGATCCTTCTGTTAATGAAGTATTAGACCATCAGGGTTACTGTGGACTCTGGTGTGACCAATACATTATGCGGGCACTGATTATCTACCCATGATGTTGTTTCCAATAGGGATGGCCAAAGCAGTTTCGGGTTTACCCTCCAGCAGAGACTGGGCAGTGGGTAGCTCATCGACTTCTTCGGGTTTACCCTCCAACAGAGACTGGGTAGTGGGTTGCTCATCGACTTCTTCGGGTTTACCCTCCAGTAGAGACTCGGCAGTGGGTTTCTCATCTACTTCTTCTGGTTTACCATCCAGTAGAGACTGGGCAGTGGGTTTCTCATTGGCTTCTTCAGGTTTACACTCTAATAGAGACTAGGCAGTGGGTTGATCATTGGTTTCTTTGGGTTTATCCTTCAGTAGAGACTGGGAAGTTGGTTGCTCATTGGCCTCTTCGGGTTTACCCTCTAGTAGAGACCGGGCAGTGGGTTATTCATTGTCCTCTTCGGGATTTCCCTCCAGCAGAGACTGGGCAGTGGGTTTCTCCCTGACTTCGTAGGGTTTACCCTCCAGCAGAGACTGGGCAGTGGGTTACCCAACAACCTCTTAGGGTTTACCCTCTAGCAGGGCTAGGCAGTGGGTTACCCGATGACTTTTCTCAGACTCAGTACATTCTACTAGGATATTCTGTGGTTTGTTTTTGTGACTACCGAAGCGGGACCCTTGGTTGTACGGGTCAGTGATGTGACAAATTTTACTTTGAAAATACCTCTCGACTGCAGGGCAGTGATAAGGTGTGGTTTGACTTTCCCCAGAACTCTCAAGTATGAGTGGAACCTTCCCCAACGAGACACGTCCTTGTGACATGACCTAAAAAAATGTGAGTGAGTTAGTGCCGCCCAAAGAGGATAGTTTTGTGGTGCGGTGATTTGAGCCCCTTGACTTGCAGTTCGGGGCAGACACAAGGGATGCTGGGCATCGATGGTGTTTACTTCTGGGACTGTTGGTGACTCACTTTCTTGGGTTGAACTACGGGATGGAGATCCCCTTACGATCTTGTTAGGGTTCCTCGATTGAGCATATGGATATGTATATACCTCATTCCAGTACCCACTTCTTGGGTTTTGGTTACTCTCATCAGGAAAGGCAAAGACGTGCAGGGTATGCCACGTGCTTTCCGTGTCTAGCTTCTCATGGATGGATGAGTCTACTCTCCTATTATAGGTAGAGAAGACTCGACGAGAAGTACATCTTCACACCGTTTTTATCTCCTTGTGTTTGGATGAGTCTACTTCCTTCTTCTTGTTGGGTTGATCTGTTACTCTATTCTACTCTACTGTACTCGGTTGTACTTATTTATTATTCCATGTTTGATCTACTTATCACCTCTTCAGTACCTTCTTTGTTGATGCCTCGAGCCTTCGGGGGCATCCTACTGAGTATTTTTATACTCACCCCTACTTGGGATTTCCCCGCACTTGGTGTGACCCTGCAGACGATGGACAGGTTGATCATGACTTCAAGGGAGCTTAGGAGTTCGGGAGGTTGGACCACATGTGGTGGTTGTAGTCGGGTTCCAGGTGTGGGACTCTCCCAGCTGTTTACTTTTGTTTACTTGTTGCCAGGTTGTGGCACTTTTCTGGTTGGGCGCGTGTTTTTCCCTTTTCTTTTTAGTTTACCTTCAGCAATTACTTTTTACTATTTTGAGGGCAATGCACATTTGAGGTTTGTTTATATCAGTGAGTACATTACTTTTCCTTTTACTCTCCACTTCTGCATTGAGTGGGCTGCATGTGTGTGTACTTGTACTTAGGCAAAGTCCTCCCTGAGTTTTTGTGCCTTCGGTGCTGTTCGCTAGCCCCAGGCCTATGGAGGCGGGCTTGGGGTTGTTTCGGCTCAATCCCGGGTAGGGTCAGGTCGTGACATTTTGTATCGACACTTGGATCAAGGAGTGGACCCTCCCAGAATCAAGTGTGCTGTGTTCGGGAACCCTAGGGATGGGTGCGACTGCGATGACTATTGTATCGAAATGCTCCGTGGGTTCGAAAATGATGACTACTGAACTAGAATCTTCTATGGGTTCGACAGAGATGACTAATGTACTAAGATCCTCCATGGGTCTGACAGTTCTGACTTCTGTTCCTGTATCCTATGTGGGTTCAACAGAATAGCTGGTATTGTATCCTGTGTGGGACTGAAAGCTTAGCTGGTCCTATATCCTATGTGGGTCAGACAGCTTAGATTAATCAGTGACTACATCTGATCATCTCTATCACTCTACGAAAGATGTATACCTATGTGAGTTGAGTCTTGTCTTTCAATCATTATCATCGATGTGATTGACTTTACTTCCTTTGTGTACTGGGTTGTGTTTGGGCTCGAGAGTTGGAGTCGGACTGTGACTGGTAACATAGGTATATGTATGGGCATATACCTATGTAGGGTTTGTTGATACTTCATGATTTTATATTTCTACAATGGTTTATCCTTTGTGGATTCTGGGAGACCTTCAGGGGTATTGGGGTCCGCAACTGAGTATTGTTATACTCACTCCTGCATGGGCTTCGCCCACACCTTTTTGTGTTCTGTGCAGACGACGAACAACAGTGATCGAGGCTGAGGGTGATGGAAGGGAGGCTGCTCGGAGATGGACTAGATGGGACATACTGCATGGACGAGTTGTTCTAGTTTTGTGCCTACCCTTGAACTAGGATTCCCTCGTGGACGATCCAGGTGCTGTTTTCCCTTTTTACTTGTACTTATTGTTCAGTTGGGTTTCTATACTGGCCCACTTACTTTCAGCACACCTTACTTTTCTATTTTAGTACGTGTTTCCTCTACTACTTGTGTTCAAACTATGTGTGTGTTACAGGTTAAAAGGCAATGCCTTCCCATTTTATCCGGATTATGCCTTTCGTGCTAGTCTCCAGCCCCTAGCCTATAGAAGGTGGGCTTGGGGTAGTCATGGCACGGGCCCCAAGGATAGGTCATGACATATTGCTTATGGAATTTGATAACCTATGGAACCATGATTATATTATACAGATGATCAGGTTTCTCATATTTGGTTTTATAAACCCTCTGAGGGGAAGCACAATTATGTGATGATGGCTGTGACTATGTCTTGTTTGATGATATAGGTCATATCATGGACATGTTTGTTGATGTGGGAGTATACCATGAATGGGAACTAAGAATATATTGACTATAGGTTGTTGTGAGAAAATAGTTTGCTTTTACAATTAGTTTATCTAATTAATTCATGCATATTACGTATGACTTTCCAACATACAAGGATAACGAACATCATTAGGGTGGGGAATGATTTATTTTTGATAAAACCCACCATTAGGGTTGTGTGTGTCGGGTTTACTTAAATGGGGAACTTGTACATAACTGACATGTGTAGTGTGTCAATCAATACAGGGAAATGGGACACTCTTAGTGAAATTTACTGGGAAAAGTGTCATCCAATCCAGTATCATGCTAAAGCATGTGGTACCAAGGTTTTTGGTAGCATGCTTAGTGAAAGATGACATAGTTCATGTATTGTTGTATGTTTACTTGTGCACTTACTTTATCATGATATAAATTTTCATATATTCATGGATACTTATGTTAATGATACATTGGTTATGTCATATAGGGTTTTTACACACATCCTATACTGACATATTGATTCACATATAGATTTCATGATTAGGTATTCTAGTTAGGAAAAAGGCCAATAAATAGGGAGCTTAGAGAGAGAAAATGGTGTTTTGAGGTGGTATCAGGATAAAATGTAGAGGGATGTATTAGTGTTTATTTACTTTCTTTTAATTCTCATACTCTTGTTGAACTCACACATTGTGGTCTTGGTTATTTCTTATTTATAAACTTTGGTACATAACATGTCATTTTTATAGAAATACTTATTTATTTAACAATTTTTATTTATGAAATTATTTTTTTTCTTATTTGATACTAAAGGTATAATCTCCCCATAGATTGAACTCAGAGCCTCACTACTACTCAGAAAGCTCTTGTGTACATGGATGTGCACATGAGGCCATGTGACACTCATCTTGAACTTAGTGATTTGGATTTGGGAGTTGTAAAATATGCCATGACTCGGGATTTATGGTATATTACAAGTCATATTTTTTCATAAGTTATGATCATATCGACACACTTATATTCTTATATTATTCTCACTTATGATCATCTATTGATATCTTCCATTTTTACCCTTACTGTGCATCTAAATTAACCCTTTCTAATATTTCTATTTCCCCAGGTTATAAAGAATGGTCATAATTAGGAAATGTCTAAGAATTATATTACATGAGAAGAAAATTGTGGAAGATATTGAAGATTGTTAATGTAATATTGTGATTATAAATCTAGTATCTAAAGATACTAAACCTTTATGGTTATTGAGTAATTATGTAAGTGGGGATTTAACTGGTTTGGATCTTGACTGGTATACCAAGTGTTATCTTTGTGGTTTATGTAAGTGGGTAAGGATGTAAAATTTATTAATTTTTAAGGATTGGTCATGGGAGATCTTGGGATGTATGGTATGGTTTTATGACCCAATTCTAAGGCTCAAGGAATTTTTTGTTGGATAGATTCGGTGAGTTTTCAATCTCTTTTACCTTAGTTTTAATATATCTATGAACCCCAACAAATGATCATTAGGTTTTTTCTTTTATAAAATCTTTTTTGGGTGGAATAATTCTTAGGTCTTGGTGATAAAGTCTCATTTTGGGTAATTTTGGAGATGAATTCATTTTTTAACAATTTTTTAGAGGTGTTACTCTTTTATTCCACAATTATATGAAAATTTGGAAAGGTGGGAGTCCCTGTTTAAGTGATATTGGTCTCTTGTCATGCCCTATTATTGGGTGTAATATTATACATCCTTTATCATGGAGATACAATTTACTATGAGATAACCTATTTCTAATTGGCTATGAAATTTTATTCCCCAATGGATGGTTTCATTGAGTAAATCTGCTAAAATCATGTGTACATGTTTCTAGCATGCACAATTGACTTTGGTGGATTATGGGATAAATAATCTACAATATTATTTTACCTTATCAATGAATGATTATCAAATAACAAGACATATAAAAAAATTGAATCCTTAAAGGATTTTCATTTCTATTTTCCACTGTACCAATCAGATTCTTAGGGCATGTAATTTATGTTATAGCCATGTGTCATTATTGGTAGGATTGATGAACTTAATTATTTTGCGATATTACGATGATGAACTAAGACAACTTTAAGTTTTCATATAATTTCTCATTATCAATCATTGGGGTATGTGATTGACGATCGAGAACTCTCCATGAGTATTTCTTCGATTGAGACCCTATCATTTTGGTGATTTGGGTTAGTTAGTGTGGCATTTTGTTGGAAAATTGATTCATGGGGTTCCATTGAAATTATATTTTTCTAGTTGGACCCCCTAACATGGTTATGCAATAGGTTTGGGAATGGGATTCTAATATCCCTACTGTTGACCCGTTTGTTTATAGTTTTTAACTTTCGAGACCAACACTTTGTAGTAAATATTCTTATGTGTTCATGATCTATAGTGTTGGAGTCAGGGTGGACATATGTTTTAGAAGAACCAAACCTCAGTGAGAGAGAGATATTCCTTGGACTAATAATTGTAAGGAGTAATTAAGGATTCCTATGGGAATACAGTTTCATGGGGGGGATAACTACGACACTCATTGAGTCTTTAATGCATATTTATTCAAAGTTTTCATTACATTCAGTTTTTTTTGTGAGTTGGATGTAGGAATTTATAGAATTTTGGAAAGTGGTCAACTGAAAATTTATAGAACATAGTTAGTGATAAATGTATTTTAAACTGTATAAGGAGTGGTAGATGGAATCTACTTCAATTTTTTATATTTATTTCAAGGTTAGGTAAACTCTGTTATAGTCTTAAAGAAAACAATTAAAATTATTTTAAAGGGATGGTTGAACCACATGATGTGCACAAGGTTTTTCTAACCATGTGTCCAAAATTTTTAGTATATACTATAAACATAGAATTTTTAAGTTACTATTTTTTATCTATCAAGTTCAACTTCTTTTTACCCCATACTTTTATCCATTCATGGTAGCATCTCTCTACAGCCATCAAACCTTATTCCTCCTTTCAACCATGATGATCTATATTTGATCTTAGAAAATTTATTCATAGTATAGCTTAAATTGATGTATTTTTCTCCTCTATTCCTCCCACAAACCCTTATTTTTCTTTATTATTTGAGTCTTAGAACCCTGGGTGACCATATAGGGAAAAACCTTGGTTTAGAGGTGTCTCTTTAGTGGAATTTATTATCCATCTGGGTTTTGGGGATCCCATATACCCATTTAATGTGGGTTTTAATGTATTTGGTGATTTTAAATCCAATTTGGATGTTGGTGTCTCTACATAATGGGAAATTCCCATGAAATACATTAAGTTAATGGGTTTCCATTAGTTTAAATTGGTTAATTATGCATTATATATGTTATTGGGAGTTATTTTTTGACTTTTTTATGTGGCTATTGGTCTATTTTAGATTAAAAATTATTTTCAAATGGTAATTATATTGAAATGAGATTTATTTTCCTAAACGTGTTTGTTAAAAAAATTGAAAGGGTGTGTTTACTCTAAAATGGTTTCAATTGTGTTTTGGATTCAATTTATTTTACCTTAACATTAGATTTATGTTCTAATCGTTTTTAAAAAATATATTTAAAGGGTACCTTTAACTCTAAGGTTATTTCAATGGATGTTTTAAAAAGAAATTACTATATTTTGTTGTTTGATTTGATTAATGGAATGTTTGAGAGTGTGATTAGGTTATGAGATATCTTGAGATCCGTACACCCAGACCTACTGTTAAAAACACACACTTTAAATTTCTATATTTGATACCAAAAAATATGGCTAAATATTAACCATATATTTTTAAAATATGAATAGAAAATATTGAGCCATTTATATACCAATAAATTTTTACTTTTAAAATTTTAGATAATTAATAAAAAACATTTATGAAATAAAAGAACATTTATTTCACGTCAAATTCATATTTATCCTACTATAATAATATTTTTTAATTTGATAATAAATTTTAAAGATGTCCCATTAAATTCTCTACATATGATACCATGATAATCATATCTTACGCCACATTATTCTTCATAACGTGGGGAAATGGAAAGATGAGAAAGAGTGAGATTAGATTCTAAATAAGTTTAATCATATGTGGTATCAATCTATGATCATATGTAAGAATAATCAAATTGCATGAAAAAAATAAGATAATTCATGCCCATAAAAACATGGATCATAAAACAAGTTTTTTGGAATGTAGATTTAATATAATACAAGAGTCATATGAGTAAAAAATCATGAAACATGTGAAATAATTATTATTCAAAAGAAATATTAAAACTCCTATAAATCATATGTTAACCATGTTGGTATATTGGGATATTATAATTACATCATGGAATCACCTAAAGAGATTAATTCCAACATTATATTAGGAGTAACTTCCATTTGATTAACTCTATTATCTATTAGGTGTAACATATAATAGAAAAGTACATTTTATCTTAGTAATAACATCCATAAATTTAAATCAATCACATTAACCAATTAATTGGAGAGCTATATCAGTCTCTCCCATCATTATGAGTAATATCATGCTCACATGTCATCATAAAAAATTTCTAAGAACCATAACTGGAATAAATTACCTAGAGAATTAATTTCAACATAAAAATCATAAAAAACACCATCATTTCCCTCATCATGTTATTAAACTATGGGTAAGAAGGTATTTTCATGATAACTTCTTTAAAACCTCAAAATTTTATATTTCTTAATCAACCCATGAAATGAAACGGGTTTCATGAAAAAACATTTAAAACATCATTTTATTAAGTCATCTAATGAAAAAATAATTGAATGGTATCATAATATAATATCCCTAGTGAAGTATTAAAATCCTTAAATATTTTTTACATATATGAATAATACATTTAATAAAGCATTTGGATATTTCATTGAAAATTAGGAAAATACCCTTCTTTTTGGTATCTTTAAAAACTACAAATTTCAAGAATATAGAAAAAAAATTAATTCAAAATAACTATATAAACGTTTAAATAAATATTAATATAAAATAATGGTCTTGATGAGGGGAAGATTTATTCATTTGGTAAATGTTGAAATGAATATTCATTTCACACTTTTTGTAAAAAATCATAAATAACATTTTTAGAAAGTATTGTAAAAGTAAATTTATAATACTTTTAATAGTGTTAATTATCATTAAAAATAACATTAAATAATTATTGGATAATATAAAATATCATTCTTGAATTCATTTTAAATAACATAGACATAGAAGGTTTTCTGACCCAATAGGAAATAAACTCCACTTCTGTCAAAAAAAAATATTTTCTCAATCATTTTATGTACCAAAGAGAGGAGAATTAAAGGGGAAAATCCATGTAAATAAATAGATAAGAAGAAAATAAAAGGGGTTTAAAATATAAGTATCATGTAATTTCCCTAAATTGAAATTAAACATAGAAAATATCAAAAATAAATGTGATTGTAACATAAACCCTTACAACTTTAGTAATTTCTAAATAAAAACTACATTAAAGAATGAAATATTGACCGAATTTTAAATCCCCAAAACATTGATTAAAATAATCATAAATTTATTTCATGGTAATTATATACATATCAAAAAATGAATATATGTTGAATATGGTATATGTCTTATATAAATAATAGGGAAATGAGAATCCCTTAACTCAAGTCTTGACTTTCTTTGTATATTTACTTAAAATATTTTATAATAAATTTATTTTAATAATAAGTATTTAGAAAAACTATATTAATACTTATATTACCATATATGATTCACTAATAACATCTTATCACCTATATATTAATAGTTATTCTTTAAATTCATTGTTTTGGGTGTTAACTTTTCTATTTTTCATATTTTTTGGTATGTGGGTTTTGATCTATCACCTTGGTTAGAGTTTCATCATCACTAGAGTATTAATCATGTCATATTTTTTTAGAATATTAATGTTGTTCCCAAAAATATCATGTGAATTATGTTTTTATTTTCCCAGAAATTATTCTTATTTTACTAATTAATTTTAGTTTATGTGTTTTTAATAAGTGTAAATCTTATTTAGTTCCATTATACTTCAATCTGTATTTCTTATAATTTTTTTAGTATAAAAAATATGATATGTGGGGAAATTAGATGCATGAACATTGGGTACATATATTATTCAACTACATCAATATAACATGTGAACAATTTGCCTCAATGAATCTACTATGTCGATGAATCAACTATGTGAGAAACAACAATGTTGATCAGTTGTGGGAAGTAGTCATCCAGGTGGTTTTCATCAATGCAATATTTTTCTATGAGGTTCCAATTACCTATGTTAATTTTTTTACTATAAATATTTCTTATATGTGATCAATATAGCTAGGTAATTTGGTTATGTGGAAAATTTATCTACATAAAAAACAATTATGTGATTAATTCAGCTACATGGATTTCTACTGTGTAATGATCCTGAATCAGTGAAATGATTCTTCAATACATGTGTTTATTACTATTAGACTATCTCAAGTAGAAATTATTTTTTTTCTATAAATTAAATATTTGAAAACCTCTTTATCATAAAATTCATTTTTAAAGGCTTTAGGTACCAAGTAAAGTGTACATATTATTTTTATTACCATGTAGTTTTTATAAGGTAATTTTTTATAAAGATTATTAGGGTTTTAAAAGATATTTCTTTAATATTTTTGTATGTATTTTCCAAATTTCATATATATATATATATATATCTGAATGAGGGGAATAAAAATAGAAACAAGAAATATAGAAGCTAATTTTTTTTCTATCTCTCACTTTTAATTCCATATGTACTATTGCTTCTACATGATGTGAAAAAAAAGAATCAAGTTTTCAATAATTTTTTTTCAAAATCAATACTAATGATTTTTTAGTGATCTTCTCGATCTATTCTCTATTATTATTTTGTATCATAGAGTTTAATTCTCTACTTTCAACTGTATCACACATATTTGGGCTTCATCATGTAATCTACCATTATTATTTATCATTTCTAGAAGTATTGTACTATGTTTTAAAGACTTTTGTTTCCATAAAATCTTATAGGATTCCAGAAAAGGCACGTATAATTGTATCAAGTTATTGTTTCTTATAATCTTATATAAATTCCTAAGGAAAATGACCAATACTAGTGAAATCAACAGGGTCTATAATTTAGGTATCGGTGGAGTGGACTAAGGGATTTATATTATAAAAAAATAGAAAATATTATAAGTTATATCAAATGAATAATGTTTTATTTTTATTTCATGATTTTTATAATAAAAGATCAGAAAAAATATTACCTTTATAGAGGTTGGTTTTAAGTGGATAAAATTTCAGGAACTCAATTCACCCCACCCCCTCTTGAGTATTTTTGCAGCTCTTATTTGACCAACAATTAGTATTAGAGGTAGATATTCTTGAGTTCTCAACTCTAAAAGTTTGGGTCAAAATTATTGTCTTTAATTTTATTTTTTGAATAAAAATATATAATTTATGTCTATGGTTAGATCACCCTTTTTTAATTGATAAAATTATAGATTTTGTAAGGAAATAATGATAATTTATTCGAAGAAAGAATATCTAAAGGTTTACATGAATGCCATTAAGCCTTAAAATTTCTTGAACGAGGTCAAGAAATATTGAATCCTAATGTAGAAGGTGAGTATGATCTGAACTTCTAATACATGAATTCTATTATAGGAGGACTCGGTCTAGATGAGTTCAAAAGTGTTTCTAAATGTTATATAGTTCATAAAGATGTGGCCAAATATAATATAATCATATTTAAATACTTCTCATATAAGACAACTTACATAAAATAAGGTGAATCTAATGTTGGAAAAATTCAGAATGATTAATAGGGAAATCATAATGTATATGAATGGAAGGATGAATGAAATTTTGAATAATTTCTCTCCTCTATGAGAACCAATTCCAGGACCTGATCAATCCCTAAAAGCTTTCAGAGTTATTCCATCTAAATGGAGTTCCATTTCAGCTGCCATTACGTAATTTTATGTTGTAAAAAATTCAAAATAAAAGACTATATTGGGGAATATATATTGTAAAAGGTATAAATGGTTGATGAAGCTAGTTAACATAGAGTGGATAAAATAGATAATTAGTATTTGATCGTTTATACATCAAAGGGTAAAAAGATGATAAAAGGGTATACTAATTTCTAAATCCTCTGATTAGGATATATAAAATGGTTCTAATTCTGTTGGTGATCTTGGTTAATTTTCATTTATGTTTAAAATATTCTACAATTTGAAAAATTTATGCAAGAAATACTTTGAAAAGTTAAAAAATATGATGGAATCTATATGGAAGTCATGTTTTATGAGTGAAAGAATCTTAGACATATCAACCCAGGTTGTACATAACTTCAAGAGAAAATTGAAATGTAACAAGAAATACAAATAGAAATCAGAATCCATGGAAAAAAAGAAAAGATCTATAAAGGAATCACAGATTGATTCATAAGAATCTAGTGATGAAACATATTCTAAATCAAAATCTTAAATACCAAATCAAAAGGCCAAAATGTGGTTCATGGACTAATCTATTAAGGTATTTTTATTTTACTCTTCTCATAATGAATCTGATTATAAATCCAAAAATTGATCTTTCAAATAACTAGTTGAATATTTTACCAGGCTAGAAAATAAATATGAATAATTTTAAAAGAAAAATAAATACCTCATAAATTCATATAATGTTTTTATGTGAAAACATGGCCTAAAGATATTTCATACATGAGATTTAAGATGGAAAATTTATTCATTTCATGTGTTGAACATCGTAATAAAATTAAAATATTTAAAAATTAAGTTCTACCATTTAAATTTTCTTCTGGTGTATTTATCAAATGGGAAAATTAATTAAAAAAATCATTCGTAGAAATAAAATATAGAATGGTAAGTTTTGAATAAGAACAAACGGTGAAAACCCAAAGTTATATAACAAATATTTTGTTCCTACTTTAATAAAAAAAATAGCTAGATTTATTTATTCTCAATACGGAGAACCTATAAATTATGAATTTTTTTTTATTCTAAGTAACCTATAAATTTATTATGTCAAGACTTATTTTATTTTCCAGAATTTATCAAAAACAATTATATGAATTTTATAATAGCACTAGAAAATTTTGATTCTCAAATCTTTGGTTACTATCAATTCAGGTCCTAAGAGAATATTAGAACTAAAACAAATTCTTATTTGATATATTGGGTTGAGAAAAAGATACAACAACTTTAATGAGAAATGTTATATGGATAGTGGATTATCAGGGATATGAATGGATATTTCTCATGCTTTCATTATTTATCCAAAATTGATGGAGGTTATGTCACACTTGGTGAAAATTCTAGAGGAAAATTATTGGAGTTGGTTTATTAAGAAATCCAATACCAGTTATCATCAATAAATTTATTTATGTGGATGGATTGAAACATAACCTAATATGTATTTATCAACATTTTTATGATGGTTTCTCTCTATATATTTTTTAAAAATGGATTTTCTATTTATAAAGATGAAATTCGTAAGTTTGGGGAACCTTTAGCTGAGAATGTCTATACATTATATCTTTATTTTGTGTGCAGAAAAAGCTAAAGAATTTAAATTTGGAAACAAATAAATATTTTATTTTTCATAGAATACATTAACATTGTAATGTTTAACCTTTCAAAAGACTTTCATAGTATTTTTTTTTCAGATTTACCTAAATATAAATTTAATAAATAGAAACTTTCTGATTCATTCCAAATGGGTAAGTAACACAATACATTTTTAAGTCAATAAAATATTTTTCTATATCTAGTCCTCTAGAACTTGTCAACATTCATTTTTTTACCTTCTATAACTACAAGTTGAAGATGAATTTATTTGTAGTATTTTATGATTTCCAAAAATTTACTTGGGTTTTTTATTCTTAAATGAGATCCTTGTTCTATTTTAAAATGATTCTATAAATTGGTTAAATAAAACAATGATACCATAATTATTTCTTTGAGAAGTGACCATGTGGTTAAACATGAAAACTATGAGCTAAATTATTATTAATCGAAATATGGTTACAAAAATATATTTTTTGATCCTTGGACACCTCAACAAAACAGTGATTTTGAAATGAGGATTATTTCCCCATATTAAATTTAATTGAATATGTTATTTTAATACAACCAAACCACTAAAATTTTTACTTAATATTTAAATAATGTATGTTATGTCATTAAAAAATTTCTAATTTGAATTATTTTAAGAAAACACCCAATGAGTTATGGAACAATATGAAATGAATAGTTGGATATATTAAAGTGTTTGGTTGTAGTAATTACATTCTGGAAATTATGGAATTTTTTGGTAAATTTTATCCAATGTAAAATGAATAAATAATTCTTTATTATTCTAATACATCTATGGATTATAGTTTTTCCAAAAAAAGATCAAATATTGTTCAAAAATAAAATCATGTGAAATTTGATGAAAATGAATTTTTTGATCATAAAGTGACTCTTGTTGATTATTTAAGTGATTCTTTTAAAAACATGAGACCATATCCTCTCTTTTCCAAAAAAAAGGTTGATTATTTGGAACAGGACTTCGATCAAACCAATCCTAAAAGGATAGATACCAGTGAACATGAATGTGTGTTACCTAGATAGCCTGAAACCCTAAAAATCTATTTCATGGATACTATAATAAGAATAATAAATAAAGGAATTAGTACTTGAAGAAGTGTAGGAAAGGTTTTAGAATTCTTTATATTTCTATCTCATCTTGAACCAAAAACAATAGAAGAATCTTTAGCTGGTGATTGTTAGGTTTTAGAACTGAAATAAGAGTTGTTCCCATTAAAAAAGAAAAAGGTATATTAGTTAGTTGATAGACCATATAATTAACATGTTATAATAATATAGTGTGTATGTAGAAATAAATTGTATGATCTTGGTGTGCTCACTTCGAATAAGGCTAGGTCGTTGGCTGAAGGGTACATCTATGGGTGAGGAATATACTATTAAAAAAAATCCACTATATCTAGATTATTATCCCTTACAATTATTCTTCCCTATACATATCATATAGATTTCAGGTTATATTATATGGATGTTCAATATATATTTCAAAATGGTGTTCTTATAGAGGACATTTACGATGAATAACCACCTGGTTTTGAAAATCCTCGCTTTCCAAATTCAATTTTCAAAAATACTAAAGGACTTTAGGGTATTAAACTAGAACATAATGCTTATTATGATCATTTGAGTTATTATATATTATCAAATGTTTTATTAGTATGAGTGTAAAATCCTACACCATTTAAGGAAAATCATATTTATTTATTTTGTAACTTCAGATATATGTTAATGATGTAATTTTTTGGTATATTAATAAAAGATTGTGCAGTGACTTTTCAAAACAGATGAAAAAATAATTTTAAATCGGTATGATGGGTGACCTAAATTTATTTATTGTTTTTTAAATTTAACAAAAAAACATGGGGAATGTGCTAAATCAATGAAAATACACGCCTGACTTATATAAAATGGATGGTATTCAAAATGGTAAGATACATGCAACTTTTGTGATTTCTAATGAAAATATTAATTGGGATGAAATAGAGAAACCATTTGGAGACAAGTTGTATAGCAGTATAATTGGGAGTATACTGTATTTAACCCCTAGTAGACAATAAAGTATGTTTATGGAATCTTTATGTGAAAGATTCCATGAAAATCCCATGGAATATAATTTAAAGGATACCAAAATAATTTTATGGTATTAGAAAGGAACAGTTCTCCTTCTTTACTATTTCAAAAAAACTGTTGATTTTAATTTAACTTCATATTCAAACACTGGAATTGGTGGTTATAGAATATATATAAAGAGTGCCTCAGGAACCATTCACTTTCTACGTAAATCTTAGGTATCATAGTCCTATATGAAACAACACCTGATTTCATTATCTTTGTTTGATGAACAATACAAATTTTTTGGCAGTTTTTGTGTGCAAGTGTAATGGATAAAACACACCTTATTGTATTTTGTGTTCCATTTTAGTCTATTTTCAACTGAATGTGATTACTCTAGTGTTTTCAACATTTACAAGAATCCAATAAATCATTTGATAAAAAATATTATATATCTGCATCATAATTTCTTCAGATATCAAACTCAGAAATGTTATATCTCTCTTGAATTCATCTATAATGAGAATAAATTTGCTGATGTCATTATTAAGCCATTTTTTATAAGAATTTTTATTTTATTAAGAAATAATTAGGGTTATTTTAATTCAAATAATATTAACTTATTTTTTTCTTAATTTAATTGTATTCTAATTTCTGTATTTATTGTGAATTTATTTATATTTTCACGCATTATGAATTTACACAGTTTTAATTTAATTTAAGTCATTATTTTATAAATAATATTTTATAAATGAATTTTACTTGATTTTAAAAAGATAAATATATTTTATTGACTTATTTTCTATTCATATATTCTTTATTTTGAATTCATATTTAACCTTGAAACCAACTCTCCTATGTACCCTTTTCTTAAATCAGGTATGTGACCTAACCATCAAATTGACCCTCTCCTCTCTCATAATTTGACTATTTCCATTCTTACCTAAAACCCAACTATTAACCACCTGAAACATTATACCTTCAACCGACATCTTAGTGATGGGGAAAACAGAGTGTATTGATGATAGTGCTTCTAAATCTTCCAAGAAATTCAACTGTGGCGGTGTGATGCATCGAGTACTTTCTAGGAATGTGATAAATATGGCCTACATAAAAGAAATATAGATATTTCTTTAGAGGTTTTTTCAGTTCCAAGTATGGAGTTTGTTTTTTATGAAAATAAATCATGTTTATTATTCGAATAGGAGGTGAATTAGTTGATGAAAAATATTGAGTTCTAGTTCAATGATACAAAGAATTTGTTTCCTCTAAACATGAATGGGAAATCCCTATAAGTTTCTTCTATTAAATTAAAATATATCATGCATAGTCCTCATGAATGTGATCAAAATTTCAGCCAAACCTAGGTTAGAACAACCTTCATAGGACCCTCATTGATTTTTAGTATATTTTTTGGTTATATTATTTTGGGAATAAATATGTTAAATATTTAGAGGTTCAATAGAAATTTCTCTTCAAATCCATTCAAATAGGTATTTCTTATATAATAGGTGGGATGGATAAAGTATTCTTTCTGAAAATTTATCTATTATATCTTCTGATCCATAATGTGAAAATGAATTTTCGGAGGTACATGTATCATTTTGTTAGGAAAAGGGGGATCTTAATTAATACCCCTATCGAAGAATTGTTTTTCTAATATTGAAGAAGATTTAAGTGGACCTAAATAATATGTGAGTAGTCAAGTTTTATAGAAGAAACGCATTGTCTTTAATTCTTCGGAATGATTTTGGATTTCACTGGGATGCTTCATAAAAATATTTGAGACATGTTGGACAAGAGCGTGATACTCTAGTGGTTGTACCACCACCTACACTAGATCTGGGGGAGTATCCTAAGACCTCACCAGGATGTGTCACCCATGGAGTTGGTTCTTGATAGGTATGTATGGGACACCATTGCTGAGAGATCTAAGAATACATTGTTATAGGTCTAAACCGTTGTGAAATTTATTACGAGTCAAGAAGTTATATCTACCAATACTTATGAATCAGTTAAAGTAGAGGTTCCTACTAGTGAGATAGCTTCATGGATCAAAGGGGAAATTCTAGTTGAGCCTGATCCTACTTTTTCTGCTGCTTTAGTTTTCTCTTCTCAAAGTATTTATACTTGAAAACTTGAAGCTATTAAATAAATTCTAAATTATTCTCTCCTTAGTTTTCCTTAGTTTCACATAAATTGTTGTACAACTTTTCTATAATTCTATAAAATGGCTATTATAATGTGGATTTGAATGTGTGGGTTTACAATTTACTCACATAGAGGAATAAGATTCATTGGACTATTTCCTTGTAACAACAGTAAGAAATATCCTCCAAATATGGTCATATAATCATATCCAACCTCTATTTGATGTGAGATAAATCATGATTGGTTACTGATACTGCTATTTAACTAACTGGAATAGATTATGCATATTCTGTTCCTCCAATAATATGTCCTTTATCATCTTCAGTTCTTATAATTTTGGCATCTCTTCTGAACACCATGACAATGTTTTCAAAATTCCTACACAATAGACTAGATATGTATGTATGTATATATATATTATTATGGATCAAAATAAAGTTACATGATAGATCCTTGAATAGTAGTCCTTCCTCCATTGGTGGACCAACATATGACATATTCCTCCAATCCACCCTTTATGAAACCATCACCCAAATTTCAATCTTATTTTCAACTTATCCATAATATAGGTTCATCTGACTGATGTGATGTATATTTATTTTTGTATGTGTTGAGTACTTTTATTTTTTACAAGTGATGTTGATTAATTAACTTCAAATTTATCTATTTATTTTTTTAGAAGAGGTTTATTTCCTTTAATTTTTTCCATTTTCTACTCTTTAATAATTTACTTACTATATTTCAGTTATGCCTTATTCAAATATAGTTTCGAAATTGTACTTTATCTATTCAATACTCTATGTTATATAGTAAATTTATTTTCCTATCCACTTACTTACCTTTTAATGTCACAAAAATAAATATAAAATTGATATAATAGGATAATAAATGATAATAAATAATTTTAAAATTATTCATATTATATATCTTTTTTGAAAATCACATTATAATTTTAAAAAATTAAAATATAATGTTTAAAAGGTTTTTTGATCAACAACATGTGGAGATTTTTTGGAATAGATTTTGTCTAAACATATCTCATGTTCTTTATGTTTTGATTATCCCAAAAACTCTTCTTATTTTACTTATTAATTTTATTTTAGTTTTTTTTAACAAGTGTTAATTTTATTTAGTTAAATTCAATTATAGTCCTCATTTCTATAGAAATTTTGGATATAACTGACTAATAAAATAAATTTTAAGTTAATATATGTCGAGCATTCATATAAATAAATTTTAAATGTAATAGAATTGAACATTTGAATCAACTACATTGATGAATTTTCTTTGTGATAAATGGATATTTCAAAGAAAGTGAAATATAAAATTTTCAATATAGATTAATTGGATTCATGGTTTGGATCCATGGATTATTTGGATACATGGTTCTAATTGGATACATGATTCAGTTATCTATGAAAATTTCAGCAACGTGATCAAGATAGATATGTATGTTGGATATGTGGAAAATTGTCCTATGTTAAGAAAATAAATATGATCAATTAGGCTATTTGATTTCAGATATTAGGATTCTGACTACGTGGGGATCAAAAATCAAATTATTAATTCTATAAAATGGGTATTTATTACCATTGGTGCAATTCAAGTGAAAATCAATGTTGTTTTTGTTCTTTATGAAATGGACTACCCTTTAATGGTAAAATTGATTTTTCAAGGCTCTAGGTACCACTAATGTAGAAACCAATTATTATTCCCATTACTTAGTACATTTTTTGATGTAATTTTTTAAAATAGGACACCTAGAGTTTCAAAAGTGATTTAATTTTGGATTTTGGATATATTTTTGGAAGATAATATATCTTTATATATGAAAAATATTGGAAGTAACATAAGTGAAAAATATAGAGTCCACAACACACACACACAAACACAACCACACACACTCCCCCCTCTCTTTGATTAAGCATTCTCTATTTATTTTTCTATTTTTTTTGTCAAAAGGATGAATACGAATCAATTTCTATATAGTTGTGTACACAAGATCAATCCTACTTTTTTTCTGAATACTCTCCTTGATATATTATTTATACTTATTTTTAATCTTGGACATATCTTATCTTATATAAGTTTCATATTGAAAAATTGTTCTTTATCCTATAATATCTCATTATTCAATCTTTTTTCTGGATATATAAAATCCTTATACTAAATGTTAAAGGATTTTTTTTTTGTAAAACCATGTAGGATCCTAAAAAAGATACTGAATTTGAACCAAGTTCGGGGTACTTTTACTCAGTCTGTAAGTCCCTAGAAAAAGGACTCATACTAGTGAAATCATCAAGATCAAGGAGTTGAGTATTGGTGGGGTAGACTATGGAATTTCTTTTCCCAAAACTACTGAAAAATATTAACTATTCTATATAATAACCCTAACCCGAGAAACCTTGAGTTGTGGTCTAGTTTATTATATTATCATGGATACAAGGGATATAATCTTTAAGGACTAATCAAATTATTTGCCTTGAAGAACCAAATACACATGATATTCACATTTGTATATTTTAAATATAGCATAAAATGTTGTGATAAAAATCATTATTCATACTTGAAATCATTCAAATAATTCTCATTCATATCCTAGGTAATGAAAACAAAATAAGGGTGATCTAAAATTCTCATTATTGGTTACATGAAGAAGAAGCTTTCATGTGTAAATAATAAATAATAAATATAGAAAGGTGAATGACTTAAAGCACATGTCATTTAACCAATACCATGAGAAAAAAATACATCCATGGGTAATATCAATTCAATAAAATCATATATAATAGTAATTTAATTCCTAATAAATAAAATGATTATTATTTGAAATCATGATCTTATACGTCATGATCTCTATACTATAAATACCTTTAACTAAGACAATTTAAAACTATGTGTAGGTATACACTAGAAACCCTTTTAATTTGGCCAATAGATTTATTTCATGATACTTGTTGATGCATGAGGGGATATATGATTATGGGCCTTATCGATCACTTAATATCCAATATAATACTCATATATTGAAATATAAATTTACATCATGAAAAATATGTCGTATAATTTTATGCCTATAAGTAATAAAAAATATGGAATATCAATATTTTTTCAGTCAATCAAATAAAATTCAGTGTAAAAATTACTTATTTAGAAATGGTATAAGGTATAAGAAATAATCTTATCCATGATTTAAATAATGTGGATATTTTATTTTATTTTAATGTATAATGATCACAATAATGTTAATGTTTTAGGAAAAAGATGACGACCAAAAAGTTCATAATTGATATGAGATGACAATTGATCCATTGGAAAAATTGGTTTTGTAATATAATTATGTCCTTTGGATAAATACAAAAAAGAGATGTAAAATATCAAAATAATATTCCATTAAATATTTTTCTTCGAAATAAATTTGAAAGTTTGTAGAGGAATATAAATATTATAAAATGGTTTCAGTGGTGGGAAAGTGTTCTTATGCCTTATATGTTAAAAATATTCCTTTGGGATTTTTTTAAACAATGTTCACAAAACCATTATAAAAATAATTAGGAATATTCCATTAAAACCCATTAGAGATTAAAGGTTAACTTAAATATCCATTATATTAAATAAAAAAGTATTTTTGTAAAACATTTTTGAAAATATAGAGATGGAAGAAAAATGTACATGATTAAAAATAGAAATAAGATCGACATTTCTATTAAACATCTCATTTAGAGAGTAAACATCCAAATAGGGTAAAAGTTTTAAGAAAATATTAAAACTTTTTAAATATATAGAATATAATAAATTAGATTTATTTTATAAAAAATATATTTCAATTTTCTCACATTGAATATAAAATCAATAAAAATGAGTTGGTAATGTAAATACTTTCTTCTTTGGTAAATTTTAAATTTACACACCCAAAAGAATAAACTTGAATTAAAGAATTAATAATCATTAATAAATATTTATTCATTTTAATATTCCAAATTAGTATTATATACACCACATAATTTTAAATAGGTTCATAATAACAAATATATCTCAATGGAGTGGAAATTGAGACGAAATACCTTACCTCACACTTCCTTAGTTAAACATGATTTAACCTCATGTATAAAAGTTTTAATCTTGTTATTAATTTATTCAAGAACCATATTAATATTCTTAATATCATATATCATCATCTTATAACATCTTATCACGGATTCTCTAATAATATTTCGTTATTACCATTGTTTTGAGTGTTAACTACTTCATTTTCTCATGCATTTTTTATCACAAAAGTTTTAGTTCTTGTTAATTTTATATATTTCCATAATATATATAATTATATTAATGTGATAAGTGTAATATTAATTAATTATAAAAAAATTATAGTCTTTATGAAAATTTTGACATGAAAAATGAACCACATCCCTTCGTGGAGACGGTAGGGTGTACGTATACATGAGAGAAATTATAATTTCTTTAATGGGTGAAGGGGTAACGAAGTGGTTGATATATTAATTATAAATAATAAATATTATTTCATAAATATTCATTGTATACATCATTATGACTATTCATGTGATTCAGTAATGGAAAACCGATTAAATCTGTTTGTGAGGTGTCACTCTGTCGTGCACACAATTGATGGTTTTATTTACCATTTGATTGAGAATGATATAGATAAATATATTTCCATAAACATAATAATATTTACTTATATATTAGATATTGTTATTATTATATTAGAATGATTAATACATAATTGATGGTGGTGAAATAAGAAATGAAAAAAGAGCTTGGTGAAGATGATTATCTTCGCTTAGAAAACATCTTTTTTATATCTTTTTAAATACAATAGAATTTATCTTCTAGGGAAAATAGAGGATCTATTACATTAGTAAAGATTTTTTGGAGATATTTTTTTGGTACATCTAGGATAAATTTATCAAAATGTGTGAATAAGTGAGCGGAAGAGATTCCCTTTTATAATTGAGGTGAGTGGCATGCTTTTAATTTTTCAAAGATTTGAATTAATGTTATGTCACTTCCATGAAAAAATGGAACAAAAATGGATCATAATCAATGTATATAAAGATAAAGTTGAAATAAAACCATCTAATAGGGGTTCAAAATGTTTTAACATAATTATAATCCTTTTCATTTTAGGTTATCCCCTTTGTAAACCCATTTTAACCTTAACCACGGTGAAATTCTTTTACTTTTTATACTATTCATTGTGAACAAAAAATGAAAAATGCCTCATTAAAAAATATTTACATGATAATTTTAAATATGGATCCCATTTTATCAAATTTATTAAATATAAGTGGTAGAATTAAATTTAAATTTAATCCTGTATAATGTGTTGAGAAATGATTTTTCGAAAAAAAGTATATTTCAAGAATAAGTTGATATTACATTAACTATATGAATAGTAATTGTTAATATATTGATTTTAATTCATATATTTTGGTGTATAATCCATAAATTTCATTTAAAACATTCAACTTTAAATATTATATTAAATAATTAAAATGGAAGAGACATTGCGAATTTAAAACCTAATTTTTAAAAAATATCCCCTTTTACCACAAATTTATCTTATATTTATTTATATGAAATTGATATTAAATAAATGGTTAATTGTAATTTTTTCAAGACATTATTAAAAATAAATGTAGGAATACTTAAATTGTACATTTTCAAATATTCATAAAAATTATTTCTAAGGGAAAATATCAAAAACTCATTCTAGGACTATTTTTACCTTGTATATTTAAAATCAATATTCATCATATCAAATTAGAAATATTATTGTCCCATGAAGTATTAAAATGTAAATTATATTATATTTTTATTAAAATAAAATTTTCACTAACCATAACTGAGTCTCCAGTATTACATTCTTCCTCACAAAAATTTCAACCCCGAATTTTTTGTGGATATTAATTTCTAAAAAAATATGGGTGGTTCTTTTTCATGACATCATCTAGTTCCCATGTATATTCCTCCATTTTTTGAATTCCCCAAATTACTTCTACTAGTCAGTTCGTTCAATTCCTAAACACTTTTTATCCAGTATTAGGAATCTAGGTAGTCCCATTATAGTAAGATAGATCAGGTTCCAATTCAACTTCTTTATAGGTGATCACATGTGTCTGGTTTGTAATATACATCCTTAAAAATGAGATATAGAACACATCATGTACATTTTAATGAATCACTAGCATTGACAAATAATAATCCACAGATCCAATTCTTTCCATAATTTCAAAATTTTTAATGTGCTTTGGTCTCATTTTACCTTTCTTACCAAACCTTGTAACACCCATCAATGGAGATAATTTCAATAAAATGTGTTCTTCCACATCAAATTTGAAATATTTTAACTGATTGTCGATATAAATATTTTACCTACATTTAGCTTCTTTAATTTTAGTGTGCATTTTCTTTAACTTTATCGTTGTATCCCCAACATGTTCTAGTCTTAAAAGCTTCCTTTCACCAACATCATCCCAAAAAGTCGTAGTATGACATCTCCTCCCATATAATGTTTCATACGATGCCACTAAAATACATGAGTGGAAGATATTGTTATAAGAAAACTATACCAAAGGTAAATTTGTATCCCATATAACTTGAAACTCATGTAATAATGATCTTAATATGGATTCAAATGTTTAAATAGTCCTTTCAGAATGTCCACCTATTTGAGGATGATAAGTGGTGGTCAAATAAAGCTCTGTATTAAGGTCCTTATGAATAATTTTTCAAAATTTTTATGTAAATTAGGTATTTTGATCATAAAAAATGTAATTATGTGGGACATGAAGACTTAAAAGTTCATTAATATAGAGTCATTCAAGGAGCTTGTGGGGTAAAAATTATCTTGTAGTAAGGAAATGTTATATTTGGTAAATAAATAAACCAAACCCCATATTACATCATTCTTTCTAGGAGTATTAAATAATATATTAAAAAATTACTAAGATATATCATCCCATTTAAACATAAAAATAGGTAGAGGGTTTTTTAATCCGCTAGGATATTTTCTGTCAGTCTTCAAATTTTGACACACCAAGAATATTGAAACATAATATGAAATTTCTTGCATCATATTATCCCACCAAAAATGTTTCTTTAAATCCATATACATATTGATATTATTAAGGTGTATTGAGAGATTTGACTAATGTGGATCATCCAAAATTTCCATTTTACCTCAAGGATATATGGAATACATAGCCACTCTCCAAATTTCAAAAATCAATCTTCATATATGAAGTCTTCCAATTTTCCATCATTGATGGATTTAATCCTGTTTTCAAAATTATCTTCATTAGGTTTAGAACATTTTTATTTTCTAATAAATAAGGTTTGGAAATCATTCTAAAAATTGGTGATGTTCTCCCCTCCATAATAATTCCCATATCCTTCTTTATAAAATCCATGAACCTAGTATCCCTATCAACCCCCATTTTGGTTTAGATTGGGATCTTTCCAACCCAATGCATCTCCTACAATACATTCCATCCCTGTGATATAGTGTATTAAGTAATCATAATCCCTAAGTAACATGATCCATTTCCTTCACCTCATGAAAAGGAGTTTTTAGGCTCTTATGGTCCTTTTATATCTCATATATTTCACTATAGAGATAGTGTCTCCATATCATCAAAGAAAATATTATGACCTCTAAATAAACATCATTAGTTTCATAGTTCTATTCATGATTCTTAAACTGCCTTGATGAATAGTCAATAACTTTATCATTCTATATAAGTAGAAAACCATTTCCCATATTCCATATATCACAATATCACAAATCCATCACTTTTAAATGGTAGATTCAAAATAAAATCATTGAAAAATATCCTATTCAATTATTCACCATATTATTCACATTCATCTGTCCATATGAACATATCCCCATTACATGTAATATTGATTAATGTGTTATCCAATTATAAAAAAAATTAAACAAATCACCAATAGTAACCTACCAAACTAATGGAACTATGTACCTCGATTATGTTTTTTGGAGTATTCCATTCATTGAATACATTTTCCTTTATGGGATCAACTAAAATTTTATTCTTACATATCATATGTCTAAGAATATTACCTTTTGGAAGCTAAATTTCACACTTTCTAAATTTCCCATATAATCTCTTTTCTTTAATGAATCTCAAGAATGATCTTCAACTAATTATCAGGGATTTAATAGCTTTCAAAAAACCCCATGATATCATTAATAATTTAAAAAATAAAATTATTAATATATTCCTTGAATAATCTGTTCATTAGATCTATAAAAACAAAGTGTAACTTAGTCAATCTAAATGGAATTACAGTAATCTAATTATGTTCAAACCTCATTCAAAATGTTTTTTTGGAATATATTTCTTCTTTAATTATAATTGATGATACATAGAATAAAGTTCAATATTTAAAAAATATTTATATTCATCAATTTTATAGACATAGTCATCAATGTGGGGAAGAGGATACTGGTTATTTATTGTAATACTATATATTTACCTATAATAAATTCATATCATGGTAGATCAATCTTTCTTACTAATAAAAAAATAGGGGATCTCAAAGATGAAACACTAGGTTTTATGAATGCCTTACAACTCAAATCCTCTAATTGATTCTTTAACCCCACTAATTCCAATTTGTCCCTTATATAAGTAGTATTTGATATAGTTCTATTATCATTGATTAAATAAATAGAAAATTAAATTCCACACTATTAAATTTCTAGGTTATTTATCCAATAATAAATCAAATTATTCTTCTATAATAGATACATGATCCATTTTATCATTGCATTTTCCATATGTAGTTTGTGCATGTTATTTATCCACAAGAATATCATTTAGATGAGCTATTAGGGTGGATATAAATATGTCTCAAATGATAAATTATCCCATATAATGATAATGAATTCAATATCATCATCAAAAACAACAATTCCCTTTTATTTTCAATAATTTTTTGAGTCATATTTTTAAATCTAATCAAAACCAAGGATTATATAAAATTTAACCATATGTAAAATAACGTTATAAAATATGGCACCTTTATGTGTCAAAATGATATTATTATGGCACACCCTTATAATAGTGAGACTTACACTATGATTTTTGACTAAAAACTACCTTATTAAGTTACTAGGGAAATATATATTTTTCTTGGAAGATATGAAAGACATAAGAGGTTTGATGGCCCATATTCAAATAAACAATTATATAAATTTTAATATATGATTAAAGTAACTATCACCATATCTTTAAGAACTTCGACAACAATTTTAGTGATCACATAATCTTTTATTCCTACCCTTGGAATATTCTTTGTTATATTACCATGATTTTTGGGAAATTATTTTAAATAATGGATCATTTATTTATAGTTAAGGAACTATATATCAGTGGTATAATTATTACCCTAACATTCATTATACAAAAGACCTTTATCTTCGTAATTTTAACAAACCCTCATGACCTTCAATCACTTTAGAGGATGTTTCTTTACACAATTTTTACATGATGGAAATTGAATAATTTAATTCTTATTATATAATTCATTTGTTGTTGTTGGTGTTTAGGTATCCTCTTCTTCTCTTAGTTTTTATTGAATATATTAGATCTAAAAAATTAATTCCCTATTCTTATGGTGTATAAAACTATTTCATCAAATGTTGAAAAATTCTATGACACCATTTCCCTTTGGATGCTTTGATTAATCCCTTCAAGGAATGTTAAATATCTCATTCCATATTACAAATGTAATACATGGAATAATCAGATAGTCTTGTAAAGTTAGACACATAATTCATAACACATTCACCTTCATTTGGCTATATTCGGAGGAACTATCTCTTCGTGTAAGTTCATTTCTTATGAGGTAAGTACTTATTGATGAATCTTAATCTATAATATATCTATTCGGTATCATCTATTTCTTCTTCCTATATAGTATTATAGATCGATGACCAACATTAATCAGAATTTTAATTCATATAATATGTCATCAATACAAATTTTTCTATTTCATCAGATCCCAAAGCTAGAAATATCTTTTTAGAGGACTTTACAATCACTCAGTTACCACTAAATTAGTAGTTCCACTAAAATATAGAGGCTTGAGTCACATAAATAAATAAAACCTAAATGTATCATGTCATGGAACATCATGTTTTCCCATTTTTACAAGATTATTAGTCACAAAATGGGTTACCTTTTCTATAATGGCTATGATCTTATCATCTCTAACACTAGTTTTATTGGATTTCTCAGTAGATAAATTTCTATATTTTCCCTGAGTATTGATACCATTCTTTCTTCCAGGTTCCATTTCTAAATAATGAAATATATGATATTATCTATAATCATTAGGATTTTTAATCATAATATATAATTCTAAATCATATATTACATATAACATAAATTTAATTTTTTGCATTCTAAATCTCATAATTTTAAACATGGTTTCTTTTGGAATATATATAAATCATAAAAATATTAAAAAATATATCATAATGGTTTGTAAAGAAAATATAAATTATCATAAACATATCCTGGGGAGTTTTAAACTAGGTGGGGAATAAGTTCCCATTCTCCATCTCGTAGAATGATGGTTGGGATATACTCGACCAACTATTTTCAGGGTCATTACTCCTAGATTCATTTGTACTAAAATCACATCCACATGTACTACCCATAAAGCGATTTATTTCTAGGAAAAACTGCATAATATCTACCTTAAAAAACATTAATAATATTATCATATAATTAGACATAAAATCAATGTCTTTTATAGGGTTACGTTCCTTAATTTATGTTTTCAAAAATCTATTTCCCATGGTTTCCGAAAAACATCCTCTAATAACATAATTAATAACCCTAAACTCAGTAAACCAAATCTAATGTTTTATTTCTTACATTAGAATATATAAAAGGTATTTAATCCCAAAATATATAATATTTTAGTATTCTTTATGAAGCATATACAAAAATTATTCCAATTTTTTACATTGGTGATAAAACATAAAACATAATAATATAAAACTTTAAACATTGAGGAACTCATTTAAAGAATTATTATTCAAATCTTAGGGAAAGGGAAAAAATAATGGTGAGATCATATTTTCAGTAAGGATTAGGTTCAACTAAAACTATTTTGAGTAAATAAGGAATAATCAATGTGGAATGGTAAATCACATAAAATTTATTATATTTAATGAATAAGTTGAGGATGAAATGTTTCACAATGTAATATCAATGCAATAATATCATGGGTAGCAATAAATTAATCCTCAATGAGGAAAATGATTAATATTTATTTCATGATATCTAACATCATGATACTTATACCATCAAGATATTCCACCAAGAAAATTTAAATATATAGGTAGGTATACACTAGAAACTAAATTTATTTGGCCAACTATTTTCTCTTGAGAATTATTAATACATCAAGAAGATATATAATTATAGGGCCCACCAATCACAATATTTACAATTCACTCATCATATAATGAATGGTAAATTTGATTCATGAACAATATTCATTAACCTTAAATTTATATATTTAATAAATAACTCGAAATATAAATACTTCCCCAGTCAATAAAATAAATTTCAAAGTAAAAAACCAGATGTAGAAATGGTATAGGGTTTTGTAAATAATAAAATTAATGATATAAAGAATATGAATATTAAATAAGAATTTAATTTATAATGATCATGTGAAATTTAATGTTTCAATAAAAATTCAGTGACCACAATGTTAATAAGATATAATAAACGACCATTGATTCATCATATATATAGGTTTTATAATAAAATTATATCCTTTGGATAAATAATGAAAATGGAACAAAATTATTAATATATTATTTCATTTAATAATTTTCTTTGTAAAACTATTTAAAAGATGTATAAAAATAAAAATATCATAATATGGTTCTAACGCTAGTAATGTCCCTTAATTTCGTATACATTAAAAATAACATTGATTTTCACTTTCTGTAAAGAATATTGATAATGACACATTAAGAAAAAATTATAAATATTTACTTCAGTTCTTTTAAAACTTCATGTTTAACATAATATTTTTATTAAATATTAAGTAATTTTTTTAATATGGCTTTGAAAAATATCAACAAGGAATAAAAATGTTACCTGTAAAAAAGAAAAAAAGATCATGATTCTATTTCAAATGTTTCATTTATTTTTAAAAGTGACTAATAGGGGAAAATATTGAAGAAAATATAGAAACTCTATGAATATAAAAATTATAATAAAAATAGATATAGTTTATGAAGAATATATTTCAATATTCCTTCAAAAAATATATAATTAATCATAAAAAATTAATTTGTAAAAGAAGTCCTCACCTCTTTAGTAACATGTAAATTTCAACCCCTTGAAATAAAAAATAACAGTTAAAGAAATAATCATAATTAAATCGCAATTATTCATGTAAAATATATCATTGGGGATGTATAAACTCCACATTAATTTAAATAGGTACATAATACCAAATATGTCATAATGGAGTGAAAATTGAGATGAAATACCTTACCTCACACTTCTATTTAGTTAAATATGTTTTAAAATTATATATAATGGTTTTAAAAATATTATTAAGTTATAAAAAAAGTTATATTCATATTTTTAATATCATATATGATCCTCATATAACATCTTTCCACCTATTCAAATAATAATATATCATTATTATTGTAGTTTTAGGTGTTAATTTTTTCTTTTTCTCATGCATGTTTGGTCATGGAAGTTACAGTTCTTGTGAATAGGATTTTGTAAAATATTATAAAGAATTAAACAAATTTTATAAATTTAATATTTATTCATTATATACATTTTTTGAAACAATTTTATAAATTTGGACATGGAAAATGAATCATATCATTTTATGGAGACAGTAGGTTCTATGGACACACAAGCGAAGTTACCATTTCATTAATGGATGAAAGGGTGAGGAGGTGGATGATATATTAATTTTCCATAATCAATATTATGTAATATTTATCATATATATTTATTATTTCAATCATTATTATTATTCATGTGAGTCGGTAACAAAAAGAAAATTGCATTGGTTCATGAGGCGGTAGTTCGCTGTATACACGAGAGATAGTTTTGTTTCCCATTTGATAGAGAATGAGGTAAATAAATATTATTAAATAAACATAATAAAGTCAAATTATTTAGTATATGGTGGTTTTATTATATTTTAATTATTAAGATGTAATTGATGTCGTTCAAAGAAGAATCTCAAAAGAAAGAGCATGGTGAAGACGATTACCATCACCCAGAAAAACCACCTTTGTATCTCTTATTAAGAACCTTAGGGATGATATTTTTCGAATACGCATATATTTATAATATGGATAAGGATATTATGGAGATATGTTTTTAGGTTTTGGTTGAAATAAATGGCTCAAGATGTGTGATTAAGTGAGGGCAGGGGTCTCTTTTTAAAATTGAGTTGAGTGGCATACTGGTAATATTTCAATGTTTTAAAATATTATTAAGTCACTTTCTGGGATAAATGGCTCCAAAAAGGACAATGTTTGAATATTATATGTTTAATTTCTAAATAAAACCAAAAAATGGCGTTTCAAAAAGATTTTAGTTCATTTTAACATAGATCGTGTTTAAGTTAACTTCCTAGTAAACCCATTTTAACCTTAACCCAATGAATTGTTTTAATGCAATGAATTATTAAAAATTTAATTTCATTATAATTTTAGATATATAAAATGTTTAATTACTATGAGCTAAGCTTGTGTTTTTCATTATATCATTCTCTTACTATTTTTCTTTCAGTTTCTTACTTGGGTAAGAGAAGATCATGAACAATCTTACCATTATATAAGGTGGTTTAAAGTGAACAAAATTTCAAGATCTCAATTAAACACCTCTTTATTTTTTATGAATTTATTATTTTAACAAAAAAACATATTTATTCATTATATACGCTTTATAACCATTCATATTATGTTTCGATGATAAATGAATTACATTACTCCATGGATAGGGTAGTCTGTAGGTACACACAAGGGATTTTTTTCAAATTTTGATGGATGGAAACAATAAATTAAATATTAATTAACCTTTTAAGATTCATATTTATATCATATATATTTATTTAATCTATCCTTATGACCATATATATAATTTTTAAAGGGAAAATAAGTCACATCACTTTGTGGATGTGGTAGTTCGCATGTACGTACAAGCGATGTTATTATTTTACAAAAGATGAGAGGGTCAGAAGTTATATAGTATCATAACTTTAATGATTCATAATAATGTTATAAAAATTATATATTATCATTAAATTCTTCTATATAACCAACCATGAGAGTCATTAATGAAAAATCAATTACATAAGTCTTGAAAATGGTTGTTTATACATAGGCATGGTGATGTTTTCATTTTACATTGGGAAGGATGAAAAATAGATAATGGTTAATATATTAACATAATAAAATTTCAGTATTTTTTTTACCAATTCCACTATGTTATTATGGTTAAATATGATTTAGTGGTGTTAGATTAAGAAATAAATTTTAAATGATTCGGTGAAGATGATTACATATTTTTTAAGAAACCTCCTTTGGATATCCTCTTAAAGAACCATTAAATGGTATTTTCAAAAGAAATAGACTATTGTAATGTGTATAAGGAAGTTTTAAATAGTTTCTGGTAGGTTTTCGTATATCTATGTGGCTCAATAATGTATGTAGAAGAGAGGAGAGGAGGTACCATTTTATAAGGGAGGTGGGTAACAATATTGTTGGTCAGAGTGGATACTCAAGAGGGGGGATGAATTGAGTTCCAAATAAAATTTCTATTAAAAATATTTCTGCTAAAATCCCCCAATTATAAACTAAGTTAAACTATAGTGAATTGGTAAAACTATAAGGGTTATTTTAGGTTCTCAAAAGGGTGATTAGGTCTACGGTAATTAAATCAGAAGATTAAATTAGCTTCTGAAACTAACCTGCTGATTTACAATAGTTACAAACACTTGATAGAATAACTATCAAAATAACATTAAAACAATTTTATATTTCAAATTAATTAGAAGCGTAATATTCAATATAGGATAAAACCAAAATAAGTAAACATGACACTTTTAAAACAAGAGGTTCAGTCTCAAGCCAAGACTTAGTCCTCTCAAAAAATTTATATAAATTTGATCTGCACCCTGGATCAGGGTAAACAACAATACAAATACTGTCCAGGTACTAAGACCTCTACCACAGTTCTTCGTGGGAAAACAAAACAACAGCACACTAACTATCCAGGTCTTACTAGACCTTTACCACTATCCATAGTGGGATACAAGAGAGTTATAGAAGGTTTGTGTGAGGATTTAGAAATCCTTCAGTTTAGCACAGTAGACAGTGTGTGTATAAAATATACAGAGTATACACACTACTAAAAATGAAAATAAAAGAATCACTGAGAGAGTAGATATGAGTTTTATAATGATCTAGTGATTTGAAGTGCATCTCTGAACTCCTTTGATTAATCAAGAATGCATAAGATTCCTTCTCTAGTTTTTGTCTGAAAAACAGAGGTTCGTTTTCTTCAATTTTAGTTTGATCAGCTTGAGTGCATGAAGAGCATGTTGTAGTTCTCCACTCCTTGACTAAAGTTCATCTTGTGTTCACTTATTGTATGAATGGATTCATGTATGTCCAGTGTTCTTCTAGTATGGATGTAGCCTTTTTTTGGTGTGTATGCACCACTGTTCAGCACTCTTCAGTCCTTATCGCACACCCTTATGCCCAAACATTGTCCTTCCTTTTATAGTTTTCAGCTTTGGCAATGGGAATGATTGCCTTTTTACAGGTACGAGGTACGGTTCCTTGACATTCCAACAACTATCATTAAATAAAATTAATTACATTAAAATCACCAAATATGACCGTTAGAATTATTTTAATAATATTGAAAAAGTATATATTTTAAGTATCAGTGACTGGTTAAGTCTTTCATCAGTAGCTCTCTATCGGTAGACATGTAATGATGGACTTTGTAGAGCGGTGAGCTCCTATCGGTAGCTCTTTGTTCATGTACTGGTAGCTCCTTTCATTGGTAACAATTACTACGTGTATCAGTAGCTCTATGTACCGGTGACTCCTTCTATCAGTAGATTTGGTCTATCTGTAGCACGTCTTGTCTATCAGTCAGTGGCTCATTGTATTAGTGAACTTTTATCGGTAGACTTTAGTAGCGATGAGATTCTCTATATCGGTAAACTTCTTAGCGATAAACTTGCTTATGCGGGTATACTTACTCTAACGGTAGCTCTGGTGTAACGGTAGCTCGTATCTATAGACTTTTATATAGGTAGCCTATGAATACCAGTAGCTTAGTTCTGTACCAGTGATTAAGTGCATACCAGTGGACTAATGCATACCGGCCGACTTGTTCTATCGGTATATCTGCTTCTATCGGTGACCTTTTCTTATCGGTGACTATGTCTATCGGTAGACTAAGTACCAGTAGGTCTGTATCAGTAGCTTTGAGCATAAAACACTTATCTGTTCAATGAAAAACATATCCAGATTGAGTTAGAATTATGTAAAATTATGATTAAACACAGATAAACATTGATTGACATATTCCAATGATTATTTTGATATTCAACATATATGTATATATAGAATTATAAGTACACATCATGATTATCAAAACATATTAAAGCATGATTGGTATTATCAAAACAGGTGAGGTCAACAATCTCCCCTTTTTTATAATCACAACTCATGGTATTATAAACCAAAAAAAATCAATAATGTATGAGAGGATATAGCATTAAAACATAATTGTATCAGAGGTAAATATAAAAACAAATGTACCAGAGGGAAATGAATTATGATCATAAAATATAATGATATTGCATATTTGTTTTCCCTGTTCTCCCTCAGATATGTTTCCCTTATATAGTATTTCTCCCCCTTCGTGGTTGGAAAAAAGTGGGACAAAAAGGAAATAAAAGAAAAGAGAAGTAACAGAGAGTAAAATAAAGTAATAAAATATATAATACGTAGAGAAAACATGTACAAAGAAATACATGAATGAAACAAAAAAGAAATAATGGTGATTCCTATCAAAGATCCTACTCACGAATCAATCCACATCCTCAGCATGAGATTTCCCCTTGGGATTAGAAGAGGATTAAGGTGTGGTGGATGCAGGTGGAGGATTAGGAACACCAAAAATGATCAGAGGAGGTTGAGCTACTGAAACTGTTCCCATCCTGTGCTGTGTAGCTCTCTGAGTAATCATAGGAGTAAGGTTGTGAATGTCTTGGACTGGAGTCATCTGAGCAGGAGAAGTAATAGAGGAAGATTTAGGTATAGTTGGAGGTATGATCACTGGTCAAATATCAACATGAAAGAAGGGAAATATGAGATTTCTAAAATCCATAATTATTCCTCCTCCTCTTTCCATGGAATAAATGAAATCATCCTTGTTTTCCATGAATTTTTCTAGTGCAGGGGTCAACTCTATTAGTTTGATAACTTGCTCTCTGAAAGCTTAATTGACCGGATGTAGCTTCATGTTCGCTAACATAAGCTTGAAATTATATTTGAGCTGATTCTTGGTGTAAAACCTTT
The DNA here is from genome assembly GCA_963277665.1 of Viscum album. Taxonomy (NCBI): domain Eukaryota; kingdom Viridiplantae; phylum Streptophyta; class Magnoliopsida; order Santalales; family Viscaceae; genus Viscum; species Viscum album. The sequence goes on along the minus strand of OY728165.1, from coordinate 258,913,643 downwards.
ATAAATAGTAATCTACCTTGTATTTCACTTCTTTCTGGGAAGAAAAAGATTCTCTCCTATAATCTTGAACAATCTTCATTATATCTCTATTGGTAGACACCACTTGGGTCATGGAAGATGAGTACACAGAGCTACTGGTTGAATCTGAACCAAGCTTCTCCTTCATCAAAGATCTAATTTGATCCAATTATATTGAAGGTCTCGAAGCAAGAGAACCAATATAAAAATTCACAGTTTTCTGGAAACTCTTAGTTAGCCCACTAATAAGATTTTTCACTGCAGAATCTTGGGTTCTAACATGATTTGTTATGGAATGCTTAAACTCCTCAAAAACGGAGACCATTTGCATGACTACACTCTTCACATAGGCCAAATCCTTTTCTGCTTGAGATTTAGAACTCATACAGGATTCCAGAGAGACAACTGATTTCTTTAGAACTTCAACATCTTCTACCAAGCTAGAAATATGATTCTGGAAAGCTGTGATTTCATCCACTATCTCTGCCACAAAGGATTACACATTACAACCAAGAGAGAGTTCAAAAGAATTTTCCATATTTCTTATTTCTTCAACAAAGTGATTCTTTAACTCATCAATAGAATCATTCAAAAACTCATTCAATTCAGCCTTCAAAGATTCTAAATCCTCCCTGGTGATTATATTAGCATATGCACCAACAGGCTCTCTTTCAGATACAATACTGTCCACTGAGTCATTCATCACTGATTGAATGGATGACATTAGTGAAGCTTCGATTCTCCTTACCTCTTCCACAAAACTGGCTTTAAGATCAGACTTTAACTTATCCAGATCATGTTTTCTTACCATATCTTCAGGTCATAACTTAGATTGAATATCATAATTGACTTTTGGTCTCTGAAGGGATGTCTCATTATCAGAATCTGGGTAATCTAATCCAAAAACCACAAAACTTGGGTCTTATGTCCTGTCCTAAATCTCAATAGCCACTGAAACACTGCCATATCTGGTTGGATTCTCCCCCTCAACTGGTGCATTCTTTTGTACAGCAATAGCACCCTCAGCTGCTTGGTCTTTATCATCAGAATCCTCCACAACCATCTCTAATTATGAAACACCAGGAGGCTCCTCAATAATAGGTATATGTCTATCAACTTCAATGAATTCCTTATCAGGCATTAAAGAGTGTCCAATCAGTGGACTAAGGCTCAAGCTGACAGAAATAGATGCTTCACTTGCATGAAGTTCTTCTTCATTCTCTCGAGCATCCTCTTCCGGATCTGATCTCTGCTGAACTTCCTTTTCTTGTGACACAATTTCAGGAGTTGGGCTACGAGGAAAGTCCGGATCTCCTCCATCTACTGTAGAGGAGTCCTCCTCTTCTGATTCATCACTTTACTGTGGCTCCTCCTCATCACGTCCTAGACCTGGATCCCTCACTTCCTTAGTCATAGAAGGATGATTCACATGATTAAACTTATCATATAACTTCTTATCATCAGTAACCCACTCTCTTTTCCATGGATTGTAGTTTATCATCATGTACTTACACACTGTGATTGTGATACGAAAGTTGTTTCTTACTACCATTGTCTCATCCTCTTACTCGGCTACACCTTTTACCTTGATCATCACTGATATAAACTTGGAAAAGAATAAGGCATTGGTCTTTGATTTCGGTCTGGTCATATCCTCCATTTGAATCAATAGCAGCATGCACATATTCACTTTCACACCATGTCTCAAGAGATGTAACAGATAGATATCTTGATATCTCAAATTTGCAAAGTCCCTTCTTCTTGGACCTAACACATGTTTCACAAATATGAATAACAGTCTGTTTTCTCCATCCATTTCAGCAGCCACCACATTTCTCTACTTTACACTACCAGTGAGCTCCTCTGAGGTAGTCTCATAGTCAAATATGTCACTTTTAGGTGGTACTATCTTCGATGAATATCCATAAACTATTTCATGTGGTACTCTCAAGTACTCAACCCATTCAACAGATGAAAAAGCTATTTCTTTTCCATTTATACATGAAACCATTCTATTTTTTCTCATCATATTTCTCAAACTCACAAACTCATAGTACTGTTTTACTATCTTTGGATAGTAGGGGCCATTGTTATTCGAAAATCATTCTACCAACTTCTGATCTTCCATCACCTCTAGGACTAACTATTTACTAGACATAATCCATTCCACGCATAGCTCTTTCTCTATTACAATATCACTATTTTGTAAATGTGGGTTCCATGGACGCCTTCCCAAACTTGTTCTACCAACACTACTACTTGCTTTAGGTTCTGTCTTTTGCTTCTTCGCATTCAGCTCATCAATGTCATCTCTGACAGTAGGGAGTTGGGTTTTTCCATCTATGGTTCGAGGAACTTAGGGTTTTCGCAAGATTCGGGAGCTAAGGCTTGAGGGTAAAGGAAGAGTTTGGTGGATTGAGAAGTAACTAAGACATAGTTTTATCATTTAGGAATCATAAAATAAATAAGTGATATAAAATAAGTAAAGTATAAATGATACAAATTCCGGTGGCTAAAGACAGAAGTTTAAAACAGCACATACTTAACGGTGGGATATACCGGTGAGAATTCCTAACAGTGAGGTTTATCTATCAGTGAGGTCCACTAACGGTGAGGTCCATACCGGTGAGGTATAACAACGAGGTTCCATACCAGTGAGGTATAACATTGAGGTTTCATACCAATGATGTATAACAGTGAGGTTTCATACCGGTGAGGTATAACAGTGAGGTTTCATACCCGTGAGGTATAACAATGAGGTTTCATACCAGTGAGGTATAATAGTGAGGTTCCTACCGGTCAAGGTTAATCATCCTAACTCATGTATAATGTAACTTAACCTATCCAAACATAATGGTTTGGTGAAAATGTCAGCTAATTGATGTTGAGTACCTATAAATTCAAGAGAAATATCACCTTTTTGGTAATGATCTCTTAAAAAGTGGTGCCTTACATCATTGTGTTTGGTCCTAGAGTGAGATACAGAGTTCTTTGAAATGTTAATTGCACTAGTGTTATCATAGTTAGTACATACATGTCTAAAATCATAGCCATAGTCCAAAAGAGTGTGTTTCATCCACAGAATTTGTGCATAGAAACTACCAGCAGCAATGTACTCTGCTTCAACAGTGGAAAAAGAAACTGAATTTTGTTTCTTACTACACATAGATAATAAGGATTTTCCCAATAAATTACATGTTCTAGATGTTCTTTTTCTCTCCAACTTACAACTAGAAAAGTCAGAATCTGAATAACTCATTAATTCAAAATATTTTCCTTTTGGATAAAACAAACCTAAATTTGCAGTATGATTAAGATATTTGAAAATTCTTTTAACAGTAAGAAAATGAGATTCTTTTGGATTAGCTTGAAATCTTGCACATATACACACACTAAACATAATATCTGGTCGACTAGCATTAATGTAATGTAAGCTTCCAATCATACCTCTGTATTTGGTTTAATCCATTGGTTTTCCAGTTTCATCAGCATCCAACTTACAAACATTACTCATAGGTGTATCACTTTCCTTAATACTATCCAAACCAAAAATGTTTTAAATGATCCTTTATATATTTACTTTGATTCAAAATAATACCATTTTCATTTTAAAAAACTTGAAATCCTAGAAAATATTTGAGTTCACCCATTAAACTCATTTCAAATTCATTTTGCATATTCTTTGAAAATTCCGTACATAAAGATTGTTTAGAAGATCCAAAAATAATATCATTAACATAAATTTGTACTATCAAAACATCTTTATAAATTCTTTTAATAAAAAGAGTTGGATCAGCAATCCCTTCATTAAAACCTTTTGAAATAATAAAATTACTAATTCTATCATACCAAGCTCTTGGATCTTGTTTTAAACCATATAAAGCTTTAGGGAGCTTGAAAACTCGATTTAGAAAATGAGGATTAGTAAATCCAGGTGGTTGTTCAACAAAAACATAATCAACTATAACAACATTTAGAAAATCACTTTTAACATCCATTTGATATAACGTGAAATTCACTTGAGAAGCATAGGCAAGTAGGATCCTTATAGCTTCTAATCTAGATACAGGGGAAAATGTTTCCTCATATTCTATTCCTTCATCTTGACTAAATCCTTGTGCAACTAGCCTAGCTTTGTTCCTAACTATATTTCCAGACTCATCAACTTTGTTTCTAAAAACCCATTTAGTTCTTATGGTCAAAGTGTCCTTAGGTCTGTCAACTAATTCCCAGACATTGTTTCTTTCAAATTGATTAAATTCTTCTTGCATTTCCATTACCCAAAATTCATCATTGATTGCATCATTGACATTTTTAGGTTCTAACTGTGAAATAAAGGCTTGATGTTCAACCTAGTTTCTTAGAGAAGAACTAGTCTATGTCCCTCTATCAAGATTACCAACAACAGCATCTAAAGGATGATTCCTTAGAATCCTAGTTGATCTAGTAAAGGTGGGACTCGAAATTTCAGGTTCATCTCTAGATTCGGTTTCAACAGAATAGGTTTTGTAATATGTCAAGAACTAGTTGTCTTTACAAAAGGTTCATTGGTATTATCATTAAGGTCTATAATAGATAGATTTTCTTCATGATTTTCAGTGGAATATTTGGGTTCATGTGGATCGGTTTCATCAAAATTGTTGTGAATAGATTCTTCCACAGATTTGGTCCTTTTGTTAAGGACTCTATAGACTTTTCTAGTGAATGAATAACCAAGAAAAATCCCTTCAACACTATTAGAAGAATACTTGTCAAGATTATCCTTAGTATTGAGAATAAAAACTTTTCATCCAAAAACTCTGAAGTAATTAACCTTATGTTTCCTATGGTTCCACAACTCATAAGAGGTATTTTTTAGAACAGGTCTAATAAAGATCTATTTATAATATAACAAGCTATTTTTACAGCTTCAGCCCCTATGTAAACAGGCAGGTCATACTCATTAATCATGGTTCTTGCAATTTCGTGTAGGGTTCTATTTCTTCTTTCTACTACACCATTCAGCTGAGGTGTTCTAGGGGTAGATAAATTGTGACTATAGACATTGTGTGAGAAATAAGATTCAAACTCATGATTTTCAAACTCATGACCATGGTCACTTCTCATGGTCTAAATCTTAATTCCACTAAGGTTCTCTACAGACTTAGAGTATTTAATAAAGTAAGAAAAAGCTTCACTATAATGATATAAGAAGTATACCCAAGTTTACCTAGAATGGTCATCTACTAAGACATAGACATAGTGCTTACCATTTAAAATAGAAACTATAGAAGGTCCAAAAAATCCATGTCAACCAACTCAAGAGGTTGAGAAGTTGAAACTTCTTTCTTTGATTTAAAAGAAACATTATGTTGTTTTCCCTTTTGATAGGGATTACAAAATTTATCAGCCGGGAATTCAAGTTGAGTTAGGTTTCTAACTAAGTTATTCCTTGTAAGTTTTCTAAGTGAATGAATGTTGCAATGTCCTAATCTCTTGTGCCATAGACATGAATCTTAATGAAAACCATTTAAGCAAGTAATTTTTTGTTTAGCTAAAGAATTCAAATCAACTGCATAAACATTTTCATTTCTCAAAGTAGAAAATACTAAAACCTTTTTAGAATTAAAAACATTACAAGAATCATTTTCAAATTTAACATTGAAACCATCAACACACAACTGATAAATACTTAACAGATTATATTTAAGTCCATTAGCAAAAAAAATTTGTGAATTGAAACTGACTCAATGTTAGCAATATGGCCTAGGCCGGAGATTTTTTCTTTAGAGTTATCACCAACGGTGACATGGCCTCCATCAACTTAAATTAAATTCCTGAAGAATGAGTAATCTCCAGTCATATGCCTTGAACATCCACTGTAAAAGTACCATACCTTCTTATGGTAACTTTTCAAGCAATTTTCCTACAAAACAGGTTTAAACAGAAAATGATTTTGGTACCCATATTTTCTTGGGTCAAGATAGGTTAGCAATCAACGCTTTAGCTACCCAGATTTTTCTAATGGGTCTAAAATAATTTATAGAATCAAAAGATTTTGAAAGATAAACTTTATTTGTTCTATAACCATTTGAATAACTAGTTGAAGCATATGAATTTCCAGAACTAGAACAAGCTGCATTCTGTCCAGATTTAGGAATAAATCTACTTTTAGTAATCTATCTCTTTTTAGGATGATAGCCTATTCCAGTGGTATATTTTGGTGCCACGTGTTTTTCTAACATTTGAGTAAGAGTATTCTTTCCATTTGGGAATTTCTCTAAGTCCTTCTTTAATTTCTCATTGGAAAATTTCAGTTCAGTATTTTCCTTCAGTAATTGAGAATTCTTTTCCTTATATCAAGGGAAGATTTAACAGAGCTGGTTAAAGCATGATGTTTCTTTAAAGCATTATACTTGTCTTTAAATTAACTATTGGTTTCTTCTAGTATATTACAGTATTCAAATAATTCTTCACTAGACATATTTTCAGATTCAGAATTAGAATCAACTTCAGAATAATATGAATTTAAAGAAGGATTATCCAATGTTACCTCAGATGTGTTTGTCATGAAACACATATTAGATTTTTGAGATTTTTCATCCTGAGTAGAATCAGAATAACTTGAACTATCTTCTTAAGCACTCCTAGTGGCTTTCATAGATTTCTTATACTTATTTTCCTTGTAGTCTTATTTCTTCTTAAACTTCAATTTTGGACAGTCTGCTTTTACATGTCCTTTCCATTTTCACTCATAGAAGACAATATCATCACTTTTATCAGGATTCTTCCAATCCTTCTTCAAATGACCTTTATTGTCATACTTTACCTTCTAATTTGATTTCTTGAATAATTTCTTCTTCTTATAGAACTTCTTAAATCTCTTGGCTATTTGAGCCATCTTAGCATCATTATCAGAATCTGAAATTTCACTTATTGAGCTTTCAATAGGTATGTGAACTTTCTCCATATCTTTTCTCTTTGAGGTAGTAGACTTAAATGCCACTGACTTCCTTTTTAGTTCATCATCTTCTTCCTTATTCACCTATAGTTATTCTTCATACATCATAATCTTACCAATTAATTCCTTAACAGGTAAAGCACCAATATCACAGGGTTCTCTTATTGAAACTGATGCGCCTCTTCATTTTTCTGGTAAACACCTTAATATCCTTATGATCTATTCTTTTGTAGGAACAGCTTTTCCAAGTGAGCTCATAGTGTTGAAAATCTCATTGAACCTGATATACATGTCAGAAATGGGATCATCAGGCTTCATTTTAAAATTATCATACTTAATAGTATAGGTATTCAATATCATTTCCTTAACATTGGTTATTCCCTCATGAGAAACACCCAAAGTATCCCAAATTTCATAAGCAGTTTTATAAGTGGATATGTTATTAAATTCTTCATATCATAAATAACAATATAGAGCATTCATTTCTTTGTAGTTATTATTGTAGGCAGTTTTAGTAGGTTCATCCCAAGTAGTTCTTTCAGTTTCTGTAATCTTATACTAGGTCTCTATGGCAGTCTAAATATCAAATACCACACTCTCTAAATGAATTTTCATTTTAAGATTCCACTGAGCATGATTAACATCACTAAAGAAGGGTGGCATGTTGGTAGCAACACCTTCTAATCTATTATCCATAATAATATTTTAACAAATATATTTGAAGAGATAAAATTTAAAACTAACATAAATTTAAGATCTTTAAGATACAACTAAAATCACAGTTGAAAAATAGAGTGTTCTGAACACATTTAATAATAAACAATCTTTTGATACCAAATGTTGGTCAGAGTGGATACTCAAGAGTGGAGTGAATTGAGTTCCAAATAAAATTTATGTTAAAAATATTTCTATTAAAATCCCCTAATTAAAAACAAAGTTAAACTGTAGTGAATTTGTAAAATTGTAAGGGATCAGTTCGGTTCTCAAAAGAGTGATTAGGTCTCAGGTAATTTAAACAGAAGATTAAATTATCTTTTGAAACTAACCTACTAATTTATAATAGTTACAAACACTTGCTAGATTAACAATCAAAGTAACTTTAAAACAATTTTATATTTCAATGTAATTAGCAACGGAATATTCAATATAGCTTAAAACCAAAATAAGTAAACACAACAGTTTTAAAACAAGATGTTCAGTCTCAATCCGAGACTTAGTCCTCTCAAACTATTTATATAAATTTGATCCACACCCTAGATCGTGGTAAACAAAATTACAAAGACTATCCAGGTACTAATACCTCTACCATAGTTCTTCGTGGGAAAACAAAACAACAAAGCACTGACTATCCAGGTCTTACTTGACCTCTAACACTATCCACAGTGGGATACAAGAGAGTTATAGAAGGTTTGTGTGAGGATTTAGAAATACATCAGTTTAGAACATGAGACAGTGTGTGTATAAAATATACATAGTATACACACTACTCAAATTGTAAATAAAATAATCACTCAGAGAGTGGATATGAGTTTTAGAATGATCTAGTGATTTGAAGTGCAGCTCTGGACTCCTTTGATTAATTAGGAATGCATCTGAGTCCTTCTCTATTTTTTGTCTGAAAAACAGAGGGTTGTTTTAGTCAAGTTCAGTTTGATCAGCTTGAGTGCATGAAGAGCTCATTGTAGTTCTTCACTCCTTGACTAAAGTTCAGCTTGTGTTCTCTTCTTATATGAATGGCTTAGTGTATGTCTTGTGTTCTTCCAGTATGGATGTATCCTTTTTTTGAGTATTCACCACTTTTCAGCACTCTTCAGTCCTTATCGCACACCCTTATGCCTGGCCTTTGTCCTTCATTTTATAGATTTCAGCTTCAGTAATGGGAATGATTTCCTTTTGACAGGTATGAGGTACGGTTCCCTGAAATTCCAACAACTATCATTAAATAACATTAATTGCATTAAAATAATGGAATATGACTGTTAGCATTATTTTAATAATATTGACAAAGTATAGAGTTTAAGTATCAGTGACTGGTTAAGTCCTTCATCAGTAGCTCTCTATCGGTAGACTTGTAACGGTGGACTTTGTATAGTGGTGAGCTCCTATCGGTAGCTCTTTATTCTTGTACCAGTATCTCCTTGTATCGGTAGCAGTTACTCCGGGTATCAGTAGCTCTATGTACCAGTGACTCATTCTATCGGTAGCATTGGTCTATCGGAAGCTCGTCTTGTCTATCAGTCAGTGGCTCATTGTATCAGTGAACTTCTATTGGTAGACTTGAGTAGCGATGAGCTTCTTTGTATCGGTGAACTTTTTAGTGATAGTCTTTCTTATACCAGTAGACTTACTCTAACAGTAGCTCTAGTGTAATGGTAGCTCGTATCGGTAGACTTTTGTATTGGTAGCATGTGCATACCGGTAGCTTCGTTTTGTACCAGTGATTAAGTGCATACCGGTGGACTTATGCACACTGGCCGACTTGTTCTATCAGTAGCTCTTCTTCTATCAGTTACCTTTTCTTATCGGTGACTATGTCTATCGGTAGACTATGTACCAGGGGTTCTGTATCAATAGCTTTTAGCATAAAACACTTATCTATTCTATGCAAAACATATCCAGATTGAGTTAGAATTATGTCAAAGTATGATTAAACATAGATAAACATTGATTTACATATTCCAATGATTATTTTCTCATTCATAGTATATATATATATATAGAATTATAAGTACACATCATGATTATCAAAATATATTAAAGCATGATTGGGATTATCAAAATAGGTGAGGTCAACAAATCAAGTTCATACCTAAAATATTAATTTATAATATGTATCTAACTCATTTAAAATGGCTACAAAGTTCCATAAAATAAAATATATGAATTATATAGTTTAAATAAATTCAAAAAATAATATTTAGACAAGTTTATGTAGAATTTTGATATATATGTATAAGTTTAACCACCTTGTTAACCCTTTTAGCATTAACTATAATAACATAATATTTAGTCTCTAATTGTAAATAACAGCATTATAAATATGAATGTGTATCATAATTGTAAGATGGTTTATATTATAAATTATTTCCCATTAAATTGAATAAATAAAAAAATTTATTTATTTTTAAAATATTTAATTAAATATTGAAATTTTTTTAAAATCATTTTAAGGTTTATTCAAATAGCTTGACTTTAGAAACATCAATTTTAACATGGAGTCATAATTTTAATATTTAAAAAATTATTTGACATTCACTTTAATACATATAAGTCATTAAAGTCATTAATTTATCTAAAATTCCTTGTGTTTAGTATTTTAAAACATTTTAATTTGTTTTTTCTCTTTCTTGGACAAACATTGTATCAGTGTTGTGTAATAATTATAGAAAAATATACCACTATAAGAAATAAAAAACATATTTATAACATAAAAAATAATTTATTCAATTTCAAAATATCATGTACAACCATTCATAACATCTTTTTATTCTTATTACAAAATATTATAGATATTAAAAGAAATATACTCACATTTTGTACTAACGCATTACTTAAAATAATGTAAATGTAATAATAACAATAAAAAATAAAAAACAAAAATATTATCACATTTATGATTAGAAGGTATTAAAAAAACCAATCATATTATGGAATTTATTTGAGGAATTTTTAATCCTTGTATCATAATTTTAACCCCCATTATATAACAACCCCAGACCTGTACCCCTGTTCTGGTAATGAAAACATGAACATTACATTTTTGGATTTTATAATGATAAAGGTGACCTAATTCTCACCATTAAAAAATTATAACATGATAAATAAAATATTTTGTAACTTACATTCTTTAGGACCTTTTAGGTTTATTGTTTTATATAATTAGGAAAAACTTTGACATAAACAATACCCATGTATTCAAATGATCATTTCTCCCACATGACACAACTTTTATTATGTCACATAAAGTCATTATCATAAATCGTAGAAAACAATATATAAATAATTCATTCAACATCATGTTTGATAACCTTGGGAAATCGGAATCATAATAAGAGTGATCTCAAATTCTAAAATCGAGTAAACATATGCATTAATAATTGAATGTCATCTATGAAAATAAGATGAGCATAAAGGTGTTATTACATATTCAAAGTTTATTAGAATAAAATAATAAATACATAGATCATAAAACATGAAAACATGATATAATGAATTAAAAAAGGAAATATTCATCAAATTTAATAATCATATGCCATGTGATATCAATATTAAACAAAGGAAACATTTATAACCACAAGAAGGCATAGCGTAAACATATTGGTATCTTAGAACATAATCTTCATAGAAAATTTATAGAACCATTAAAAATGTAATATCCATATGATATACATCCGATATAATTATAAAGAGAAAATAAATGTACCCAAAGAATTGGAGCGCTATCTAGTCACACCCATTGTATAAGCTTTATCAGGCTCACTTGGCACTATCTAGATGCCATCATCATATTATCTATATCGAGATCACCCGATGCAATTTAGGTGCTCCCATCATATAAAAATTCCCACAAACCATAAATAAATTACACATAGCTTTTATTTCATCATAAAACTCATAGAAATAATCATTATTCCATTCATAAATAAATTAATCTATAAAACAATGTGTGCTGAAAAAGCCTCATTGAAACATGATTAACCCATGTAAAATAAATGGGCTCCACAAAAATCACTTTAAAACATGATTAAACCATTTAAATTAAATGAGTTTCATAATAATCTCTTTGAAACATGATTATCCTACGGAAAAGAAACTAGTTCACTATTGATCTCTTTAAAACAATCTTAATTCACATAGGAAAAGAATTAGGATTATATCATTTAAAAATATCCATATTGCAGAATAATTAAAAAATAGGTTTTTTAATTTCTATAAATGAAAATACCATTAAAACATCATTAAAACATTTTTGTGGATAATAAATTAATAGTTTTTAAAGTCACTTTTGAAAACAAAAAATTTATAAAATATTGTGAAAATATTTTTCTTTTAAAATATCCATGGAAACATATTAATGAAACTTTATAAAAATAATGGGCATGATGGATGGAAAATCTGTTCATATAATTACTATTAAATATAAATATTCTTTTCAAAAATCATTGAAAAATGCAATTAAAAGTGACTCATTTGGGAAATATTCCTTTAAAACACATAAAATAAGGAAAAATTTGATGTAAAATGGATTTAAAAATCATTTATTTTCTGAAATGAACATTTTTTTAACATTTTACAAAACATGAATATATAAGAGAAAGTTAACCGATCGAAAATAAAAATATAACATCGAAACCACTAATAAATGTTTATATTTATTCAATCAATAAGGGGGGAAATTGAAATAAAAAAAATTAACAACAATCATAACCTATAAAGAATACATTTATGGGTTTCAATAAAATATTATCATATTATTTCCTCTAAAGGAACCATGAACATATATAATCGTGAAAGAAATAATATTGTAACATGAAACCTTTTCCACTTTCGTAACTACTCAATAGTATTCCCAATTAATGAAATACATCAAATGAAACATTAAATAAATTAAAAATAATATTTTTCAAGATATAATATGGTCAAAATTACAATTTATAACAAAAAAAATAATGTAGGTTCATAATAATAAAATATGCCTTAATGAAAATAAATTGAGACTAAATCCCTTAAGACATCAGTAATATTTGGATCAAAACTCCATGAAATATAGAACCTCATATGGATTTTTAAATACCAATAATTTTCATGAAAATAATCATAAAAAAATTAATGTTCAGTATAAACACTTTTTTATTTAAAAAAGTGATGAATATGGTATATTCCTCAAAGAAGAAAAATCTAGAAGACAAAACACTTACACCGAGTCCGAACTTTCCATATACATCCATTAACTCCTATATAATAATCTTATAGCAATTATTTGATTTATTAATAACCATTTTTAGTTTTAATTCCCTATAATTAAATCCTTTATTTTATTTCATTAATGATGAAACATAAAAATAGTTTTTAGTTAAGTCCACATTATGTATTTTGAGGACGTTTGGATTGTTTTTTTAAAATGATTTTGGTGGGTTGACCATGGTCAAATTAGTTTTAATTTCAACATATCCAGAATAAAAATTATGAAATAGTTATCATATTTTTCCATCAATTGTAATTTTAATACCAATTATGAAAAATGGTTACAATAAATGAACTATGTTATGATCATGAAGATGGTTGGTCATATGTATGCATGAGTAATGTTTCCATTATCAGATAATAATTATAGAAAGAAAGTATGTTTTAGATTATCATTATATAGTTATAATAATTTATTAAATACCATATTATTTTTTAAAACATGCTTATACATATAATTCATGTGACATGGTGATGAAAAATTAATAACATCTCTTCGTGGAGACGGTATTTCACATGTACATGAACGAAGTTAACATTTTTTAGTGTAATTAATAATATAAAATATTATATTTTAAGAATGATAAACATATAATTATTATAATTATTCTTTATTTTATATCACGTATATTTATTATAATTATCTTTATGTCCTTCAATGTAAAGCATTAGTGAAGAACAAATCAGATCGCTTCATGAGACGGTAGTCCTCCATACACCTGAGAAACATTATCATGTCCCTTGTGAAATGGAAAGTAAGAAGTTATATGTTATTTAAAAACTAAATAGTATAAATATGTTAAAATTATAATATTTATACTTTAAATCCATCATTTAATTAATCCATGATAGGAAATAATGGAAAATGAAATCCATTTGTTCATGAGGCAGTAGTCCACCGTACACCTGAATGATGATTTTGTATCCCATTTGTTCGAAGACGAGATAGAATTAGGTTATATAATAAAAAATAACATATTAATATATTTTTTATACTTTTATTGTTATATAATAAAAATTTCATATGATTTTATGGATGGGGAAGAATAAATAAAATAAAGACGCTCGTTTATGAATGACAACGCTTTTTAAGGAATCCTCATTAGGTAAGAACAAAAATGATTATTATGATGGATTTATGATCAAAATAATGGATCTAGGTTGTTTTTAGGGAATTTATTAATAAATTTTGATTGGTATTGGATGATAAAAAATGGCATTTAAGGTGTTAAGAGTCGAGGATATGAGGTGTACTTTTATAAGTTAGGTGAGTGGTGCACTTGTAATTAGTGAAAAGAAAAATGTGTACCCATATTTATCACATAAAAAATGCTCAAAATTGACCATTATCTATAATTATACATTCTATCTTCTAAATTTTACTATAAAAATAATTTTTAGAAAAATAATTTTGGTCATTTTGATCCTTAACATTTTAGTTTAACCACCAGGTAAAATTGTTATCAACTTAACCTTGATAATTAATTTTTAGTATTTTTACTATTAATTATGATAAAAAATTATGGTCACATTTTATATAATATAAATTATTCTTATTAAAAATATGTATTCTGTATCACCAAATTCACTTCACAGAAGTGAAAAAATTAATATAAAATTAAACCCACAAACGCCATGAAAAAGTGGGTTTTCAAGTCATGTAATTATCAAGAAAAATATTATTATATATATATATATATATATATATATTAAGGATGGGGCCGAAGCCTCATTTATTATTAAAGCAAAGAAAAGTCCTCTTTAACTGGGTAGAGGGAGACCCATTACATAGCCCAAAGGCTCAGTGGGAATTTATCCCATTACATGGCCCGTAGTCCCATTTTTTTGGCCCAAGGCCCGTTCTATGAATAGTACTACTATAGTCCCCGTGCTGCTAAAGTGTTGTACAGTACCCACCGATGCTACAATACTCTACCACCGTTACAGTACTGCTACAGTACCCTGCGCCCAATTGGTTTTTAACCCCCATTTTTCAGGTAGAATTAAGGGGTGCTTATCCCATTACTCATTAGGGTTTTTTGTTAATTAAAAATTAGAATCATTAGACACTTAAAAAATCTTAAAAAATCCCATACCTAAACATAAAAACAAACTTATACTAAAATCCAATATGAAGTTATTAAAAATAAATCAATTCTGTTAAATATTACTAAATTATACTTACATTACATTAAATTATATTAAAAAAATTACTGTACTTTTAAATTTCTTAATTTATTGAAAAATAAATGACATTTTTACCAAAATCAGTATTTTTCACTATTCATAAAAAAACGATAATTTTCTATAAACCCCAAAATTTCACCCTAATTAAATTTTGATAATTTTAATTCAAAAATTATATTTATTTTATAAAATAAAATTTCTATATTTTCAGAAAATTATTTATTATATATTTTTCCTGAAATGTAATATAATCATTTTTGAAGAAAGTAATATTTTTTGGAGAGAATAATTACTTCAATAAAAACTGATTGATTGTTTGCAAATAGTTTATAAATAATTTACTATCATTAGAGTATATATATATATATCATAACATATTTAATACAATTCACAAACACTAATTTAATGGCTATGTTATAATGGTTATATATTTCATGGATTGATTAAGTTTGGTGTTACATGTCAAATATGCTATCGAGAATAATTAAATTTTCTAAATTTTTGTTGTGTTTCATTCCCAAATCCAATAATAAATTGAATCATCACAATTTTAAATTTGTCTTAGTAATGTAATGTATGTACTTTTGTTGGAAAACCACATTGTGAAAAGGTTCAATAAAACATCCTCTTGATAAGAGAGAAAAAGAAGTAGGAAGGTCGTCTAGAATAACACATACTAGTTTCGAAATAGGATAACATAGGTGGGAAGTAAATATTTTTACATTTAATAGAATATTAATTCCAAAATAATGATATATAGTGATAGAGTTGATTAGTCACAAGAAAATGAATGATGAAGGGAATGTTAACTACCACAAAACCATATACCAAAGAAGTGTGAAAAAGGTCATTGATTTCATCAGAAATAACGGTAATAGGAAAAAAAATTGTTTCAAGATCATTTTCCTAGAGTTTAAGAATTAATTTTCTATATATTCTATAGGTATAAGGAAATATATGTTATATATTAGTATAGATTCATCGTTTTATCAATCTCCACCAAAATCTCATCTTTTGGTTCAAACTATGAGTATTCAAGATTGAATTATTTTCCATGCATGAATCACTAAAATAAACTTATAAAGGATAACAAGACCATATTAGGGTTAACAATATATTAAATATATCTTTATATCTTATACATACCCAAAATGGTTATCATAAGGTAAGTTAATTCTCAAAATTATTAATCCTTAATATAATGAAATAATATGTTGATCTATAATATTTAAATGTATTACCAAAAGTTCAGACTAAATCATTCACTAAATGAATAACCCTCTACCCCAAATATCCCTAATAACCAGATAAATAAAGAGTGAATTAACCTCAAAGTTTATGTCATTCATTATATATTACGAGGAAAAAATATATATTGATATTCTTTAAGACATCACATAGGCCAATGGTAGTCACTACACCTTTTTCGCCCTTCAGTTATTGGTTCAAGCCCCACGGCCTTACCTAGTCATATGGGTTGTCACCCAGCCTTTGAGTTGTCCTTTTTCCTAAATTTATATACTTTTAACATTCAAATAAATAAGGTGAATTTTTTTAAAAAAACTGAGTCATCATCGATAATCTAAACCCTGAAGGATATTAATAGCATAAAAAATAGTCTATAAAATATAAATTAATTCCACATGTTAAACCAAAGAAACAATAAAATGGGTGTTTAATAATTTAAATTTATAATCATCCATAATATCATAAAATTATGATTCGATTGATAAATACCAAGATGGCCTCACATGTAAACATCATAATCTCCAAAGTTATCATAAGATTTTAATTGATACCAAATATAACAACCCCAAACCTACACTTCCTGATCCGGTGTTGGAAGCTTTCACATTAAATTTTATGATTCGATATCGGTTATGGTGATACAATTTTTACCATACAAAACTTAAAATGGAAAAAGGAAAACATTGGATCACTTTACTTATCAATGATCTATTATTTAAATAGATTTAGATTATTAGGAAAAACTGTTACATATACAATACCCTTATCATTAAATGAGAATTTATCCCACTTAACCCAACTTTTACTATTTCACATTAAGTTACCATCCCAATCCATATGAAATCAATTTATAAATAATTAATTCAACATCCTTATTGATAATCTTCGGAAAATTAAATATAATAAGGGTGATCTCAAGTGCTGAATAAGGATATATATATGCATTAATAATTGAAGGTCATCAGTGAGATTAATATGATCACAATATTATGACTACATAATCAAATTTCATAACCATAACATAATAATATTCATTCCTATAAATAGAAATTTCATAAAACATGAAAAATGTAAAGAGACTTTAACAAAGGAAAGATTCATCGAATTCATTAATCATAATCCATTTGATATCAATCTTTATCAAAGGAAATATTTATAACCCATAGAAATCATAATAAAAATGTGATGGTTTCTTAGAACATAATATTCCAATAATACTTACAAAACCCTTAAAAATAGAAGAACCATACGATCAAATTACAATAGAATTCATCCAAGAGACTAAACATTACCAAATATATTTTAGCATTACCTAGGGACACCCACCGTATAATCTATATCGGCATCACCTAGTTCTATATGGGTTCACTAATAAAATAACTTATATCAATCACATATTGCACTATCTAGGTGAACACATCATATAACAATGTCCAATATTCATAAATAATGTATATAGATCTTAAATTTCATCATAAAACCCATAGAAAAAATAATTATTCCTTTAATAAATTTATTAACACATTGAAAGAAATGGATTCCATAACAATATCCTTGAAACATGATTAAACCTGGGAAAATAAATGGGTTTCATAAAAAAATCTTTAAAACATGATTAGCCTATGGAAAACAAACAGGTTCCATAACAATCTCTTTGAAACAATATTAACCTATTTAAATGAAATGTGTTAACTATCAATCTCTTTGATGCAATATTAATCCATCTAGAAAATGAATTAAAATGGTATCATTACAAAATATCTCTATCATTTAATATGTCATAATAATTTATTTTACTGTTGATGAAAGGAAATATAATTAAAAATCATTAAAATAATTTGAGGAAAATAACCCTTTCATTCTGAATATCACTTTTAAAACAAAAAATGAAAAAATATTATAAAAAATACATTCATTTTAAAAAAATTGAAAAAATATAAATGAAACTCTAAGGTATATAATTTACATGATGGTGGTAAAATATATTTTTTTCATAATCTTTAAAAATAAATAATATTTTCAAAAAAATTGAAAAAAGAATTCAAAAGTCACGCATTTTGAAAAGTTAAAAAATTTCATTTTAAAACAGTGTAAAAATATGGAAAAATAACATTCAAAATGGATTTAAAAATTAATTTATTTTTATAAAATAACATTTTGAAACAAAATTTAGAAAACATTGATATTTAAGAGAAAGATACATGATATGGAAGAAAAATTAAAGATTGACATCACTTACAGGTTATATAATTGATATTTCTTCATTTAATAATAAAGAAAATGGAAATAAAACATTCTAAAACATTAATAACTAGTAGGGAAGAAAAATATTTGGTTAATTATAATATGATCATATTATTTCCTCCAAAGAAACCATGAATATAAACAATCCAGAAAGAAAGGAGATAGTATTGTAAATCCTTTTCCACATTTGTAACTCCTCAATTGTAAGAGCCATGAAATAATTACATAAAATGATACATTAAATATCATTAAAATAAGTATTTTAAAGATATAATATGATCAAATGGAATTAAATGCACCATATAAGAAAATATAGGTTCATAAAAATAAAATATGTCTCAATGAAGGTAAATTGAGATGAAATTGTTTATGACTTTGGTAATATTTGGATCAAAACACCATGAAAGAGAGAACATAATATGTATTTTTCAACCTAATTAATTTTCCTGAAAATAATAAAAAAATTAAATCATTATTATTATATACATAGAAAAATAAAAGTATGTGGTGAATATTGAATAGGTCTCACATAAGTAAAAGGGAGATGATAAAACCCTTTCCTCGAGTCCTGGATTTTCTTGTATGTCCTTTAACATCTGTATAATAAGATTACCTAAATTATTTTATTTCTTAAAAACCTTTTACAAGTTCAATAAATTATAGTTAAATAATTTATTTTATTTCTTTATTGATGAAATATTTAAATACATAATCACTTAGGCCCATGTGTTGTGTTTGGAAGATGTTTGGTTCATTGTTTGAAAACAGATTCAGTGTGTTGAATGTGGTCAAAGTGGTAAATATTTCAAAATATACATAATAATAATAATCAGAAAATAATTATCATATATATTCATCAAAAATAATTTTAAATCTAATTATTAAAAATGGTCAATAAAAATTAACTACTTTATGATCAGAGAGACGGTAGGAAATATGTATTTATGAGTAACATTTTTATTTTTCAATGATAATTATGGAAAGAATGTATGTTTTATTTTACCATTAAATAATTATAATAAAGTCTTAAATAGAATATTATTTTATTTAATATACTTATACATATAATTCAATTTATTTGTGGATGAGAAATGAAACACACCACTTCATGGTGGTGGTAAACATAGACAAATGACATTAACATTTTTCAGTAGAAGCAATAAAATGATATATTATCTTATAATAATGATATATATCTCATTAATATAGTTTTTATTTAATTTATTTCACAAATATTCCTTAAATTTATCCTTATAACCTTCCATGTAAAGAATTTGTGAAAAACGAGTCATGCCGTTTTGCAAGACGGTAGTCCGCCATACACATGAGTGACGTCATCACATTCCCGATTACAAAAATAAAAAAATTTATATGTGATATAATAACTAAAAATATTTATAAATTTATAAATTATATATATATATAATTTAAATTCATCATTAAATGAATCCATGAGATGGAATGATAGAAAAAAATGACATTAGTTCAATAGAAGACAATCCTTTATAAAAATGAGTGATGATTTCATATCCCATTTGGTGGAAGAGGAGATTTATTTATGTTCATCCATAAATATCATAAAATATCAGTATATGATATATAAGTTTTTTACTATATAATAATAATTTAATAATATTTTAAGTCTATAGATAAAAATAAAATAAATAAGATCAGTTAAGCATGATACCTCTTTTCAGCAAACCTCCTTTTATAAGAATCAAAAGGCTACATGGGATGAATTTATTATAAAAATAAGGGCACTAGGTTTTGGGAAGGGAATTTATTAATATTTTTTCTTAGTTACTTTCTGATAAAAATTTTAATTTATGGTGTGAAGGATATAGGATATGGGGTGGCCTTTTATAAGTGAGGTGAGTGGAAAACTTGTAATTTTTGAAAAGAAAAAGGTGTACACACATATTTCACATGAAACAAGGACAGAAAATGTACCATTATAGATATTAAAATATTATAATGTATAAATATTTACCTATAATAGTTTTTAGACCCGTTTTGGGTCATTTTTAATGATAACGTTTTGGTTTAAGCCCCAGTAAAACCGTTTTCACCTTAAACTCAATAATTAATTTTTACAGTTTTCACTATTAATTATAGTAAAAACATAATTTGACCATATTTGATAATATAAATTATTATCATTAAAAATATGGAATCCATTTTATGAAATTTCATTCATATAATTGGGAAATTTTAATTTAAAATTGAACAGTAAATGTGAAGAAAACGATGGATTTCATGAAGTCTATTTTTCAAGAAAAAAAATGATTTTCTATTAATTATATTATAATAACAGTATTAATATTAATATAAATTATTATTTATTGATATTTAAACTAGAAATTTTATTTTAATCATTCCTTGTTAGGGTTTTTTTAATTAATATTAAAGGAGAAACACTATCCACTTTAAATGATTTTTCAGAAAAATCCCATTTTTTAAGACACAAAAAATATGAAATAAAATCTGATATAAATTTGATTAAAAAGAAATTAAATTGATTGAATGTAACTATATATAAAATATGTTACTTTTCATAATATTTAAAAACAAAATGGTGCTTTATGAATTTTTAATTTATTGAAAAGAAATGACATTTTTACAAAAATGGGTATTTCTCACTATTCACTAAAAAACTATATTTCATGAATAATGAACAAAGTTTCCTAAGTCCATTTTTATATTATGAATTCAAAAATGAATATAATTTTGTAAATTCGTTTTATAAAATTTCAAAATATTAATTAAAAAAAATTTCATGAAAATGAATAAAATAATTTTTGAAGAAAACATATTTTTGAAGAATAAAATTTATTTAATAAATATTGATTGATTATTTTTTATGAATTTATAAAATATTTATAATGATTAAAATATATATTTATATATCATTAATTACATAATAATATTCATAATTTTCAATTTAATGGATCATTTGTAATGGTTATATATTTCATGGTATGTTTAATTATGTTGTTGTTTGTCCAATACTCTATAGAAAATTTTTTTTTTCTAAAAAATCAGGGTATAAAAATGTTACCAATTTTACCGTTTAATATGTTGTTAATATTTTACCATGGTTACTAGCCCTTGTGACCAATATTTATGATTAACATATTAAATAATTTTAATTTTGATAATTCCAAATATGGGATCCATTTTATATGATTCAATTACTATAAGTGATAGAAATTAATTTTAATATCCACAAACATAACCCATATAAATCATTTTTAGAGAATATATATTATTAAGAACTAAAATAATCATATTAACATTATTTTCATTATTAAAATAATTAGATGAATATTAATATATTTTATTTAACATATGTTCTAAAATTTTAATTAAAATCACTCATTAATAGTGATTAATTTAATTTTTCATGATAAAAATATAGGGTGAAAAAACAATTTTCTGAAAAATAATAATTTGTACCTTTAAATGAATTATCTTTACTTCTAACAATTTTATAATCAATGTACGAATTATTATTCATTTTTTATATTTAATAAAAAAATGTTTAATCTAAATGAAAATTTATTATTGATCAATATAGATAATGTATAAAAATAAAATACATTGAAAAATTTATCTTTGAACATAAAATGAAATTGTTTTTAACATTTACAATTTAGTACTTATTTCCTTGGAATTAATCAATTTTTTTCATTAAGTTCACCTTTTATACATATTTATCATAATTCAAAAAATAATATTCATACCCATTAATCCAATGGATTGGTGATAATAGTCATAATTAAATAAGAATTTTTCCATAGTGAATCATGGATCATATATGCTTGGTGTTTTGTATAGTAAATGATATTAAAAATGTTTTTTATTTTAAAAAAACCATTCAAAAATCTCAGGGAGTTTTAGATTCATGTTATTTATGGGTTTATTATTGGTTATATAAGGGTAACATTAGGTTTTTCGATAAGTGGATAGGTGATTCACTAGCTTTTGGCATGATGAAAGGTAGGAGTCATTTATAGTTTTTCCCTGGGAGTCTCAGATTTTCTTAATTTTTTAATATCACATATGTTGGTTAGTGTTCCATGAGTAATTTCTGATTCCTTTGGAACATACATGTCAGATCACCCACATGTTTATTTTATTTTATTTTTTATAATGAATGGATGGTATTTAGTTGATATGTGATACTGCTTGTTTCACAATTATTTAGTTTGATATTTTTCATGTTGTGTTTTCCTATTATTTATTTATTATTTCCAAGGTTTTTTTCTTAACATGGCTCACGTGATATAAAACCAAAGTATTTGACAAAAACATTTTAAAATGTCAATAATCTATTTCAATTGTAATTATAAAACTTTTTATAATAGTATGCATGTTTAATGGAATTATTTCGATTCATAGTAGTGTCTTATTGGTGGTTTCCTCACACCCTCTATATGCCTTTGGGCATATGGAAAAAAATTGTATATTTGTTAGGGAAGGATTTCCTTGTTTATGTGGACTCTTCTTGTTACTCATAATTCATCCTGGGTCGATTTATGGTATTGATAAATTATTTCATGGAAGTTTTTCTCATGTGAAGCATTCAAGGATCCTTAGAGATATTGATGGTGCATATCAGCCTTTCACCCTTGGATATATTTAGGGTTGTCTTTTATTTTTGGATATAGGTTATATTTTTATTCCTTCTTATAAGGTGATATTTGTTATTTTATTGGTTATCTTATAGTGTGTTGATGATGAATTGTTGATTATTGATATTGATTCATTATTCTCAATTTTTTTTGTTTTTTAACATTGTTTATTTTATGGTGTGGATGTCTGATTTAAAAAGGGTGATATCGGATTTTTGATGGAATCTAGGTGTTGGTTTATTTTGATATAGATGGTGAAACCATTCTAAAATTCTTGTATTTTAATACACTGGTACTTGTTTCTAGCTTATTTTTATTGATAGCATGCTTCATGCTTTGTAGTAGACTAGACCAGGTGATGTTTTGTGTCATCCTAGGTGGATTCATTATAAGATATCTTGGAGTAGGGGGTGGTACTAGGTGGAGCCTCATAACCAATTTTTTTTATGTATCTATTATTTTTTTCATTTTGGGACTATATTTTTATATGTTTTCCCCATTGAATAATCCTTATTCACACAAATTTTATGATAGTTATTTTGGGTATGTACTATTTATAAGGCCCTAGCCTTAAACCTTACTTAATCTTGAGTTATTACAAGATTACACATTGAGGATCTTTCCGGGTTTAGAGTTTTAGAGAATTAGATCATAAAACTTGCATTACATTCCACATATAAACAAAGTGGTTACATAAAGATAATATTCTTCATTCCCATGAATGGAAAAATATTTAAAATAAACATGGATTCTTTCTTGACACTTCCTTGACACTATCATCATATCATGTACCTTTCCCTTGACCTGTGAAAAACATTTCAAAAAAAACTTGGGATGAGCATAAAAAGCTCAGTAAGGGATATAAAAATATGGAAAGGAAGCATTGGTACATATATACATAAGGATGAGATCATACTTTACACATAAAACATAAGCACTTTAACATACCTCATCAAAGCAAGAATAAATCATAGAAATCATAAGACATAAAGGTAACATGAGGAATTCATAACATTCTTACCTAGGGAGTAACCCTCTTGGTTATGTTTGGAATACCCATCACAGTATATTCCCTAAAATCTCTTCGGAGAAACCTTAATGTTTCACTCCTTCGCGTTACCCAATGCATTGGAGAGCTATATCGGGCTCACCCGCCCTTAGACTATCACGGAACCACCCGTCTTCATAATAATGCCCAAGAACCTCAACATAATCGTATCACATAAAACATGCATAAAGGAAACATAATATTTCCAACTTTAAATCACCAGATATCAATAAAACACATTGATATAAAAACATTATGAAAACCATTTTCAATACCAAAATAAAAGAAAAGTAAAACATGTTATTTATTTTTCTTTTAAAAAAGTATGGCTTGTAGAGGAAGCCGAAACTCAAATAATGGTCACGGCGGCGGAGAAGTCGTTGTCGCCGCATACGTACAACAAAAACATTCCCTTTTGTCGTTTAGTAAATGCTTGGTATAAAAAATATTTTTTTTGAATAAACATAAAAGTCAAAGGGGTTTATACACCGTATAAAAGAAGGTTGTGTATAAAACAAAATATGCCTCAATGAAAGGAGATTGAGACGAAGTCCCATACCTCGGGTCTGACTTGACTCGATCGTTCTTTAATGTCCTGAATAATAAACTTGAGTTAATTTCTACTTGTTTAAGAACCTTTTTCAAGTTCATTATTCCTTTTATATCAGTTATTGCCATGTCATGAACACTATGTAATTATTTAAGTTAATAACGGTCGTTTTAACGATCATTGGTACTTGAGTCAAAAATAAGCCCTTTATAATTACATGTTGTTCATGTATCCATTATATCCAGAATGGTATTCATGATGTATATATCATATATGTCATATATATTCAGTACATTCATGCATTTATAATATTACATAATCATTTAGAGGTAAGAAATGAAATGCACCGTTCATGGAGACTGTAAGTCGTACGTACGCATGAACGCTACTTTCATTTCTATTTCGTATTTTATAGAATGGAATCATAATGATATAAATGTATATTATAATTCCAGTATAATATCATATATAATATCATATTTCCATTCTTTATACGTCCCACATATGGTATTTAACGAATCAAATCACTTTGAGGGGGCGGTAGTCCGCACTTCCTTAAATGAAGATATCGCGTTCACCCATAATGGAAACCATAAAGGTATGACCAAAAAGGAAAATACAGAAGCTTAAGGAAAACATAAATATATTACATATCATATATAAATATAGTGACATCTTAATGGCCACCTTTGAAGGTGTTAAAAGAATGTTGAACAATCATTGTTTCGGGAGGCATAAATTCACCATCCACGGAAACAGTATGTTCGTTAACCATTAGATGTAGGTGTGTGTAAGTGTAGCTCAAATCCTTATTATAACAACATCCTAGTATATTGAGGATACTGGAGTTGTTACAAAAGAAAAGAATAAAAAGATTTAAGGCGTTGGAGAAGCAAAATAAAACAAAAGGACTCAAAAGAAGACATTACCTTAAAATCGGGTAACTCCCTTTGGTTTGAGCTCAAAGGCTTCCTTGGGAAGACTTCTGCCCAAAGTGAGGCTTCAACGATTAATATACAGAAGTAGAGAGACAAAATGGGCAGGGGTTGGCCGATCCAAAGGCTTTGGGAGTGTGGGTAAGGAGGTAGAGGTGGGGGCCTTTTATAAGAGGAGAGGAGGAGCACTCTTGGAAAATAAAGATAAGTTACTTTATTTTAAAATGAGTTTCGGATTCAAAAGGTCCCACATTGATTTAATTCGAGGATAAGGTGATAAGGCTTCGAAATCCACTCATCCAATTGGTTTTGGCCATGTGTAGGTTTTATATTTTACATTATCTTTCCATTTTATTTAAATCGTTAAATAATGAGGTCATCGCTGCATCACCATGATGTCATAAATAATTTAATTTATTTAATGTCTAAAAATTATAAAAAAAAATACTATGATGTAGGAAATATTTTTAGATTTCTAATTAATATTTATAGTCAAATATATGACTTGTATAACCCCATGTAAAAATTGTTTTAGTAAAATAACTCATGTTTGTGTCATTTTTACTTTAACATTTAATAAAAAGTTATTTATGTCATTTCCCAACCGAAGTGGCTCCATGGGGTCCCCAAGTTGACCCATGGCTTTTCTTGGTCGGCCATGACACAACCAATGAGGCTAGGACATGTGTCAAGCTCATCTCATTTTATTAAATCATTATTTTTACCTTAAACTACACTAATTACCACTAATCGCGATTAAAAACTTAATAAGTTACTATTCACCAAAAAATTATTTTAATCTCATTGAACCACATTTTACTTCTTAATGACAACCATGTATGTCGGATTTTTGAAATTCAAAACACAATGATGGAAAAATTTCATTTAAACGGAAAAATCAGTTTTTATAAGTACCACTTAGTGGTTTCACTATTCATCAAAAATTGAAGTTTTTCAGAAAATTACCATAAATTCACCCTAAGCTATATTTGATATTCCGAATTCAAAAATTAAGTCTATTTTACAAAATTCAAAACATATAAGTCACATTAATTAATTTAATAATTAATTCCCGCTGTCAGAGCAAATAGCGTGTTTTTATAAAACAATAAGTATCAAAAGATTGACACCAGTTTAAGTCTAATTTCAAAGTGAAATTGATTCCAATGACCACCATTGGATTAAATGGTAAAAATATATTCAGATTACACATTAAGACCAATTCAAAAGATAATCTAATCATATAAATAAATTAGATTAATAAGAAGTTTTGATGTAAAATGCAGTATTTTTCACTATTCATTAAAAATGAACATTGTCAGAAAAATACCAAAAATTCACACAAAGTAAATTTTGATGTCCCAATCATAAATAATAAGTTTATTTTGAAAAACATAGCTTATAAAATTGTCAAAAGATAGATTCAAAAATGGTTTGCCATCAAAAGGCAGTAAAACAATCTTTTAAAAATATTAGTGTATTCCATGCTTAAGATTGGATTTATTTTCATTTTAAGCCTCTAAAACACTATCTAATTCATTATTAGACATATATAAAATTAAATATTATTCATTACTTACTTGGGATGTTACATCCTTCCCCCCTTTAGAAAATTGCGTCCTCGTAATTTATTTACTTATCGAATAAATGGGGGTACTTATCCCTCATTAAATTTTCAGATTCCCATGTTTCCTCTTCCATCATATGGTTTTTCCGCCAAACCCTTACCTGCTTAATCACCTTATTCCGTAACACTTGCTCCCTGTGGTCAATAATCTGGACTGGTTGATCCTCATAAGATAGGTTCTCTTCCAGCTGAACTACCTCTGGACTCAAAACATGAGATGGATCTGGCATATACTTTCTCAACATCGAAATGTGAAAAACATTGTATACCTGAGATAAACTCGGAGGTAAAGCCACCCGGTATGCAACTGATCCAACTCTCTCCAGAATTTCATATGGTCCAATAAACCTTGGACTCAGCTTTCCTTTCTTACCAAATCTCATCACACTTTTCCAAGGAGAAACCTTGAGAAAAACATGATCACCTACCTCGAAAGATATATCCTTCCTCCGGTTATCCGCATAACTCTTCTGCCTGCTCTAAGCTGTTCTCATGTGCTTCTGAATCAGTTGAACTTTTTCTGCCATCTCTTCTACCAATTCTGGTTCCATCAACTTCCTTTCACCCACTTCATCCCAGAAAGCTGGAGTTCGACACCGCTTCCTATATAATGCCTGAAATGGTTCCATCTGTATACTGGAATGAAAACTGTTATTATATGAAAATTCAACCAAAGAAAGATGTTGGTCCCAACTTCCCTGATAATCCATAGAACAAGCTCGTAGCACATCCTCCAATGTCTGAATTGTTCGTTCTGACTGCCCATCTGATTGAGGATGAAAAGTTGTACTAAAATTTAATTCAGTACCCAACGACTTCTGAAGGCCTTTCCAAAAGTTAGAAGTGAACCTGGGATCACGATCAGTTACAATGGAGAGGGGAACTCCGTGTAACCTGACTGTCTCTTTAAGATACAATCGGGAAAGTTGATCTAGGGAAAAAGTATCTCGTATAGCAAGGAAATGAGCATATTTAGTCAAGCGATCAACAATAACCCAGATTGCATTATTACCTCAAGATGTCTTCGGTAATCCCACAACAAATTCCATGGATATATTCTCCCATTTCCACTCTGGCACTAGTAAACGCTAAATCATCCCTTTCGGTAACTGCCGCTCTGCTTTAACCTGCTGACAAGTCAAACACTTCACAGTAAAATCAGCAATATCTCTTTTCATTCCATCCCACCAGTAATACTCCCGCAGATCTCTATACATCTTAGTACTGCCAGGATGAACTGAAAACGGAGAACTATGAGCTTCAGATAACAACTCTCTCTTCAACTGTGAATCACAAGGCACACACAATCTCTTACCAAATCTCAAAACACAATAATTATCAATGTTGAATTCAGGCAACTTACCTTTCTGAACCAGCTCTACCTTTTTCTACAACTCACTGTCTTGATTCTATGCTTGCTTGATTCTATCTGATAGGGATGATCTCACTGATACCTGAAACAAAATAGAAGAACTTCTTGCACCAACAACTTCTATGACAAAGTTCATCCAATCATTAACCAAAGGATCACGTTCCAAACGCAACATTTCTAATGAAGCATTACTTTTTCGACTCAAAGCATCAGCCACTTTATTTGCTTTTCCCGGATGGTAATGAATTGTACAATCATAATCCTTGATTAATTCTAGCCATCTGCTTTGTCTCATGTTCAATTCTTTCTGAGTGAATATATACTTTAAACTTTTTTGATCGGTATATATTTCACACTTTACTCCATACAAATGATGCCTCCAAATTTTTAAAGCAAAAACAACAACAGCTAATTCCAAATCATGTGTAGGGTAATTTACCTCATGAGTTTTCAACTATCGTGAAGCATAAGCAATTACCTGATCATTCTGCATTAGGACGAAACCAAGTCCTTTCAATGAAGCATCATTGTAGATAACAAACTCACCATTTTTGGAAGGTAGTGCCAAAACTGGAGCATTCACCAATCTTCTTTTTAATTCCTGAAAACAATCATCACATTCTTTTGTCCAGATAAACTTAACACCCTTACGAGTTAGCTTAGTCATTGGACTAGATAACTGTGAAAAATTTCTAACAAAACATCGGTAATAGCCTTCCAAACCAAGGAAGCTACGAATCTCCGTTACATTTGTGGGTCTTGAACAGTCTTTCACAACTTTTGTTTTTGCAGGATCAACAGTTATCCCATATTTAGAAACAATGTGACCAAGGAAGGAAATTTGTTGCAACCAAAACACACAATTGCTGAATTTCCCATACAATTTCTTTTCTTTTAAGGTCTGCAAGATAACCATTAAATGTCTTTCATGCTCCTCTTTACTTTTTGAAAACGCCAAAATATCATCAATGAAAACCACCACAAACTTATCCAAGAACTCATGGAAAATTTTATTCATTAAGTCCATGAATACAGCAGGTGCATTGGTAAGCCCAAAAGGCATTACTACAAATTCATAATGGCCATATCTCGTACGGAACGCGGTCTTCGGAATATCTGCCTCTTTTACCTTCAGCTGATGGTACCCCGATCTCAAGTCAATCTTTGAAAAAAACCAAGCTCCCTGGAGCTGATCAAACAAATCATCGATATGAGGCAAAGGATATTTGTTCTTAACAGTGATATTATTCAAGGCCCTATAATCAATGCAATGTCTCATAGAACCATATTTCTTTTTACCAAATAAAACAGAAGCACCCCATGGTGATGTGCTAGGTCGAATGAAACCTTTCTCTAATAAATCTTGCAATTTCTCCTTCAACTCTAAAAGTTCAATTTGAGCCATTCGATAAGGGGGTTTTGAAATTGGCTTAGCAACGGGAACTAAGTCAACCACAAACTCAACTTCCCGATCTGGTATTATTCCAGGAAACTCATCAGAAAAAACATCAGGATACTCATTTACCACTGGCACATCATTAATCTGAACAGTTCCCTTGTTTTCAACAATGTGTGCAAGGTAACATTCATTTCCATCTTTTACAAGTTTCTCAGCCTCTTGATATGTTATCAAAAGTAAGGGTTCATTCTTGTACACAAACTGAAAGTCTTTATGAAAAGAAACTTCTTCAGCTCTACAGTCAATCTTAGCATGGCAAATAGAGAGCCAATCCATACCCATGATAACATCAAACTCTACTAGAGGTAGAACAATAAGGTTTTCAAGTAGGTTCTTTCTACAGATAAGGATATGAAGATTCTCATAAATTCTTTTTTCCTCAAAATTCCCCCCAGGTGTTTTTACCAAAAGTTCAGGAGTCATTTCTTGAGATGGTATTCCCATTTTACTAGAAAAGGTTTCAGAGATGAAAGAATATGTAGACCCCGAATCAAACAACACACTGGCATAATCTGAAAAAACAAACAAAGTACCTGATACAACTTCATTTGATGGCCCGACATCTTCCGAAGTAGTTGCAAAGGATTTCTCCACCCCTTTCTGATTGTAGTCCAACTGCTTCCCATCACTCGAGTTCTTTGTCAGACACTCATTTGCATAGTGACCCATCTCATTGCACTTAAAACATTTCACTAACTGTAAATCAAATTTGGTCTTACCTTCACCTTGATCCTTTTCAGTGCAATCACGAGCCTTATGTCCCATATTACCACATCGGTAGCACTTTCCAGAATTCAGAAGACATTCCCTAGAATGCCTTTTGCCACATTTATCACAAACTGGAAACTTAGTTTTCTTACCATCATACTTTTTTGAAGAATTCTTACCTTTCTCCTGCCACCTCGGTCTCTTCTTCTGTTGGTTGTTATAGAACACTTGATCATCGGCAAACTCCATTTACACCTTCTCAGCACATTGAATAATCTTTTCATAACTTTTAAACTCACTTGAAGCTAATGCCCTTCGATATTTTGGATTTAATCCTGAGTAAAAACGATTGATTTTACTATCAAGGTCTCGGATAAAATTTGGAGCATACCTTGCCAATTGAGTGAACCTTTCTTCATAGGTATCCACTGAGTCTTCCTCTTGCCTCAATTCCAAGAATTGATTTTCCATCCTAAGTAGAAAAGCCTTAGGAAAATACTTCTCAAGAAACATACCTTTGAATTTATCCCAGTCACGAGCAACAATCTCATCGGCGTCCCTGATATTTTTAACCATAGACCACCACTGATCTGCCTCACCCTCCAAACGGTAAATAGAAAGACTAACCTTTTGATTGTTTGAACACCTCATGACATCGAAAATCTTCTCCAGTGCTTTAATCCACCCTTCAGCTAGCACAGGTTCAGATGATCCTCTGAATGATGGGCGATGTTGCCTCATGAAATGTTCCACCACTGACATATTCCTCTGCGGTTGATCTGGCTGATCTCGTTCATGGATACCACCACCATTTATAGCCTGATCCAACTGCGCCATTACTGCAACAAACTATTCAGTTCCAATTCCGACCATCTCATGATGCTGATTAGGAAGGTTATTTCCTTCTGTATGCCTTCCTAGCACTGCTTCCCTGTTTCCTCTGTGGAAGAACATTCTGAACAAACATGTCTTAGATGAAGCAACATGGTAATCTTTAAATTCTATATCACTTCAATTTGACCATAAAAAAATATTTTTGGATAATAATTTAATATAATTCTAACTCCTAAAGTTACTTAAACCGACCTCTGATACCAACTATAAGGCCCCAGCCTTAAACCTTACTTAATCTTGAGTAATTACAAGATTACACATTGAGGATATTTTCTGGTTTAGAGTTTTAGAGAATTAGATCATAAAACTTGCATTACATTCCACATATAAACAAAGTGGTTACATAAAGATTGTATTCTTCATTCCCATCAATGGAAACATATTTAAAATAAACATGGATTCTTTCTTGACACTTCCTTAACACTATCATCATATCATGTACCTTTCCCTTGACCTGTGAAAAACATTTCAAAAAAACTTGGGATGAGAATAAAAAGCCCAGTAAGGGATATAAAAATATGGAAACGAAACATGGGTACATATATACATAAGGATGAGATCATACTTTACCCATAAAACATAAGGACTTTAACATACCTCATCAAAGCAAGAATAAATCATAGAAATCATAAGACATAAATGTAACTTGAGGCATTCATAACATTCTTACGTCGGGAGTAACCCTCTTGGTTACGTTTGGAATACCCATCACAGTATATTTCCTAAAATCTCTTCGGAGAAACCTTAACGTTTCACTCCTTCGCGTTACCCAATGCATTGGAGAGCTATATCGGGCTCACCCGCCCTTAGTCTGTCACAGAACCACCCGTATTCATAATAATTCCCAAGAACCTCAACATAATCGTATCACATAAAACATGCATAAAGGAAACGTAATATTTCCACCTTTCAATCACCAGATATCAATACAACACATTGATATAAAAACATTATGAAAACCATTTTCAATACGAAAATAAAAGAAAAGTAAAACATAGTATTTATTTTTCTTTTAAAAAAAAGTATGGCTTGTAGAGGAAGATGAAACTCAAATAATGGTCACGGCGGCGGAGAAGTCGTTGTCGCCGCATACGTACGACAAAAACATTCCCTTTTGTCATTTAGTAAACTCTTCATATAAAAAATATTCCTTTTGAATAAATGTAAAAGTAAAAGGGGTTTATACACCCTATAAAAGAAGGTTGTGTATAAAACAAAATATGCCTCAATGAAAGGAGATTGAGATGAAGTCCCATACCTCGGGTCCGACTTGACTCGATCGTTCTTTAATGTCTTGAATAATAAACTTGAGTTAATTTCTACTTGTTTAAGAACCTTTTTCAAGTTCATTATTCCTTTTATATCACTTATTTCCATGTCATGAACACTATGTAATTATTTAAGTTAATAACAGTCGTTTTAACGATCATTAGTACTTGAGTCAAAAATAAGCCCTTTATAATTACATGTTGTTCATGTATCCATTATATCAAGAATAGTATTCATGATGTAGATATCATATATGTCATATATATCCAGGACATGAATTCATTTATAATATTACATAATCATTTATAGGTAAGAAATGAAATGCACCGTTCATGGAGACGGTAAGCCGTACGTACGCATGAACGCTACTTTCATTTCTATTTTGTATTTTATAGAATTTAATCATAATGATATAAAGGTATATTATAATTCCAGTATAATATCATATATAATATCATAGTTCCATCCTTTATACGTCCCACATATGGTATTTAACGAATCAAATCACTTTGAGGGGGTGCTAGTCCGCACTTCCTTAAATGAAGATATCGCGTTCACCCATAATGGAAACCATAAAGGTATGACCAAAAAGGAAAATAAAGAAGCTTAAGGAAAACATAAACATATTACATATCATATATAAATATAGTGACATATTAGTGGCCACCTTTTAAGGTGTTAAAATAATTTTGAACAATCATCGTTTCGGGAGGCATAAATTCACCATCCACGGAAACAGTATGTTCGTTAACCATTAGATGTAGGTGTGTGTAAGTGTAGCTCAAATACTTATTATGAAAACATCCTAGTATATTTAGGATACTGGAGTTGTTACAAAAGAAAGGAATAAAAAGAGTTTAGGGGGTTGGGGAAGCAAAATAAAACAAAAGGACTCAAAACAAGACATTACCTTAAAATCGGGTAACTTCCTTTGGTTTGAGCTTAAAGGCTTCCTTGGGAAGACTTATTCCCAAAGTGAGGCTTAAAGAAGTAAGAGAGGGAAGTGGAGAGACGAAATGGGAATGGGTTGGCCGAGCCAAAGGCTTTGGGAGTGTGGGTAAGGAGGTAGAGGTAGGGGCCTTTTATAAGAGGAGAGGAGGGGCACTCTTGGAAAATAAAGATAAGTTACTTTATTTTAAAATGAGTTTCTTATTCAAAAGGTCCCAAATTGATATAATTCGAGGATAAGGTGATAAGTCTTCGAAATCAACTCATCCAATTGGTTTTGTCCATGTGTAGGTTTTAGATTTTACATTATCTTTCCATTTTATTTAAATCGTTAAATAATGAGGTCATCGCTGCATCATCATGATGTCATAAATAATTTAATTTATTTAATGTCTTAAAATTAAAAAAAAATACTATGATGTATGAAATCTTTTTAGATTTCTAATTAATATTTATAGTCAAATATATGACTTGTATAACCCCATGTAAAAATTGTTTTAGTAAAATAACTCATGTTTGTGTCATTTTTACTTTAACATTTAATAAAAAGTTATTTATGTCATTTCCCAACCAAAATGGCTCCATGGGGTCCCCAAGCTGACCCATGGCTTGTCTTGGTCGGCCATGACATAACCAATGAGTCTAGGAAATGTGTTAAGCTCATATCATTTTATTAAAGCATTATTTTTACCTTAAACTACACTAATTACCACTAATCGCGATTAAAAACTTAATAAGTTACTATTCACCAAAAAATTATTTTAATCTCATTGAACCACATTTTACTTCTTAATGACAACCATGTATGTCAGATTTTTGAAATTCAAAACACAATGAGGGAAAAATTTCATTTAAACGGAAAAATCAGTTTTTATAAGTACCACTTAGTGGTTTCACTATTCATCAAAAATTGAAGTTTTTCAGAAAATTACCAAAAATTCACCCTAAGATATATTTGATATTCAGAATTCAAAAATTAAGTCTATTTTACAAAATTCAAAACATATAAGTCACATTAATTAATTTAATAATTAATTCCCGTTGTCAGATCAAATAGCATGTTTTTATAAAACAATAAGTATCAAAAGATTGACATCAGTTTAAGTCTAATTTCAAAGTGAAATTGATTCCAATGACCACCATTGGATTAAATGGTAAAAATATATTCAGATTACACATTAAGACCAATTCAAAAGATAATATAATCATATAAATAAATTATATTAAGAAGCAGTTTTGATGTAAAATGCAGTATTTTTCACTATTCATTAAAAAATGAACATTGTCAGAAAAATACCAAAAATTCACACAAAGTAAATTTTGATGTCCCAATCATAAATAATAAGTTTATTTTGACAAACATAGCTTATAAAATTGTCAAAAGATAGATTCAAAAATGGTTTTCCATCAAAAGGCAGTAAAACAATCTTTTAAAAATATTAGTGTATTCCATGCTTAAGATTGGATTTATTTTCATTTTTAGCCTCTAAAACACTATCTAATTCATTAATAGACATATATAAAATATCTATTATTCATTACTTACTTGGGATGTTACATCCTTCCCCCCTTTAGAAAATTGTGTTCCCGTAATTTATTTACTTATCGAATAAATGGGGGTACTTATCCCTCATTGAATTTTCAGATTCCCATGTTGCCTCTTCCATCATGTGGTTTTTCCACAAAACCTTTACCTACTTAATCACCTTATTCCGTAACACTTTCTCCCTGTGGTCAAGAATCTGGACCGGTTGTTCCTCATAAGATAGGTTCTCTCCCAGCTGAACTACCTCTGGACTCAAAACATGAGATGGATCTGGCATATACTTTCTCAACATCGAAATGTGAAAAACATTGTGTACCTGAGATAAAATCGGAGGTAAAGCCACCCGGTATGCAACTGATCCAACTCTCTCCAGAATTTTATATGGTCCAATAAACCTTGGACTCAACTTTCCTTTCTTACCAAATCTCATCACACTTTTCCAAAGAGAAACCTCGAGAAAAACATGATCACCTACCTCGAAAGATAGATCCTTCCTCCAGTTAATCAGATAACTCTTCTGCCTGCTCTGAGCTGTTCTCATGTGCTTCTGAATCAGCTGAACTTTTTCTGCCATCTCTTCTACCAATTCGGGTCCCATCAACTTCCTTTCACCCACTTCATCCCAGAAAGATGGAGTTCGACACCGCTTCTCATATAATGCCTAAAATGGTGCCATCTATATACTGGAATGAAAACTGTTATTATATGAAAATTCAACCAACGAAAGATGTTGGTCCCAACATCCCTGATAATCCATAGAACAAGCTCGTAGCATGTCCTCCAATGTCTGAATTGTTCGTTCTGACTGCCCATCTGATTGAGGATTAAAAGCTTTACTAAAATTTAATTCAGTACCCAACGACTTCTGAAGGCCTTTCCAAAAGTTAGAAGTGAACCTGGGATCACGATCAGATACAATGGAGAGGGGAACTCCATGTAACTTGACTATCTCTTTAAGATACAAATGGGAAAGTTGATCTAGGGAAAAATTATCTCGTATAGCAAGGAAATGAGCAGATTTAGTCAAGCGATCAACAATAACCCAGATTGCATTATTACCTCAAGATGTCTTCGGTAATCCCACAACAAAGTCCATGGATATATTCTCCCATTTCCACTCTGGCACTGGTAAAGGCTGATGCATCCCTTTCCGTAACTGCTGCTCTGCTTTAACCTGCTGACAAGTCAAACACTTCACAGTAAAATCAGCAATATCTCTTTTCATTCCATCCAACCAGTAATACTCCCGCAGATCTCTATACATCTTAGTACTACCAGGATGAACTGAAAACGGAGAACTATGAGCTTCACATAACAGCTCTCTCTTCAACTGTGAATCACAAGGCACACACAATCTCTTACCAAATCTCAAAACACAATCATTATCAATGTTGAATTCAGGAAACTTACCTTTCTAAACCAGCTCTACCTTTTTCAGCAACTCACTATCTTGCTTCTGTGATTGCTTGATTCTATCTGATAGAGATGATCTCACTGATACCTAAAACAAAACAGAAGAACTTCCTACACCAACAACTTCTATGCCAAAGTTCATCAAATCCTTAACCAAAGGATCACGTTCCAAACGCAACATTGCTAATGAAGCATTACTTTTTCGACTCAAAGCATCAGCCACTTTATTTGCTTTTCCCGGATGGTAATGAATTGTACAATCATAATCCTTGATTAATTATAGCCATCTCCTTTGTATCATGTTCAATTATTTCTGAGTGAACATATACTTTAAAATTTTGTGATCGGTATATATTTCACACTTTACTCCATACAAATGATGCCTCTAAATTTTTAAAGCAAAAACAACAGTAGCTAATTCCAAATCATGTGTAGGGTAATTTACCTCATGAGTTTTCAACTGTCATGAAGCATAAGCAATTACCTGATCATTCTGCATTAGGACGCAACCAAGTCCTTTCAATGAAGCATCACTATAGATAACAAACTCACCATTCCTGGAAGGTAGTGCCAAAACTGGAGCATTCACCAATATTCTTTTTAATTCCTGAAAACAATCATCACATTCTTTTGTCGAGATAAACTTAACACCCTTCCGAGTTAGCTTAGTCATTGGACTAGATAACCGTGAAAAATTTCTAACAAACCTTCGTTAATAGCCTGCCAAACCAAGGAAGCTACGAATCTCCGTTACATTTGGGGGTATTGGCCAGTCTTCCACAACTTTTGTTTTTGCAGGATCAATAGTTATCCAATCTTTAGAAACAATGTGACCAAGGAAGGAAATTTGTTGCAACCAAAAATCACACTTGCTGAAGTTCCTATACAATTACTTTTCATTTAAGGTTTGCAAGATAACCCTTAAATGTCTTTCATGCTCCTCTTTACTTTTTGAAAACACCAAAATATCATCAATGAAAACCACCACAAACTTATCCAAGAACTCATGAAAAATTCTATTCATTAAGTCCATGAATAAAGCAGGTGCATTGGTTAGCCCAAAAGGCATTACTACAAATTCATAATGGCCATATCTCGCACGGAACGCGGTCTTAGGAATATCTGCCTCCTTTACCTTCAGCTGATGGTACCCTGATCTCAAGTCAATCTTTGAAAAAAACAGAGCTCCCTAGAGCTAATCAAACAAATCATCGATATGAGGAAAAGGATATTTGTTCTTAACAGTGATATTATTCAAGGCCCTATAATCAATGAAAAGTCTCATAGAACCATCTTTCTTTTTAACAAATAAAAAAGGAGAACCCCATGGTGATGTGCTAGGTCGAATGAAACCTTTCTCTAATAAATCTTGCAATTGCTCCTTCAACTCTAAAAGTTCAATTTGAGCCATTCGATAAGGGGGTTTTGAAATTGGATTAGCATCAGAAACTAAGTCAACCGTAAACTCAACTTTTCGATCTGGTATTATTCCAGGAAACTCATCAGGAAAAACATCAGGATACTCATTTACTACTGGAACATCATTAATCTGAACAGTTCCCTTGTTTTCAATGTGTGCAAGGTAACATTCATTTATATCTTTTACAAGTTTCTCAGCCTCTTGATATGTTATCAAAAGTAAGGGTTCATTCTTGTACACAAACTGAAAGTCTTTCTGAAAAGAAACTTCTTTATCTCTACAGTCAATCTTAGCATGGTAAATAGAGAGCCAATCCATACCCAGGATAACATCAAACACTACTAGAGGTAGAACAAATTGGTTTTCAAGTAGGTTCTTTCTACAGATAAGGATAGGAAGATTCTCATAAATTCTTTTTGCCTCAACATTCCCCCCAGGTGGTTTTACCAAAATTTCAGGAGTCATTTCTTGAGATGGTATTCCCATTTTACTAGAAAAGGTTTCAGAGATAAAAGAATGTGTAGAACCCGAATCAGACAACACACTGGCATAATCTGAAAAAACAAACAAATTACCGGATACAACTTCATTTGATGGCCCGACATCTGCCGAAGTAGTTGAAAAAGATTTCGCCACCCCTTTCTGCTTGTAGTACAACTGCTTCCCATCACTCAAGTTCTTTGTCGGACACTCATTTGCATAGTGACCCATCTCATTGCACTTAAAACATTTCACTAACTGTAAATCAAATTTGGTCTTACCTTCACCTTGATCCTTTTCAGTGCAATCACGAGCCTTATGTCCCATCTTACCACATCGGTAGCACTTTCTAGAATTCATAAGACATTCCCTAGAAGTCATTTTGCCACATTTATCACAAACTACAAACTTAGTTTTCTTACCATCAGACTTTTTTGAAGAATTCTTACCTTTCTCCTGCCACCTCGGTCTCTTCTTTTGTTGGTTGTTATAGAACACTTGATCATCGGCAAACTCTATTTCCACCTTCTCAGCACATCGAACAAGCTTTTCATAACTTTTAAACTCACGAGAAGCTAATGTCCTTCGATATTTTGGCTTTAATCCTGAGTAAGAACGATTGATTTTACTATCAAGGTCTCGGATAAAATTTGGAGCATACCTTGCCAATCGAGTGAACCTTTCTGCATAGGTAGCCACTGAGTCTTACTCTTGCCTCAATTCCAAGAATTTCTTTTCCATCCTAAGTCGAACATCCTTAGGAAAATACTTCTCAAGAAACATACCTTTGAATTCATCCCAGTCAAGAGCATCAATCTCATCGGCGTCCCTGATATTTTTAACCATAGACCACCTCTGATCTGCCTCACCCTCCAAATGGTAAATAGCAAGACTAACCTTTTGATTGTCTGAACACCTCATGACATCGAAAATCTTCTCCAGTTCTTTAATCCACCCTTCAGCTAGCACAAGGTCAGATGATCCTCTGAATGATGGGGGATGTTGCCTCATGAAATGTTCCACCACTGACATGTTCCACTGCGGTTGATCTGGCTGATCTCGTGCATGGATACCACCACCATTTATAGCCTGAGTCAACTTGGCCATTACAGCAACAAACTGTTCAGTTCCAATTCCAACCATCTCAGGATGCTGATTCGGAAGGTTATTTCCTTCTATATGCCTTCCTAGAACTGCTTCCCTGTTTCCTCTGCGGAAAACCATTCTGAACAAACATGTCTTATATGAAGCAACATGGTAATCTTTAAATTCTATATCACTTCAATTTGACAATAAAAAAAATATTTTTGGATAATCATTTAATAGAATTCTAACTCCTAAAGTTATATAAACTGACCTCTGATACCAACTATAAGGCCCCAGCCTTAAACCTTACTTAATCTTGAGTTATTAAAAGATTACACATTGAGGATCTTTTCTGGTTTAGAGTTTTAGAGAATTAGATCATAAAACTTGCATTACATTCCACATATAAACAAAGTGGCTACATAAAGATAGTATTCTTCATTCCCATCAATGGAAACATATTTAAAATAAACATGGATTCTTTCTTGACACTTCCTTGACACTATCATCATATCATGTACCTTTCCCTTGACCTGTGAAAAACATTTCAAAAAAACTTGGGATGAGCATAAAAAGCTCAGTAAGGGATATAAAAATATGGAAAGGAAACATGGGTACATATATACATAAGGATGAGATCATACTTTACCCATAAAACATAAGCACTTTAACATACCT
This sequence comes from Viscum album, assembly GCA_963277665.1. NCBI lineage: Eukaryota > Viridiplantae > Streptophyta > Magnoliopsida > Santalales > Viscaceae > Viscum > Viscum album. The sequence goes on along the minus strand of OY728165.1, from coordinate 258,872,975 downwards.
CATCAAAGCATGAATAAATCATAGAAATCATAAGACATAAAGGTAACTTGAGGCATTCATAACATTCTTACGTAGGGAGTAACCCTCTTGGTTACGTTTGGAATACCCATCACAGTATATTCCCTAAAATATCTTCGGAGAAACCTTAACGTTTCACTCCTTCGCGTTACCCAATGCATTGGAGAGCTATATCAGGCTCACCCACCCTTAGTCTATCACGGAACCACCCGTCTTCATAATAATGCCCAAGAACCTCAAAATAATCGTATCACATAAAACATGCATAAAGGAAACATAATATTTCCACCTTTAAATCACCAGATATCAATACAACACATTGATATAAAAACATTATGAAAACCATTTTCAGTACCAAAATAAAAGAAAAGTAAAACATGGTATTTATTTTTCTTTTAAAAAAAGTATGGCTTGTAGAAGAAGCCGAAATTCAAATAATGGTCACGGCAGCGGAGAAGTCATTGTCGCCGCATACGTACGACAAAAACATTCCCTTTTGTCGTTTAGTAAACGCTTCGTATAAAAAAGATTCCTTTTTAATAAACATAAAATTCAAAGGGGTTTATACACCGTATAAAAGAAGGTTGTGTATAAAACAAAATATGCCTCAATGAAAGGAGATTGAGACGAAGTCCCATACCTCGGGTCTGACTTGACTCGATCGTTCTTTAATGTCCTGAATAATAAACTTTAGTTAATTTATACTTGTTTAAGAACCTTTTTCAAGTTCATTATTCCTTTTATATCACTTATTTCCATGTCATGAACACTATGTAATTATTTAAGTTAATAACGGTCGTTTTAACGATCATTGGTACTTGAGTCAAAAATAATCCCTTTATAATTACATGTTGTTCATGTATCCATTATATCCAGAATGGTATTCATGATGTAGATATAATATATGTCATATATATCCAGGACATGCATGCATTTATAATATTACATAATCATTTAGAGGTAAGAAATGAAATGCATCGTTCATGGAGACGGTAAGCCGTACGTACGCATGAACGCTACTTTCATTTCTATTATGTATTTTATAGAATGGAATCATAATGATATTAATGTATATTATAATTCCAGTATAATATCATATATAATATCATAGTTCCATCCTTTATACGTCCCACATATGGTATTTAACAAATCAAATCACTTTGAGGGGGCGGTAGTCCGCACTTCCTTAAATGAAGATATCGCGTTCACCCATAATGGAAACCATAAATGTATGACCAAAAATGAAAATACAAAAGCTTAAGGAGAACATAAACATATTACATATCATATATAAATATAGTGACATCTTAATGGACACCTTTGATGGTGTTAAAAGAATGTTGAACAATCATCATTTCGGGTGGCATAAATTCACCATCCACGGAAACAGTATGTTCGTTAACCATTAGATGTAGGTGTGTGTAAGTGTAGCTCAAATACTTATTATAAAAACATCCTAGTATATTTAGTATACTGTATTTGTTACAAAAGAAAAGAATAAAAATATTTTAGGGGGTTGGAGAAGCAAAATAAAACAAAAGGACTCAAAAGAAGACATTACCTTAAAATCGGGTAACTTCCTTTGGTTTGAGATCAAAGGCTTCCTTGGGAAGACATCTTCCCAAAGTGAGGATTCAAGGAGTAATAGAGGGAAGTGGAGAGACAAAATGGGAAGGGTTTGTCCAAGACAAAGGCTTTGGGAGTGTGGGTAAGGAGGTAGAGGTGGGGGCCTTTTATAAGAGGAGAGGAGGGGCACTCTTGGAAAATAAAGATAAGTTACTTTATTTTAAAATGAGTTTCGGATTCAAAAGGTCCCACATTGATATAATTCTAGGATAAGGTGATAAGGATTCGAAATCCACTCATCCAATTGGTTTTGGCCATGTGTAGGTTTTATATTTTACATTATCTTTCCATTTTATTTAAATTGTTAAATAATGAGGTCATCGTTGCATCATCATGATGTCATAAATAATTTAATTTATTTAATTTAGAAAAATTATTAACAAAAATACTATGATGTAGGAAATATTTTTATCTTTCTAATGAATATTTATAGTCAAATATATGACTTGTATAAACCCATGTAAAAATTGTTTTAGTAAAATAACTCATGTTTGTGTCATTTTTTCTTTAACATTTAATAAAAAGTTATTTATGTCATTTCCCAACAAAGTGGCTCCATGGGGTCCCCAAGTTGACCCATGGCTTTTCTTGGTCGGCCATGACACAACCAATGAGGCTAGGACATGTGTCAAGCTCATCTCATTTTATTAAAGCATTATTTTTACCTTAAACTACACTAATTACCACTAATCACGATTAAAAACTTAATAAGTTACTATTCACCAAAAAATTATTTTAATCTCATTGAACCACATTTTACTTCTTAATGACAACCATTTATGTCGGATTTTTGAAATTCAAAACACAATGATGGCAAAATTTCATTTAAACGGAAAAATCAGTTTTTATAAGTACCACTTAGTGGTATCACTATTCATCAAAAATTGAAGTTTTTCAGAAAATTACCAAAAATTCACCCTAATCTATATTTGATATTCAGAATTCAAAAATGAAGTCTATTTTACAAAATTCAAAACTTATAAGTCACATTAATTAATTTAATAATTAATTCCCGCTGTCAGAGCAAATAGCGTGTTTTTATAAAACAATAAGTATGAAAAGATTGACACCAGTTTAAGTCTAATTTCAAAGTGAAATTGATTCCAATGACCACCATTGGATTAAATGGTAAAAATATATTCATATTACACATTATGACCAATTCAAAATATAATCTAATCATATAAATAAATTAGATTAAGAAGCAGTTTTGATGTAAAATGCAGTATTTTTCACTATTCATTAAAAAATGAACATTGTCAGAAAAATACCAAAAATTCACAAAAAGTAAATTTTTTTGTCCCAATCATAAAGAAAAATTTTATTTCGACAAACATAGATTATAAAATTGTCAAAAGATAGATTCAAAAATGGTTTGCCATCAAAAGGCTGTAAAACAATCTTTTAAAAATATTAGTGTATTCCATGCTTAAGATTGTATTTATTTTCATTTTAAGCCTCTAAAACACTATCTAATTCATTAATATACCTATATAAAAATATCTATTATTCATTACTTACTTGGGATGTTACACTATTTATTTCATGTGATGTTTTATTATGACTGTCTTATCATTATAATGAATATATTGTGTAGTTATATTATGGTTGATGGGATGTTTTTATTTCAACTATTATTTATGGTTATATGATATAGATTATAATCTCCACATGGTATTAATATATTAGTTCCACTAGTTTGTGGCCTCTAAAATATGGGAATGTGTGCTTAAGGTCACGTGGCTCACTAAATCAAGACATTTCAACATTAAATGGGTTTGGGATGCTACAATTATGATATCCTAGTAAGAATAATATGTTTATGTTTATTGTATTAAATATTTATATAGATTATAAATTCATATACTATTATCAAATTTATTATTTCATTTTTTATTATCAATCCCATAAAATTCTACAATATTATATTTTGATTTCATGTTTATGCTTCTGTAATACATGTTTTGATATGATCATTTATTTATGATATACTATATAAGATCTCACACCTCACCTTTTTATATCTCTTTATTTTCCACTTAGTAGGATATTATCTCTCAATTTCCTTTCTTGATTTCTAACTTCATTGGATTTTTATGAACAACGATCTCTATAATGTGTTTATAAGAAAAATTTTATGAATGTTTTTTTGCACGAAATGATTGTTTAGTAGGTGTAAATAGCATATATTTTATTATAAAATTATCTTGGAGAATATTTTTTATTTCTAAATCATCTAGAACTATATTTTTCATTGAAAAAATTAATATATAGATCATCACAAAATAAATTAAACCCTTGGGTTCTTAGTGTATGTTAAAACTCATGTTATTATATATATTTGAGAAAAAATGATTCAAAATCGTATATTAAATTTATATGTAATCAAATTATTCCTCTTTTGGAGATCCATTCTTAGGATTAGTTAGAGGACATACATAGTCCAGCCAAAACCAAGAAAGTGATTTTATAGATGGTAATAACAACATAAATATTCTTTTTTCCATTTGGAATATCATTAAATTCATAAAAAAATAGAACAATAAATTGGGGAAAATAATTATTAGAAAGAAAATGAATTTAAATATTTTCTTAAAATATATAATAAATATTTAAATAGAATTTTTTATATCACATGGGGTGATCTAAATTGTTAAAAAACCTTACTCATTCTTCCTAATCGCTAGAGGTTATTATAAATTTATTAGGAAAAAATAAAATGATGTGGGAATTAATTTACCATCTCTGAATCCAAAATAGATAAATAAAACTCATTATTCAGAATCATTAATAAAATTAAATATATGTTTTTATAAAAAATTCATGATGTTCTATAGAATTTTAAAAGATAAATAATATAAAAAAACTTTTCATGATATACCATAATATAAAAATACCAAAATTTATAAAAGATACTAATATCATCTTTCCACTTCCTTGGAAGATAGATAACTACACATTCCATATCACAAATTCAACCCATATCTTGATACACACAATCCATTAAAAATTGAGAAACTAAAAAATATAAACAAAGTCTAGACATGGAATAAAAGGTATGTTTAGGGTGTTAATGCATGGTACCTAGTAAGCATCCACAACCAAACAACTCAAACCCAAATATAAAATCATTTTTATGTAGTAGAAACACAAAGAAAGTTTTTTTCCAAGAACAAATATGATTAATTTATCATTTATATTCTGGAGAGGAAATTAACATTTACCTTTGGTATTAGTTCCCAAGTGCAAACTAGTACACTATAAAAACTAACCTCACCAACATTAATCAAATTATGGAATCCAAGATGAAATTAAAAATAACAATTATTGATTATACCAATAGGTAAAATTATTGTTTTTTCATCCTCTACATGAGGGTTAATGGCCTTATAAATATATGCATCCTTTGTTTTGTGGTAAAATAACCACACACACATAGATATACTCTCTTTGGATGGAAAATAACCATATAAAATATATATATAGTTTATATTCAACATGTATCCCATAATCAAAATTATAAATAGATCTAGAAAGTTATATTATAAACTTTATATGTTATATAAATAAACCTATCACAATAATATACAATTGATAACTAGAAACAATTAGTAGTTTAATTGAATTAATTTGAAATAATTTTTTTTATAAACTGTTTTTATAATGAAAATCCATTTTCTATTGAATCTCACATATCCTATTATAATAAATAACCTTGTATTATTCATGGGTTGTTTTTTTATAGTTTCATTGAAGGGACTTCCAAAGAATCTTAGAAATACAAGAATAAGTCGATAAGAGTTTTGGAAGGAGTTAAAAAGAACTCTCACAATTCTATTTATAGGAAAGAAATCAGGTTATTAAATCTTAGTTCATACTGTGAGAATTATATGTCTAAATAATCTATTTTGGATATTTTTTTCATGAATAGTGTTTAACACAATGATAGGGACCCCAAAAAAGTTAGGCAATAAGATATTTAAGGAATATAATTTTTCACAAAATAGAATTTTATGTCACTTTATGAGCGGAGTTTCAAATTAATAGGAAAATGTAAAAGTCTTATACATTTGTTTTTCCATATGTAATATCTCTCAAAATTATAAATTAATATAAATGTAAAATTTCAAACTAGGATATATAATATATTCAAGTTTAGTTTCATGGACAAGTTATGATGTAATCATATGGATCACACCATGAATACTTGGGTACGTAAGGGTTCTCATGGGAAAATATGTAAGGGTTTTATTGGAATAAATCATAATAAAAAAGTATTTTATTTGCCTCAACATCCCACAATAGTTATAATGTCATGGGTAGGATAGCCACACAGTAAAAAATGAAGTTAATTTTAGTAGTTCTACCAATTTTGTGATGACCATTTCATAGAATAGGTTAACATCAAAATGATTTTGTTTAAAATAACAAATATTCTTCATATCTATGAGTCTGAATAATGATTAGTGGATTTACATAATGGTGTTCTAGTTAAAGGATAATAACAATTTTCATACCAAATTAAGTCTTATGGGGAACTATCCATTAAATATGAAGGTCTTTGATTACACACCATAAAGGAAAATGTCATTCTGTGGAGGTCTCTATAGAGGCATGAGATGAAGTTTGTAGTTTTAGAAAGAGCATATTATCACATAGAGAAGATGAATTCAATTTTAATAAGTTATACTAGTCAGAAGGTTTCAATATTTTTAATATGCTATCTTTTTATAGTGATCTAATAATTGAATAGAAAACCTTGATCTAGATTAAAATAAGATTACATAATAAACATTCCCATCTTGATTAAGGTAAACTGAATATCAATCAAGGGAAACCCAAAGATTCTCTCTAGATTATAGGTATGTATTTCATAAAAATAAGAAAGAAAGATCGTATATCTAAGGAATAGAGAAATGGAAAAAATCATAACATGTTCTAGAAAGTCTGAAAATAAAAGAAAGGAGATGTGTGAGGATATCTCAGTGAAGCTTCATAGAATCAAGTGGACAAAAACGGGATTGCTAACACACATCTTTTACTATATAAAAAATCTTTTTTCATGGATATTTGGATGATAAATCTTGGAAGTGTATTGGGATTTATATGTCATTGAGAGTAATGATTTATCTATTTAGCCAAGATTATAATATCGTAGGGTTAGTGTTATGAATCTAAATTCAAAATAAAAGAAGCAATGTGCTTAGTGATTCTTGTATATTGGAACAAAATTGTTTTATGCTGCTTTGATTATCCTATAATGTGTGAACCATATAAAATAGTTTGTGTCCCTCTTTGTTTACATTTTCTCTATATAGCTAGTTTGAGGGAGAGATGTGTTCTAACTAATGGTGGAAAAATATTGTTGTAGAGGGTCATTTGAAGAGAAAAGAATACCATAATTCACACCATACCTCATGTTATTTAACTTACATGGACTAAAAATAGGTAATCAAGTTAAAGGTTAATGATGGAGTATAATCTCTATGAATTAATGGTAGTAACCATCTACCACAAGGTAATTCTGATCCTCAATGGAAACAAATTTGAATTATGGACTAAAAAAATGCAACACTACTTATGATCATTAGGAATGGATGTCTATATTGATTTTATACATGGGATATCAATCAGTATAGACTGCATAATATTAATAGAGAAATAATGAAGGAAGCTTGATGTTAACACCAAAGGATTCAATGTGTTAGGAGGGTCTTTATCTAATGTAATCTAAATGAAGGTGATTACATGTAAATATTCACAAACCATAAGGGAAAACATCTATAATTGTGAATGTAAGATATGTAAATGTAAATTTCATGTCATATGGAATTAGTATGGGGTTTTGAAGATTTAACCTAATGAGTCCACTAATGTATTCTTTTATTTGGTGAAACTTATTTGGGTGGAATTTTTTTACCTTAGAGAAACATTAATGATATGATAATCATGAACTAGATCCTAAGAAGATTAACACTATTATTCAATGTGAAGGTCTTCTTACTTGAGGTCAATGACCTAAATATGGTGCTTTTGGATAGTCTTCACTACACTCTCATTACATGTGAGATTATAAATAATAACAACTAGTCATTGGTAAATGAGAACTATAATAAATTGGCTTCAAGAAAATGAAGAAAATCACATTGATGGATGATCCTAATTATAGGGAATTTTATTTGGTGTCACTTTCCTAACCTCAAATATCAAAATTGAAAAAGGGAAATTCAAATGAAAGCATAAACCTTATAACTTTTAGTGTGGAAAATTTAGGAATCCCACTACAAGGATTATAGATAAATTATAAAATTATAATTTAGTGGGAAACCCCATAAAAACAACTAAAGGTGTTGTAGTAAAGGGAATTTCATAGATTAAATTCGTCAAAAAAATTCACATGGTTTTGTAAGAGGATAGTAGATCGAAATAGAGAGATGTGGAAGAAATTGTGGAAAACAAGGTCCTCAATTAAGAAATATAGATATCATAGACAAACCAAAATCAGATAAAATTGATAATGAAAGTTCTCATGTTTATTTAATAATATATTTCAAGGTTAAACTATAAGATCCTCTTTTTGAAATTAATCATATGATGGACAAAATAAAGAAATCCAATGGAGTGGTATGTAATTCCAACCAATATATAAAGTAGTAAAAATAAGAAAATATCTAAGTTCAATGTATAAATTTAATGACTCATATCTATAAATCCTAATAAATGAGAGAGAGAAATTGAGACTTAGATAAAAATTCAATAATTTTCCCAAATTATTGACATCTTGACCAATTCTGTAAAAGATCATGTAAATGTAATTTCAGAGTTTGCATGTGATTCATGAACATGTGATGAAAGATTTATGATCAAGAGAGAATTCGATCTCCTGATATGATATTATTAATATAGAGTGTATAGGCTTCCAAAGATGTTAAGGAACAACACTGGTAGTCAACAAAAAAATATATACAATTTCCAACAGGTGAATTATTTCAAAAATAAATGAGAATATACTAAGTAGGTTAATATTAAGTAGAAGGTTTTTGTGGTTGATGTGAAACCAGATGCACTCGCACACCTAAATAAAGTTTATTTTGAAGAATCACAAATGAAATTAAAGGATATATGTGGATCAGCAAGGACACAAAAAAATACAATATGAATCAGGTGTTATTATTGTATAAATATGGGGTATAAATAGTATGTGTTTTCCATAGCTAAAATAAATTTCAAGACACTTGAAAAAAAAATCAGTAGAAATTTTTTTACACTGTAGGTTTTTAATGAATACTTATTTATGTGCGATGTTTATGGGAAAAATTCCATGAATTTATAATCAAGGTTATAAATAGATATGAAAACGGAGATTTAGAAAAGGATATCTCACATCTAGAATCATCATTAAGCAAGAAAAAAACTCATAATCAATTTTCAACCGAGAAGATAATGATGATCCAACAGAGATTATGGTTTAATAATTTCATTCACCATAACAAAAAGGGGATCAGTGAATGTGGTGAGGTGACCTAAGCATTAAATACCTAAATATTTTTTCATTTAGATGAATACTCAATAAATTTCACAATAGTATGCAATCGATGACTATAAAGGATTAGTGTCTTTGAAGAATTCTAATATAACAATATTATTTCCTGAAATATTTTAAATATCTCCCAAATAAATTATTCTTACAAAATACACTTCTTATGCATACCCTCCTTAAAATTATTCTTTATAACCTGAGGAAAAGATACAAAAAAATAATGATCTTGGATGTTTAGTAAGGGTAAAAATTGAATATAATAGTCACTGATAATATATGAGCATAACATGATCATACAGATTTGATAATATGAGCTTGAAATTCTTAATTCAAACCCATTAATTCATAGATCATAATCATGGAATTTATATTCTTCATATCATAATACATAAATCATTTAAGAATCAAATATCATGATCCATGATATCATATCAAAATAATAAGAACATGTCATATAGAGTGGCATAAAAAGTGTAGCATAATCAAAATCACATAAATCGTTTTTCAAATCTATCTACCAAAATATTCACCATATATTGGGAATAGGATAACCACAAGTGTACCATATTTGGGCTTGGAATAACCTCTCATGTTCCCTATTTCAGGGATGAGATTACCTCAAATATACCCATTAAGATAATAGAAATTAAAAATTACCCAATTTACTAGTGGTATAAAATAGACCCACCCATCACATAATCATAATCCATTCATATGTATTCCACAATATCATTAAATCATTTTTCATTTTCTTATCAAATATTACGTGGAAAGAAGAAAATCATCAATATTTTGTAATCATTATCATAAAATATCATGAGAATTAATAAATATGGTGTCATTATACCGTATAACTAGTGATTCATAAGTAAAATCAATGGATGCCTTCATAGATAAAAATAACATTAAAATATCACATTATTATTTATTGTGTAAAATATAATTTTTATTTTGAAATAACTCTTTTAAAATAAAATACAATTGAAATATTAGGGGAAAAAATATTTGGAATGATTCATGGAAACTTTTAAAGGAATCTTCAAAGAAAATAATATTCATTACTATAGGAAAACCCTTTTTGTGTATTAAATATTAAAAAAAGTTTGTGTTGACACCATTGGTAAAAAGTACCTCATTCATAAAATAACAGGAATATTAATTTTAAATATTTTTTTATATGTTAAATCATACTTAAAAATATAAATAATAAATCATTTTTTAATATTAAATACATTCTTAAAAATATTTTAATGAAAATTTGGATATTGAAGAAAATAATTCCTGTCTCAACTGAAAAAAAAAAGTCTATTTTACTTAAAAAGAATCTTTAAGACTTTTTTAAATAAAAAGAGGTCAATGAAATGAAGACTTGTTATTTCAAAAAATAACTAGATTATATGAAAATACATAAAAAAAATTTAGAGCCATATTGTATAATTTCATCATCATAAATTTAAGCATAATCAGTCTCAGTAAAGAGTGATATTGAAACATAAAATGCATACCACTTTGGTAAATTATGAATAGTAATCCCCTTGAAGTAATTAATATAAAATTAAACATTAAATAATATGAATATAAATAAATTCATTATATATCATTTCAAATTAGAAGTATATATTCCAAACAAATTAAATAAGTAGTGATTATGGAATATGTATCACCAAAATTAACGTGAGACAAGAAACTATAAACTCAAGTATGACATGATTTATAAGTGATTTTAACATAATTTATAATAAATTTTAATTTATTATGAATATATAATAAAACCATATTCATAATTATATTACCACACAAGGTTTACTTATAATATCTTATCACATGTTCATTAATAATATTTCATTATCATCATCATTTTGGGTGTTAAATGCTTCGTTTTCCTTGTATGTTTAAATTTGGAGGTTTTGGTCTTTGGATATTGATCATGTTTTAATAATATCTTGAATTTCAATCATGATATATATAATATATGTATTTATTTTATAAATTTTCTTATTCATATATAAAAATATTATATAGAAAAATAAATTACACCATTCAGGGAGGTGGTAGTCCATGCATGACAAAGAACTTTGTTTTCATTTTCTAAAAAAAGAAGGAAAAAAGATAAATAATATTTTTTTTATTAATGAAAAATACGTATATCATAAATAATATATATATATATATATATTAAATCCATAATTATATTAATTGATGTGTTTCGGTGATGGAAAATGAATCATGTCTCTATGTGGAGGAGGTAGTCCACACATGTACACAAGTGATACTTTCATTTCACATTTGATAGAAATGAGGTGGAAAATGGTTTTCCCATAATCACAATAAAACTTATGTTAATTATAATATTTTATTAACTATTTTAGGATTGATATAATAGAAATTTATGAAGGATAAGAAGAAATAAACATTGAGAGAGTTGGGTAAAATGGTTACCTATTCTTTGGGAGACCTTCTTTGGCATAGTAATTAAGACTTATTAAGATGGTATTAGGGAAATATCAGAAGCACAAGAATTATGGTAAGGAATCTAGGAATGTTTTGGGGTTGGTATTGGAATAGTAATAGTGTTCAAACCTTGTAAATAATGGATAATAATATGTGTTGTTTTATAAGTGAGTAGAGGGGAACATATAGAATTGTATAAAAGATTTAAATAATATAAAGTCATTTTATAGTGAAAGTGGAACCGAATCACCATTAATTCGAAATTAAAATAGAATATTGTTGATATATCTTCATATAATAAAGTTTTTATAAGGTTGAGTTTTTTTACAATTATCTCTTAGTTTAACCCTCTAGTAATATCCCGAATCGAATGCCATTATCTGGTGATCTGAGATGGTTCACAAAAACACCTCAAGCGCACCTCCCTTATTACCAGAGGCTATCAACTAGAAGTAAGGTTATATTGTGATAGTGGGTAGACTATTCCATCACATAAATTTATGAAATAGTGGAAATAACTAGACATTATCCATAATATAAATAAATAGAGTGTGTAAGTATTAAATATAAAAAAGGATATAATAATAAATGTATTAATGTAATGACCCAAATGGTCAAGTCACACATACATCACTGATCACCCACTAGAATGATAAAACGGAACATATTAATTAGAAGAAATGACGGTAAAATTATAGGGCTATATTTTATGCACTGTACTGAACCACCTACCAGATCTCTACATACATGTTTGTTCCATCCAGCCTGATCAACCATGGGTCTCAGCCTAACATATTCCTGCAACCAAGTGACCGTCTACTCAAGTATCCTAGTGTAATGTAGCCTAAGTTGGGTTGGAGTACCAAACTCAGTAATCCACCACCAACGTGGTCCCATACATAACCAGTTATATGTATTTTATGTATATGTGAGCTACTCATTAGTACAACAATAATAATAATAATAACTAAAAGATGATAATAAGTAAACAGATAAGGTTGAATAAGTAATTCTCATGGAATGTGCTCAACCTAGCTGAGGAAAAATTAGAATAATGTTTCTTAAAATATATTTATATATACATATGTATATATATATATATATATGAATGAGGTGTCAAATAATATAAATAAAACAACTCCAAAACTGATCTTTGGGTTTGTGATCCCAATCATTCATCCATGCTATGAATAAAGGATTGAGTTACATGTCATTCCACTCAATCCAAGTTCAATTAAGTTGATCCTCAGGTCCATAGTTCTAATCGATGAAACCTATATTATCTAGTGTTGGAAATATCTCTGAGAAAGAAACATCACCATTATGAGATACATGTACCAGACCTGTGATCACACGTACTCGCCTCCATTCACTCTGATGAAGGGTCTAGGTAATAATGGTACATTATAAAAATAAGGAACTGAGCTAGATTATAAACCACTCATGTCGCGTGTAATCAATTCTGGTGTCATATTCGAAGGTCCCTGTCAATATGAAATCTCAACATTTCAACTTAGATGATTTCTATGGTGTATGAACCCTATAAGATATCATGGAATACTCTTTGGATCCATGATAACATTCAGAATCCAATCCATAATTATCTCAACAACCTTATTACTATAGATCTTTAAACAATGTAGTAATGGTTATTCCATCTAAACCAATAAAATATCCAAGGCATCACTGGAGGAGATCAAAATCGATCCTCAAATATGTCAACAACATCTACAACTTTAGAGAAATTATTCCCCCCAGTAACCTCTAGTAATCCACTAGATCCTAGAGGATAAAAATCTATAGGGAAACACCAAGTAGAGGGGTTCTATACTAAACTTAGCATCCACCTTTAAAAATCCATATGTAGTGAGGAACCCCAGATAAGAAAAGGGAATCTGAAAATGGTAACCATTAATAATAAATCTAAAAAGGTAGATCCATGAAGTACTTCTGGTAATCCTTACCATAGCATTGAATCACATCAGGCTCAATATCCAAGTACCAGTAATGACACATCAAAACCGTAGTTATATAAATAATAACCAGGTGGAAATATAGATAAAATATTGAGGGTGGCTGAATGCCTAATGCCACCACTACAACCCGATACCCATGGGATTAAATGTCTAATAAGGTTTATAAAGTGACACATGTTAGAATATCTAAGAAAACCCATGTTATACTAGCTCAAGGTCAGTCAAACATTAGGGCACCCACTATGTCATCTTGGCTAGGGATCAAGAGATTCACTCTAATTGGGACTGTAAAAATTCATATAAGTAGAGGCATCCCTCTTGGAATCCTCTAAGTAAATACATAATTAAGGGAACCCCTCTATGTGTCCTAAAAAGGAGTAAGAAATTGGAGGCATCATATTTGGAATCATTTAAGTTAGACTAATTTCATAGGCATCCCATAGGGGATCCTCAATCACACTAGTCACAGGTTGATGTATGAAGCTAACACACATGGGTTGTTAGTGACCCATAATATTCATCCATCTTAAAAAAAATAATGCTAATTTAATTTAAGGATTCAATTAAATAATTATACATAGGTGAAATCACCCTTATGAGAAATCCCAATATTACACATAACACCATAAACATGAATAAAAACTATAGTGAATGTACGATAGACCACCTACGTTTATAATTCTTTTAATCATTTTCATGGGTCAGCAGTAGTTGTCGAGGCCCATCCATTCTCATCCAAGTCATATGAAAACCATTATAAAAAACAAAACCACATAATATTAATTAATTATAACAACTATAATTAATTAATTAAACCTAACATGGTATAGAAAATTTAAAAACCCTGACTATATGGGTATAAATATTGAAACATCACTGTCTGATTTTGTCGCACCATAATTATGACCTCAGCTCGCTAACATCCTACAACATTACCCTAAAATTAATCTAGACAGAAACCCTAAAAAAGTTTCAAAAAAAATTTAAATTATTTTAGCATTAAGATTAAAAGATTTATAAATTCACCAGGGTGACTTACCTTTATAAAACAACACATGAAAAAGTGAAAATGACATCTCAGGTCACCCTCTTCCTATTAAGTGTGAAAGACCTATCATTGGTATTTGATTCCACCATGGTCTAGTTGAATTTAATGTAAAGTCTTTAACCATAGAATCTAATCATAGAATGATGATAAAAAATAACTCAATGAAATCTAATAGAGTTTAAGGCTTACCTCTAGGCTTCCAATACACCTGACAATGGTTGATTCATACTAAGAATGGGGAGTAACTCCCACGGAGGAAGGTAGAAGGAGGGTATCATGTGCACTAAAGCTCATGAATGAAATGAAAAAAAATTAGATAAAACCCTTTAAATTTCATAAGGGAAATAGGTTAATTTGACCATTTTTAATGGGATATATGGATAGAAACATGATTAGCCAAATCATGTGCCAACAAAGAAGTTGGAAATGCTTAAACACCACAACCCATGCATGGGAATGGCGAATAGTTTAACAGAACATGCACCAACCATGTGAATTGAATTCCATAAACTATGGACACTCACATGGTTTTCCTTGTACTACTACATAGTTTCTCCAAACCCATTCTCTTATGAAAATTGGGACACATTTTTTGGCTACTCGGTTTTTACTAATCATGCTTCAATCATGGGACCCATGAAAAAATTTCCTAAAAAACATCCTTCAGGACCTAAACCCTCAGAAATATCCCAAAACATATGGGCTACATTGGAAGCCTCATTACACATAAAAACATCAATTTGATTCATTAAAACATTCATATTCTATTTTCAAATATCTAATCAAAACATGACCATTCTAGTAATTGAAATTTCAATTTCCTTCTAAATTTTAAAACATGAAAAACATAATACCATACAAGATCCCCACCTTAAAAATTCATGTCCTTGAGAAGACTTTGAAATAATTAAAATGAACAACCAAATATACAAGGTTCATGAATTTTGTTTAAATGGATGAATTGTGTTTCCAAACACCTAACATACCTCCAAAGTAATATTTCAACATATGGAACATAACATATAAAATTTTTATCCAATGCTCATAAATACTTTTAAAACATTAAGATTGAACTTACCCAATCCTTCCAAACCTGATACATGGTCACATAATAATCTATTCGATCATCTATCCTATGAAGGTTCCACTATAGGTTTTATCATTTAATGGATATTTTTTATTCATAGTACTCCCACCATAAAAATTTCATATTTAGGCATGTACTCATTCTTGTAATGATACTTATGGGATTAAATTAACTTTATCGAAATGGTTGAATCCCAATCGAACATAATTATGATGGTTGGATCAGATTTTCCTTGAAAATCCATATCTAACACTTTCATTGTACCCACCCCATAATAATGGAGTTCCAAATGTGGTTACTTACAAACCCCATCCATATATATGGGAGAAGTCCTATTGAACCAAATCTGGATGACTCTTCTTGAAACACTTTTCTTCTTCCACTGACGCATCATAGAAACTATATCATAATGCCTTCATTTTAAGGCACACCATGATAATCCCCATCAGTATCACTGAATCCTGTAACTGGATTCTAGTGAAATTTCATGTTGAAACCATTTCATTATCAAATTGTCATTGTTATATATCAAAAGAACTGACAAATACTCGATCTAACATCTATGGATCATCTTAAGCTACTCATTGCTTAATTCCTACATTTTGAGTTCTCTAAAATCTTTATTTGAAAATATAACTGTCATTTTCTATAAATTCTAGTAATACATTGTTCCATTTATCAAATGGAATCCAAAATACCAAATTCTCATTCAATAACCACTCTAATGATCGGATGACCCCTCTCACATGAGGGTAACATTCTATCAACGGAAATACCACTCCCCACCAGAGGATCATCCTTGTTGCCACATCAATGAAATGAGACCCCAATCATGTATCTAGTTCCCTTTAATCAATGGAAATAACACCTAGTATTCCTAAAAACCTTCTCATACAAGAGCAATGTAAACATAAAAACATTTATCATTCTCATTTTCTAAGAATAATTTCCATTGAAAAATGAAATTTCAAGTAAAAGAGGGTCACCACCATAAAAAGACTAAATATTCTCTCTCCACCATATGGCTTACTGTATACCACTCCTCAAGCATAACCCTAATAGGTTCCTTCATCAAACTAGTGAAATAGTTTAAGTAACTCATACTATAGCCGAAACTCGATTAGAATAATCTCAATGATGTCATGAAATAGGGCATGATCATCTTTATCCTATGAGTAAACTAATATTCCATCGATATGCATGTATCGATCTCCTGATCCATTATAACAAAAAACATGATACAATCTACTTAACCAACCTAGAATACTATGTATCCCGACAATGCATTTAAAATTACATCTAGGATTCAACTACATCAAAATCCCTGATTCATTTAAAAATTTTCCCTCATCACCAAGAACTTCCTTGAATTTACTGATGTTATAGGTTTCCATTCCCACAAGCATCATATTTTAAACTATCTATCATCATCCCATATATAGTAGCTCACTAAAGTCCCATTATAAATAGTATCCATAGTAAACCATTGTGAACTAAACTCACCACACACAATGAGTGCACATCCTGAATGACCTAATCATCACCCGAATCATGCTTTTAAGAGTCATATTCAAACCACTCAAAGATGACCACCCCACACAACACACCATTCCTGAAATCCCAAGATATCATTTTTAAATCCTCTTCAAAATATTGAATCTTTCACATTCAATGATTTATTAAATGACTTCCCATAACCTATAATCATTCTAATCAATAGTGATACCCATTACCTAACCACCCTACTAACTAAAATCCATTCCTGAATTGTTCCAACAACCAAAAATATCATGCCCATAAAATCTATACTCAATATTTAATCACCAAAAGTTCATTATCTAAATCTAAAGTCATCACCCAACCTATATCAAAAAACCTATGAATGTCCCATGAATTATTTTTTGAACAAGAATACCAAGATATTTCCTAAAAAGGTATCTATAACCTCATACTAACCCCTCTTGTAGGTTTCCCTTGATTAAACAAAAATCTAACTTACCATGGTATGAGTAACATGTAAGGGACTCTCGGTCTCCCACCTAGAAAAAGTCTCATAAAAGGGTCACTATGACCTACCACCCAACCTAATAGCCAAACCTATCCATTGTAGGTAAGGATAATAATGAACTATTATGGTTAAAATTGAAATCATAAAGAAAGGATTATATTGGAAACATGGACTAAACATTGCCTTACCAGGCCTTGATCCTCTATAAACATCCTCATAAGGTACTTCTCCATGGAGGGTTACAAAATAGTGATAGAAAAGATGATGAATTATCACTTACTAGGAATATATATATTGAAATACCTCACTGTAGGATCTTGTAAAATATAATTGTTTTGGTATATATTGGCATCACACTAGAGGATCAAACAAGATAACTATATAGGGTAAATAATAAATGAACAGTATCATCTCAACAATCTGTGGAATTGATCACAACCATGGTTTGATTAAGTGTAATTCCATTCCTTAATATATAGAAAAACACTATAAAGGTTGTTACTAACACTTTAAATAACCAAACCCAAGAATAAACACCCCATAAGGGGTCTAACACGTAGTCACCATTTCTATATCGAACTAATTGGGTTACTGCACCTCCTATGAATGAAGATTAGACAACAATTACATTGTTAAACAACTTACTATAGACACACATAACCTTTAATCAGATATATAAATATATATATACATACATGTCAGTCTAACTTAGTAAAATTACACCAAGAAACTATATGAAAAAAAACCATTTAAGTTGTTGTAGACACTTTAAATAGTTTAACTCAATCTCTAATTGTTAAATTTCACCCTAGAAGGCCTATAACCGTGGTCCCTACATTCCAAATATAGTGCATGATACACCACTTAAATTTTTCAACCAAGATTAAAAGTCAATCATTTGCCTCTTTCTAATGGAAAAATATACAAAATTACATTAATGGACTCTCTCCAATAGTTCGATATCCACAAATCATTAGTAAATCATAAACTTCACATCGCATGTGTGTCACTCAAAGTGAAAGTCATACACAACTATAACATCAAAGATAAAGTACTAAAATCCCATAACCCGGGAAACCTGGAATTATTACCAAAACAACTGTTCTTGACATAATAGTATGTTATCCATTAGAGATTCTAACACATTCCTAATAATCCTATCTACCATACCCCAAATAGTCATGTAATAGGAACAAAACTAATTTGATAAAAAAAATTAATGTCCCAACCTAGATTCCACTAACTAGTTCTTAGAGAATTCTTTCCACAAGGCATCAAGCACACCTCCCCACACGCTAAAGGATTCAAACTATCATTAAGGTTCTAGGGAGTAATATTTTGGAGAATAAACCATCTTATTAGATTAAAAACAATGGAAAAAACAAGCCATCATACATAGAAGTAATAATTATAGTAAAAAATAAGTGAATATAAACAATGTTCTAATAATAAATGAAATTTAGTAAAGTCCCCAACAACCATGTCACACACAAAACACTGATCACCCACTAGGATGATCACTTATACATAAGTAAATAAAATAATAAAAAGTAAAATTATAGTTCCATATTGCATGAACTGAGTTGAATCAGATACTTGATCTTTGATATATGCCTATATCCAAGTGATCATCTTGTCGAGTGTCCCCATGTAATGGTTTCTCAAGTAGGGTGTGAGAACAAAACTCAGTAGGGCACCCCCAATGTCATCCAGTACATATCCAGTAATATGTAGTGTTTATATTTGTAAGATACTTATCAAGATAACAGTAATAATAATAACAAAATTCTGAGAATAAATAAATAATAAACATTGAACAGGACATGGCCATGGACTGTGCTCAGCCTATCCAAGACACTACTATAACAAGGATTTGTTATATATATATATACGTATGTATGTATGTATGTATGTATGTATGTATGTATATATATATATATGTATGTATGTATGTTCTTATGTATGTATATCTCCATAATTATATATATATATATATGTGAGTAAGGAATCAAAAAAATATAAATTAAACAAGTCCATAGTTGATCCTTGGTTTTGTGATCTGGATCATATGGACATCATGTGAATAATGGGATGAGTAGAATTTATTCCACTCAAGTAATGTATAATTAAGTCAATGATTAGGTATATATTCCCAATCGACAAAACTAGCTTCATCAATATCTATAAATATCTATAAGCAAGTTATGCCATAGCAAGGGGATACATGTCCCAGTCCTAGGATCACCCGCACTTGCCTCTAATAATTATGATGAAGGATCAAGGTAAGATATAAAAATACTATAAATAAGTTGTTAATTTGGATTCCAAACCCCTCAAGACATGTGTAATCAAGTCCGATATTGGATTCCTAGTTCCATTTCCATTGTAAATCACAACGTTGAAACACAGATGATCCTTATGGTGGGTGACCCTTAGTCAATATCTAATAATACACTCTAAACCCTTGATAACACTAGGAATCCATTCAATGACTGTATATGTAGCTCCATTCCCTGATATCATTTTTAAATTAAGTAATAAAACATCCAAAAAACCTTAGGGACTAACCTTGGAATCACTAGGGAAGATCAATATAAATCCTCAAGGATGTAAACAGAATCCATAGTTAAGAAGAAATGAATCCACCTGACAACCTCTAGTAATACACTAGATCCTAGTAAATATGAATCTATAGAAAAACACCTGACATATGGGTTATCAGATAAACTTTACATCCACCTATAAAGATCCATATGTAAGGAGGAAACCCATAAAAAGGTTATTCCAACAGTGGTAACCATCAACAAGAACTATCATGAGGCAGATCTATGATGTATATATATTAATCCCTAACATGGAATAAAATCACATAAGCGTCATCAGAAAAGTACCATTAAGCATCTCTATTAATCATAACTATATCAACAATAACTAGGTGAAATCATAAATAAAAGTGTAATGGTGGCCAAAAACCTAAACCCACCACTACCGCCTCAGCACCATGGGATTTCAAGTATGGTACAGGTTTTAAGGTGACCCTCACAAACATATCTACCAAAACCCATGTCATACTCACTCAAGGTCGCTCAAACATTAGGGCACCCACTGGGTCCCCTTGGTCAGTGCTCAAAAGATGAATCCTAATTAGTATCCTTGGAGATATCATATAGATAGAAGAATCTATATTGAAATCTCATTAGTCAATACATAATTATGTTCACCCCTCTTGGGGTACTCAATTGGAGTAAGAAATTTGAGTCATACTACATGTGATTCTCAAAGTCAAACCATAATTGGAAGCATCAGACATGGGATCCTAGGTCACACTAGCCTTAGGATGAAGTATAAAGCCAATGCAATGGGGTTTTTAGTGACCCGTAAAGTTTATCCATCTAAATAATCTAAGTTAATTTAATTTGATGGTTCATTTGAATAAAACTAAATAGGGGACATCTCCCTTTAAAAAAATACCAAGCATAAACCAGAGGCCATAAACATGCATAATTAATTTTTTGTAGGTATGATAGACCAAATACCATTCTAAATAATTTAGTCTTCTTGTAGGGCCATAAAAAGCTACTCAGACCTGTCTAAGCTCATCTGAGGCATACAAAGGTCCTATAGCATAAAAATAAACTAGACTATAATTTATTAAAAATAATATAAATAATTAATTATATTTAGAAAAACTAAAAATTTAAACCAATATAACTATAAGGTCATAATGAATGACACCTCACTAGTTGATCACATCACACAAGAAATGTGACCTAGAACTCACTGACATAAAACAATATAATCGCAACATCAAGATAGAAATAAAATCTAAGAAATTTCATCAATAAAATCATACAAATATATTTAATTAATCTTAAAATATTAATGCATTCACCACAGCAATGTAACTTAACAAAACAAAATGTGAAAAAGTGTGGACAACATCTTTGTTTAACCTCTTCCTAGGTATAGTGAAATCCTTATCCCCGATATCTGATTCCACCATACTCTGATGGAATAGGGACTAAAATTATTAGTTGGATAATCCTATCATTGGGGATGAATAAAAAAACTTAGTCGAGGCTAAAAGAATTGAAGGATTACCTATAGGATTTCAATGCACCTAACGACGTTCGATTCAGAACAATAATGTGGAAGAACTCCCATAGAGGAAGGAACAAGAGGGTAGCACACACGAGAGAGATCCAAGGAGAAGTATGGAATAATATGGGTAAAACCCTTTAAGGGATGAAAAGGAAAACAATAATTCAACACTTTTAAATGTGTCACATGGTTTGTCTCCCTGGTTGCCCAGACCATGAGCCATCCATGTGGTTTACCCAAATCAAACACCATACCCCACGTATGAGCATGGTGCATGGTTTAACAAACCATGAAGTAACTATTTGATGTGACTACAATAAACTAAAAACAATAGTATGGTTTTCCCTGGCTTCTTTCATGGTTTATCCAACCCTCGACCCTATCAAATTTTGGCCATGTAGTTTTCCATCAATGTTCTGAATAATTTTGAACCAATGGTGATCCTCATGCTATATATTTTCAAAACTCCTCCTTCACACCCCCAAACCTCAGGATTATCTTGAATCCTATGATCTAAATTCAAATCCTCATTTCATGTCTAAAAGCATCAATTTGATGATGACCACTATGACGCGACAATATCAAGATGTTTTTCACTGTAGTTTCATCCTATCCAGGTTCTTTAGTTTCTCTACTCTAGTTTTGGGGCTCCCACAATCTCTCCGAGGTGGAGTAGTGAGGTGGTCATAATGGTTCTTTGGGTTATGAGATTAAGCAACTGGTTCAGGGTAATCGACATCGGTGGCATGTTTCGGCAGCGAAGGTCCAGGTGTCATCGGTTATGAAGGCGGTCGTCGTTATTGTAGAGGTTGATGTTGTGTTGACGGTGATGACGACGCGATGATGTTGAGATTATTTTCACTGGCATTTCATCCTATCCCAGTTCGTTTGTTTCTCTACTCTGGTTTGAAGGCTCCCCTAATCTCTCCGAGGCGGAGTAGTGAGGTAGTCATCATGGTTCTTTGGGTCATGAGAGCGAGCGTCCAGTTCAGGGTATCGACGGCGGTGGCTTGTTTCTTCATCTAAGTACAAGCATCTTTGTTGCAGAGTGCGGCGATGACGAGGTGTGGAGGATAAAGATTTCGATGATATGTTGACGCGAATACAGTGATGGGGTCTGGATAGAGACGTGCTGATGGTGGTGAACTCACGAATTGATCAGGCTTAGGAAAACTCGATAAACTATGACGTTCTCTGGTGGACTGGTGCGGCATTTGGACTAAGACAATGACAGTGGAACTGGATCAGATTAGTGTGAAGGATAGTTATGATGATAACATGGAACTCTATGAGATAGCAGTGAAGTTGAAATTGATGGTGATGAGGATTCTGGTGGGTCTCTCCGGCATGGTGAAGGTGTGCGACTCAAGGCAAGCACTTGAATCGAGATTCAAGAGAATCAAGATGATGATGATGATTTTGAATGTTGTAATTTTAATTGAATGAAATTTTGTTTGGAATGTATGGTTTCTCGCTTATTCTTAAAGAATATTTTTAGAAAAAGGAAAAAATCGATTTAGAGGTTAATCATAATCATACCCCCCCATCCAATGGCTAGTTTATAAAGTCTATAATGTATCAAAATTCAATTATAGTTGGATTTTCGTGTAAATAAATCTATCTAACAATTCAATTTTTTTTCAAATAAATATATAAACAAATTTAGAGTGTTACACATGGATAAAGAAAGATAAAATCTTAGAATCTGAATGTTTCAAAAAAATGGAGTGAAATTGTTTTGACATAAGTATTGATCCTTGGTAATGGATGTACTTCATATATGAATAGAAAAAAAAATTAACATTAAAAGATGTATAAAAATAAATTTTCAATCAATTTGGGAATGATGAAGGCTTTAAAATCGTTATCTCTAGAAAATAAAAAAATCAAAGGCAATGACTTGATGTGAATATATTTCATAGTGGTTGAAAGAAATTTTTCATGATTTAATATGTGTAATTAAACTATGAAACTCAATGAATGAATTTAATTTAAATAAGAACGGCCAAATTATCAAAAAATAATAGATGGTTTGGTTATAATGTAATAAATAAAAAAGGTTAATATCTACTTCATTTTTAGGGAAGAAGAAATGTGTTTTTTACCATAGAAGATATGAATAATTTATGGGGAAAAGTATTATCCACATGAGTCAAATATCCTCAAAAAAATTGTAATGAGTGAAGGATCACAAGATATCCATAAACTCTCACATGATCTGACTCACACATGTGATAATTTTCCAAAATGGGAAATCATTTGAATGAATTACAAGATGGAGGAAAATAAATCAATAAGATTTCTTAGGTTGGTTCATATTGATATCTGTGGACCAATGTCACACCCCAAACCCAGACAATCATTTATTTTTTATTCTTTTCAAGGTCTTGAGCATTTTGGTTGAGTTTTTGGTTTGAGACAAGATTTTCTTAATTTTTTTTTAATTTTTGTGAGTTTCAGTCCAGTACAGGGCACCGCACTGTTAGTGGTAATTGTGTGGTTGGCCCATGTGACCGTGCGACTTCCCAATACTTAAAATAAAAAAAATATATAATTGTTTGGACCTTAATAATATTATTATTATCATTGTAGATAATAATAATATTTTAAAAAAAATTAATTAGTATTATTATTATTATTAAATTGTTATTGATATTATTATTATTAAATTGTTATGAATATTATGAATATTATGTTTTTATTAATATTATTATTAATATTAGTATTATTATAATTAAGATTAATATTAATAATATGATTATTAGAAATTATTATTATTATTATTATTAAGATTACCCATATTATTAGTAATTTAAATTTATTAGGGTTTTTAGAGGAAAAAAAGGAATATGAAACCCTACCTTCCCATCCCTTCCATGGTGTAACCCCCTCCCTTACCTCCCCCTTGTGTCATGTGACATCTCCCCCCCCCCCACCCCACTGGAACAGGTACCTTCTCTAACGAGCCCTTCAGAGCTCTCTCCCTCATCTAATGATGTCCCTCTCTACTACAGCCTCCTCCAACAGTGCCCCTCATTGCCGATGCGACACAAACTGATGGAACCCCTCTTTAGTGTGAAGTACCCTCGGATGGACTCCTATTTGGCGCACAAGACCTCTGGAGGCCATCCCTCCTCACAATGCATCTGACCTCCCCTCTTCCCCCACTAGAAGGTATTACTTCGTTTTTTCAATTCTTCTTTGGGGTTTTCCTATTTAGGTAAATCTATATGGATTGGGTTTATGTTTAGTTCGTTTTTATTGGTTTCTATGGGATATGAATGGTCTTTCGGGGTGTACTCTTCCTTTGAATATTTCATAGCAATAACGCACCTTTAATATAGGTGAATCCATATTTTTTCTATTCTAAAGTAATTTCTTAATAGTTGACTAGTTTCAATTAACTTTTTTACATTATTTTCACACCCTCACCACTCTTGGGTAGCATAATACGGTGTTTCCAAATTTGTAGAATTCGTTAAAAATATATTATTGGTGATTCTATGTTTTTGCTCACATGTATCCATGCTAAAGGTGTTTGGTTAAATCTTAACTTTTATTTTGTTAATTTATCTATTTATTTATTTTTAAAATATGTCTTGCACCTTCATAACACATTTAGTTAGTTTTCTGTGGTGTTTCTCATTGATAGAATTTTCTAAAAATAGGTTTTTTGAAATCTTATGTTTATGTTTATATTAATATATATGAAATGGGTGAGGAAAAGTTCCAATTGTGTTTTTTTTAAAAGATGGGTGTTTTGGTGGATTTTTTCCCATTGGGAGATTTTATAAAAAATTGCCTTGAATGTGATGTGGCTTTGTGCATGAATCGTAAATTTATATGGTTTGAAATTTTTTGTGAAATTCTATAAAATGGTGTTGGTTGTGTTTTTGCAATATGGTTGGATTTGGGTTTGAAGGAAAGTGGTGGATTTTGAATTGGTTTTCTTTTGGAATTTATTGAATGTTTATAATGTGTCATTAGATGATGTCCCAACCATGGGTGCTAGAAGTGCACAAATGGATGTGCCCGCAAATTATGACGACGTTTTAAAATAGTTTCTTCCTTTAACAATGAATTTATTAAAAGATTCGTTGGTTTTTGAATCATATATGTGTTTCTTTGTTTGAAATAATATTATTTTAGGGTATTATGATGTTTACGTATACCTATTTCTTATTAATTAATGTGTGTTAGTCACTACTTGGCAGTTTCGAGTCTCCAAGTCTAAGGTGACTCACCTGCATATGCATAGGTATGTATATATATGTGGGTTCCCCTATTATGTGTATATTCATCCATGGGTGTGAATATACATGTATGGGGATAGGTGTTCATGTGTATATATATGGAAATTCATATGTAGTTGAGTGGGGGTATATGCATATAAGAATATATGTAAGGATCCCCTTGCACACATTCATGGCCATGAGGGTGTGTGTATAAGAGACTGGTGTCCTTATATGTATGTGAAGATGCAGGTGCTTAGTGGGGGAGAAACAACTATTAGTTAGAAAGCTCCAAGGTCTGAATGTACGGTTTCATTCCACCCTGAGGTGAGATCTCTATGCATTCACACTTAAATTTAAGAATCATTTATTTCATGTTTTTCGTACCTAGTTTTAAAATTAATTATTGATATATAATTATTAGTATAAATTTATTTCTTGAATTGGAGTGGTTTTATTATTGTAATATATTATTATAAATGGTTTGATTTCATTTTTCAAATCAAATGCTTGACAAAATTCCCTATTGGCCTTTGTAAATGTGTTTTGGATTTAGAATTCAGTTTTGGGTTTTGTAAATGGGTTTTGAAGTGCGTTTCTAGTTTTCAAAAGTGGTTTTTGTGTAGTTCTTTAAGAAGATTTTTAGCATGTAATGGTTGTGCGAGTCCATATAGGCACTTTAAATAAAATGTTTTCATCGAAAACCCTCCTTGGAATGAGTCTTCAACTTGTTAGTTGACAACATATGGGTGTTTCCTTGGTTTGGGGCTTCCCTTGTGTTATGATGGTTTAAAGTCGAGAGAATTGTTCCTTTGGATGACTCGGGGTGACCTTGTGGTCTGTGTTGACTATGTGTGGAGAATGTACTTATGTTAAGATTCTTTTTTTACATAGTTTTATCACCCCCTTTTTAGTCTAAACATGGGAACCTAGCATAGCTAGAGAATTCTATAAGAATAATTGATGCACTAGTTTAGATTATTCAATGGAAAGTGTCCCATAGAAGGGGATGTTTTGTTATTATTCTTAAGGTATTGGGCCCCTCGACTTCACCAAGTAGGGAAATGGTGGGGTGTTAGGGCATTATGACATCATTATGTAGAGAATTACTTCGGGATGAGTCACATTTATAGTATGCTATATATTATTCCTAAGATCTGAGGTTTTCCCATGTATATCGGATCATAGTTATCTGCAGTGAATGATTGAGGTTAATTGTTCGGTTGGTCACTCTTGCTTGTTATTTTCTATTTACATTGTGTTATCATTTCTTTTTTCCTTCAAGTATGATGCATATCTTTATTAAGGGAACTACTAGAAATCTATGATATACCAATAGTTTTAAACCATTGTTATAGGCTAGACAACCTTTATTATAATATAGACCAACGGTTGTCCATACTGTTGGTAACTAAGCCATGGGGATAGACATATCCCAATAGTTATTTATAAACCATTGGTGTATGTCATCTTCCAGAATATTATACCAACAGTTTTGTATAACCATTGGTATAACATTTTTCCAATGGTTTTACACCATTGCATTATAACTCTGTTTATATATATACCAACGACATTCTAAACCATTGGTAAATACTTTTACCAATGGATTATAGAAACTGTTGGTAACAATTTAGTTAACAGGTCTATACCAACAGCTTGTAAACCGTTGGTATAGACTTTTACCAATGGTTTCATCAAACCATTGGAATAGATTAGATTTTCACTTCTATACCAACGGTTTTAAAACCATTGGCATAAATTTTTTGAAAATCCAGCCACATGCAGTACCAATCTCCCCTTCTGAAATTACCTTCAATAATAAAAAACCTATATAGAATTCACGATTAATTACCTAAAATTACTTCAATTACTTGTAATTGAAATAATCTATAAATAATTCAAAATAACACCAATTAAGAAAAATATGATCCAAATAGTATTCCATCATAATAACACCATTGCAATGGCATTACACTATACATAATTTAGAATAACACCAATAGACACAAAAAAATAGACCACCTGAAACAAAAACACCCCAAAAACAAACATATCCATAAACACAACATTTGAAAATTTGATCCAAGGGGGTGGGTTGGGGGTGTCTAGGGGGTGGGGGCGGTCGAGGGGTGGGCGATGTCAAAGTGGTGGGGGTGTCCAGGGGGTGGGGGGCTGCCCAAGGGGGTGGGGGTGTCTAGGGGGTGGGGTGGTGTCCAGGGGGCGTCTAAGGGGGTGGGGGGTGTCCAGTGGTTGGGGGTGTCCGGGGGTGGGGGTTTGTGCATGGGGGTGAGGGTGGGGCGTCCAAGGGGGTGGGGTGGGGTGTCTAGGGGAGGTGGGGGTTGTCCAGGGTTGGGGGGACTTTCAAGGGGGTGGGTGTCTAGGGGGTGTCTAGTGGGTGGGGGGCTATCCAGTGGGGTGGGGGATGTCCAATGAGGTGGGGGTGTTTGAGGGGTGGGGTTTGTCCATGGGGGTGGGGGAGGGGGTGTCCAATGGTTGGGGTTTTCCAAGGGGGTGTGGTTGTCCAGGGGGTGGGGGTGTCTAGGGGTGGGGTGTCTAGGGGGTGGGGGTTTTCTAAGGTGGTGGGGGTGTTCAGGGTATTGGGGGTTGTCCAAGGGGGTGGGGGTATCCAGGGGGTGTCAATGTGGTGGGGTTGTCCAAGGGGGTTGGGGTGTCTAGGGGGCGGGGGTGTTCAAGGGGGTGTCCAGGGGGTGTGGTGGTTCTATATTGGGTGGGATATGTCTAGGATTGGGGGATGTCTAAGGGGTTGTGGGTGTCTAGGGTGATGGGGTCTTTCCAGGGGGCGGGGTTTGTCGATGGGGGTGGGGGTGTCTAGGGGTTTAGGGGTGTCCGGGGGTGGATGTGACTAGGGGGTGTTGTCCAGGGGGTGGGGGCTATCCAGGGGGTGGGTGTGTCTAGGGGGTTGGGGGTGTCTAGGGGGTGGGGTGCTGTCCAGGTGATGGGGTTTCTAGGGGGTGGGGGTGTCAAGGATGGTGGGGTGTCTAGGGGTGGGGGCTATCCAAGCAGGTGGGGTGTCCAAATGGGGTGTGGGTGTCCCAAGGGGTGGGGGTGTCAAGGGGGTGGGGGCCGGTCCAAGGGGGTTTGGTATTCCAGGGGTGGGGCTGTCCAGGGGGGTTGTAGTGTTGTCTATGGTAGTGGGGGGCTCTACAAGGGGGTGGGGGTGTCCAAGGGTGGGGATTATTCAGGGGGTGGGGGTTGTCCTAGGGGTGGGGGTGTCCCGGGGGTGTGGGGGCTATCCAAGGGGGTGGGGTGTCTAGGGTGTGGGGGTGTCCAGGTGGTGGGGGTGTCCATGGGGTGGGGGTGTCCAGAGGGTAGGGGATGTCCAACGGGGTGGGGGATGTCTAAGGGGGTGGGGGTGTCCAGGGGTGGGGGTGTCCCGGGGTGGGGGTGTCCAGGGGATGGAGGTGTTTAGGGTGTGGGGGCTGTCTAGGGGGTTGGGGGCTGTTCGAGGGGTCAGGGGTGTCCAGGGGTGGGGGTGTCTAGGGGTGGTGGTGTCTAGGGGGTGGAGTGTCCAAGGGGTGGGGGTGTCTAATGGGTTTGGGGTTTTGAGGGGGTGTGGGGGTTGTCCAAGGGGGTGGGGCGTATTAGGGGTGGGGGTGTCTAGGGGTGGGGGAAGTCTAGGGGGTTGGGGTGTCCAAGGGGGTAGGTAGTGTACAGGGAGTTGGGGGTGTCCAAGGGGGTGGGTGTGGTGCCCAAGTGGGTAGGGGGTGTCCAGGGTGTTGTGGGGGCTATCTAAGGGGGTGGGGGTGTCCAGGGGGTGGGGGTTATCTAGGGGGAGTGTGTGTCAAGGGGGTTGTCCATGGGGGTCGTCTAGGGGATGGGGGTGTCCATATGGATGGGGGTGTCCAGGGGTGGGGGTTGTCTAAGGGGTTGGGGTTGTTTAAGTGGGTAGGGGGTTTACAAGGGTGGGGGTGGTGTAGAGGGGGTTGTCCAAGGTGGTGGGGGGTTATCCAAGGGGGTCAGGGGCTGTCCATGTGGGTTGCAGTGTACAGGGGTGGGGGTGTCCATGGGAGTGGGGGGGTCCAAGGGGTGGCGTGTCTATGGGGTGGGGGCTATCCAAGGGGGTGGGGGCGTCTAAGGGAGGGTTGAATCAGTGAAACATATATTCAGTCACAACAAATCATCAAACATAAAATTTTAGTAATATATGTAAAAAATGTAACGGATCATTCTATCCCTCATCGTCGTCACTATCATCACCATCATCATAAGCCTCATCCTCATCCTCATCTTCATTCCCATTATCATCTCTACCCTCCTCAATGCCCTCCTCCTCACCCTCATACTCCGCCTTGGCCTCCTCCTTGGCCTCCTCCTCCACCCTGGCCTCCTCGTCGCCCTCCTCCTCCGCCTCGGCCTCCTCCTCTGCATCATCTCGACCGCCACTAGTTTTTCCACCTAGTGCACCATATATAAAATGCATTGATGACCTATATTTATCACAAGTTGTGTTGGCCTCTAGTGGAAGTGTTGGATGTAAGACTTCATCAGTTTCATAAATGAAGTGTTTTCCCTAGAATATTGTTATGTCGTCTCTATGGTACTTTTTCAGCCTTTTCATCATGTTCCTTAACCTACTGGAACTCGGTGGAACTAAAAATTGTACCTAATGAGGGCCAATACATCATTGGGACTATAATCTTCCTAGGTTGGCAGTGTACTCTTCCAGGGTGCTAATCTCCCAACACCTGATGTAAGTGATCTTTTGGACCAAAATTGTCAGGTTCATGGGAATCAAGGGCCTCTAAAGAAGCCTTTTACAAAAAAAAATAGATTATTAAGTTACAAGATAGATATTGAAATTTTAAAACATAAAATTAAAACATAAAATCTTCTACTAAGTCAGTTCGTTAACCTCACTTCTATCTTTCTTCTTTCTACTCGAGCAAAATAGTTTTTCTCAAGGTACACATCCTTAAATATTCAATGTTTTCCTCTAAAATGACATTGAATGTTGGAAACCTTAATTAAAAATAGGTTCCCAATAATTAATTTCATAACTAAATTTATATGACATCTTTATCAATTGAATAAATTATGGAGGAAACAAAAGAAAGTGAAAGTCAGAAAGAAAAATTATAAATTGTCATACCAACTTCCTCTCATGGTTTGACATCATAGTACATCCCAATGTGTAGAGGTAATTATTAGCATCAATATTTTTTTATTTCTTCCAAATGATTCCTAAATAAAATTAAATAATAAAAAATATAGTATTAATGAAAATCATGAAAATTTTCTTTTAAATACCTCAAATGTGACTTATACATTAAACTGGATAGTCATCCAATGAGTAATCATATATTGATATTGTTCTATCGGATAATCATACATGATAGGTACCACCTCTAACTCTGTTCCAACTCTATCACACCATTAAATATACAACTCATGCATATAGGATCTCCAAAGCTCACCTAAATCCTTTAGACATGTTGTTTGTGCACCCTCACCATCGGGGAAATTAAACCGAAACTGAAACCGAAATATTAATTCATATAAATGAAAAAAATAAATATTGCATTAAATATAGTAGATTGTTTACCCATATATCCTCTTAATCATTATCCTTGACTTCATTTGGAAATTGTCTCTATGAGAGTGGGCTGACAGGAATGATGTTAGTGTATTTGGAAAGCGTCTCCAAAAAACTCCGACTTTGCTACCCTATTTTTTCAATCATTTTATTGTTTTCATTTTAGTCCACCACAAACTACATGGGGAAGTTCCACACCGCAGGCAAATGTGTACACCCCCATCCCCACCTCCTGTCATTAGATGTATCTATTATGAACTAAAAATAAATATTTTATCAATAAATGTTATAATGAAAATAAATAATGGTATAAATATTTATTATGGTTCTATAAATATAGTTGTAGAAATTTGATCAATGGGCACGAATGGATCTGTATTAACTGAAGGAACACCCTGTACAGGTGTATTGGGTCCTAATGTATGCTCCAAAATGATAGACTATGGTAGAGTAGGAGTCGAAGAAGATGGAATATAGAAGCTTGGAGAGAAGGAAGTAGAAGTAAAAGAATATGGCATGGATAGTTGTCTGAATGCTGGATGGGGAGTGGGAATCATCATCGAATATGGTAAATATGGGTGAGTAGACTTAGATATAATGGGTGGTGAAAACATGGTAGGCCTAAATATCTCATGGGTCCCTAAAGACACATCGGGATATGAATGTGGGATATATGATATATCAGTGGGAGGGGCAGGGTCTAATCTGGTATGCCAACCAGATTGGATAGCTCTCCTACAACCCCCCCCCCATACAGACACCTTGAGTACTGGGACCACTAATACGTTGCTCATAAATTAATTGTCTCTTAAGAGGTGGATCCTACACAATTGTTTAAAATAAAATTAATCACATGACATTATATATTATTTAAATATATATATTTGAAATAAAACACTCACTACAGGCACTAGTGGTGGAATTCCCATCATAGCCATGTGACGATTGTTGTCCATCATCTTTTTCCATCTCCTCTCTTCAATTAGTTATTTTTCCTGAATTTGAAAAAAAATAGAAGTAATTTGAAAAGGATAACTGATGTGTAACCCAAAAAAAATATATGATCGGGAATAGGGGGATTCATGGATAATTTAACTATCCATTGTTTTAGGTGAGCATGAATAGATATATAATGAATTCAATAAATCATACAAGATGTAATAAAAAATTTTCATTTTGAGTATGATGGTTGTTTAATAAGTGTAATCAGTCTATTAAAATCATGGAAGATTGATTCTGAGTATTTATTTCACTCATCAACCAAGAGAGAGAGAATACTTAATTATGCCTCTAGAAAATTAAGCAAGGTATATATTTTGAATGATTAAACCTTTAAGATATTTAAAAATGATGATATAAACATATAAACAAGGATAAAATATCTACCATATTCATAAGGGGTAATGTACTTGTCGAAATTAAGGAAAATTTTAATTTTTTAGCCCAGGTAGATGTTGTAGGTTTCTATATGTGTTTTGCAGAAGAAGTCAAATCACCATAGCCACTATCTAGTGAAATGTTAAAGGGGGGTCTTAGAGTTATACTAATTTTATACATGGTGGGGGTGTACAGGGGGTAGGGGTGTCCAGGTGGTGGGGGTACCCAGGGGGTGGGGGTTGTCCAAAGGGGGGTGATCAAGGGGGGGGGGGGGGGGGTTGTCTAAGGGGGTGGGTTGTCCAAGGGGGTGGGTTGTCCATGGGGTGTCTAGGGGTTTTTGTGGCAATCCATTTGGGCGGGGGTGTACAGGGGGTGGGGGTGTCTAGGGGGTGGAGGTTTTCTATGGGTTTGGGGTCACAAGAGTGTGTGGGGGTTGTCCAAGGGGGTGGGGGTTTCCAGGGAGGTGGGAACTGTCCCAGGGGGTGGGGGTGTCCAGGGGGTGTCTTGGGGTTTCGTGGCATTCCATTTGAGTGGGGGTGTCCAGGGGGTGGGGGTGTCTAGGGTGTGGGGGGTTTTCCAAGGGGTGGGGGTGGCTGGGGGTGTGGGGGTTGTCCAAGGGGGTGGGGGTGTCAAGGGAGGTGGGAACTGCCAAAGGGGGTGGGGTGTCTAGGGGGTGTGTTGGTTGTCCATGGGGGTAGGGGTGTCCCGGGGTGGGTGTTGTCCAAGGAGGTGGGGGTGTCTTGGGGTGGTGGGGGCTATCTAGGGGGTGTCCAAGGGGGTAGGGGTGTCTAGGGGTGAGGGGTGTCCAAGGGGTGGGGTGGTGTTTGGGGGGGAGGCTATCCCGGGGGTGGGGTTGTCCAGGGTGTGGGGTGGTGTCCAGGGGGGCTTTCTAAAAGGGTGGGTGTCTAGGGGTGGGGGACTGTTCTGAGGGTGGTGGGTTGTACAAGGGGTGGAGGGTGTCTAGGGGGTGGGTGTGTCTAGGTGGGTTTCTAGGGGGTGGGGGGTTGCCCAAGGGTGGGGGTGTCCTGGGGGTGGGGGTGTCCGGGGGTTGAGGGGTGTCCAGGGGGTGGGGGTGTCTAGTTTATGGGGGTGTCAGGGGGTGGGGGGATGTCCAAGGGGTGGGGGTGTCCAGGGTGGGGGTATCTAGGTGGTGGGTGTGTCCAGGGGGTGGGGGTGTCTAGGGGTGGTGGAGGGGTCGTCCAAGGGGGTGAGGGGTGTCCATGGGGTGTGGGGTGTCTAGGGGTGGGGGTTGTCCAAGGGGGTAGGGTGTGCAGGGGGTGGGGGAGTGGTCCAATGGGGGGTGTCCAATGTGGTGGTAGGGGGTTTTCCAGGGGTGGGGGTGGGGGTGTTTAGGGGATGTAATACCCATATAATACCTTGAAAATTTCCTATACCCAATTCAACAGACATCACAGTTTCAATCTATCACCCAACCAACACCCAATTCATCCTCAATATCACTACCCTTCCCATTATTTCTTGAAAAAAAACTATAAATACAAAATCCAAATACAACTTTAAACTAAACTAAATTCCATAGAAAATACCATATCACCACACTAAAAAAATGTAAAACCACCTACACCACGACCTTAATGGTCCCCAATCCCTTCGCATGGATCATCCTTATATCCATTACCCACCTCGAGAAAATATGACTAAAAAACCCTTTACCATATTTAAGTGAAGATACATCAGAACCTCCGTTAGTCCATATGGTTCACTAAATATACACAGAAGGAGTATCTATGAAGACTTAGAATAAAGGTGATTCACAAAATCATGACACTATAAGTTTAGAAATAAATTAGAAAACAAATCAATGTTCATTTATTGGGTATACCATGCCACACACCGCACAGACCTCTGATTTAGGCCAAATCAAAATAGAAAACAAAAAAATAGATGGAGAACATTAAAACTATGTTAGCACTACTAATTTGAAGTGTGGAACTAAAATATTACTTCATTTAAGATGTATCTATCATGTGGAATGAGTTTCATAGACTAGGGTAAATATAGAGCTTCGAGATATTTTCTATTTAGGGCTCTAGTCGCACTGACGGGGGAACTCGAGCTGCAAGGTATATGGGGGAAAACATTCCCAATAGTTTTTTAAAACTGTTGGGAAATATATTCTTTACCAATGGTTATTTAAAACCATTGTTAATGCTTTACAAGAAGTTTACTCAATCCATTAGTAAAGGTGGATTCTAGAACAAGTATACCAATGGTTTTTTCAAATCGTTGGGAAAGGTTGATCTAAAAATAGCATTCTAATAGTTTGAACAAACCGTTTGGAATAAAAATGTTGGTAAAGCCTCCATTTCCACCAATGGGGGGTAAAAATGATTTACAAAAGTTTGTGAAAAAATGTTTTTAAAATGTTTTACACTTCTCTATCCCTCTTTATTTAAAAATGTTAAAGCTTTATCCTTGGAAAATAAATTAGTTTAAAATAAGAAAGGTAATTGGCCCTGATTTTATTTAAAGGGAAAATGTGTGAAAACCTATTTTATATATTGTATTTCAAACGTGAAATTAATGTTTCTTTATTTTAAGGAAGTTCATTGAGAATTGTTTTTTGGGCTTGCCTACTGAGTTCTTATATCCATGCCTATATTTTGTCTTTGTTTTTTTAGATTTGGGTGTTGTGACTTTGTTGGATTCGGTCTCCATTGTACGATGTTGGTTTGAGGTCGGTTGTGACCTGCAAGGTCATATGGAGGTATGTACAATGTTATTTTTTTCCTCTCACTTCTAGTTTACATTTTTATTCTTAGTCTTTATTAATTTTCTTGTCTTTCACTTACGGGCCAAATTGTTCACACTTATTTAGTTTTGATTCCCGACACTAGTTGACATCTCAGGGGGATCAGGAATGCCCCTCAAGATATGTTGCAAACTGGATCGGGTGACCGGTTCAGGGTCGACCTGGGTTGGTTCGTGACAAAATAGAATCTAGGGGTGGTTTGTTATTTGGAGTGTCTGGTAGATGGAGATTAGGATTTTCAGGTCTTAGGATGTAGGTTACGGGTTGGTACCTGATCACCACCGCTCATAACGAGACCTGAGTTGCCAAGGGTGGTCCGATTTTTGAGTCTTTTGTTTTGGGTTTGGATTGAGGGATAAAAATAGATGTGACTCGGTGTTACGCTATGACCCCACATGGAGTAGTGAGCATGTGGATCCCAGTTTCCTAGTTCAAATTCCTCTGGTGTTATGTCTTACTTGGGGCGTGGATCACTTCCATATCACCGGGTTGGGCATAAGAACTAGTTCCTCATTCCGATTTTCTATTGTTGGTTGTTCTTTGTCTTGATTTCAGTAGGTGTTAG
Source organism: Viscum album (assembly GCA_963277665.1). NCBI lineage: Eukaryota > Viridiplantae > Streptophyta > Magnoliopsida > Santalales > Viscaceae > Viscum > Viscum album. The sequence goes on along the minus strand of OY728165.1, from coordinate 258,836,616 downwards.
ACTTTTTTTGGAAATGGAGGTGGTTTTGAATTTCAAGGGATTCTTCCCTAATGGTTTTAAAACTAGAAAAAGGGGTTTCCAGAAAAAAAATTTTGAAATTAGTGAATGGGGTTTTTAAGGAAAAACTGTTTTGATTTGGAAAATTTTGCTTATGTTTTTATATGGTAATGGAGCAGAATGTGTGAATTTTGTTATTCCTTAGGATCATCCACATATGTGTGGGTAGACAAGTGAAGTTCACATTGGCACATATGTACGAGTTATTTGAGTGGAAAGGGATGAAGGATTTTATGGTGGTTCATTGGATTCCATGGGTGGGGTTTTGGAATGTAAGGATTAGCTTGGTTTTTCTAAAATGGACATGAATGAAAAAGTGATTTTGCGACTTGGTTTTTCTTGAAAAGTGGGTTTTGGTATTTTGAAAAGTGTATTTTTCTTGCGTATTTAAATTTTTGACTTATGAGTATGTTACCCTTTTCTTGGGGTGTTTCTTTTGGATGTTTTTAATCTCATTCAAGACTTTGGGCCAGTTATCACTATTCAGGGTATTTATTTTGATTGTGTTTGGGCTTGATGCTGGTTCCATTTTGTTTTTTCATGTTATTCTGAATATGCCACCCAGAAATGTACTTAGAAGTTGTTAATTAGTGATTCAAAATTCTAGTTTCTATCAAGTGTTTCTTGTACATCGAGGCGTCCGGGGTTCTTTAGGGGAAATGAATCTATTTGAGGGGAGTATAGCATATCTTTGGTTTTTTGGGGACTATTGTTTTTATTAGAGTTTTTATTTTATTGGGTTTAGTGGAGGGTCCAGCCTTGGACCGGTGGAGGTGGATGTCTCATCATAGTTGGAGTTGAGATGATTTGGGAGGTGTTGAAGTCCATATTTATCAAATGGATCATACCTGAGGAGGTGAAAGTGAAAAGTGGTAATAACCCATCCGTAGTTAACAAGGACAGTGGTAGGTAAAGTCTTCTTGGCATCCATAGTGAAAGTGCTTGGAAAATTTGAAGCCTCTCGTCATTCGTGGGGATTCCCCATATGGCGAGCAGGGTGTACAAGAGGAACCCATTTATGAAGAATACCTTTCATCAGTGTCATATTATAGTTCGTCAGACCAATTTCTGATGTGCCATCGGTATGGTCAGTTTGGGCATTCCAAGAAACCTTTTTTGCATCCCTATGAAGCGTTGTTGTAATTTTGGGCATTCAGGTCATCAAGTAAAGTTGGGTAAGAATAATCATTACAGAAAGGAGTTCTGATCGAGGGATGCTAGTGTTTGACTATGAGGAATAAGATGCTTCAGTCATCAGAACCCCATCCTTAGGTCTCATGGTGAAGCTCGTGCACAGTCAGGGTGTCAGTGGCATGTGAGACATTTTCTGGGTTCTTTATCTTTCATCTTGAAAAAAAGACATTCATGGTTACCTTTTTCTTATTTTCCTACTTTTGTAAGTTCATCTTTTGTGGTGATAGTGTGATGATCTTATTCTCTCGTGATTTTAGTAGTTGTGTTCTTCAAAATGTGGCCTCTAGGATCATTTTTTCTTAAAAGTGTATTTGTACATTGGGTGGGTTGGTCCTAGTTTTATTAGTGCTCATTTTGAGATGTGAGTGTTGGGGGATTTTTGGGCTTGTGTTGAGAGTTCCAGTATTTATTGGAGGCATTATCTCTCTCTTATTAAGTGACTTGGATGTGTAGGGATTTTTAGGTCAGTGTGGGGAATTCTTAGTTCAGATAGAGTTGTTATAGGGAGTTCCTTTTTTCGATTCCCCGATATGCTGGGTGGCCTTTTATTGGTTTCCCATTTAAATATCTACGGTCCTATTCAATTCATGTAGAGAATTCAGTATGTTTGGGTTGGGAGTTCCCATGTTATCCCCTCCTCTAGGTGGTGTTCGTGGGTTTTAAAGTGTCCGTGTTAGTCATGTTCTTGTGGTGGGGGGAACCCTCACGTGTTCTCCCATTGGTTTATGTCATGGTTTCTTCTTGATCGGTCAGGTGTGACTAGTGGAGTGAAAGGTCAAACAAGGTTCTTGGCCTCTCTTGATTTTGATTGGGCATGGACTTGAGTTGCAATTATCCTTTGTCTTGGTGACATTTTTGGGGTAGAAAGTGTTTGTGGTGGGGAGAATTGTCACACCCTAAACCCAAACATTCTTTTATTTTTTATTCTTTTTAAGATCTCATGAATTTTAGTCGAGTTTTGGGTTTGAGACTCAGTTTTTTCTAAGTCTGTTAATTTTGGTGGGTTTCAGGCCAGTGCATAGACACTGCACAGATAGAAGTAACCGTGTGGTTGGCCCAGGTGACTGTTTGGCATACCAATACTTATAATAAATAATTTTTATATAGTTTTAATCATTAATAATTATATTATTATTGTTGTAGATAATAATTTTATTATTATAAATTTTTTATGAGATTTATTATTATTATTATTATTATTCAATTGTTATTGATATTATTATTATGAAATCATTATGAAATTTTTTAATATTAAGTTATTATTATTATTATTATTATTATTATTATTAAATTGATTATTAAAAATGATTATTATAATTATTAATAAGATGACTAATATTATTAGTAATATAATGTTATTAGGGTTTTTTATAATAAAAGCAAAGCGTAAACCCTACCTTCCCTGGCGTACCCCCTCCCATAACTCCCTCTTGTGTAGAGAACCCCCTGACGCACCTACATTCTCAGGCAAGCCCTCTGGCTCTCTCCCCCCTATCTGGTGGCACCCCTCTCCGATGGGGCCTTGTCCGGTGGTTCCCCTCTTTGCCGACACAACCCTAGCCGGCATCACCCCTTTCTGGTGCACAACACCCCTAGGCTAACTCCACTTCAATGCGCAACACCTCTGGTAGTTGTCCCTCCTTTCTGCATGTCCAACCTCCCCTCTTCCTCCACCGGTAGGTATTACTTTGTTTTTTTCTATTATTCATTGGTGTTTTCCAATTTGGAAAATTACTAATGGATTGGGTTTTTGTTTGGTTCATTTTTCTTGGTTTCTAGTGGGTGAGAATGGTCCTTTGGGGTGTACTCTTCCTCCTCCGAAGGTTTCATCATAATTATGTGCCTTTTTAGTAGGTGAACCTATATTTCTCCTCTTTCGAAGCAATATTTTTATGCTTGAATAGTTTCAATTAACTCTTCTACATGATTCTCACACTCCCACCACTCCTGTTTAGCATAATACAGTGTTTCCAAATTAGAATAATTCGTTAAAAATATATTTCTAGATGATTCTATGTTTTTCTCACATGTATCAATGATAATGGTGTTTGGTTAAATGTTAACTTTGGTTTTGTTTATTTATTTATTTATTTATTTTAAAATATGTTTCACACCTTCATAACTCGCATAGTTTTTTTGTGTTTTATTGTTGATAGAATTTGTTAAAAATAAGTTTTTTAAAATTATGTGTTTATTTTTATGTGAATATATATGAAATGGGCGAGGCAAAGTTACAATTGTGTTTTGTTGTAAAAGTTGGGTGTTTTGGTTGATGTTTTACCATTAAGATATTTTACAAAAAAAATTGGTTGGATATTAATATATATTTGGGCATGGACTTGTAATTTATATGGTTTGAAAAGTTTTTGTGATATGCTTTAAAAAGGTGTTGTTATTGTTTTTGTAATATGGTTGGATTAGGTTTTGAAGGGATGTGGTGGTTTTTCAATTGGTTTTATTTAGGTATTTCTTTAAAGTTTTGAATGTGTCATTCGATGATGGCCCAACCATTGGTGATCAAATTGAACACATAGATGTGCCCTCAAATGATTATAAAACATTAAAATAGTGTCTACCTTGACATTGAATTTCCTAGAAGTATTATTGGTTTTTGAATCATATATGGGTTCATTTGTTTGACTTAATTTTATTTCAGGGTATTATGATGTTTATGGATTCATATTTCTTCTTAATTAAGGTGTGTAGGTCACTGCTTGGTGGTTTCGAGTCACCGGGTCTAAGGTGACTTTCCTGCGTATGAATAAGTAAGTGTCTATATATATATATATATGGGTTCCTCTGTTATGTGTATATTCATCCCTGGCAGGGAATATACATGTTTTGGGATAGGTGTGCCAATGTATATATATGGAAATTCATACATATGTGGGTGAAGACGGGTATATTCATATAATCATATATGTAAGGATCCCCTTGAAAACGTGCATGTCCATACAGTTGTGCACATAGGGACTAGGTGTTCTTATATGTATGTGAAGATGAATATGCTTAGTGGGGGAGCAACATCTCATAGTTAGAACGTGCCAAGGTCTGAATGTTCGGTTTGGTTCCACTCTGATGTAGAATCTCTATGAATTGACCCTTAAATTTAAGAATAATTTATTTCTTATTTTTTTCACATAGTTTTAATATTAATTATTGATATATAATTGTTATTAAAATGGTATTTCTTGAATTATAGTGGTTTCTTTTTTGTAGTGTATTTTAATAAATGGTTTGATTGCATTTTTCAAATAAAATGCTTGATGAAATTCCCTATTGGCCTTTCTAAATACGTTTTGGATTTAAAATTCTTGTTTGGGGTTCTTAAATGGGTTTCAAAGTGTGTTTCTGGTTTTCAAAGTGGTGTGTGTGTGGTTCATTAAGAAATTTTTTAGCATGTGATGGTTTTGTGAGGCCCAGTTGGCATTATAAATAAAATGGTTTCATAAAAACCATCCTTGGAATGATTCCTCTCCTTTTTTGGTTGACAAAAGATAGTAGTTTCCATGTTTTGGGGATTCCCTTGTGTTATGATGGTTTAATGGTGAGAGACTTCTTCCTTGGAGTGACTTGGGGTGACCTTGTCATGTGTGTTGACTATGTGTGATGAATATACTTGTTTCTGGATACTTGATTGACATAATTTTATCACCACATTTTTAGTCTAAACATGGGAACCTAGCATAGATATTTAATTCTATGAGAACGATAGATTCACTAGTTCAGATTATGTAGTGTCAAGTGGCCCATAGAAGGGGATGTTTTGTTATTATTTCTATGGGATTGAGCCCCTCAACCAGGCCAGGTGGGGAAACGGTCGGGTTTTAGTGAGTTATAATGTCATTTTGTAGGGAATCCCTTCAGGATGAGTCACATGTATAATATGTTCTCGATTATTGACGAGCTCCTATGTTTTCCCATTTATATCGGCACTTAGTTATTTGTTGTGGATGATTGAGGTGTATTATTTGGTTGGTCACTCTTGATTGTTATTTTGCATTTACCTTGTGTGATAATTGATTTTTCCTTCATGTATGATGGATATCTTTGTTAAATGGGATAAAAATGATTTTCAATAGTTTGGGGGAAAAGGTTTTTAGATGTTTTACACTTCTCTATCCCTATTTATTTAAAAAGGTTAAATCTTCATCCTTGGAAAATAAATTAGTTTAATATAAGTAGGGTAATAGACCGTGATTTTCATTAAATGGAAAATGTGTAAAAAACTAATTTTATATATTATAGTTCAAACCTAAAATTAATGTTTCTTTATTTTAGGGAAGTGAATTGAGAATATTTTATCAGGATATCCTACTATGTTTTAATACTCACATCTATAGTTTTGGATATTTTTTTAGCTTTGGGTGTTTCACCTTTCTTTGATTAGGTCTCCATTATGTGATGTTGGTTTGAGGTCGGTGGTGATCCATAGGGTCACATGGATGTATGTACAACCTTATTTTTTCCTCATGCTGTTAGTTTTCTTTTTTATTTTTAGTCAGTATTTATTTTCATGTCCTTCATTTATGGGAAAAATTTTCCCCACTTATTTAGTTTTGATTCCTAGAACTGCTTTCCATTATGGGGGGATTAGAAATTCCCCATGGGACATATTGCAGACTAGCTCAGGTGACAGTTTGAGGGTCGACCCAGTTTGATTCGTCACAACCAATATCACTAAACTCTATTGATATAAAATTTCATATGTTCTTTTCATAGATGATTATTGCAGGATGGCTTGGTTGATGATTATGTCTCACAAATTCACATTGTTCATGTAACATCCCAAGTAAATAAAGAATATGAAATTTTTATATTTATTAATATTTGTGAATAAAATGTTAATATTACTTTAAAGGGAATGCTATATTCGATGGTGTACCCAATACGCAACAAAGAGTTTCCTTGAAATCTTACATTGTAAACTAATAATATAATAATATTATTTTAAATGGTAGTTAACACCTAGTTTTTGTAAAGGCGGGAATGAACAGAACTAACTACAAAATGATTATATATGTTTTTTAAATATTTTTACATTTACACAATAAATGATAGAGGCTTAAAATGTGAATGAATCCAATTTTAAGCATAAATATTCTAATGTTCTTTAAAAGGTATATTAACGGCCTTTTGATGGAGAACCCTTTTTAAAACTAATTTTTGTCAATTTTATATGTTATATTTGAAAAAATAAAATCCTTCTTTATAATCGGGACATCAAAATTTACTATGTGTAAATTTTGGTTATTTTTTTGATAAAGTTCATTTTTTAATGAACAGTGAAAATGATGTATTTTAATTCAAAACCTCCTTTTAATATAATTTATTTATATGGTTATATTATATTTTTAATTGGGTTTAATGTGTAGTTAAAATATATTTTGAACCATTTAATCCAATGTTTTTCATTGGAATTAATTTCACTTTGAAATTGGACATAAACAAATGTCAATCTTTTGATAGATATTGTTTTTTAAAAACATGCTATTTGTTTTGACAGTAGGAATTAATTATAAAATTAATTAATGCAACTTCTATGTTTTGAATTTTTTAAAATGGACATAATTTTTTAATTTGGAATATCAAATTTAATTTTCATAAATTTTTGATATTTTTCTGACAAATGTTCATTTTTAATGAGTAGTGAAAAATACTGCATTTTACTTCAAAACTGATTTTTCATCTAATTTAATTATATAGATATATTGTCCTTTTAATTGGTTTTAAATTTTAATTTAATTATTTTTTTATCACTTAATACAATTTTGTTCATTGGAAGTAAATTCACTTTTCAATTAGATGTAAAAACAAGTCAATCTTTTCATAAATTTTACTTATTAAAAACCCATCTTTGGTTGTGACAACAGGAATTATTTTTAAATTAATTAATGAAATTTCTATACTTGGAATTTGGTAAAATAGATTCCATATTTGGAATAAGAAGTTCTAAATTATGTAATTAAGACTATTTTGTTTTTGGACATTGTGAATAGCAATGACGACAATTATCTTTAATTATCATGATTAATTAGTAATCAGGTAGTTATGGGAAATAAAATAATATCATAATAATATAAAATTACCCCAAAATGTGTCCAAATTCTATTAGTTTGTGTCATAGCCGACCATGGTATGCCTTGTCTAAACTTAGGGACCCCATGGAATTACTTTTGTGTAATAGTGATCATTTATCATATTATTTTTAAAGAAAGGAAAATATAACCTAAGTATGTAACACCTAAGTAAAACAATTTTAATTTTGTTTAAATAAATGATATCTTAGACTATAAATAGTCATTGGAAATCTAAAAAAAATTCCTACATCATGGTATTTTTTTATAATTTTTATACATTAAATAAATAAATATTTTTATGACTCCACGATGATGCAGTGATTACCTCATTAATGAACGATTTAAATAAAATAAAACAATAAGGTAAATTCTAAGCCTTAAATTTGTCTAAAACAAATTAAATGGGTTTTTTTAGAACCTTTATCACCTAATCCTTGAAATATATCTTTTTGGGACCTTTAAAATCCGAAAATCATTTTATAATAAAGTAACATTTTAAGACTTTCCAAAAGTGACCATCCTCCCTCTTATAAATGGCCCCCACCTCTACCCCCTTACCCACACCTCTCAATCCCTTGGGTTGTCCAAATTCTTCTCATATTATCTCTCCACGTCCCTCTATTACTCCTATAAGCCTCTCTTTATGCTGAAGTATTTCCAAGGAAGCATTTTGCTCAAACCAAAAAGAGTTACCTGATTTAGAGGTAATGTCTTCTCTCGAGTTTCTTTCTTTTATTTTCCTTCTTAACTCACCACTATCTTCTTATTATTTCATACCATAATAACACCAGTATCCTCAATATATGAGGATTTTTTTATGATAAGGATTCTACCTACACTTACACACACCCCCGTCTAATGGTTAAAGAACATACTGTTTCTGTGGGTGGTGAATTACTACCTCACGAAACGATGATTTTTCAATATTTTTTTAACACCTTTAATGGTGGCCATTGATATGGAACAATATTTATATATTATTTATATTATATTTATTTCCTCTCAATTTTTCTTTATTTTATATTTCAAACATACCTTTATGCATTGCATGTTGTGCAAATGCATTAATTTCATATGAGGAAGTGTGGACAACCACTCCCTCAAGTGATGTGACTCGTTCATGCCAAGCATGTAATTTATAAATAATTTAATTAATGAAATTATGTTACCTATATAACATATATATTATACTATAATTATAATATATCTATGTATAATTTAGTTTTAAATTCCATTAATATGACAAAAAATGAAAGTATCGTTCATGCGTACGTACGGCTTACCGTCTCCATGAACGGTACATTTCATTTCTTATATACAAACATTATGGAATATTATTAAATACATATATACGGGATATATATGATATTTAAATCATGAAAACCATTTCAGAGATGATGTGGTTATAACTACATGGACAATTCTCTTCAAATAAGTTCATTGTTGACTCGTGTACCGAACATCGACAAAACGTATGATATGAACTCACATAATTAACTAATTATTATAACATGATAATATGTTATATGAATTAAATAATAAACTTTAAAATAATTCCTCAATCAATTATAAGTTTACCAACGTTTATTATTCAGGAATATAAATAAATGAATAGGAAAAGTCGGACTTGAGGTAAGGGGATTTCTTATCACACTTTTAATTCTGTGAGATTTCCATTGTTCGCAAATTATTTATTGAATGTGGTGTATAGTGTACATCCATTTGATATTATTTTATCATGATTCTATTTATATTCATGGTATTATGTGATTAATTTGTTTCTTATTATCTTTTGGTCATATGACTTGATTTATTACAACGAGGTAAGGGGTTTTTATCTCACTATTTATTCTCGTGAGATTCATGCTATATTTGTCACTATCTCCTTTGAGGGGTGTATGTACTACCCATTATTCTACTCATTGTGTAATATAATTTTGTTTATGGGTATTTACATCCACGTTGTATAGTACTTCTTTCATGGGGTGTATGTTTCGAAAGTTACCCAAATTGGTAATGGAACCTTTCACCCTCCTCTTTTTAAAAGACTTATTTTTGTTGGGTATTTTAATTTACATATTCTTATGTTGGGATACGTTCTTATATATCATTATTACTGTAAATTTTATGTCCAAGTGATGAGATACCCTTTTTATCTCTCATAAACTCATTTTCTGAATTTTGAAGTGACGTTGTTAGGCAGTCAAATTTCGGTAAGGGAACTTCATAACCCAATTTCAATTATTTGGGATAAACCTCTACTTCTTGATTATGTCATGCTATGAATATGTGTGGATGACCTCGGACTGTTTTACACTTAATATCCACTTATATTGAGTGTATTTATTTTTGTCACACATAATTATGTAATTTATTCATCCTTAATCTAAGGATACTGTCTTTGTACGGGACTTCGTCTCAATCTCCTTTCATTGAGGCATACTTCAATTTATATACGACCTTATTTTATTAGTTATATAATAAACCCTTTTGAATTTTAATTTCATTCAAAAGGAATCTTTTTACACGAATCATTTTTCTAAATGAAAAAAGGTAATGTTTTGTCTTACGTATGTGGCGACAACGACTTCTCCACCGCCATGACCATTTTCTGAGTTTCGGATTCCTCTACAAGCCATAACCTTTTTAAATGAAAAATAAATACTATGTTTTACTCTTCTTTTATTTTGGTATTTAAAATGGTTCTGATAATGTTTTTATTATATCAATGTGTTGTATTGATATCTTGTGATTGAAATTTAGAAATTTTATGTTTCCTTCATGCATGTTTTATGTGATGCGATTATGTTATGGTTCTTGGGCATTGTTTATGAAGTCGGGTGGTTCCGTGATAAAATAAGGACGGGTGATCCCGAGATAGATCTCCAATGAATTGGGTAACATGAAGGAGTTAAATGCTAAGTTTTATCCAAAAAGATTTAGGGAATATACTGTGATGGGTGTTCCAAACATAACCATGAGGGTTACTCCCTATGTAAGAATGTTATGAATGCCACATGTTACCTTTATGTATTATGATTTATATGTGTATTTAAAAAATCTTATGATTTCATGAGGTATGTTAAAAGGCTTATGTTATGTATATATTGATGATATAATGTTTTCTTTCTTTGTGTATCCCTTACTGAGCTTTTTATGCTCATCCCATGTTTTTGAAATGTTTTTCACTGGACATAAAGTGGAATAGGGTCAAGGATGAGATCAAGGAAATTTCATGCTGTATAAAACATGGAACATGACATGACTCTTTTGTTCAATAGTTTTTTTATTTTGTGAAAAAATGGAAACTGAGTAGATGTGTCTACTTTGTAGTCATTGAGATGTAATAGTTATTTCCTAATTCTCTAAAACTCTGAACCTGAAAAGATACTCTATGTGAATTATTCATTTAATTCAAAATTATGTAATGTTTTAAGGCCGGATCCTTATAGTTGGTATCAAAGGTCGGTTTAGGTAACTTTAGATGTTATGGTATTCTTTAAGTACAAGTGACATTACCATAATTGATAGGATTTTTGAAAAAGTCATAGTTATTTTTATAAAGTGAATGAGTTTAAGATAACATGAATAAGTATATCTTAGTATTTACCCTCCTTATAAGATATTATATGATGGTTTTACTGATATACTCACACTAACATTTTTGGTTTTAATAAATGGTTGGATCTAGAAGGAACGAAAGTAACAGTGGATGTGAAGGAAACTGAGACAGTTTTCTAAACGAGCAATTGAATGATATGGGAGTTGCAATGAGAACTCTTGTTGTTATTCCCAACCAACTATCTAGAGTCATGATTGACCACCTGAACCTTAGTGATTTTTATAAGGCATCATATATGTGAGAAACAAATCCCTAAGAAAGTTCAGGTAATAATCATAAACGTAAAAATGTTCAAAAACTTATGTGTCAAAGATGAGGAAAGAAACACATACGAAAATGTTTCAAAGGGACCGAAAGATGTTATAGATGTGGAAATGAAGTTCATAAAGAAATAACCTGCCATGGAAAAAGGAATCAACTAGTTAACTCTAATAAAGGGAAATAAGTTCTTTCAGAAGGATAAATTGAATGTTTTAAATGTGGTGTGCATGGTCATTATGCAAACACATGTCCTACGAAGAAGTTTTGGGAATGAGATCACCAGGATCGTACAAATAATCGTTTACCAATACCTAATGCCATTCCGATTGAGGATGAAGAAACTGACAATGAACAATGAAAGGTCTGGATTATTTCTTAACATATGTTTTCCTATTATTAAATCTTAGGATATGATTCATGATTTTTTTTGTAGGAAAGAAGTATTTAAGAATAATTTGAAAATGAATGGTTAATGGATCATGAATAATGTTGAATGAGTAAGAAGTTAAAATATAAGGGATTCAAGAGTTATGGTAGATTTTAGGATGGTGAAATTCTTAAAAGAATTAAGGCTCTTTTGATGATGAGATTATATTAGAAGACTTTTTATATTATGTGTAACCGTGATGTTTGATATATGAAAATTTTATTCAAGGAATAATTATCTTTTCTTTTTTGGATATAGTTATAAAGAACCATTTTGGTTTATATGATCCTTGAATTTGAGGTAATTATAGGTTATTACATTTTGGGATGAAAAATGAATGTTATTAGATAACCTTTGTGGTTAAAATATGTTATCTTTATTTTTGATGAATTTATCTCTTTTGGGAATATTATAAAATAATTTAGTTTTTGAAAATGGACAACACGCAAACCATGGGACAACCCGTCGCATCGGACAAAGCTACGAGAATCGAACCCACAACCAAAGTGCGACTTGTATTTATCGCCTACCACTGGACTAAGTGAAGTCCCTGGTTAGTATGAAAAATTCTTTTTAGTTATATGATCTTATCAATCAGGAATAAGTTGGTTTTTGGGAAGTGATTAACCTATCATGGAGAATATGTGATTAGGTTAATAACTTTTCACTATGAGACTTTAAGAGTAACTGATGTTATTTGGAGATAAATGTTATGATTTACCTTGGAAGACTATGTGATTAAATCCTTCAGAGATTTGGGTTTCAATATTAGTTTGTATTACTTTGAAGAATTTTATGGATAGCTGTTTATTTAATGGTCTTTCTTGATCCTTGGGTTCTTTTTGTTGAATTTTGGAGATTAAGAGTAGTATTTCTTTTTATAAAGGATTATCCTTTAGGGAATTATCTGATCTTGTATTAAAAAATTTTGTTTTGGTAAAGGTATAAGGACATGGGAAATATATAGTTCATCTTTTTTGGATTAGGTGATTCTCAAGAAGATGATTATTGCGCTCTTAATGTGAACAATTCATCCGAAATTCTCATCTTTTGGAGAAAATATGAGTTTGTGTAAGAAATCTGGTAAGAGATGAAAGTCTACATGACAAGTAAGTTTGTTTCCTTATGATTTAGTGAAGCTCATAAATAAATTCCTCAATAAAAAGCAACTTAAAACCAAAACATTGTCTGTTAACTTTTCCCACTGGGGAATCAAATACCGTTTAACCCATCATAAGTTTGTGATTTTCTGGTGGTTAACTTTCTCCTAAACATGTTTTCTATCACTCTCCATCAGAACTTGAACCTTTTTTTCTCTTCTATATCCATGTTTTCATGGAATCACAATATCTGTTGTCTCGGGTGACCTTTGTACTTTTCTTTCTTTCTTTTAAAGTGGTAGTTTAATTTACTCCTTTTCTGATGTGGGGCTTTCAATGAAGTTTTCGAGCCCAATTTTAAAATTGCGAGGACGCAATTCCCAAAAGGGGGGAAGATTGTAACATCCCAAGTAAATAAATAATATGAAATTTTCATATTTATTAATATTTTTGAATAAAATTTTAATATTACTTTAAAGGTAATGTTATTTTTGAAGGCATACCCAATACGCAACAACGAGTTTCTTTGAAATCTTACATTGCACACTAATAATATAATAATATTATTTTAAATGGTAGTTAAAGTCTAGCCGTTGTATTAGCGGGAATGAACATAACTAACTACAAAATGATTATATATGTTTTTTTAAATATTTTTACATTTACCCAATAAATGATAGAGTCTTAAAATGCGAATGAATCCAATTTTAGGCATAAATATTCTAATGTTCTTCAAAAGGTCGATTAATCACCTTTTGATGGAGAAACCTTTATAAAACTACTTTTTGTTAATTTTATAGGTTATATCTGACAAAATAAAATCCTTCTTCATAATCCGGACATCAAAATTTACTTTGTGAAAATTTTTGTTATTTTTCCGATAAAGTACATTTTTTAACGAATAGTGAAAATGTTGTATTTTAATTCAAAACCACCTTTTAATCCAATTTATTTATATGGTTAGATTATCATTTTAATTGGGTTTAAAGTGTAATTAAAATATATTTTTACCATTTAATCTAATGGTGGTCATTTGAATTAATTTCACTTTGAAATTGGACATAAACAAGTGCCAATCTTTTGATAGATATTGTTTCTTAAAAACATGCTATTTGTTTTGACAGTGGGAATTAATTATAAAATAAATAAATGAAAATTCTATGTTTTGAATTTGGTAAAATTGACATAATTTTTTAATTTGGAATATCAAATTTAATTTTCATAAATTTTTTGTATTTTTCTGAGAAATGTTTATTTTTAACGAATAGTGAAAAATACTGCATTTTACTTCAAAAATGATTTTTTATAAAATTTAATTATATAGTAATATTGTTCTTTTAATTTGTTTTAAAGTGTAATTGAATTATGTTTTTATCACTTAATACAATTTTTTTCATTGGAAGTAATTTCACTTTTCAATTGGATGTAAAAACAAGTCAATCTTTTGATAAATTTTACTTCTTAAAAACTCGTCATTGGTTGTGACAACGGGAATTATTTTTAAATTAATTACTATAATTTCTATGTCTAGAATTGGGTAAAATAGATTCCATATTTGGAATCAGAAGTTCCAAATTATGTAATTAAGACTCTTTTGTTTTTGGACATTATGAATAGTAACGACGTCAATTATCTTTAATTATCAAGATTAGTTAGTAATCATGTAGTTAAGGGTAATAAAATAATGTCATAATAATATAAAATGACCCCAAAATGTGTCCAAATACTCTTGTTTGTGTCATGGCCGACCATGGTATTCCTTGTACCAACTTTGTGACCCCATGGAATCACTTTTGTGTGATAGTGAACTTTTATCATATTATTTTTAAATGATGGAAAATATAAGCAAACTATGTAACACCTAAGTAAAAAAAATTTAATTTTGTTTAAATAAATGATATATTAGAATATAAATATTCATTGGAAATATAAAAATATTTCCTACATCATGGTATTTTTTTTATAATTTTTAGACATTATATAAATAAATTTATTTATGACACCATGATGATGCAATGATTACCTAATTGATTAACAATTTAAATAAAATGAAAAGATAAGGTAAAATATAAAACTTAAACGTGTCAAAAACATATTTTATGAGTGGATTTAGAACCCTTATCACCTTATCCCCGGAATATATCTTTGTGGGATCTTTAAAATCCAAAAATCATTTTATAATAAAGTAACATTTCAAGACTTTCCAAAAGTGACTCTCCTCCCTCTTATAAAAGGCCCCCACCTCTACCCCCATACCCACACCTCTCAAGCCCTTGATTCATCCATCATCTACTCATATTATCTCTCCATATCCCTCTCTTACTCCTAGAAGCCTCACTTTGGGCAGAAGTCTTTCCAAAGAAGCCTTTGGCTCAAACCAAAAAGAGTTACCGGATTTAGGGTAATGTCTTCTCTCGAGTTTATTTCTTTTATTTTGATTCTTAACTCACCACTATCTTCTTATTACTTGATACCATAATAACACCCGTATCCTCAATATACTAGTATTTTGTTATGATAAGGATTATACCTACACTTACAAACACCCTCGTCTAATTGTTAAAGAACATATTGTTTCTATGGGTGGCGAATTACTACCTCACAAAACGATGATTGTTCAATCTTCTTTTAATAGCTTTCATGGTGGACATTGATATGGAAATATATTTATATTTGATATATATTATATTTATTTCATCTTAGTGCTTCTTTATTTAATAATTAAAACATACCTTTATGCTTTTCATTTTGTGAAAATGCGATAATTTCATATGAGGAAGTGTGGACAACCGCCCCCTCAAGTGATGTGACTCGTTCATGCCAAACATGGAATTTATAAAGAATGTAATTAATGAAATTATGTTAACTATATAACATATATATTATACTGTAATTATAATATATATATATGTCTAATTTAGTTTTAAATTCCATTAATATGACAAAAAATGAAAGTAGCATCCATGTGTACGTACGTCTTACCATCTCCATGAACGGTACATTTCATTTCTTATCTACGAACATTATGGAAGATTATTAAATACATATATAATGAATATATACGATATTTAAATCATTAACACCATTCCTGATATGATTTAATTATAACTACATGGACAATTCTCTTCAAACAAGTTTGTTGTTGACTCATGTACCGAACATCGACAAAACGTATGATTTGAACCCACATAATTAACTAATTATTATAACATGATAATATGTGATATGAATTTAATAATAAACTTTAAAGAAATTACTTAATAAATTATAAATTGACCAAATTTTATTATCCAGTAACATAAATAAACAAACAAGGCCAGTCGAACTTGAGGTAAGGGGATTTCTTATCTAACTTTTAATTCCATGAGATTTCAATTGTTCGCCAATTATTTATTGCATGTGGTGTATTGTGTACTTAAATTTGATATTATTTTATCATTATTCTATTTATATTCATGGTATTATTTCATTCATTTTTTTCTTAAAATCTTTTTTTCATATGACTCGATTTATTACAACGAGGTAAGGGGTTTTTATCTCACTATTTATTCTCGTGAGATTCATGCTATATTTGTCACTATCTTCTTTGAGTGGTGTATGTACTTCCCATTATTCTACTCTTTTTGTAATATACTTTCATTTATGGGTATTTACATCCAAATTTTATAGTCCTTCTTTCATGGGGTGTACGTTTCAAAAGTTACCCAAATCGGTAACGGAACCTTTCACCCTCCTCTTTTTAAAAAACATATTTTTGTTAGGTCTTTTAATTTACATATTATTATGTTGGGATAAGTTCTTATATATCCTTATTGCTATAAATTTTATGTTCAAGTGATGAGATACCCTTTTTATCTCTCATCAACTCATTTTCTGAATTTTAATGTGACGTTGTTAGGCTATCGAATTTCTGTAAGGGAACTTCTTAACCCAATTTCAATTCTTTGGGTTAAACCTCTACTTCTTGATTATGTCGTGCTATGAATATGTGTGGATGACATCGGATTTTTTTACACTTAATATCCATTTATATTGAGTGTATTTATATTTTTCACACATAATTATGTAATTGATTTATCCTTAACCTAAGGATACCATCTTTTTACGGGACTTCATCTCAATCTCCTTTCATTGAGGCATACTTCAATTTAAATACAACCTTCTTTTATTAGTTGTACAATAAAACCTTTTGAATTTTAATTTCATTCAAAAGGAATCTTTTTACATGAAGCGTTTTACTAAATGAAAAAAGGGAATTTTTTGTCTTACATATGCGGCGACAATTACTTCTCCGCCACCGTGACCATTATTTGAGTTTCAGCTTCCTCTACAAGCCATAACTTTTTTAGATGAAAAATAAATACCATGTTTTACTTTTCTTTTATTTTGTTATTGAAAATGGTTCTGATAATGTTTTGATTATATCAATGTGTTGTGTTGATATCTTGTGATTGAAATGTGGAAATGTTATGTTTCCTTTATACATGTTTTATGTGATATGATTATGTTATGGTTCTTGGGAATTGTTTATGAAGTCGGGTGGTTCTATGATAAACTAAGGGTGGGTGAGCCCGAGATATCTCTCCAATGCTTTGGGTAATGCGAAGGAGTTAAACTCTATGTTTTCTCCAATGATATTTAGGGAATATACTGTGATGGGTATTCCAAACGTAACCATGAGGGTTACTCACTATGTAAGAATGTTATGAATACCTCAAGGTACCTTTATGTCTTAGGATTTCTACGTGTATTTCACAAATCTTATGATTTCGTGAGGTATGTTAAAAAGCTTATGTTATGTATATATTTATGATCTAATTTTTTCTTTCTTTGTGTATCCCTTACTGATCTTTTTATGCTCATCCCAAGTTTTTGAAATGTTTTTCACATGACAAAAAGTGGAATAGGGTCAAGGATGGGATCAAGGAAATGTCATGATGTCTAAAACATGGAACTAGACATGACTCTTTTGTTCAAGAGGTTTTTTTATTTTGTGAAAAAAATGGAAACTGAGTAGATGTTTCTACTTTGTAGTCATTGAGATATAATAGTTATGTCCTAATTCTCTAAAACTCTAAACTTGAAAAGATCCTCAATGTGAATTATTCATTTAATTCAAGATTATATAATTTTTTAAGGCTGGGTACTTATAGTTCATGTGTATTAAATGTTATCATAGATTGAAGGGGAAGATTATCTAGCTAAAAATTGAAAAAAAATCTGAACTAATAATGACATAGGATTCATCAATAATTATGTGTAAAAATATCTTCAAAAGAATTGTATAAGACACTAGGTTTTAGAAGTGAGAAATACTCAACAAAATGGTGACACTGAGAGGAGTAACTATACAATTAACAATATATCCAAAACAATTCTCATTGATACAAAATACTAAAGATATGTGAAAAAAAGTATTTATTATATCATTTTATATCTCTAATAGGGATTTATTACACTTGGATTAAGAGATTGAACTGTCTAAGATGTTATATGAGAAGAATACAACATTGAAATACTTTTAAATTTTTATAATTTATTAATTCTAAACAATAAGAAGAATCACAAGTATGGAACTCATAGGAATGAAGGTATTTTTATTGGATACTCATACAAAATTGATACATAAATATTCTATAATAAAATCAATAGGAAAACAAATGAATGTTTATCTAACAAACCACGCTTAACGTAAATGTATATTACATTTCTTTTTTAGAATATATAGTACATTATAAAAATATATTCCCAAATACCGTATTATTTTAGTGTCTTTGGAAACATATAACAAAATATTATAACTTGGTGAAAGATCTTCAACATCTCCCATAAATATCTTCCCCTTTTTTTTCCTACCTAAAAACATTATATATATCCTAGGGAGAAGAAAAAATAAAAACGGTGAGATAAAATGATCATTAAGGGTAAAAATTGGGAACATAAAACAAACCATAATCATAATAATGTAAAAAGATGAACATAATGTTAAAATATCAAAATCTTGACTCATGAAATAAATCTTGGCAGTACGTAAGGCATAGATCATAAACGAACATTAACCATGATAAAATAGAATTGAAATAAAACATAGAATTTTGGAAAACAAATAATCACATAATATGATTTTCATAGTTGCCAAGGAATTACTTCAAAGACCATCATAGTGGACAAAGTCCATTATTGAACTGGGTTTACTTGTCGTTCCAGCCATATATTACTGAACCGAATTTACTTGTTGTTCCAGCCCTATATTACAAAACCTCATTTACTTGTCGTTCAAGTCATGTATATCTAATGAGATATAAATATTTACCCAATGCATTGGAGTGATATATAGGTCACACCCATCTCATAATGAAATCATTTTTACGTGTTCCACAAAAACATAAATCATTCCTCAAAACATAACCCAAGAAATAAAATGGGTTTCATAAACATAATTCCATCGTAATACAATCCACATAAAATATAACTCCTTCATTTAAATAATCAAATAATAGTAATAATAGGTATATATAAATAACCCTATTTAAATATCATCCTCTTAGATGAAAAATAATGTTGATAAAACACTATAAATTAATGTTGAGGAAAATATCATTTCTTCTTCAAAAATGTATTCTTTCCTCAAAATGCAACATAATTTTAAAAGAAAAGAATTTAGTTGATAATAAACTTGAAATAATGTAGAGTAAGTTTCCTATAAATAAGGCATTATTAAGATGAAAAAATCCCTTCATGTGGTAAAATTTAAAAATATATTCTCCTCATACTTTTTTCAAAAAAGACAAAAAGTACCTCAAATCAAATAATGACAAAAGATTTCATTCATATAATTTAATAAAAATTCACCAAAGGTTAAAATTAAATTTAAAAAATTATATAATAATATAGTTAATATTATATATTTAGGATTCATGGATGTGGATAATAAATATACCCCAATAAATTCTTACGTATAAACAATCTCAGATAATAGTGAGATTATGAAATTATCCCTAACCATAGGTTCGATTTATTCTGTATGTTTCCAGAACTACTATATAGTGGGTTTAAACATATTATTGACCAGTAAAATAACCATAATAATATCTATGATATAATATATGATTCACTTATGACTTTATATTACCCGTTTATTTATCAATTCCATGTTAAAGCAACATTTTGGGTAATAATCGTTTTACTTATCATATGTGTTTTGACTTGTTATTATTGATCTCATTACATAGATCATGATTTAAATACTTCAAAAATGTATAAAATGATTTATATATCATAAATATTAATTATATAAATATATATAATAGATAGATAAATGAAATGGAATACACCATTCATGGTGAAGGTAGTTCGTACGTACGCATGAATGATGTTTCTGTTTCTTTATTGAATTGAATAGATGCAAGTAAATGAAAAATATATATATATATATCCAGTAGAATATTTATGTCATATATTTTATGTTTATTTATAATATATACTTTATAAACATTCTTGAATGGTTAATGTGGATAAGGAATCTCATTGCGTCGTGGAGACAGTAGGTTGTATGTACACACGAGCAACAATATAATTCACTTAATGGTTAAATGGTATGGAATTGTATAGTATATTAATTATAAATAATAATTATAATGTTATATTAATTATTTAAATCCATTATAATCATCATTATACCCTTCCAAATTAATTATTTTTGAATAATAAATTACATCATGGCGTGGAGACGGTAAGCTTTGCATACGCAGACAGGGTGATATTATTATTCGTAGGATGGATAAAAAGAGGTATAATGTTTTCCAATAATTATAATAACATATAATCATGTATAATATACTGTATTTATTACTTTAGTATGGGAACAACATAAAAATAGGAAGTATAAGAATGAAATAATTTTGAAAGAGGTGATAAAATAATTACCACTTTTTCGAGTATCTCTTTTTGATTTGGACAAAAGGTCTCTCTATGATATATTTCATCCAAAATTGTGGAATATATGAGGAATTTTGGGATTTTGGGATCTTATTTGAGTAGAATTTGGATGATATAATGGTAATTAGAGGTGATAGTGAGTGGGTATTTATGGTATCCTTTTATGAGTGGGAGGAGGGTCAATCTAGGAATGTCTTGAAATATTATTTTATTATAAAATGATTTTTGAAATCTAATAGTTATAATGTGATAAATTTTGGTGATAAGATGAGGATGGTTCTAAATCCTCCCAACCAATATTTTTAAACAAGTTCATGTCACAAAATTAACATTATATTTTATCTTTAACCCTTAGTTAAAAACATTAACTCTTACCATGTCTTCTTTTATTTTCATAATATATGGTTACTATAGTTACTATAAAATTACAAGAGAACCTCAAGTCAATAATTAATGAAAATTTTAACATTATATAATTCATTTGGGTGAACCTTATATTTTTAGGACTATTATACCATTTAATAAAAAAGTATTTGTTTTGAAAAATCATTTATGTTAATTTTACCACTATTTAGTAATTGATTTTTTTAAGTCATAAAAACTTGATTTGTAACGACCAAATGGTTTTCAATAGAAATTTAATTCTTATAATTATTCCATGTAATCACATGAAATCACAACATAATGAACTACCAATTGTTATGTGACATTCAAACCTATTTTTGTCACTTCTAGGATTTTAATTTCAAAAATATGACATACACGGGTACGATCAGAAGTTTTTTGGAGTCTAATGTGACAAACTTAATTATTTATGAATATTAACATAGATTTATAAATATTAGTGTTAACCTTATGAACAATGGCATACTGTAATGTATAATAACCTTACCTATGATACTATATAAATAATATTCATGTGGGAGTATGATATACCTATATCTCAGAATAAGAAAATAAATGTTTTAAAATGGTTATTTTTTTATTAAATTGTAATTTTAATTAAAAATTAAATTAATAATATTTATAAAATTATTTTTGAAAAATTGATATCATTTTTTGATTCTAAACGTAGAAAAATGGTTAGGGTGAATTTTTGGGATTTTTCTAAAATAGTTGAATTTTTTATGAAGAGTAAAATATGATAATTTACGATAAATGCTAAATAATAGATTTATTGAGTCATTGATGATGATATAATGATGTAAGACCAATTGGTTAGAACTAACATGCACTTATTACTATTTTTGGTCATGTAACAATTTCTATTTCTTGTCTTGAAGTAAAATTATAAACTATGGAATTAAAAATTATGAAAACCCTCCTCTCCTCCACTATATTTACCACCTCTCCTTACCTCTTACCTTCACTCTTCTCAAGCCTTGTGACATACCTAAGTTCATCCCAAATCACTCCCCAATATACTACCACACGTCCAACATCCCTTGGTCTCCTAAAAAGACAAAATCCTCTCCCCAAAAGAGGCTCTCGAAGGAGATAAACTCAAGAGGTAAATTGCACTTTCCAATTCATTTAAGTTCTTTCCTTTTCTGGTTTCATTACTCACCTCCCTTAACCCAAATGGTTTGATAACTATAGTAACATAAATTTACTGTAATTTTATTATTCTAATGGTATGATTAATTATCATCTCTCCTTTATCCACATTTTATTCGAAAAAAATGAAAACACTGTTTGAGATGTGTTAATTTAGCACAATCAAGGACGGTAGGTTATCAATTTCTATTACTATCTTTAATTATGGTAATGAAAATATTTGTATGGTTGAAATGGACTATTATATGTTTATTTTATATTATTTGATGTTCTGTAATCATTATTCACTCAGGATGTTAAATAATAATACAAAACTAGTTAATTGTGAGCAAAATCGCTAAAATTTATTCAAGTGTTTATCATTTATGTATTTTATAATGATCAGAATTCATTCCAAGTAACCAAATAAAATTTACAAAAATGTAATATAATTTATGTTCACTAATTTCATATAACTTAAATTATATACAACCACTTTCATCTTACATGTTTGTTCGTTCATGAAAATAATTAAATCCATCATAAAAATCAAGAAAACAAACAGACTCGATCAATGAAATTGAAAAACGTAACCCATAAAAAAAATTCATGAATGAACTTAAAATTATTATAATAAATATTTTACATATAAATAGTTTCTTTATTTATTAATTAATAAACCCAATTTTTTTATTCATGTCATTAATAATAATTGGATAACACCGATGGGCATAAGGTAAGGGATCCTCTCTATTTCACCTTTATTCAAGAATGTCATCTTTGTTATGCCATTTTAAGTGTAATACCTATTGATGGGGTATGATTTCACACCTCCCAAATACTTCCCTCATGATTTATAAGTGATGATAAACCCCTTTATTTCTCACTAAGCTCTCTTAATTACACTTGATACCAGGACGATAATTCGTAAGTAATTCTTCCTGAATCTCCTTCATTTCTTAGGGTTTACATTTCTTTATTTCTACCAAAATGAGTTTTACTTATCTATTTATGTGCATCTTATAAATTTTGTGTAAATTATAAAAATTGACTTATCAATACCATTCAATTGTTCAGATTTTGAGATATACAAGTTTTTAAGTGATTCCCTCCTTAATACTTCTCGATAAAAAACCTGTTTTAAGGGAACTTCCCAAATTCTTACCCATTTATAGTGTAATATATATTCTATCTTAAGAAATCATTATCTTTAAAAAAATATTCCTTTGTATTATTAAAATATTCTAGGTTCACTTCTAGTTTTTTATAAGTATTTTTCCCTTTTCTATTTTAAAGGCTCTATAGTATTTTCCTTAAAACCTCTCAAAAATGTTTTAATGCTAAAATTACTTAAATACTTTTCTTACATGTTGTCAATTCTACTTGAAATTACTTCCCATTATACCTTAATATTTCCATTATGAATTTACATGTATATTTTAGTTCCTTTATTTCGAGGACACTTTTATGATACGCTCATTTGTTATGATTTATGTCATGATTATGGTACACAATCCTTTCCATGGGTAACCCGTATATTTATATATGATTTTTTATGTATGATTCATTATGTGGAAAATAAATTCATGGAATGTAAGATGGGTGCTCCTAGATAGCGCTATGATTCATTGGGTAAAGTTGAGTCTCATGAGACGTTATGTGCGAAGGTCTTCATGGTTAGTCTTGGCTAGTGTTATTATGTGCAATAGTATTGGAAGTTAGCCATGGCTTGGGCTACTATGGGTGTAACACACCAGGTAAATAAAGAATATGACATTTTCACATTTATCCATATTTGTGAATAAAATATTAATATTACTTTAATGGGGACTCTATGCTCGATGGCGTAGCCAATACGCAACAACGAGTTTCTTGGGAATCTTACGTTGCACTCTAATAATAAAATAATATTATTTTAAATGGTAGTTAACGCCTAGCCATTGTAATGGCGGGAATGAACAGAACTAACTACAAAATTATTATATATGTTTGTAAAATATTTTTACTTTTTACAATAAATGTTGGAGGAATAAAAAAGCGAATGAATCCAATTTTAAGCCTAAACATTCTAATATTCTTTAAAAGATCGATTAACCGCCTTTTGATGGAGAACCTCTTTTTAATCCACATTTTGACAATTTTATGTGTTATATTTGAAAAAATAAAATTCTTCTTTATAATTGGGACATCAAAATTTACTTTGTGTAATTTTTTGGTATTTTTCCGATAAAGATCATTTTTTAATGAATAGTGAATAATGTTGTATTTTAATTCAAAACCTATTTTAAATATAATTTATTTATATGATTAGATTATCTTTTGAAATGTTTTTAAAGTTAAATTAGAATATATTTTTACCATTTAATCCAATAGTGGTCATTGGAATTAATTTCACTTTGAAATTGGACTTAAACTAGTGTCAATCTTTTAAAAGATAGTGTTTCTTAAAAACACGCTATTTTTTTTGACAGTGAGAATTGAATATTAAATTAATTAATCCAACTTATATGTTTTGAATTTTGTAAAAAATATACATCATTTTTGAATTATGAATATCAAATATAGCTTAGGGTGATTTTTTGGTATTTTTCGGAAAAACATCAATTTTTGATGAATAGTGAAACCACTAAGTGGTAGTTTAAAAAACTACTTTTTTATTTAAATGAAACTTTACCACATCTGTGCTTTGAATTTCAAAAATATGAAATACATGGTTGTCATTAGGATGTAAAATTTGGTTCAATGGGATAAAAATAATTTTTTGGTGAATAGTAATTCTTAAGTTTTTAATCGTGATTAGAGGTAATTTGTGTAATTTAAGGTAAAGATAATGTTTTAATAATATGAAATGACCTTGACACATGTTCTACCCTTATTATATGATTCATGGCCGACCAAGACAAACCATGGGTCAACTCAGGGACCCCATGGAGCCACTTTGGTTGGAAAATGACATTAATACCTTTTTATTTAAAGTTAAAATTAAAATATCACAAACATGTGTTGTTTTACTAAAACAATTTTTACATGGGGTTATATAAGTCATATTTTTTAATATAAATATTAATTAGAAAGATAAAAAGATTTCCTAAATCGTGATATTTTTTTTATAATTTTTAGACAATAAATAAATTAAATTATTTATGACACCATGATGATGCAGTGATTACCTCATTATTAAACGATTTAAATAAAATGAAAAGATAATGTAACATCTAAGACCTAAACTTGTAAAAAACCTATTGGATTGGTGGATTTAGAAACCCTATCACTTTATCCTAGAAATATATCCTTTTTTCACCTTTAAAATCCGAAAATCATTTTATAATAAAGTAATATTTTATAACATTCCAAGAGTGCCCCTCCTCTCCTCTTATAAAAGGCCTCCACCTCTACCACCTTACAGACACCTATAAAGCCTTTTTCTCAGCCAAAACCTGCCCATTTCATCTCTCAACATCCCTATATTCATCATTGAAGCCTCAATTTGGGCATAATTCTGTCCAAGGAAGCCTTTGAGCTCAAATCAAAGAGAGTTACCCGATTTAATGGTAATGTCTTCCCTTGTGTTCTTTTGTTTTATTTTGATTCTCCAAAACCCTAAACTCTTTTTATTACTTTTTTTTGTAACATAACCAGTATCCTAAATATACTATGATTTTTTTATAAGATTTATTCTAGCTACACTTTCACACACCTCCGTCTAATGGTTAAAAAACATACTGTTTCTGTGGATGGTGAATTACTGCCTCACGAAACGATGATTATTCAATATTATTTTAACACCTTCAAAGGTGGCCATTAAGATGTCACTATATTTATATATGATATATAATATGTTTATTTTTTTCCTTAATCTTATGTATTTTTCATTTATGGCATACCTTTATGGTTTCCATTATGGGTAAATGCGATATCTTCATTTTAGGAAGTGCGGACTACCACCCCCTCAAAGTGATTTGATTCGTTAATGCCATATTTGGGATGTATAAAGTATGGAATTAATGGTATTACATATGATATCATACAGTAATTATAATATACCTTTATATCATTATTATTTCATTCCATTGAATACAAAAAAAAAGAAATTAATGTAGCATTCATGCGTACGTACGGCTTACCGTCTCTATGAACGGTACATTTCATTTCTTATCTCCAAATGTTATGTACTATTATAAGTACATATATATAATGGATATATATGCAATATATTACATATAAATTATGGATATAATTCTGTAATTATAATATATATATCTCTTTTTTTTTAATTCCATTAATATGACAAAAAATGAAAGTAGCGTTCATGCGTACGTACGACCTACCATCTCCATGAACGGTGCTTTTAATTTTTTATCTCCAAATGCTATGGAATAGTATAAAATTAATATATACTGGATATATATGATATTTAAAACATCAATAATATTCTGGATATGATGTACATATAACTACATGGAAAATTCTTTTCCAACAAGTAAATTTTTACTCGTGTACCGAACATCGACAAAAACGTCTGATATGAACTCACTTTATTAACCAATTATTATAACATTATAATATGTGATATGAACTGAATAATAATAATAAAATGATGCCCTTAATAAATTATAAATTTAACAAATTTTATTATTCAGGAGATTAAAGAACGATCGAGTCATGTCGGACACGAGGTAAGGAATCCTACCCCTCTCTTTCTTTTTAAGTACACTCTTTTATGTCATTCATTTTAAGCTCATATTTTTTATGATTGGGATGTTCTTTTATATTAATCTTACTGTAATTTTTATGTTCATAAGATTAGATACCCTACTTTATCTCATCAATCAATTTTGGAAGTTTTGAGTGGCGCCGTTAGGCTGCCGAATTTTCGTAAGAGATCCAACCTCTCTCTTTATTTTTAAGTACTCTCCTTTATGTCACTTCTTTTAAGCTCATATTTGTTATGTTGGGGGATGTTATTTTATTTTCCTCTTGATGTACATTTTATTTTAATATGATGAGAGACCCTATTTGATCTCATCAATCCATTTTTTTAAGTTTTAAGTGGCGTCATTAGGCTGCCGAGTTTTCGTAAGGGATTTTTCATCTCACTTTTATTCCCGTGAGATTTATGCTACATTTTCCACCATTCCCATTGAGTGGTATATATACTGCCAATTATTCTACTCTTTGTGTAATATACTTTCATTTATGAGTATTTACATCAATGATGTATTGTATTTCTTTCATGGGGTGTATGTTTCGAAAGATACCCAAGTCTGTAAGGGAACTTTTCACCCTCCTCTTTTTAAAAGACTTTTTTTTTGGGTATTTTAATTTACATATTGTAATGTTGGGATATGTTCTTCTATATCCTTATTTATGTAATTTTTATGTCCAAGTGATGAGATACCCTTTTTATCTCTCATCAACTCATTTTCTGAAGTTTGAAGTGATGTCGTTAGGCTATCGAATTTTTGTAAGGGAACTTCTTAACCCAATTTTGATTCTTTGGGATAAACTTGTACTCCTTGAATATGTCATTCTATGAATATGTGTGAATGACTTATGATTGTTTTACACTTAATATCCAATTATATTTGGTGTATTTATTTGTCACACATAATTATATAATTGATTTATCCTTAATCAATGGATACCGTCTTTGTATGGAACTTCCTCTCAATCTCCATTCATTGAGGCATATTTTGTTTTATACACAACTTTCTTTTATATGGTGTATAAACCCCTTTTAATTTTATGATTATTCAAAAAGAATCTTTTTTTATACGAAGTGTCTTACTAAATGAAAAAAAGAATGTTTTTTTGTCGTACGTATGTGGAGACAAAGACTTCTCCGCCGCCGTGACCATTATTTGATTTTCGGCTTCCTCTACAAGCCATACCATTTTTTTTAAATGAAAAATAAATACCATGTTTCACTTTTCTTTTATTTTGGTTTTGAAAATGGTTTTCATAATGTTTTTATTATATCAATGTGTTGTATTGATATCTTGTGATTGAAATGTGAAAATGTTATGTTTCCCTTATGCATATTTTATGTGATACGATTATGTTATGGTTCTTGGGCATTATTATGAAGACGGGTGGTTCCGTGATAAACTAAGGGCGGGTGAGCCCGATATATCTCTCCAATGCATTGGGTAACACGAAGGAGTTAAACGTTAAGGTTTCTCTGAAGAGATTTAGGGAATATACTGTGATGGGTATTCCAAACGTAACCAAGAGGGTTACTCCCTACATAAGAATGTTATGAATGTCTCAAGTTACCTTTATGCCTTATGATTTCAATGATTTATTCTTGATATGATGAGCTATGTTAAAATGCTTATGTTTTATGAGTAAAGTATGATTTCATACATGGACTAATGTTTTCTTTTCATACTTTTGTATCCCTTACTGAGCTTTTCATGCTCATCCCAAGTTTTTGAAATGTTTTTCACAGGTCAGGGGAAAGGTGCATGATATGCTGATAGTGTCAAGGAAGTATCAATAAAGAATCCATGTTTTATTTTAAATATGTTTTTGTTGATGGGAAAAAACGAATACTATCTTTTATGTAACAACTTTGTTTAAATGTGGAATGTAATTCATGATTTATGATCTAATTCTCTAAAACTCTAAACCTGAAAAGATCCTAAATGTGAATTATTCATTTAATTCAATATTAAGTAAGGATTAAGGTTGGGACCTTATAGTTGGTATCAGAGGTCGTTTTAGATAACTTTAGAGGTTAGGTTATTCTCTAAGCATAAGTGACATTACCATAATGGTTAGGATTTCAGAAAAATTCCTAGTTTTAGATAAAGTGAATGAGTAAGTATATCTTAGTGTTTATCTTCCTCATTAGTACATGATGGTTTTGTTGATATACTCACACTAACATTTCTGTTTTTAGTGAATGGATGGATCTAGAGGGCACCAAAGTGAAAATAGGTTTGAAGGAAACTGTGGTGGTTCTCTGATTAAGAGACTGTATGAAATGGGGGATTCAATGAGGAAACTCGTGGTTGTTCTAAACCAAATATCAAGGAGTCATGATCAACCAATTGAACCTTGGTATGTTCCGTAATGCATCATGTACGATATGACCAATCGATGTGGAAGTTCAGGTACTAATTATAAAGGTAACCATTAGGGTTCATATGATCCTTACTTTGAGGTAATCATGGGTTATTATATGTTATGATGGAAAATGAAAGGCATGAGATAAACATGAGGTTAAAATATGTTATGATTATTTTTGAAGATTTTATCTCGTTTTGGGTAATGTTTTAAGAATTATATAGTTTTGGAAAAAGGATAACACGCAGACCATGTGACAACCTATCGCGTCGGACAAAGCTGTGGGAATCGAACCCACAACCAAAGTGCGACTGGTATTTATCACCTACCACTGAACTACGTGAAGTCCCTGGTTAGTTTGACTAATTATTTTTAGTTAGATGATTTTAGGAATCAAGATTAACTTTATTTTGGTTTATCTATGGAAAGGATTAACCTATCTTGGAGGATATGTGATTAGGTTAATTACTTTTCAATATAAGAATTTAAGAGCAACTGATGTTATTTGGAGATAAAAGTTAATTTGTACCTTGGAAGACTATGTGATTAAATCCTTCAAATATTTGGGTTTCAATCTTAGTTTGGTTTACATTGAAGAATTTTATGGACAATTGTTTATCGAATGGTCTTCGTTGAACTTTGGGTTTTTTTTGACAAATTTTGAAGATTAAGAATAGATTTTCTTTTTATAAAGGATTATACTTTTGTGGATTATCTGATCTCATACTAATAATTTTGGTTTTGGTCATTGTCTAAAGACATGGAAAATATATACTTCTCTTTTTTGGATTAGGTTATTCTCAAGAAGTTGATTATAGTACTCTTAATGCGAACAAGTCTTCCTAAATACTCGTCTTTTAGAGAAAATATGAGTTTGATTAAGGAATCTAGTAAAAGTTGAAAGTCTACGTGACAAGTAACTATGTTTCATTATGATTTAGTTAAGCTCAAAAATAAATTCTTTAATGAAGAGTAACTTAAAACAAAAATGTTGTATGTTAACTTTTCCTAATGGGGAATCAAATGCCGTTTAACCCATCACAAGTTTGTGATTTTCTTATGGTTAACTTTCTCCTAGACATGTTTACTATCACTCTCCCTCAGAACATGACCCTTTGTTTTTTCCTCCATATCCATGTTTTCCTACATGGAATCCTAGTATGGGTTAACTCGGGTGACATTTGTACTTCTCTTTCTTTATTTTAAAGTGATTTTTTTACTGACTCTTGTTCCGATGTGGGATTTTCAATAAAGTTTCCAAGCCCAATTTTAAAATTGTGAGGACGCAATTCCCAAAAGAGGGGAAGGATGTAACACCCCAGGTAAATAAAGAATATGAAATTTTCACATTTATCCATATTTGTGAATAAAATATTAATATTACTTTAAAGGGGACGCTATGCTCGATGGCATACCCAATATGTAACAATGAGTTTCTTGGGAATCTTATGTTGCACTCTAATAATAAAATAATATTATTTTAAATGGTAGTTAACGCCTAGTCGTTGTAATGGCAGGAATGAACAGAACTAACTACAAAATGATTATATATGTTTGTCAAACATTTTTAATTTTTACAATAAATTTTGGAGGATTAAAAATGCGAATGAATCCAATTTTAAGCGTAAACATTTTAATATTCTTTAAATGATCGATTAACCGCCTTTTGATGGAGAACCTCTTTTAAATCCAATTTTTTTACAATTTTATGTGTTATATTTGACACAATAAAATTCTTCTTTAGAATCGGGACATCAAAATTTACTTTGTGTAAATTGTTTGGTATTTTTCCGACAAAGGTCATTTTTTTAATGAATAGTGAAAAATGTTGTATTTTAATTCAAAACCTCTTTTAAATCTAATTTTTTTATATGATTATATTATCTTTTGAATTATTTTTAAAGTGAAATTATAATATATTTTTATCATTTAATCTAATAGTGGTCATTGGAATTAATTTCACTTTGAAATTGGACTTAAACTAGTGTCAATCTTTTAATATATAGTGTTTCTTAAAAACACGCTATTTGTTTTGACAGCAGGAATTAATTATTAAATTAATTAATGCAACTTATATGTTTTGAATTTTTTAAAATATACATCATTTTTGAATTTGGAATATCAGATATATCTTATGGTGAATTTTTTGTATTTTTCTGAAAAACATCAATTTTTGATGAATAGTGAAACCACTAAGTGGTAGTTTAAAAAACTGTTTTTTCATTTAAATGAAACTTTACCACTTCTGTGCTTTGAATTTCAAAAATCTGACATACATGGTTGTCATTAGGATGTAAAATGTGGTTCAATGGGATTAAAATAATTTTTTGGTGAATAGTAACTCTTAAGTTTTTAATCGCGATTAGAGGTAAGTAGTGTAATTTAAGGTAAAGATAATGTTATAATAATATGAAATGACCTTGACACATGTTTTACCCTTATTGGATGAGTCATGGCCGACCAATACAATCCATGGGTCAACTTGGGGACCCCATGGAGCCACTTTGGTTGGAAAATGTCATTAATACCTTTTTATTTAAAGTTAAAATTAAAATGTCACAAACATGTGTTGTTTTACTAAAAAAAATACATGGGGTTATATAAGTCATATTTTTTACTATAAATATTCATTAGAAATATAAAAAGATTTCCTACATCATGATATTTTTTTTATAATTTTTATACAATAAATAAATTAAATTATTTATGACATCATGATGATGCAGCGATTACCTCATTATTTAACGATTTAAATAAAATGAAAAGATAATGTAAAATCTAAGACATAAACATATCAAAAACCTATTGGATTGGTTTATTTCGAAACCTTATCACCGTATCCAAGAAATATATCCTTTTGGAACCTTTAAAATCAGAAAATCATTTTATAATAATGTAAAATTTTATAACATTCCAAGAGTGCCTCTCCTCTCCTCTTATAAAAGGCCCCCACCTCTACCACCTTACACACACCTCTAAAGCCTTCAGATTGGCCAAACCCTCCCCATTTCATCTCTCCACATCTCTGTCTTCATCATTGAAGCCTCACTTTGGGCAGAATCCTTTCCAAGGAAGCCTTTGAGCTCAAATCAAAGAGAGTTACCCGATTTAAAGGTAATGTCTTCCCTTGTGTTCTTTTGTTTTATTTTGCTTCTCCAAACCCATAAACTCTTTTTATTACTATTTTTTGTAACAAACCCAGTATCTTAAATATACTAGGATGTTTTTATAAGATGGATTAGAGCTACACTTTCACACACCTCCGTCTAATGGTTAAAGAACATGCTATTTCTGTGGATGGTGAATTACTGCCTCACGAAACGATGATTGTTCAATATTGTTTTAACACCTTCAAAGGTGGACATTAAGATGTAACTATATTTATTTATGATATATAATATGTTTATTTTTTCCTTAAGCTTATGTATTTTTCATTTATTCCATACCTTTAAGGTTTCCATTATGGGTAAATGCGACATCTTCATTTTAGGAAGTGCGAACTACCGCCCCCTCAAAGTGATTTGATTCGTTAATGCCATATGTGGGATGTATAAAGTATAGAATTAATGTTATTAAATATGATATCATAATGGAATTATAATATACCTTTATACCATTATCATTTCATTCCATTGAATACAAAAAAAAAAGGAATGAAAGTAGCGTTCATGCGTACTTACGGCTTACCGTCTCCATGAACGGTACATTTCATTTCTTATCTCCAAATGTTATGTACTATTATAAGTACATATATATAATGGATATATATGCAATATATTAAATCTAAATTATGGATATAATTCTGCAATTATAATATATATATCTCTCATTTTGTTTTAATTCCATTAATATGACAAAAAAATGAAAGTAGCGTTCATGCGTACGTACGGCCTACCGTCTCCATGAACGGTGCTTTCAATTTTTTATCTCCAAATGATATGGAATAGTATAAAATGAATACATACTGGATATATATGATATTTAAAACATCAATACTATTCTGGATATGATGTACCTATAACTACATGTAAAATTCTTTCCCAACAAGTTCAATTTTTACTCATGTACCGAACATCGACAAAAACGTCTGATATGAACTCACTTTATTAACCAATTATTATAAAATTATAATATGTGATATGAACTGAACAATAATATTTAAAGTAGGTCCTTAATAAATTATAAATTGACCAAATTTTATTATTCAGGAGATTAAATAATGATCGAGTCATGTCAGACACGAGGTAAGGAATCCTACCCCTCTCTTTCTTTTTAAGTACACACTTTTATGTCATTCATTTTAAGCTCATATTTCTAATGATTGGGATGTTATTTTATATTACTATTACTGTAATTTTTATGTTCATATGATGAGAGACCCTAATTTCTATCATCAATCAATTTTGGATGTTTTGAGTGGCGCCGTTAGGCTGCCGAATTTTCGTAAGAGATCCAACCTCTCTCTTTCTTTTTAAGTACTCTTCTTTATGTCACTACTTTTAAGCTCATATTTGTTATGTTGGGGGATGTTATTTTATTTTCCTCTTGATGTACATTTTATGTTAATATGATGAGAGGCCCTATTTTATCTTATCAATCCATTTTTTTATGTTTTAAGTGGCGTCATTAGGCTGTCGAGTTTTCGTAAGGGATTTTTCATCTCACTTTTATTCCCGTGAGATTTATGCTACATTTTCCACCATTCCCGTTGAGTGGTATATATACTTCCCATTATTCTACTCTTTGTGTAATATAATTTCATTTATGAGTATTTACATCAATGATGTATTGTATTTCTTTAATGGGGTGTATGTTTCGAAAGATACCCAAGTCTGTAAGGGAACTTTTCACCCTCCACTTTTTAAAGACTTTTTTTGTTGGGTATTTTAATTTACATATTGTAATGTTGGGATATGTTCTTCTATATCCTTATTGATGTAAATTTTATGTCCAAGTGATGAGATACCCTTTTTATCTCTCATCAACTCATTTTCTGAAGTTTGAAGTGAAGCCGTTAGGCTGTCGAATTTTTTGCAAGGGAACTTCTTAAACCAATTTTGATTCTTTGGGATAAACTTGTACTCCTTGAATATGTCATTCTATGAATATGTGTGAATGACTTCTGATTGTTTTACAATTAATATCCACTTATATTTGGTGTATTTGTTTGTCACACATAATTATATAATTGATTTATCCTTAATCAATGGATACCGTCTTTGTATGGAACTTCCTCTCAATCTCCATTCATTGAGGCATATTTTGTTTTATACACAACTTTCTTTTATATGGTGTATAAACCCATTTTAATTTTATGATTATTCAAAAAGAATCTTTTTTTATACGAAGTGTTTTACTAAATGACAAAAAGAATGTTTTTTTTGTCGTACGTATGCGGAGACAAAGACTTCTCCGCCGCCGTGACCATTATTTGATTTTCGGCTTCCTCTACAAGCCATACCATTTTTTTAAATGAAAAATAAATACCATGTTTTACTTTTCTTTTATTTTGGTTTTGAAAATGGTTTTCATAATGTTTTTATTATATCAATGTGTTGTATTGATATCTTGTGATTGAAATGTGGAAATGTTATGTTTCCCTTATGCATGTTTTATGTGATACGATTATGTTATGGTTCTTGGGAATTATTATGAAGACGGGTGGTTCTGTGATAAACTAAGGGCAGGTGAGCCCGATATAGCTCTCCAATTCATTGGGTAACGCGAAGGAGTTAAACGTTAAGGTTTCTTTAAAGATATTTATGGAATATACTGTGATGGGTATTTCAAACGTAACCAAGAGGGTTACTCTCTATGTAAGAATGTTATGAATGCCTCAAGTTACCTTTATGCCTTATGATTTCAATGATTTATTCATGATTTTATGAGGTATGTTAAAATGATTATGTTTTATGAGTAAAGTATGATTTCATACATGGACTAATGTTTTATTTTCACACTTTTATATCCCTTACTGAGCTTTTTATGCTCTTCCCAAGTTTTTGAAATGTTTTTCACAGGTCAAGGGAAAGGTGCATGATATGATGATAGTGTCAAGGAAGTGTCAAGAAAGAATCCATGTTTAATTTTAAATATGTTTACGTTGATGGGAAAAATGAATACTATCTTTTATGTAACCACTTTGTTTAAATTTGGAATGCAATTCATGGTTTATGATCTAATTCTCTAAAACTCTAAACCTGAAAAGATCCTCAATGTGAATTATTCATTTAATTCAATATTAAGTAAGGTTTAAGTTTGGGTCCTTATAATGGGAAATGGTATTGGAAATTTTCCTTGACTTGTACTAAATTCAAGTTTTATGTTACTTCCACATTTCTATGATTTCATGTTTAAATGATCCCATGTTTATATATTTTGATTCCATTTGTTACATTCCTTTTTATATCATCATTTAAAGACTTCTATCCTTTGTGAAAATGATTTGTTCTTATGGTTATTCTCTTACTGGGATTTTATCTCATCCCTTTGTTAATTTTATACCTATTTTATCCTAGGCATATGTAAGAGCACAATAGAAGATAGGTTCTTATTATGGAGTTTAAATAAATAGTTTTTTATAATGTTTGATTATGTACCTAGTCTTCCAAGACACTAGACTTTAAGATCCTTGGATTGTACTCTGATGTAAAATTATGCTTAAAATCATGTAATGGTATATATTAAATGACAGGGTTGTTATAGTTGGTATCAAAGGATATTATATTAATTTTTTGAGATTAGGAATAGATCACTTTAGTAAGAACCATAAGGATGAGAGGAAATATAAGAAAACATCCCTAAATTTTGGTAAGTATAGAGTAAGTGGTGTATTATAAAAATATGTCCCTTCCTGGATATAAATAGGTAGAGGTTGTTCTGGAACATGTGTACCTAGGAGTGAAAACTCCAATAAGGAGTTTCGGGCTTGACCTGAGGTATCCTAGTACACAATAATGATACTTGTATCATTGTTAGTTTGACACTCCCGTGGGATATGCTTTAGTAAATTCATGACCTTAGAACAAACCATTATTAAGGGAATACAAAAATCCAATAATAATATAAGATAATAAATAGATCTAGGATAACCTAGATTTAAACATATAAAATCCCAAGTTAGGATATACTTCTCTTCTACAAGTTTTTCCTTTTATGTTCAAAAGTTTCCTTTTTATTTTCAATAACTTGGTATTAAATCCCTCAAATTGTATGTTATTTTTCTTATTTAATAATGGGAAATAGAAGAACATGTTCCAACAACCAATGTGATAGCCAATGTGAAGATAACCCTAATGATATTCCTGATATAATGGGAACGCGTGCTCAAAACATTATAACAATACTTTCTCAGATGGATCAAGTTATGAATAATCACTTGAATCATATAGAACACCCTACTCCACCATGCAAATAGCATGTTTCCATAGAATCCTTCAAACATAAAAGACCTCTCATGTTTAGCGGATCTTCTGATTATATCCTCATGGAACAGTGGTTTAACTCAATTGAAATGATATTCGACGTCCTCCGGTGCTCGGAAGAAGAGAATGTTGTACTAGAGGTCTATCATTTTGATAGCGAAGCGGATAAGTGTTGGACACTGATCAAGAATACAAGATCATAAGAAGATATTGATTCCATGTATTGGGATGAATTTAAGAGGATTTGTTTCAATAAATATTTTCCTAGAACCCTCTATCTCAAGATGGAATGATATTTCCTCAGTCTCAAGAAGAAGGAAGATGAGTCTGTCAGGGCGTATGAAGAAAACCTTACAAGGAATGCAAGGTATACCTCTAGCTTTGTCATGAACACTTAAATCAAGTTAGATCACTTCTTTTTCAGGCTAAAGCTAAGTATATAGAAGGTGTTGGTGATTCAAGAATTCGACAGTTATGAAGAGATTTTTCGTTGTACCCTCAATGTTGAAATGGATATTGGGGACTCCCAGTGATCTCATAGGCCTAGTAACCAGAAGCTAAAAATGGAGAACAACATGGGTGGTCCAAAAAACAAATCCCATGATGGAAAGAAGCCCTAATATCACACTTATAAAACATGTGGGAAGAACCATCCTGGGAACTATCTAAAGGGAACTAGGAATTGCTTCAAATGTAGAAAGTTGTGACATCTGGACAAGAAATTCCAAATGGATATGAAAAATCCTGCTAATATGGAAGAATAAAGGAATGTTCATATCAACGCTCAACCAGTGGTGCAGTGTTACAACTGCAATGATCCTGGGAATTATGAAAAAAAATTCCCTAAGCCAAGGGTTATCGAAGTAAATCAACAACAACCTCCAAGGCAACAAGGAAGGGATTATGCTATCACTACTGATGAGGTGGAGCCACACAACTATGTGGTGACAGGTACTCTAGTTACTCATTCAAGAATAGTGAACATACTATTTGATTCTGGTTCTACACATTCTTTCATATCTTTCAAGTTTATTAGAATTATTCCAACACCACCATAAAATTTGGTGGACAAGTTATCTGTGAGAATAGTGAATGGGAAAAGTATTTCATACATGGTTTATAACTCCTCCCCGGTTAATGTTTATAGACTGAACCACCAAAAAAATCTTTTCATACTCCCTTTAGTGGATTTTAATGCTATCCTGGGCATGTATTAGCTATCTTTATACAATGACAACATCAACTTTCATGAAAGGGATATCACTCCTCACATCCTAAAGAATCCTCCAATTCTTTACAAGTGTAAGGAGGAAGACAGATCTTCTTTAGAATCATTGTCTCATGTGTGGGTATTGCTTCCTTATGAGAAAATGTATCTTTCCCAGATTATTGAGACAAAGCAGCGAATCATTCTCAAAGACATTCCCATTATAAGGGATTACACTGATGTATTCCCTAAAGCGTTGCATGGTCTTCCTCCTGACCGATTGTCTGAGTTCTCAATTGAACTTATTCTTAGATCTTTTCCTATAACAAAGAGACCATATAGAATATACATCATTGATCTAGAAGAGCTGATGAAGCACTTATAGAAAAATCTAGACAAGGGTTTTATATGCCCGAGTGCTTCACCATGGGGTGCGCCAGTCCTCTTCATCAAGAAGAAGGATGGATCAATGAGCCTATGTATGTATTATCGTGAGATCAATAATATCATGATAAAGAACAGGTATCCCCTTCCTCAGATAGATGACTTGTTCAATCAGCTTCAAGGGGCTTGTTATTTCTTTAAGGTGGACCTTGAGTCAGGATATCTCCAATTAAAGGTAAGGAAGGAAGATATTCTGAAGACTACATTTTGAACGAGGTCTGGACACTATGAGTTCATAGTGATTCTCTTTAAACTCACTAATTCTCCAGCAATTTTCATAGATTTAATGAATATAGTATTTAAATATTACCTAGAAAAATTTATGGTACTATTTATTGAAGATATTCTAAGGTACTCCAAGAGTAATGAGGGATATGAGGAGCATTTGAATACAGTGTTAAAGACTTTTTGAAGGGAGAAGTTGTATGAAAAGTATAGTAAATGTGAGTTTTGGATGGAGGAAGTATCATTCTTGGGGAATTTTATCACCATAAAATCGATATATATGGACCCTTCCAAGATAAAGGCAATTGAATAGTGGCCCAAGCCAAAATATGTAATGGAGATCTGCAACTTTTTGGGTCTAGCTAGGTATTATCAATGATTTGTGAATAACTTTTCATGATTGTAAAACCCAATGACCAAGCTGACATAGAAGGGATTAAAGTATTTCTATACTCAGGAATGTGAATATTATTTCAAGGAGTTGAAACATAGGCTTATCACTACGCCAGTACTCATACTCCCAACAAGTAGAGAACTCTTTTTGGTTCATAGTGATGCTTCAAGGAAGGTCTTAGGCTGTGGGATTATGAAAAATGATAAAGTGATAGCTTATTTCTCAAGGGAGCTGAAAATCCATTAGCAAAACTATCCCACACGTGATTTGGAGTTGGCCGATGTGATCTATGTGTTGAAAATCTAGTGGAATAATTTCTATGGGGAGA
Organism: Viscum album; assembly: GCA_963277665.1. Lineage (NCBI taxonomy): Eukaryota > Viridiplantae > Streptophyta > Magnoliopsida > Santalales > Viscaceae > Viscum > Viscum album. The sequence continues at coordinate 258,797,308 of OY728165.1, read as the reverse complement.
AGTGTGAGATATATAATGATCACCAGAGTCTCAAATATATATTCACATAGCAAGAGCTTAAGATGAACCAATGAAAATGGATAAATATCATCAAGGATTATGACTGATCAATCCAATAGCTTCCCAGTAAGTCATGTAAGGTGGCAGATACTCTATGTAGAAAGGATCCTGCATCTTTATCAATGATGATAATTGCAAAGTATATGATCTTCTTAAATTTTTAGAGAATGGATGTGGGAATCATTAAGGTAGGAACATCATCAATACTTTCTCCAATGATTTTTCAACCATCCCTCATTGAGAAAATAAAGGATGCTCAAAGAAATGATGGGGAGCATTAGAAAAGGGTGGAAGCCATTTAAATGGTAAATCCTTTGAGTTATTGATTGATAAGGATGGATTTGTAAGATTTGGGTCATGATTATATGTACCATATGATCGATAGATAAAGGATCTTTTTAATGACGCACATAGCTCAACCTTCTCTATTCACCCAGGGATCAAAAAGATGTATTAAGATCTCCAACAAAAACTTTTGGTGGGATAATATGAAAATAGAGATTGTTGAATATACATCAAAGTGCTTGGTATGTCCACAAATGAAGTCTAAGAGGAAAAAGTCTAAGGGTAGGATGAATCCACTAACCATACCAACATTGAAGTGAAATAACATTAACATGGACTTTGTCACTGGACTTCCAAGGACATCAAGAGGAAACAACTCTATATGGGTCGTTTTGGATTGTCTTACGAAGATAGATCACTTTATTGAAATTCAATATGACTTATCATTGGATAAAATTGCACATATTTACATCAAAGAAGTGGTAAGGATTCATGGAGTACCACTATCTATGATATCCTATCATGATCCAAGATTCACCTCGATGTTCTGGAAAAGTCTCCAACATGATCTAAGCACATAACTAAACTTCATTATGTCCTAGGATCCTCAAACTAATGGCCAATCTGAGTGAACTATTCAGACAGTGGAAGATATGTTGAGAGCATGTTATATGGACTTCAAATTAAGATGTGTCCATGATATTCCACTATTGAATTCTCCTAAAAAATAGTTTCCACTCGAGAATCCGAATTTCACAATATGAATCCCTTTATGGGAAAAGGTTCAAAATAATGTTGTGTTGGGATGAAGTCAGTGACCATAAACTGCTAGGACCTAAAATGGACAAATAAATGGTGGGGAAGGTGAAAACCATTCAGCATCATATCAAGGAAACCCAAATTCGAGAGAATAGTTTTGCATATAATCTTCGATAAGACCTTGAGTTCAGAGTTAGAGATATTGTATTTCTACGCATATCTCCATGGAATAAATTCATGAGGCTTGGAAAGAAAGGGAAGTTAATTTCTAGGTACATCAGCCCCATCAAGATTCTTGATTGTGTTGGGGATGTGGGAAATTGACTAGAACTTCCACATACAATGGACACAGTACATTATGTCTTTCATGTACCCCTCTTAAGGAAGTACATAGCAGACCCTTCATATATACTCTCTTCAGAGGTGGTACAATTGGAGGATGATCTATCCAATGAGGAGCAGCTAGTGAAGATCTTGGATCATAGAGATAAAGTTCTATGTAACATGAATACTCACCTGGTCAAGGTACTATAGTGAAACTATAGGTACACATGGGCAACATGGGAACTGGAGGAGCAATAAAGGAAAAGTACCCACACCAATTTATGGCCTAGAATGAAAAACAAAATTTTGAGGGTGAAATTTCTTAAGGGGGAAGAATATAATGACCCAATGTTTTTAAATTGAAATTTACATCTTATGATTATTCCATATAATCAAATTAAATCACAACATAAGTAAATACTATGTTATATGGGACTTTTAAACATAAAGTTTTCACTTCTGTGATTTGAATTTCGAAAATCTGCATACACGGTTACGATTATTAAGTTATTTGGAGTCTAATATGACCAACATAATTTTTGGTGAATAGTAACATACCCTTATGAATAGTAATGTTACCCATATGAATAGTGAAATATCCTAATTAATAATATCCTTACCTAATATAGTGTATAAATATGATTCAAGTGTGAGTACGATATACCTATATTTTAGAATAAGAAAATAAATGTTTTAAAATTTTTATTTTTCGATTAAATTGAGATTTTAATTAAAAAATAAATTAATAATAATTTGATAATTATTTTGGATAAATGTATTTAATTTTTAGATAATACACATCGAAAAATGGTTAGGGTTCGTTTTTGGGATTATTCTAAAATACATGATTTTTTTCATGAATAGTAATGTATGATAATTTACGATAAATACTAAATAGTGGATTTATTGAGTCCTTGATGATGATCTAATGATGTAAGACTAATTGGTTCGAACTCACATGCACTTATTACTTTTTTTGTCATGGAATCAACACTATTTATGTTATTTAAGGAAAATAATAAATTAAGTAATTAAATATTATGAAAACCCTCATCTCCTCCGCTATAAATACCATCCCTCCTTGCATCTTCCCGTCACTCCCCTCAAGCCTAGTGGATTACCTAATTTCTGCCCAAATCACCTCCCAAGATCCTCACCCACGTCCAACATCCCTTTTTATAATCAAAATACAAAATCCTCTCCCTATAAGAGGCTCTCAAAGGAGATAAACTCAAGAGGTAAATTCCTCTTTCAAATTCTTTTAACTTCTTTTCTTTTCTTGCTTCTTTCCTCACCTCACCTCATCCAAATGGTATGATAAATCTTGTATAAAAATGTATTGGAATTATATTATTCTAATGGGAAAATTTTGTTTCATCTCTCCTTTCCCCACCTTTTATTTGAATGAAATGAAAACACTGTTTGAGAAGTGCTAATTCAGCACAATCATGGACGGTGGGTTATCAAATTATATTACTATATTTAATTCTAGTAATGAAACCATTTTTATGGTTAAAACATAATATTATATGTTTATTTTATATTATTTAATGTTCTTTAATAATTATTCACTCATGATGTAAAATATTAATACAAATCAAGTTAATTGTGGGAAAAATCACTTAAATTAATTCAAGTGTTTATCATTAATGTATTATATAATGATTTGAATTCAATCCAAGTAACCAAATTATATTTACAAACATGTAATCTCATGTATGTTCACTAATATCATATAACTTTAATTCTGTTCAACCACTTATATATTTCATGTTTTTCAGTTCATGAAAATAAGTTAATCCATCATAAAAACTAAAAAAACAAACGGACCCGAAAAATGTAATTTAACAACTTAACCCATCCAAAAACGGTCATGAATGAACTTAAAAAGGTTATGATAAATATTTTACATATTTAAGAGGTTCTGGAATTACTAATTAATGAACATAATTTTCTTATTCATGTCATCAATAAAAAATGGAGAACACTAACAGACTTAAGGTTAGGGATCCTCTCCATTTCAATTTTATTCAAGAATGTCCCCTATGATATTCCATTTTATGTGTAATAAATAATGATGGGGTATGATTTCAAACCTCCCCCATACTTCCCTTATGATTTATAAGTGATGATAAACCCCATTCTCTCTCATGAATCTCTCTTATGTACACCTAATACCATGCCTATAATCTGTAAGGAATTATACCTGAATCTTCTTTATTACTTCAGGTTTCCTTTTCTTTATTTCCACTAAAATTAGGTTGTATTATTTATTTATTTGAATCTTATAAATTATGTGTACATGTAAAAAATTAATTTATCAATACCCTTCCATCGTTCTCTTTTTGGGATATACATTTTTTTAAGTGATTCCCTCCGCAATACTTCCCAATAAGAAAACCGGTTAAAGTAACATCCAAAATTCTTACTCATTTTTAAGTGCACTCAATCTTCTGTATTAATCCACCCTTATATTTATAAAATAATTCCTTTTTATTATTAAATCCTTTTGAGTTCACTCCTGGTTTTTTTATAAGTATTGTTCCCTTTTCTATTTTGAAGGCTCTATAGTATTTTCCTTAAAACCTCTCATAAATGTTTTAATGCTAAAATTCCTTATAAACTTTTCTTAAATTTTTTCACTTATACTTGAAATCACGTCCTATTATACATTCCTATTTTCCCTTATGAATTTCAATGTATATATTAGTTCCTTTCTTTCAGGGACACTTTTATGATACGCCTATTTGTTATGGTTTATGTCATGATTATGGTACTCAGTCCTTTATATAGGTAACCATTATGTTTATATATGATTGATTATTTTTGAATAATTATGTGGGAAACATATTCATGGAAAGTAGTATGGGTGCTCCCAGATATCACTCCAATGCATTGGGTAAAGTTGAGTCTCATAAGATGTTATGTGCGACGGTCTTGGCAGTTAGTCGTGTCTTTTTCTACTATGTGCAATGGTCTTAAAGGTTAGCCTTAGATTTTTCTACTATGGGAAATGGTCTTGGTGATTATCCATGACTCATAATAAATTCCTATATTATGTTTTTGACACATTTCTATGATTCCAGATTTAAACAATCCCTTGTTTATATGTTATGATTCTATATGTTACATGCCTTTTTATATCATCATGTCATGCCTTATATTCCCTTATGCTAATGCTTTGTTCTTATGGTTATTCCCTTATTGCACTTTTAGCTCATCCCTTTGTTCATGTTATCCTCAGGTTATCCTATGTAGATATATGAGGACAATGGAAGATAAGGGATCATTATAGAGTTTTAATAAAAATTGGTTTTTATATTTTTTTTTATAACACCACGAGATTTTATGAGAAAGATTCTTTTTAATTTCTTTGATGTCTTGTGTTTTACACTACACCAATATTATATCTCACTATAAGCAACACCATAATATCTTTTAATATATGCAACACTATTCTGGTCTTGTGTTATACATAATTTCAAGTTCTTTTGATAGAATTCATTTCAGGCAACATTGATTGTAGATTTTTATCGATGTATAAAAGAACTATGTTTGCATTATGTTATAAAAAACACCAAAAGAATATTTCACTACATGTAACACTGACTTGTCTTACGTTACATGCAAGAGCTACCTTCCTCGATAGCTTATGTTGTACGCAATACTGAGTTTCACTAAACAATGACATATATTAAAATATTATTATTTAATGGGACACAAACTAGACATTATGAATAGTATTAACCACATATTGAATTTTATATAGCATTAAAATTCATCTTATATATTTTCTAGAACATGATATAAGAATAAAATCAATTTTTTCTCATAAAATAATTACTTTTTCAAAAAAATGATAATTTCCCACCTTTTGCTGGCGCACCCATTTTAAATTCAGTTTATAACAATTTTATATATTCTATTTGACAAAATAAACTTCTTATTTTGATGTAGGACATAAAAATTTACTTATATTGAATTTTTGGTAATTTTTTGATAAAGTTTGTTTTCTAATGTATAGTGAAAAATATAGCATTTTATGTCAAAACTGTCTTTTCATCTAATTTATTTATATTGTTAGATTGTACATTTAATTGGTTTTAAAGTGTAATTAGATTATATTTTTATTATTTAATACAATTTTTTTCATTAGAATTAGTTTCACTTTTAAATTGGACATAAACATAGGTTAATCTGTTGAAATTTATTACTTCATAAAAACCGGCTTTTTGGTTTTGAAAACTGGAATTAATTTAAAATTAATCACTTAAAATTCTATGTTTTTAAAATGGAAAAAATAATTCCATATTTTGAATAATAATTTTAAAATTTTGTAAATAGGTACCTTTTATTTCTGGACATTATGAATAGTGACTTCAGTAATTATTTTATTTACCTTGGTTAAAGAGTAAATCTGGTAAATAAGGGTAAAAAATAATATTATACTAATGTTAAACTACCCTAACACATGTCTTAATCCTATTTTATGAGATATTTCAAGTCATGGGCATCCTTGGGTAGATTTTGGGACCGCATAGAACCACTTGGATGTGAAAATGACATTTTATAAGAATTAATTTAAATTAAACGGAAATATGACATAAACTTGTATCTTCTTAATAAAAAAATTAATATGGGGTTCTACGTAATATAAATTCGACTATAAATAGTAATTATAAATATAAAAGTATTTCTTATATCATGGTATTTTATTTATAATTTTTAGACACCAAATAAATAAATTTATTTATGACACAATGATGATATAGTGATTTCTTTATTAATGAATTATTTAAATAAATGAGATTATAAATATTAAAATAAATTTATTTTGAAACTTTTTAAACCGTAAAATAATTTTGTGGATTTTTATGACTTGTTATCTTTAAATTAATCATGTTTTTTATAAATAATATAGTTTTTATGGATTTTTAAAAAGTCATGATATGAATAGTATAAAATTGACATAAATTAGTTTTTGAAAAAAATACTATTTTATTAAATGATATAATAGTCTTAAAAATATATGAAAAATCAAAATTACTTATATAATGTTTAACATGTCATTAATGAACCACTTGAGGTTCGATTTTCATTTTATAGTAACTATATTAATCATATAGTATGAATATACAAGAAGACATGGAAAGAGATAAATTAGTTAACTAAGGGTTAAAGCTAAAAGATAAGGTTAAATTTGAGACCCAAACTTGTCTAAAACCTATTGGTTGACAGTATTTTAATCAATATTAATATTATCTTCAAATTAAATGAGTTTTAGACCTTTTAAAACCTAAAATAATTTTATAATAAATAATATTTCAATACCTTCTTAAAGTGACCCTCCCCTTATATAAAAAGGAATCTCCTCCCACACTTCCTCACACCTTCTTGAGCCTTTTATCTTGACCAAACTCGGACCAATTATCCTATCAACATTCATATATAACTATTGAAGGTCCTGGTTTTCCAAAAATTCCATTCCTAGTGTCCCTAATAATGGATCCAAAGGAACTTCAACAAAGAAGAGGAGGTGGCCACACCCTCAACTAACGAAAAGTACAAGTTAAGGGATAATTTTACAATCTCATTATTATCTGAGATTATTTATTCGTAAGTATTCACTGGGGTATATTTAGCATACATGTCCATGTTTTCTAAAAAAAATAATTTTTTTCTATTCTTCTATGTATGTTTAATGTCATTTTTACCCTTTTTTGAATTTTACTACAGGGTATGGAAGGAATATTTCTTTCGTCTACCATAGGCGGTACTTTTTGACTTTTCTAGAAAATGTATGAGGAAAATTTATTTTTAACTTATATGGAATTAATGTATTTTTTACGGTTTCATGATGATTTATTTTTATGAAGATTCCTCTACACTAGTTCAAGTTTATTTTTAATTAAATAATTTTCATTTAAAATTTCCTGGAATTTTGCGAAAAGAAAACGTTTTTGAAGAAGATAGGATATTTTCCCCAGGAATTAAGTTCAAGTGTCTTATCAAAATTATTTTCCATATAAGATGACATAGGGTTATGTTTATATACCTATTATTACATTCATTTAATTGTTTTTATGATGGAATTATTTTTATGAAGTCCATTTATGTTATATGAATTGTGTTATGATTAAATGTTGTTTAAAAAACCCATTTTATTTCATGGTTTATGCTATGATGAATGATTTATGTTTTTGTGAAACATGTAAGAATGATTTAATTATTAGATAGGTGGGACCTATATCTCCCTCAAATGCATTGGTTAATGATTTATATTTCATGAGATAAACATGGATAGAACGGAAAGTAAATATGGTTCAGTAATGCATGGATACAACGGCAAGTAAACTCAGTTCATTAAAGGACATTTTCCAGTATGATGGTCTTGGCAGCAATTCTCTGGCTACTATGGAAATCATATTATGTGATTATTTGTTTTCCAGAATTCCATGTTTTATGTCAATGATATGTTTCATGTTCCTATTAACTTGTGATTTATTCCTTACATACTTCCAAGATTTATTTCATGACTTGGGATTCCGATGTTTAAACTTTATGTTCATGTTTTTTCAATCTTATGTTTATGGTTTGTTTTAAGTTCTCCATGTTTACCCTTAGTGAGTATTTGAGCTCACCCTTTTTACGTTTTCTTTTCCCCAAGATATAAAGAACTATTTTAGGTAGGAAAAATGGAATATCTTTATTGGAGATGTTGAATATTTTTCACAATGTTAGAAGATTATGTTCCATTTTGGAAAAGACACTAAACTAATATAGTATTTGGGAGTCATTTTGTGTCTTATATTAATTTTTTTTGCAAATTTAATGTAATTTCCATGTACTTCAATAATTTCTCATTAGAGTTTGATTATGTAACTTTTCTTCCAAGACACAAGACTTTATGACTTGTAATCTGATGTATAATTATGCTTAAAATCGTGTAATGTTTTATGTAAAAGGCTTGGGTCGCTATATTATTCATTAGAATCAAAGGAATTAACTCATCCCTAACATGTCAATGTCATCAAAAATATTATTGGATGGAATAAAAATGTTTAATTTATATTTATTTTAATATTTATAATATCATTTATTTGAATATTTCATTTTTAAGGTAATCACTACATCATCATTATGTCATAAATAAATTTATTTATTTAATGTATAAAAATTATAAATACAATACCATGATGTAAGAAATATTTTTAGATCTATAATGAATATTTATAATTGAAGAAAAAATTTATATAAACTAAAATAAAATTGTTTTAGTAAAACAATACATGTTTAGGTTATATTTCCCTTTATATTAAATTAATTATTATAACATTTCATTTTCACACCCAAGTGGTTCTCAAATGCCAAACTTTCTGCCTAAGGATTTTTTTGGTATCCCAAGACTCATACAATAGGATTATTACACTTGTTAGGGTTGTTTTATATTATTATAATATTATTATTTTACCCTTATTTACCTAATTTACCCTTTAACCATGGTAAATAAAAATAATTACTGAAGTTACAATTCATAATGTCCGAAAATAAAATGAAACTATTTACATAATTTGGTTCTTGTGATTAAAAATATAGAATATATTTTTATAAATTCAAAACATAAAATTTGGAGGAATTGATTTAAACTTAATTCTCGTTGTCAAAACCAGAAAATAGTTTTTTAAAAAGTAAAAACAATAAAAAGTTTTACATGTGTTTATGTCAAATTTAAATGTGAAATTATTTCCAATGTCCAAAATTTTATTAAATGATAAAAAAATTAATCCAATTTCACTTTAAACCTAATTAAAAAGATAATATTACTATATAAATTAATTATATGAAAAATAAGTTTTGAATTAAAATGAAGTATTTGTCACTATTTATTAAAATATTAATTTTATATGAAAATTACCAAAAAATAATCCAAAGTAAATTTTGATGTACCTATTCTAAATATGAATTATATTTTGTCAAATATAATGTATAAAATTGTTAAAAACTATATTTAAAATTAGTGTTCCATCAAAAGGCGACAAAACTGCATTTTTTTTTAAAATACTTCATTTATCCAAAAAAATGGATTTTTTTATATAATGTCTAGAAAATAAAAAATATGTATTTTAATGTTATATTCAATTCAAAATTTGGCCAGTACTATTCATAAAATCTAGCTTATATCCCATTAAATAAAAATATTTTAATAATATATCATTGTTTAGTGAAACACATTATTGCGTACAATGCAAGCTATCGAGGAGGGTTGGTCTTGCGTGTAATGAAGACTAAGTAAGTTTATCATGTAGTGAAATATTACATTGGTGTTACACATAAAATAATCCAAATATAGTTCTTTTATATATTGAACAAAATTTATACTTAGTGTTTCATGTATTGTACACCAACTCCTTGTTTCATGTAATATACAACAAGTTAGTTAATTTTGAAAGGAGTGTTTGACTTAGTTCATTGTAAGATATAAATAAAAAAATTAATTTATTAGAAAAAAATTGTCCCCAAAAACTCTAGGTGTTACATTATACCCCCCTTAAAATAAATTTCTCCCTAAAATTCATCATGGTTATAAAAGGTTCACTACTTGAAAGTTTCTTTCATGGAAAACCACATCGTAAAAAAGAATACTAAAACATTATTCTAAAATGGAACGTTTGAAACATAAAAAGTTACACAAAATAACTCATAAATGGGTTTCCACATGGTATAACATAGGTGGGAAGTGAAAATATGGATAAATAATAAATATATAACCATCTTGTTCTGATGGATAGTGTAGAGAATTACGTTTGGAGAAAGTTAACAACAAGAAATTCATAAATCTATGATGATTTAAGGGACCATCTGATTCATCAGATAATAAGGTACTAATATAACATTGTTGTTTTTCAAGATCCTTTCCCTGATGTAGAATATTTTTTCATGAGAATAAATACTTAATTGATTTTGGTAAAATATCACCATTATTTGTGCCTTGAACAATTTCCACTTCATCTCATATTCAAAGTAATGAAGTGGAATTTTTCATTCCAAAATTCTCAGAAAATTATGTGGTCCATAAATTTAATGATAGGTCATTCCATCTATTATTATCACAAAAAGGTTATCACAAGATATCAATCATGCATAAATTCATATATGGTGATATAACACAACAATCTAACAAACATCAACTGGAATATAACTTATACTATCCATAAATAGATAACATTACATTCCTTCAAATAACTAAAAACATTAAATTTTATAAAAAGGTGAACTAAATCAAATAAACATTTATCTATCATATCTAATAATGTATTTCTTGGTTGTCACATTCCAAACATGTGAATACCATAGTCATGTATTCACTTGAAACATGATAATAATAATAATTACCATAGATCCTTTGTGAAAACATGAATTCTATAAAAATTGACTCTTTCAACACACGAAAAATACCAATAATTTTATTTACTCTAACCGTGATATCACTTTTTTCTTTATATCTGTCATGAGGTCATTAATACTATCAAACATATCTTTATCACCTTGTCCATTCATTATGCGCATATCATGGTCTTTCAAAAAATATTTCAATCACTTTTCATAGTTACAAGTACCATATACCTATGCAAAAACACAATATACCAATAAATAGATATTACAATATTTCATAATAATATAAAATATATTCTACAACACTATTTTTGGAATCCCATTAGATAAACACTTAATCATTCCACCACATCGTTGTCATGATCAAGATCTCCAATAGTGTTCGCATGTGATTTTCCATTGTATTTGGACTTAAGAGGTTATTGAATTCGATAATCATCCATAAATGCTGGATTAGGGCATTGGTAAACATAATGCCCCCATTTTGATTGCAGTTGTAGCATTAAAGTGTGTGTGGTGTGTTCTCTGTACTTTTTCTCTATTCACATCATTAGCTACCTTTTTCCCATTACCTCATCACTCAACTACTCAATGGCCTTATTTTCTACACTTCAAAAATTTTCTATTCCCTTTAATATAGTATCCACCATGATTCATTCAAAATTTTGATCATATGGAAAAATTCATCTTCTTTTCCCCATTGTTTTGATATTTTCCCTTAAATTCCATCTTTTGTTTCTCATCCAAACCATGAGATTGATATGTAACATCAACTTCCATTTATACCTTTATAGTATAAATCACAATCTCTTTATAACTAATAAAGTCTCTTGTAGAAAAATCCATTCAAAGACTTGGTTTTAAGACACTGAATAATCAATTAACTTTACTTTCAAGTTGGATAATAAACCAAGAAGCATACCATGAAAGTCTTGTAAAATTTTCATCGTATATGCCAACTGATTTGTCATCCTTTTTCTTAATCTCAAGGAACTCCTTTTCCATCATTTTTCAAAGAATATGAGGAAATTACTTATTAAAAATAAGTTATTGAACTCATACCATTCCATAGATTCAATTTCATCTTGCTGCATTGTATTCTTGATTAGATACCACCCCTGGTCTACTTCTCCTTCTAAAGGATAAAAATCCAAAATGACATTTTTCATGTTCTAAACAGAAAAATATGGAAAATATATTTTCAATGGTACAAATCCATTGTTCAGAAATAAGTGTATCATAAGACCCACTAAAAGATGGTGGGTGTTGCCTTATGAAGGACTCGACAGAATGTTGTTCCCTTCTCTACTTATTTGGAAGTCCAGAATTATTCATAGATTCTTTAAGTATAAAAATAAGACTTTTCATTACATATCCCATAACAATTGATTGTTAAAGAATAAAATCATGTCATTTCCTAGTGCATTGAAAATTAACATGGTTTATTTAGGTTCCAGTCAATGTCTAAAACCCCCAAAATAGTAGTGTGAGAGGAAAAAATCATACTAGGAAAACAACATAATCAATGGGTATTACATTCAATTTATAAAAACTTAGGTTTAATCCTAATTTATTCAAGATCATTACCATAATTATAGGATTTTAAATTATAGTTAGACTTAACCTTAGTTACATGCCTAGACATACCTTAGAAATATCTCAAGGGATCTCACTAAAGTTTTTTCATCCTAGATTCTATAGGTTAACTAAACCATTGCTTTGATACCAACTCTAACAAACCATGATTAAAATACATGGATATTACATTTATTTTGTAGAATAATTAATAAATTACACAAATATACACCTAAATACCATATTTGTTCATGTCTTTGGAAACATGGAACATAATCTTTTAACTTAGTGAAGGATCTTCAACATCTCCCATAAAGATCTTCCCCTTTTATTTTCTTACCTAAAACCTTTCTTTATATCACGGGGAAAAGAAAACATAAAAACGGTGGTCTAAAATGATCAGCAAGGGTAATCATGGAGAATATAAGACAAACCATAAATATAAGAATGTAAAAACATGAAAATAAACTTTAAATATCAAAATCTTGAGTCTTGAAATAAATCATGGCACTACATAAGCCATAGATCATAAAGGAACATTATCCATGATAAAATAAAATTGGCATAAAATATAGACTTTTTTAAAATAAATAAGCACATAATATTATTTCCATAGTATATAAGGTATTGTTTTCAAGACCGTTATAGTGTACAAAGTCCATTACTAAACTGGGTTTACTTTCCATTCCAGCAATGTATTACTAAACTGGATTTACATGTCGTTCCCGACATGTATTATTGAACCAGATTTACATTCCATTCTAGTCATTTCTATATCATGAGATATTAATATTTACCCAATTCATTGGAAGTAGATATAGTTCTCACCCATATCATAATGAAATCATTCTTACATGTTCCACAAAAACATAAATCATTCATCACAATATAACCTAATAAATAAAAAGGGTTTCTTAAACATCATTCCATCGTAACAAAATCTATATAAAATATAATTCCATCAATAAAACTATAAAATAATAGTAATTAATGGGATATAAACATAACTCTATTTAAATATCATCATCTTAGATGGAGAATAATTTTGATAAATCACTTGAAATTAATTTTTGAGGAAAATATCCTTTCTTCTTCAAAAACATTTTCTTTCCTCAAAATGCCACTTGATTTTAAAATAAAATATTTTCATTGAAAATAAAATTTAAATCATTTAGAGGAATTTTTTTGGATATAAGTCATTATAAATACATAATAATCCATTTATACATTATAATTTGAAAAAATATTCCCCATGTACTTCATAAAAGTCAAAAAGTACCTCAAATCGAATAACATCAAAAGATCCCTTTCATAACATTTAATAGAAATTCATCAAAGTGTAAAATTATCTTTAAATTTTTTTATGTGAATAGAAATAATATTATATATTTATGAAAAATGGATTTGGATAATATATATAGCCCATTAAATACTTAATTATAAATAATCTTGGATAATAATGAGATTATGAAATTATCCCTTACCTTGGGTCAGATTTCTTCTGTATGTGTATAAAAATATTATATAGTAGGATTAAACATATTATTAACATGTAAAATAACCATAATAATATCTATGATATCATATATGATTCATATATGACTTTATATCACCCGTTTATTTATCCATTCAATGTTAAAGAAACCTTTTCTTTGTAATAATCGTTTTATTTATCATATGTTTTTTGACTTGTTATACTTGATATTATTACATAGATAGTGATTTACTTACTTAAATAATGTATAACATGATTTATATATAAAAAATATTCAGTATAGAAATATATATAATAGATAGATAAATGAAATGGAATACATCGTTCATGGATACGGTAGTCTATGCGTACGCATGGACGCTGTTTTAGTTTCCTTATTGAATTGAATTGAAGAAAGTAAATGAAATATATATATATATACATAAATTAAATATCATTATTATGTCATATATTTTATTATTATTTATTATATATAATTTACAATCATTCTTTAATGGTTAACATGGAAAATGAATCTCATCATGTCGTGGGGACAGTAGGTCGTACATACGCACAAGTGACAATATCATTCACTTAATTGTTAAATGGTACAGAATTGGATAGTATATTAATTAAAGAGAATAATTATCATGTTATATACATTATTTACATACATTATAATCATAATTATACCCATATAAATTATGTATTTTTTAATAACAAATTACACTATAGTGTTGAGATGGTATGTCGTACGCATGCACGCATGGTGATATTGTTATTCATATAATAGATAAACTGAGGTATAAGCTTGTACCATTATTATAATAACATATCACCATTTATAAGATACTTTATTTATTACTTTAGTATTGGAATATCATAATAATGGCATGTAGAAGAAGAAAATAATTTTGAAAGTGGTGATAAATTAATTACCTCTTTTTCGAGTATCTCTTTTTGATTTGCACAAGAGGTCTCCCTAGGATAGACTTCCTCCCAATGTTTGGCCTCTATGAGAAATTTAGTGATGTTGGGAGATTATATTATCATAATTTTGATGATCCAAGAGGATTAAGAGGTGGTATCATTTTATAAGAGGGGGAGGGGCACTTTAGGAAGGTTTTGAAATATTCTTTTATTATAAAATGATTTTCAAATTATAATAGTTCCAAACTGATAAATTTACAGAATAAGATGTGTATGGGTCTAAATACTCTCAACCAATAGGTTTTATACAAGTTTAGGTCACAAATTTAACATTATCTATTAGCTTTAACCCTTAGTTAAATACTTTAACTCTTACCATGTCTTCTTGTATTTTCATAATATATGGTTACTATAATTACTATAAAATACCAGTAGTAACACAAGTGGATCATTAATGAAATTTGTAACATTATATAATTTATTAGTCTGAATAATTTATTTTTAGGACTATTATATCATTTAATAAAATTATATTTGTTTTAAACACTCATTTATGTCAATTTTGACACTATTTCATAATTGATTTTTGTTAAAGTCATAACAACTCGACTACTTTAAAAAAAGAAATTAACTCATCCCTAACATGTAAATTTCATCCAAAAAGCACATATGGAATAAAAATGTTCAAAATACATTTATTTTAATATTTTTAATATCATTTATTTGAATATTTCATTAATAATGTTATCAGTACATCATTTGTGTGTCATAAATAAATTTATTTATTTAATGTCTAAAAAATATTAATAAAATACCATGATGTAGGAAATATTTTTATCTTTATAATTATTATTTATAGTCAAATATTTCATTTTAATAAACCAAAATAAAATTATTTTAGAAAAAAAGATACATTTTTATGTTATATTTCCCTTTACTTTAAATTAATTTTTATAACATGTAATTTTCACACCCAAGTGGTTCTCAAATGCCAAAATTTCATCCTAAAGATTTTTTTGGTCAACCATGAATCCTACAATAGTATTTTGACATTTTTTAGGGTATTTTTATATTGTTATAATATTATTTTTTACCCTTATTGACCTTATTTACCCTTTAACCATGGTAATTAAAAATAATTACTGAAGTTACTATTCATAATGTCCAAAAATAAAATGGAAATATTTACATAATTTTGACCTTATTATTCCAAATATGGAATATATTTTTCTATATTTAAAACACATAATTGGAAGAAATTTATTTTAAATTAATTTCCTTTGTCAAAACCATAAAGCGGATTTTTAAAATGTAAAAACTATCGAAAGATTGACATGTTTTTATGTCCAATTTAAATGTGAAATTACTTCCAATGTCCAAAAATTTTATTAAATTATAAAAAAAATAATCCAATTAAACTTTAAACCTAATTAAAAATAAAATCTAACTGTAGAAAAAAATTAGATGAAAAGACAGTTTTGAATTAAAAAGCAATATTTTTCATTATTCATTAAAATAAGAATTTTATCAGAAAAATAAAAAAATGACCAAAATAAATTTTTATGTACCTCTTAAAAATAATAATTTTATTTTTTCCCATATAATATATAAAAGTGTTAAAAAATTATATTTAAAATGGGTGTGCCATTAAAAGGCGGAAAAATTTCATTTTGAAAAAATACTTCTTTTATCTGAAAAAGTGAATTTGTTTTTATGCCATGTCTAAAAAATACATAAGATTAATGTTAATGTCATATAAAATTCAAATTGTGGTTAATAATATTCATAACAACTAGTTTATATCCCATTAAATAATAATATTTTAATAATATATCATTGTTTAGTGAAATTCGGTATTGCATTCAATGCAAGATATCGAGGAAGGTTCCTCATGCATGTAACACAAGCCAAGCCAGTGTTTGGTTTAGTGAAAGAATCCTATGGTGTTACCTATAACATACTTATATCATAGTTCTTTAATACATTGAACAAAATCTATAAAGAGTGTTGTGTGTATCATACGCCAACTCGGTGTTGCGTGTAACATACAGTAAGTCAGTTTAGTGTGAAAGGAATGTTTGACATGGTGGATTGCAATATATAAATGAAAATTTTAATTTATTCAAAAAAAGGTCAATAAAAACTCAGGGTGTTACAGTTAAGCTGTCACTATTATAGAAAATGATAAAAATAAATCTCAAACTAGTGAGAAGTTTTTATAGAAAAACAATGGTCAAATTATAGAGGAAAGTGATATCAAATACATCATCCTTAGTAGATAATTTGAGGATGAAGTATATTTTAGAGAATAAAATGATATAGAAGAAATTTAATTGATTTCAATATCTATAAATATGGTAGGTAGCAAGGCTAGAGTCAATAAAGGAAATAAAATTAGTGATCGTATAGATCTGGTGAAAACACATAGGATCAATAATATACTATAAAAATCTCTCTTATCTTAAGTAGAGAGTAATTTATTTGAAGAGGTTTTCAAATATGAAAAAAAATTCAATGTAATTTTTAAAGAGCATGACCAAATTAGGAAGAACCAAACATGTAAAATTATTGTAAGTCTAGAAGAAACCAATTTAATCTAACCCAAGTCAGTATTCCTTAACAAACACAATAAATATTGAAATGTGATTTGGAACAAGGAATGGTTGGAATGCAAGGGAAATTAAAAAATTCACTTGTATAAAAAACATCTTTAACATCATGTTTTTATAGTTTTAATGTCTTTTTTTACTTTAACTATTTTGAAGGCACTAAAAATATATTTTTTCATTTGTTTTTATAATAGAACTTTAATATTTTTAGAACATTGGTTATTATGGAAAAATGATATAAATAAAATTTTATATAACTTTTCACATAAATTATTTGAATAACCTAGGTGAAAAGTGCCTTTATAGAATTTATTCGAATAACTAATGTAAAATCCCATTTTCAAATTGGTTTTTAAAATATTTAACATTATTTTTTAATATAAGAGATAACTAAGAAGCCTACACATTTTTTTGAGAGAATATATAAATAAATTATCACTCAAAAAATATATATTTTGAAAATTTGAATTTCAGTTTGGAATTATAAAAGAATTAAATTAAAATCCTAGAACTAAAAGAAATAATATTCATTTAATAATTTATTAAAATTATATAATATTTCTTAAATAATGAAATAAAACAAAATTCAAATATTAATAAATGGGTTTGTTTGATGGATTTTATATATATAAATGATCATTAATGACTATAATTTCTTTCATCACTGAAACAACTATATATACCTCACTACATTCAATATAGTTAATTATCTATCATGTATATCCAAAAATGTCTAGAATATATAAGTGAGGTAAAATGTGATAAAAAAAACATGTGAGGGAAAGAATATGAGATTAATATATAGACAGATGGGAAATGAAATGAATGGTTTTGACTGAAATGGACAAACATGTTATCACATGATTGATTTCTTATTGGGAATGAATAAAGACTATTCATGGTCAAAAATTATAAAAATTTTATATTCATCCTGGTACATTTATAAGAATTAAAATAAAATAATATGGGAGGGATTAAAAAATTAATATTATAACTTTAATATTGGTTATTTTTAGAACTATCATTAAAAAAATGTAAAGGGTTTTAAGAAACAATTATTTTAAATAAAGATTAAAATCCCTTTATGTTAGGGATATTAACATATGTTATGTACATAAGTTATGTCAAAATATTTAGGGGTAGGGGTTTTCACCTTATTTATTGAAATAATTTACATGAAAACCATTGAAACAAAAGGTCTTTACATCGGTTATTTCAAACAAAAATGGCATCAAAACCCTTCATATTTGGGTTTTAACATATATTATTCAAATAACCAATTGTTAAAAACATATCATAAAGGTTTTATATGTCAATTATTTCAATAATCGATGTCAAAGTCCTTCATTTTTTGGTTTTATTATTGTTTATTGATATAATTAGTGTCAAAACCCATCACATTAGGGGTTTTTATATTAGATATTTCAATAATAATTATTAAAAAAAATTAATGTTAGTTATTATATAACCAATGTTAAAACCCTAACATGAAATCTATTTTTCCTATTAGTGTCAAAGAAAATTATCTTGATGAAATATTTTCACTCACAACCTGATTTGAAACTATTATTCATTGAAATTTCAATGAAAATAAAGTTTCAAGCGTACAAAATTTATATCAAATTAATGTTTTTAATGGATTCTTTCTGATGGAAGTATACATTGAGCTACCAGATCGGTTTCTTATAGATGATGTTAGGATATAAGTATATCAGTTAAAGAGGGAATTGTATGGGATGAATTATGATTCAATATAATGGTATTTTAAGATTTATCTATACTTGATAAATCTTTGTGGAGTTGATTATAATCTCTAAATAAATAAATAAAATATCTAGAAGATGGTTCTCATTAATATGAAATTCAAAATTTTTGGAGGATTAGACAAATAGAAATGTAAGGTATTTACATAATGTATGATGTGTGAGTTCAAAATTTCTCTGGTTGGTGAGTTAAAATTTTCCTTAGATTATAGGTTACTCAAGGAAAGCATGGAACATTTTTTTCTCAGTAAAATATGTCTAACCAATACTCAAGTAGTTTAGAATGGGGGATTATAAGAATATGAGACACTGGTAGCTAATCAAATGAAACATTTAAGATAAGTTGACTGAAATAATATTGTTGTAAAAAAATATGGGAATATCATTAGGAGTCAATTGTACTTAATAGTGACGTGACCCGACATTGATCTTTCCACATATCAATATTCATGATACAAAATTTGTCGCATATAAATCCACATAATATTAGTAAATAAAATTCTTAATTTTATCAAATTTAATATCGAATTTGGAGTTTTTATAATGAAATAACACAACATTATTTTTTGGGGTACACATATGCATATTGGGTTGGTTCAACATATGATTATTATTCATCATTGACCAATGAATTATATCATGGGGGTTTGTATATTTTTTGGATGATAAAGAATCAAGATTTAATTATACTAGTCATTATGGATGTTGATTATATGATAGGTAATCAATAATTTACTTAATTATTATGGATTAAGAAACCACTTTATGATGTTGGGGTTGATGTTAAATCCCCTATGGAAATCATGTGTGATAACTCAAATGCTATCAATCTTATTAAAAATAACATCTATCACCCAAGGAAAATGAAAATAAAGATAAAATACCATTCCATCAATGAGAAGGTTGAAAAAGGGATGGTGACATTGTATTAGGTGTCAACACAAAATCATGTTATAAACAGCATGACAAAGGCACTACCCAAGGCTAATTTTGAGAGGAATCAATTGGATCTTGGAGTTGAACCATCAACATCCAACTATATGTTTTAGATATGGGACCCCCGCTTCCCTATTCAATTTGTAATTTAAATAAAGGTATGGATATTCTCTTGAAATAATTGTTTTTATTTCTAACCATCTCTCATGAACTACCAGAGAAGTCCTCGTTAGGTTCTTTGACAAAGGGGGAGGCATTTTCCACGATTTACTTGGTAGTAGTTGTCCATTATTAGAGATGGATATGGGTGGGAATTTTATTTATTTTGGAAATAGTGGGATAGATACCATTTTGATGTGTTGAAAAGGGAAGTTTACTTGAATTTTTATTTAGGAGGAATCTTGGTAGAGGAGTATTGAAAACATGAATATTAAGGATGTTTTTTCATGAGGAATGTTTCATTTTAATCTTATTTATACAAACAATATTGAATAATATGGTCTTATATTTGATGATTAGTGAACCATTGTCATGTTATCTCAAGGAAGGAGGTTTCATATTGTGATAATATTTAGTTCTGAAGATTATATATGAAGATGTATTGAATCAGTTTTAGATTATCATTAAACAAACTCAAAGGGGGATATTGTTAAAAAATATACCTTTGAGTATATTCTGATTTGTATTTGTATAAATTTATATTTATGAGACTTGTCATGTAGTATTAAAACTAATAAAGAATTATAAAGGTCATTTTAAAAGGATATGTAGTAATTTTCACTTCAAGAGAGAAATCACGTTGTTTTATCCCATTTCACATTGTGGTTAGTTTATGTAGGAATAACCTAGTATATAGGTTAGTATCATGAGGATTGGTTCATTTTGAAATGGGAGCCATGAATGTTTGAAACTGAAATCTTTGTGGAAGATCATCAGTACAGGTTATGGAATTTGATGTCACATCCTAAGTGCAGTTATTGATTATTAGTAAAATGAAAAAATTATTATGAATAAGGTTTTATATACATAATATCTCCCAGAATAATGATATAATGAAAAAGGAAAAATACTCACTAGGAAACATAATTTATTTAAGTGAATTTTTAGGAATAATTCATGGAAAAAACACAATGATATCACCATGAGTGGCTAGATATATAAGTGTTCAAAGGGGAATATACATTATGATTTCCTTATCAAAAAAACCCTAATATGTAATTATTTATCTTTTACCCATGCATCATTCCATAGCGGTCACATTGTGGGAAGGATGTCCAAAAAATAAACTACTGAGGTGGATTTTAGTGGTTCTACCTATTTTGAAATGGCTGCATTGAAAAATAAATTTTATTAATAACAATTTGGTATGCAAGAGTCAATATTCATAGAGTCTTTGCGATCCCCTCATAATGAAGAGATTTTTTAGGGTGTGCTAGCCAAAGGATAATCTTGAGTTTTACTCCGTGGTATATTTTGTGGGGGGCATTCCATAAAGTAAATAGGTTGTTGATTACCTGACAAAAGGAATAGTGTCACGTTGCAGAGGTTCCTATAGAGTCAGGAGTTTGATTTTATAGTTTCAAAAGGATATGAGGGTCATTCCATGATGATTAATGCTCGTGACATAAAGAAATAGAGTCAGCAAGTTTCAATATATTTAATATCTTATATTTCAGAAATATGGTATTAGAATTTATGAGATGGATTAAACTGAAATTTGAAGAGTATAACTAGATAAATTTTCCAATATATATTATGGTAAATTTAAGGTCAATGAGGGAAACTAAGAGATTCTCTCTAAAGTGGATAAATATATTTCTTTAAAAGAATGATGGGAATCATGGATAAAAAAAAGATCAAGAGTGAAATTACAGATGTAAAAATTTAGGTAATTTCAAAATAAATTAGTTTCATGTCTTATTAATATTAATTAATTGCTTTTTATGGATTTATAATAATTATAACTATATTACGTAAAAAAAATTCAAAAAAAGAAAATATTTATTTCTAACTAAATTGGATTTTCATAAATTATATGGTTTTATTTAAAATCTAAAATTTTCAAATTATAGAATTTGAATTTGAATAAATTAATTTGATTTTTTAATTCAAAATTTAAAAAATTTCTTAGGATAAATTTTTTATATTTTTCTAATAAGATTTATTTTTTAGTGAATTGTGAAAAATACTGATTTTTATCAAAAAAATAATTTTTTTAATTATTAACAACGTTATATTGAAATTTTGATTAGTGTACAGGTTTAATTTGTTCCTGTTGATTAAAAATGATCCAATTATATAATTTTTAATTATTATTATTCTTGGATTTGGTATAAAAATATTTTTATACTTCAAAGGTATTTTTTCTAAAAAGTCATTTTTCATCATGTTTTGTGGGTTTTATTTTAAATTAAATTCTTCCAAATTTGTGAATTGTGTAATGCCCTGACTACAATTTCCCGGAGCAAATGCATTATTTTGTTACATTAGAATTCTTACAAGATTGTTATACCCCAAAGAACCAAATAGTTTCACTACTGGAAATGCTGTTTTTCCCAACGGGTGTTTACCAATGGTTTGATAAAACCGTTGGTCTTGAAGGATTAAGAAAGCCTTTCCCAACGGTTCACTGAAACCATTGGGAAAAGCCACCCCTTTGCCAACGGTTTCTTCAAACTGTTGGTAAAGGGGTGTGTTAATCACCCTTTTGTCAACGGTTCTGTTGAACCGTTGGGAAAGGGTCACCCCTTTGCCAACGGTTTCTTCAAACCGTTGGTAAAGGGGTCCTTAGCATCTCTTTCCCAACGGTTCGTAAAACCCGTTGGGAATTATTTCCCCCAAATCCAGTCGTGGGGCTGCTCTCCCCCATTCGCACAGAAACCTAATTTCATCTACTCCACCGCTCTCCTCTCACGAAATCCCCTATCCGAAGAGGTGAAAACCATCTGAAATCAGGTATCTTTTCATTTATACACATATACTTCCTTATTTTTATTTTTATTGCTTTAGTATTTTAGTTTTCAGTTATCAATCCACCTCCATCTCTCTGCTACTCTCCAAATCCCCCATTCGAATAGGTGAAAAGCCATTTGAATCATCTCAAATCAAGTAATTTTTTGTTTATACACATATGGTCCCTTGTCTTTATTATTTTTATTGTTATTGCTCTAGTATTTTAGTTTTAAGTTATCAATCCAGCTGCAGCTCTCTGCTACTCTCAAACTCCCCCATAGGAATAGGTGAAAACCCATCTGAATCGTCTCAAATCAGGTAATTTTTTCTTTATACACATATGGTACCTTGTTTTTATTGTTATTGATCTAATATTTTAGTTTTAAGTTTGGATTTTGATGTGATTTCACCGTGTAAAATAGGGAAATGAATAAATATTTTGTTAATTAATTAGTTTCCCCTGGAATATCAGTTGTGTTATAATGTCCATGTTAAATAAAGGGGTAATGTAATAAAAGACCTTGAATAAATAAATTGTGGAAGTTGGGGTATGTTTCCTCTATGAGAGGTTTTTTGTTGTGTTTTATTGTATGTTGTAGGCTGTTTTATGGGGATTGAGGTGACCAGTTGGGCTTTGTGATATGTGGGGTTGTAATGTGATGGTTAGTGGGCATGGATGTGTCATGTGAAGTTGTATGATAGTGATGATGTGTGGTGGTGTTGTGTCGTGTGGATGTGTTGTGTGATGATGTTGTGGTGTATAATGTGGTGAGGTGGTTTTGGTTGTGCGGTGGTTTGAGATGTGCAATATTTTTATTGTGATATGTGGTTGTTTTGGTGAGATGGTTGGTCGATGTAACATGGTGTCGATGGTTATTGTGAGATGGTGAGTTGTTGTGTGGTGGTTTTATTAGTTTCCTGGTTATCTATGGAATAAATTATGCTGTTAAAACAAAAAAAAAACAAGATATTAAATAAATGAGATGGAATGGAAATGGATGTGTGGTAAATGGATTTAATTAATTTAACATTAAATGAATGGAAAATGTAAGTGTGAATGAAGTGGCTTATAAATGAATGTGAGAAATGCTATGTGTCTTGTGTGGTGGTGGTGTGGTTTATGTGTTTTATGGTAGTAGTGAAGTGTGTGATTATGTAGTTAATGTGAACCCATAGGTTGAGTATTTTGTGCTATCTATATATCATGTATTTTTATGTTATTTCTACACATTCCAGGGGGGTGGTATGTCTAGGTGGTGGTGGTGGGGTTGCAGGTGAGGGGGGTGTGGGATGTTTGGGAGGGTGGGCGGGGCTATCCAGGGGGGTACGGGGTGTCCAAGGGGGTACGAGGGTGGGCGGGCTGTCCACAAGGGTGGACGGGCTGTCCACGGGGATGGTCAGGCTGTCAAGGAGGGGTGGGCGGGCTGTCCAGGGGGGTGGGTGGGCTGGCCACGGGGGGTAGGGGTGTCCAGGGGGTGGGTGGGCTATCCAAGGGGGTGGGGGCTGTCCATAGGGAGAAGGGGTGTCGAGGGGGTGGGTGGGCTATCCACGGGGGTGGTTGGGCTGTCTAGGGGGTAGAGGGTGTCCACAGGGGTGGGTGGGTTGTCCACGGGGGTGGGCGGGGTTGTCCACGGGGGTGGGAAAGGCTGTCCACGGGGGTGGGCGGGGCTGTACAGAGGGTGTGGGCTATCCTGGGGGTCTGGGTGGGGTGTCCTGGTGGGGGAGGGGTGTGTGGGGTGTCCAGGGGGTGGTATGTCTAGGTGGTGGTGGTAGTGGGGTTGCAGGGGAGGGGGTGTAGGCTGTTTAGGAGGGTGGGCGGGGCTATCCCGGGGGGGTACGGGGTGTCCAGGGGGTACGGTGGATTGTCTGATGTTTCTCTAATGATCAAGGACGGAATGTTTGGAGGACATCACAAGTCCTGACTGGTTGATTCTAGAAGCAATTTCATGATCATGGATGTAATTCCTATAGGGAATCTCTTGATTTTGGTGATCTTCTCCATTTTCATCAAAAGACATGTTTGACACACTGGGAGGGAAACTCTAGAGTCAGTGTGACATGTCTTGAAGGGTGATTTATGTCCATAGTGACATGATTTGAGGACATCACATGACCTAGTTGGTGTGCCTGGAGGGTGTTAAGGGAGCCATCTAACTTTCCTGACATTTAATACGAGACTGAGATAATATGTATTGATTCCCCTATATAAAAGGAGATACATATCTATTGGAAAACATGTAGTCTGTATGGTGAGAATTAAAGGCTTTTCATTACAAGGGTGGCATATTCATGGGTTCCATCTGATTTTATTTGACATGTCAAGGGGACATCAAATGATCAAAATAGGTTTCCAATGGAATGTATTGTGAACATGATGAAATTTCCTAGTGCAATAAAATTTCATAGGTGATGCATGTTATGAACATTAGGGTCAACATATATTTCCTTCGCCTTAGTCTCCCATATTTTAGTATTTCATCCATCCTTTTATCCCAAATTCCATAGATTTATACATTATTTTATTATATTATGTCTCAAATTATCTAAAATATGTGTTTGATGTTCTTCACGTGACCTATCATAATTCCTTCTCATAATCTATAGTGATCATGGGAAGATCCCATGCATGATTCATGATCACTCAAATTATTCTGCAGATCATACATAATGGAAGCCTTACAGGATGTGAGATGATTATATCTATGAAATCTACTCAGGTACCTGGTGAGGAAGTGCATGTTAATTCAAAAAGGTAAATCGCATATGAGGATACCCTACTAATATGGTTATGGGATGATGCATGCTCTAATGTGATAACACATTAAGTTCTTGTTGGTTTTACATTTTTTCAATAACACATTAGTATGTTTTTTTCACATGTGTAGTTGATACCATGATTATTTTCTTCCTTTATCGTTTACTTAAATGTATTTTCTATTAAAGTTCAATCCTATTGAATTGTTTATGACAAAATGACTTATATAAATTCTTTTTACAGAATGGACAGATGTTGGATGTATGAAACCGATCGTATCTCAAGGAACTTTCAAAACAATTTGGAGAGCTTTATAGATTTTGCATTTCACAATGCTTCAGATAGTGGTCGCATACACTGCCCATGTTCCAATTGTGTTGGTAGACCTTGGTTGAGTCGTGAAGAAGTCAGCTACCACATAACCAAAAATGGTTTTCAAGCAAACTAGTTTGTGTGGTATCACAATGGGGAGAAAATGAAATCTCAAATTGGTGATGATCGAAATGAAAGGACTGGAATGGAGAATTTGTTAGATGATTGGTTTCCGTTTATTCGTCATCATGAAAAAGAAAGGATTTCGACTCAAAAAGACGTCGATATGAGGACAACTGATTCATCTAGTGAAAATGATGATATTGATAGGGTGACAAAATTGAATGATCCTGCCACGACTCTAGTATATCGACAATGCGATAAAATGAAAAAGCTGGAATTTTTAATCCGATTATTTCATGGAAAAACTATGTATGGGATTTCTAATACAGCAATCGATTACATTCTTACCCTCTTGAAGGATTTACTTCTAGATGATGCAGATATTACCTCAAACCACTATATGGCATGGAAGTTAGTTGAAGAACTTGGATTTTCCAGAAACAAAATTCATGCTTGCCCGAAAGATTACAGTTTATTCTGGGAAGAAACCGCTGAACAAAATGAATGTATAAAATGTGGCACATCCCGCTGGAAGTCAAAATCTGATGGAACACCATCCCGCGTTCCACAGAAAGTAATGTGGCACTTTCCATTGATCCCCAGACTCCAGAATCTTTTTATGTCTGATGACATACCAATAAAAATGAGATGGCATGATACCGAGAGAAAGAAGACTAATGATGTGTTGGTTCATCCTGTAGATGGATTTTCATGGCAGATATTTGATGCTCGACATCCTGATTTTGCAGCTGACGTGCGTAATGTGAGGCTGGGTCTTTCATGCGACAGTTTTAATCCGTTTGGGCAGATTCTTACTTCGCACAACACATGGCCAGTTTTTATACACATTTATAATCTTCCCCCATGGTTGTGTATGAAAAAATCTTTCACTTTCATGAGTATACTCATATCTGGTCCTTCTGATCCCGGCATTGATATTGATGTATACATGAAAACTTTAATAAAAGAGTTGAAACTTCTTTGGGATGTGGGTGTGCGTACATACGATGCATGTTCGAAAGACATATTTCAGATGCGTGCTGCGCTTATGTGGACGATCAATGATTTTCCGGCTTATGCAATGATGTCTGGATGAAGCACGAAGGGAAAACTGTCATGTCCAGTTTGTATGAAGAATACATGATCCAGAAGACTGAAACATCGTTGTAGTTTCAGTTTTATGGGACATCGACGATTTTTTCCAAAGGATCATCCATATAGAATGAATCGTCGAAGATTTGATAATACTATAGAGACCGATGATCCACCTCAGCGTATGTCTGGAACTGATGTGCTTAATGAATTGAAGGATTTCAGTTTTTCGTTCGGGAAGGGTCAAATGAAATCTGGAAAGAGAAAGAATGTTCCCACAGAAACCTGTTACAATTGGAGGAAGAGGAGTATCTTTTTTGATTTGCCTTATTGGTCAACCAATTTCCTACGTCATTGCTTAGACGTAATGCATATTGAAAAGAATATATGTGAAATGTTTCTTTCAGTTCTTCTAAATGTCAAGGGGATGACAAAAGATGATTTATGATCTCGACGTGACTTGGTGGATTGGGGCATCAGACCAGAATTGCATCCTGTGCGTATCAGTGAAAATAAATGGAAACTTCCATGTGCTTCTTATGTGATGACACCTACTGAAAAAAAACAATTTTTGGAAGTATTAGAGACTATTAGTGTTCCTGATGGCTATTCAAGCAACATATCTAAACGGGTCAACAGAAGAGAGTTGAAGCTAAAATCTTTGAAGACTCATGATTATCACGTTCTACTGCATGAGTTGCTTCCAATAGCAATCCGTCATCTTTTGTCCAATAATGTAAGGGAGGGTGTTATTCGGTTGTTCCATTTGTTTAGAGATCTTTGTGCTAAGAATTTTTCCAAGTCTTTCTTGAAAAAAATGTTGACAGATGCCCCATTAATTTTGCGTGAGTTGGAGAAAATATTTCCCCCATCATTTTTCAAATGCATGCTGCATCTGACTGTCCGTATTCCAACTGAAATACTTCTCGGAGGACCTGTTTCTTTTCGTTGGATGTATCCAACTGAAAAAAATATGTTCACATTAAAGTCTTATGTTCAAAACAAGAATCACCCCGAAGGTTCTATCGTGAACGGTTACTTAGCTCAAGAATGGATGGATTTCTGTTCAATGTATTTGTCTGATCTTACTACAAGAATGAACAGACCAATGAGAAATGAAGAAGAACAATATGAGAAAATTGAACCCAGTTTTCCATCACTTCCTCAAACAGGAGGAATTCCTGGATCATATACATTGAAGACATTAAGCCATGAAGAGCGGGAGATGGCACATCGCACAGTTTTGTTCAACTGTGATTTGTTCGATGACTATATCAGGTAACAAAATTGAATATGTATATCTTACATATATAAATGTTAAACTATTCATATTTTTTTATCTACAGGGAACATAAAACAATGATAAATAGGAAGCATCGTTCTTTATCTTTGAGAAGGAGAAAGACTTTGCATATCAAAGAGTTTTCTGCTTGGTTAAAATTGAAGGTAAAAATATTACTGTTTAAATTAATTATTTCAATATTTACTTAAGTTTAACTGTCATTTATATTGTAGGTATTGAGTTTGTCTGCTGACTCTGTCTCTGATGAAATAAGAGCTTTGGCTTTTGGTCCTAATACCATGGTTCGTGACTGTAAATCAATTATTATCAATGGGTACAGATTTATTGTCACTGAACGATCCAAAAATATGAGAACACAACATGATGGTATTATGGTTACTGCCACAACAGATTGTTATGCCAGTGCATCAGATAGTAGACCGCGACTTGAAAATGTGGGTTATTATGGAGTCGTTGAGAAAATAATAATATTGGATTATTACTCTCATGGACGAGTCACAATGATGAAATGTCATTGGTTTGATTCGATGACGAGACATGGCACATTTATTGATGATTGTGGATTTCGAGTAATTAATATGACCCGCACTCTTGCTACCGAAGAACCATATGTGTTGTCATCAATGGCTAAACAAGTTTTTTATGTCAAAGATCAACTTCAACCTGAATTTGGTGTCATAGTTGAAGTAATTCCAAGATATATTTTTGATGATGCTGATGATGGAATTGACACTGTCCCTATTTCCATTGGAACCAATCCATTTATTTCTTTTGATGACTCCAATAGCTCAATTGTCAGAGTTGATTGTGAACCTGAAGTTGTGGTTGGAAATATATAGAATCATTCATCCATTATCTCAATTCTTTTGGTTTACCTCGAGTTGGGTTGTTAAGGTTGGTAATATTCATATTTATTTAGTATTGATCACAAATATGTTTTAGCTGACTTGACCGTTATGTGAATTTTCAATGTTTATTGGTTGCTGTTTTATTTGAATTTCATTTTCTAATTTGGAATTGAACTGTATTCAAACCAAATCAAACAATATTTCTAACTTTGTGAACATTACAACTTGTATGTTTTATTAAATTCATTCAAGCTCTTCTAAAACAATTGATAGCTAAATTACCAATGAATCCCCTCATTCCCTCATATATTTAGTTTTTTGGTTTACACATTAATTTTCTTTTTCTAATTAATTACATATTTGTTTTCAAATGCAGGAAATGCAGCCAATTGAAGAGAGACGAAGAAAAAAAATGGCGGAGAACAATCGTCGGATGGAGGAGATGGGCATTCCACCATTAGTGCCTACAGTGAGTACTTTATTTCAAATATATATATATATATATATATATATATATTTAAAGAATATATAATGTCATGTGATTAATTTTTTTTGTAAAATTTTTTGTAGGATCCACCATTACGTCCACAGTTATTCGACCAGGAGTCTAGTACTGGTCCTAGTACTCAGGCCGGTGGTACGAGGAGGGTTCGTACCAGAGGTGGACGTAGAGCTGCGCGTGCCCAACTAGACCCTGCCCCTCCCACTGACATTTCAGCCTTCCCACATTCTGATCCCGGTGTGTCGTTAGGGACACATGGGGTATTTAGGCCTCCCATGTTTTCGCTACCTTCTACATCTTCTGCCCCATCATTTTCACATCCCACGATGATTCCCACTCCCCAGTCAGCATCAGGTCATACAGCTGTTCCATCTCCTTTTCCTTCTACTTCTGTCTCTCCGAGCTTTTATATTCCATCGTCTTCGACTCCTGTTCCACCAGAGGGTGTTCCATCAGGTTCTGTGGATCCGGCGCCACTCATTGATCAGACTAGCACAGGTATATTTATAAAACCCTAACAAATTTTTATAGCAATATTTATTTTCATTATAACATGTTTTGATAAAATATTTGTTTTTCTTTCATGACATATACATCTACTGACAGGAGGCGGGGGCGGGGCCGTACACGCATGCGTTCGGTGTGGAACCGTCGCACACAGGTTATGGTGGAATATAATGAAGACAATCAGATGGTTGAGAAAACAGGTCAGCAATGTCGGAGTTTTCTGGCGACGCTTGCCAAATACTCCGACATCATTCTCGTCAGCCCGCTGTCGTGGAGACATTTGCCACATGAGGTCAAAGATAGAGCTTGGGCAGAGATATGGGTAAAAAAATCTGTTGTATTTAATACCGTGAATTATTTTTGTATTTATATGAATTAATATTTTGATTTCAGCTTCGATTTAATTTTCCTGATGGTGAGGGTGCACAACTGGAACGTCTAAAGGATTTAGGCGAGCTTTAGAGAGCCTACAAGCATGAGCTATATATTGGCTGGCGTGCTAGAGTTGGTACTGAGTTAGAGGCGGTACCAGTCGTGGATGATTGTCCTATAGAGCAGTATCGTCAGATGATTACTCATTGGACGAGTACCCAGTTTAAGGTATGAAATACATTTGAGGTATTTAAATAATAACTTTCAAGTTTTGAATTAATATTATCTTTTTCATTATCGAATTTTTTTTAGGAATCATCTGGAAAAAATAAAAAAAACATTGATGCAAAAAAATACCTTCATACACTAGGACGCACGACGATGTCGGATCATGAGAGGCAGCAGGTATGACAATTGTTTATAAGTTTTCTTTACGACTTACATTTTCTTTTGTTTCCTCAATTATTTAATCATTTGCTAAAGTTTTTATATAACTTTTGTTTTCAATGTCATTGTAGAGGCAAGTACAAAATATTGAAGGACGTGTGCCTCGAGCAAAACTGTTTTGCTCGAGTAGAGGAAAAAAGGATGGAAGTGATGTCAACGAAGCGACTCAGCAGCAGATTGTAAGTTTTAATATTTTGATTTTATATTTTAATATCTATTTCGTAAATTAATAATATATTTATATTTGTAACAGGATGCTTTAGAGGCCCTCGATGCCCAAGAAGCAGACAATTTTGGGCCATCTGATCACTTACATCAGGTGTTGGGAGAGGATCATTCTGGCAGAGTACGCTGCCGACCTAGGATAGCCCCGACGAGGTCTTGGCCCACCTCAGGTACGAGTTGTAGTGCCACCGAGCTGCAGCAAGTTAGGGCATAGGCAGAACAGGCTGAGAAAAGGGCCACAGAGAGGGCAGAACAGTCTGTTAGGGCAAACAGTGCATTTATGAAATTTATTGAAGTTCTACGTCCAACACTTCCAGCAGAGGCTAGCCCAGCGATTGATGAATAAATGTCGTCGATACATTCTATATATGGTGCACTAGGTGGCAGTTCCAGTGGTGGTCAGGCCAATGTCCATCTTGAAGATGATGATGGCGAGGAGTCAGATGCGGAAGAGGAGGGAGATGAGGAGAGCGAGGAGGAGGGCGAAGGCGAGAAGGAAGGCACTGTGGAGGGTGAGGACGATGAGGAGTACGATGACGAGGGTGATGATGATGATGATGATGATGATGGTGATGCTGATGTGGGACATATTGATCCGTTACATTTTTGACTTATATTACTAAGATTTGATGTTTAATCTATTCTAGTTGTTGGTTTTATCTAGACTCGTAGTATAGTATTGGAGTTGAGTTATTTTTATATATTGTCTGTTTTTATGGATGTTGTTGTCTTTTAGTGGTTGTGTGTTTGAGAACTCCCTGGACAACCCCCCTCATTCTTGGACCCTGGACAACCCCCCCTCCCCCTTAGAACCCGAACACCCCCCCAAACACCCCCTAGATAGCCCCGCAGATAGCCCCCTGGATAGCCCCCCGTACAGCCCCCAACCCTCCACCCTGGACCTCGGATAGCCCCCCGGAAATCCCCCCGGACAACCCCCCCACCCTCCCCCTTGGACCCCGGACAACCCCCCAAACACCCCCCGGACAGCCCCCTGAACAACCCCGGACAACCCCCTGAACAACCCCTGAACAACCCCTGAACAACCCCTGAACAACCCCCTGAACGAACAACCCCCTGAACAACCCCCGGACAGCCCCCTGAACAACCCCGGACAACCCCCTGAACAACCCCCAAACACCCCCTGGACAGACCCCGCACAGCCCCCCACCCTCCTCCTTGGTCCCCGGACAGCCCCCCGGACACCCACCGGACAGCCCCCCCGGACAGCCCCCACGGATAGCCCCCTGGACAGCCCCCCGTACAGCCCCCAACCCTCAAACCTGGACCCCGGATAGCCCCCCAGACAGCCCCCCCGGACAACCCCCCACCCTCCCCCTTGGACCCCGTTTTGGCCGTTTATGACACCAGAACTACGTTGTCGGTCACCGCGGGCCCACGACACGTCCGATTGACGTTCCGTCTGCTCGACCACTTCATAAATCACTCACCCGTATTTGTTGTCTGATTTCAGGTCATTCCGACTTCGTTCGGCCCATTTGGACCCCCCTCACGCGCGTTTACGAAGCACGTGCATCACTTAAAATACGAATATTGAGCCGTACCGTGCAAACCGCACGTCCGATTGATGTGTCGTCTGCGCGTACATGTCACGAATAATAATTATAATGTTTCACGGTGGTTTCAGCTCAATCTGAGGTCGTCCTCTATGAATTTGACCGTTGGACGCCCGTTTTGGCCGTTTATGACACCAGAACTGTGTTGTCGGTCACCGCGGTCACATGGCACGTCCAATTGACGTGCCGTCTACTCAACCACTTCAGAAATCACTCACCCATATTTTTCGTCTGATTTCAGGTCATTCCGACTTCGTTCGGCCCGTTTGGACCCCCCTCACGCGCGTTTACGAAGCGCATGCATCACTTAAAATACGAATATTGAGCCGTACCGCGCATACCGCACGTCCGATTGATGTGTCGTCTGTGCGTACACGTCACGAATAATAATTAGAATGTTTCACGGTGGTTTCAGCTCAATCTGAGGTCGTCCGCTATGAATTTGACCGTTGGACGCCCGTTTTGGCCGTTTATGACACCAGAACTGCGTTGTCGGTCACCGTGGGCACACGGCACGTCCGATTGACGTGCCGTCTGCTCGACCACTTCATAAATCACTCTCCCGTATTTGTCGTCTGATTTCAGGCCATTCTGACTTCGTTCGGCCCGTTTGGACCCCCCTCACGCGCGTTTACGAAGCGCGCGCATCACTTAAAACACAAATATTGAGCCGTACCGCGCAAACCGCACATCCGATTGGCGTGCCGTCTACGCGTAAACGTCACGAATAATAATTAGAATGTTGCACGGTGGTTTTAGGTCAATCCGAGGTTGTCCGCTATGAATTTGACCGTTTGACGCCCGTTTTGGCCGTTTTTGACACCAGAACTGCGTTGTCGGTCACCGCGGGCACACGGCACGTCCGATTGACGTGTCGTCTGCTCGACCACTTCATAAATCACTCACCCGTATTTGTTGTCTGATTTCAGGCCATTCCGAAATCGTTCGGCCCGTTTGGACCACCCTCACGCGCGTTTACGAAGCGCGCGCATCACTTAAAACATGAATATTGAGTCGTACCGCGCAAACCGCACGTCCGATTGACATTCCGTCTGCGCGTACACGTCAAGAATAATAATTAGAATGTTTAACGGTGGTTTCAGGTCAATCTGAGGTCGTCCTCTATGAATTTGACCGTTTGACGCCCGTTTTGGCCGTTTATGACACCAGAACTGCATTGTCGGTCACTGCGGGCACACGGCACGTCCGATTGACGTTCCGTCAGCTCGACCACTTCATAAATCACTCACCCGTATTTTTCAACTGATTTCAGGCCATTCCGAAATCGTTCGGCCCATTTGGACCACCCTCACACGCGTTTACGAAGCACGCGCATCACTTAAAACACAAATATTGAGTCGTACCACGCAAACCGCACGTCCGATTGACGTTCCGTCTGCGTGTACACGTCACGAATAATAATTAGAATGTTTCACGGTGGTTTCAGGTCAATATGAGGTCGTCCGCTATGAATTTGACCGTTTGATGCCCGTTTTGGCCGTTTATGACACCAGAACTGCGTTGTCGGTCACCGTGGGCACACGGCACGTCCGATTGACGTGTCGTCTGCTCAACCACTTCATAAATCACTCACCCGTATTTTTCGTCTGATTGCAGGCCATTCCAAAATCGTTCGGTCCGTTTGGACCACCCTCACGCGCGTTTACGAAGCGCGCACATCACTTAAAACACGAATATTGAGCCGTACCGCGCAAACTGCACGTCCGATTGACGTGCCGTCTATGCGTACATGTCAGGAATAATAATTAGAATGTTTCACGGTGGTTTCAGGTCAATCCGAGGTCGTCCACTATGAATTTGACCGTTGGACGCCCGTTTTGGCCATTTTTGACACCATAACTGCGTTGTCGGTCACCGCGGGCACACCGCATGTCCGATTGACGTGCCGTCTGCTCAACCACTTCATAAATAACTCACCTGTATTTTTTGTCTGATTTTAGGCCATTCCGAAATCGTTCGTCCCATTTGGACCACCCTCACGCGCGTTTACGAAGCGCGCGCATCACTTAAAACACGAATATTGAGCCGTACCGCGCAAACCGCACATCCGATTGACGTGTCGTCTGCGCGTACACGTCACGAATAATAATAACAATGTTTCACGGTGGTTTAATCTCAATCCGAGGTCGTCCTCTATGAATTTGACCGTTTGACGCCCGTTTTGGCCATTTATGACACCAGAACTGCGTTGTCGGTCACCGCGGGCACATGGCACGTCCAATTGATGTGCCGTCTGCTCGAACACTCCAGAAATCACTCACCCGTATTTGTCGTCTGATTTCAGGCCATTCCGACTTCGTTCGGCCCGTTTGGACCCCCCTCACGCGCGTTTACGAAGCATGCGCATCACTTAAAATACGAATATTGAGTCATACCGCGCAAACCGCACGTCCGATTGACGTGCCGTCTACGCGTACACATCACGAATAATAATTAGAATGTTGCACGGTGGTTTCAGCTCAATATGAGGTCGTCCGCTATGAATTTGACCGTTGGACGCCCGTTTTGGCCGTTTATGACACCAGAACTGCGTTGTCGGTCACCGCGGGCAGATGGAACGTCCGATTGACGTTCCGTCTACTCGACCACTTCATAAATCACTCTCCCGTATTTGTAGTCTGATTTCAGGCCATTCCAACTTTGTTCGGCCCGTTTGGACCCCCCTCACGCGCGTTTACGAAGCGCGCGCATCACTTAAAACATGAATACTGAGTCGTACCGCGCAAACCGCACATCCGATTGACGTGCCGTCTGCGCGTACATGTCACGAATAATAATTAGAATGTTGTACGGTGGTTTCAGCTCAATCCGGAGACGTGGTGTGGCCGGCACCACTCAAAGTGTCCGTCTTTTGTTTCAAAAAAACGTCATTTTAAGTGAAAAGCATCAACTGACATACGAAAAACCGACTAAACGCATTCCGAATCTGTTGATAATTTATCCCAACGATCCATGGGTCATATGTGACGTGTAAGAGCCAACTCGGGATGAATCTGAGTCGCGGTGTGGCCAAGATAAGTCTAAGTGACTCTCTTTTGTTTAAAATGGACACCATTTTAAGTACATACGGAAAAACAACCAAACGGATTCGGTTTCCATTGAAACTTTAGTAGAACGATCCATGGGTCATATGTGATGTGTACGAATCATCCCCACCTCAATCCGACATGTGGTGCGGCTGACACCACTCAAAGTGTCCGTCTTTTGTTTCAAAAGGACGTCATTTTAAGTGAAAGGCATCAACTGACATATGGAAGAATGACCAAACACATTCGGATTCTATCGATACTTTAGAACAACGATCCATGAGTCATATGTGACATGTAAAAGTCAACCCCGTCTTAATCCGAGACGCGGTGTGGCCGACACCGCTCTAACTCTGTCTCTTTTGTTTAAAATGGACATGATTGTAAATGAAAAGAACAACTGGCATACTCAAAACCGACCAAAAGCATTCGTAATCTTTTGATAATTTATCACAACGATCCATGGGTCATATGTGATATGTACAAGCCAACCCGGGATAAATCTGAGTCGCGGTGTGGTCAGGATTAGTCTAAGTGTCACTCTTTTGTTTAAAATGGACAACATTTTAAGTACATACGGAAAACTGACCAAACGCATTTGGTTTCCATTTAAACTTTAGGAGAATGATCCATGGGTCATATGTGACGTGTATGAATCAACCCCACCTCAATTGGAGATGCGGTGTGGTCGGAACCACTAATAGTTTCCGTCTTTTGTTTCAAAAGGACGTCATTTTAAGTGAAAAACATCAACTGGCATACGGAAAACCGACCAAACGCATTCGGATTGTGTGATACTTTAGCACAATGATCCATGGGTCAAATGTGACGTGTACGAGTCAACCCCGCCTCAATCTGAGGTGCGGTGTGGCCGGTATCACTTCAGGTGTATGTATTTTGTTTAAAATGGACATCATTTGAGGTAAAAATATATGGTATAGAAAAAACCGATCAAATTATGAATTGAATTTCGGATTCCACATATAATTGGCATCTAAATTTTAAATTGAATTCTATATGAATTATGTACATTTATAATTATGTTATGAATTCTAATTTAATTGTCATCTAAGTGTGGTCGGGACTACTCTAAGTGACTTTCTGTTGTTTAAAATGGACAACATTTTAAGTACATACGGAAAACTGACCAAACGCATTCGGTTTCCATTGAAACTTTAGGAGAACGATCCTTGGGTTATATGTGATGTTTACGAGTCAACGCCACCTCAATCCGAGGTTTTGTGTCGCCGGCACAACTCAAAGTGTATGTCTTTTGTTTCAAAAGGACATCATTTTAAGTGAAAAACATCAACTGACATACGGAAAACCGGCCAAATGCATTCGGATTGTGTTGATACTTTATGAAAATGATACATGGGTCATTTGAGACGTGTAAGAGTAAACCCTATCTAAATCCGAGACGCGGTGTGGCCGGTACCACTCTGACTGTGTCTATTTTGTTTAAAATGGACAAGATTATAAGTGAAATAAACAACTGACATATGAAAAACTGACCAAACGCATTCGTAATCTGTTGAAAATTTAGTACAACGATTCATGGGTCATATGTTACGTGTACGAGTCAACTACGCCTCAATCCGAGTCGCGGTTTGGCCGAGACCACTCTAAGTGTATCTCTTTTCTTTAAAATGGACTACATTTTAAATTCATATGGAAAACCAACCAAACACATTCTGATTGTGTTTATATTTTAGAACAACAATCCATGGGTCATTTGTGATGTGTAAAAGTTAACCCCACCTCAATACGAGGCGCGGTGTGGCCGACACCATTCAAAGTGTCTCTCTTTTATTTAAAAAACACTTCATTTTAAGTGAAAACAACAACTGACATACGGAAAACCGACCAAATTATTTCAGAATATGTTGATACTTTAGGACAACGATCAATGAGTCATTTGTGACGTGTACGAGTTAACCTCGCCTCAATCCAAGGCAAGGTGTGACCGGTATCATTCCAGATGTATGTATTTTGTTTAAAATGGATATCATTTCTATTAAAAATATATGGTATATGAAAAACCAATCAAATTATGAATTGAATTCCGGATTCCACATATGATTGTCATCTAAATTTTAAAATGAATTCTAAATGAATTATGTATGTTTATAATTATGTTATGAATTCTACTTTAATTATGGATGTGTATATTTTCAGGATGCATTATATGTGTTGGTTGGTTGGTTTGCATTATTTGTATGTGTTGGTTTGTTCTCTATATGTATGCATTATATGTGTTACAGGTACAATAATTGGATTGAAAAATGAATTGAAAAAGAGGGAATAATTGGATTGAAAATTGAATTGAAACCGATGGTGAATGCCCAAAAACCAGACCTGCTGTGCAAATTGCAGGCTGCTGAGCAATTTGCACAGTAAAGCCTATGCCAACGGTTTTTAAACCATTGGCATAGGCTCTATGTAGCTGTTTTTACCAACGGTTCAAGGAACCGTTGGGATATCCTGTTGAATGGTTGTTTTTACCAACGGTTCATAGAACCGTTGGTAAAAACCTTTCCCAACGGTTTGTAAACCGTTAGGAAAGAAAATTCTCTGTTGATTTCCCAACGGGCCAAACCGTTGGGATAGGTTGATTTTTTCTAACCTACCCCAATGGTTCTCTATAAACCGTTGGGAACAGCCTTTCCCAACGGCTTAATTCCCCACGGTTTGCAGAACCGTTGGTATAACATATTCCAACGGTTTGCAGAACCGTTGGTATAACATATACCAACGGTTCTGCAGCCTTTCCCAACGGTTCTGCAGCCTTTCCCAACGGTTCTAAACCGTTGGGAAATGCTGGATTTCCAGTAGTGTTTAGTAGTTTTGGAAGACCAGATACATACATAGGTTCAACATTACAAAATGAAATAAATAACAACATATTAGGTTTATTGGGAACATACACAACTCTGAGTTTATACCTTCAATTCATTCATAATAAACCTCTTCACATATTAGGAAAAAATAAAACAAAATAAAAGGGTTTGGCTCAGATGCTCAGTAAGGGTAAAAAATACAGTGAAAGATGTCATAAACATAAACACTAGGCATGGTGAATAACTAAAAGTGCATGTCATTAAAAATAATCTTGTACATACCATGGTAGGAATATGACCTGAATAAATAATGCTATAATAAAACATAATCATGGGTATTCTAATAGTCAAATAACCACATTAACTTTCAATTTCTATCTTCATAATTAGGGAATGCATAATGCCAGACATCATAACCAT
Organism: Viscum album; assembly: GCA_963277665.1. NCBI lineage: Eukaryota > Viridiplantae > Streptophyta > Magnoliopsida > Santalales > Viscaceae > Viscum > Viscum album. The sequence goes on along the minus strand of OY728165.1, from coordinate 258,757,878 downwards.
ACTATCAAGGCCTCATGTTAAGACCATAAATATCCATTTTTTCAAGGCCTTGTTTCAATACCATATTTTGTCCCATGAGACCTATCAATGCACCGAGGGGCTATAGTGGGCCCCACCCTACACTTACTAAGTCCAATGTTTTCCTATTATGAAAGGGGTTAAACATAAACAACATATACATTCATATTTAAACTAAAATAAAAAATTTAAATAACTTTCCATGTAAATTAAACATAAACAATAACCATTAGAAGTAAATTAGTGAATGGTATCGAGATAGAACATCCACATTCAAAATAACCAAAAAATATTCAACAATATATTTTATATGATATCATAAGATACAAACCACTATTAAATAAAAGATTCATCAAATTATATTGACATAAATAAAGATACTTTTAAATGAGAGCATTGAGAAATTCTTGAAGAAATAATCCTTAAACATTCCATAGTGTCTCATAACACCTTAAAGCATTCAAATCATAATCCATTAAAATATCATGATAATAAGGAGTCTCTTGATATGATATACCAAGGGGAATTAAATACAACACATGGAATTAATAAGTGGTGAATAGGTCATATATCTCATAAAAGTTAAAGTGAGATGATAAAAATTTATTTTACTTTGGAAAGAAGAGTTCTTTTGGAAAATCATCTATATATGTAATAAATCTGGTCTTTAACATGTATATCCCAGAAAAAATGGTAAGTACATTGAGAATACATTTTATGCATAAATGATGTCCCACTGAAGTGAAATCGTGTAAAAAAATGTTTTTAAATAAGCTTTAGAATTAAAACATTTTACTGTGGTTTAAAGAATTCATTAAATAGATTTTAAAGCGAAAAGGTAAGTTTGCTTTCATAAAACTAGAAATTAACTGAAGTAGATTTTTCATGTTAAAATGTGTGATTTTATAAAGATAAATATTTCTTAAAAGGATTATATAATGAACTTCAAAATAGGTAAGAATTTAAGAAGTTCCTTGAATCTGACATGCATTTCAGAAGAGTTTTTGAAAGATTCTTTTAAAACATGTAACTACCTAGAAATTAAAGAAGGATTATAATTGTTAAGAATATATATGACATTAAAAAAGAATTTATGAGTAGTAAATAATAATAAAAAATAATTTCATTGAGGTGAGTAGAGAATAAGAGCAACCCGAATGAAAATGGAGGTTCGGGTTAAAAATACTTACAACATTATAATCAATTCAATCGCATGCCCCAAAATTAATAAGCATCAAATGATACAATAAATATCATAAAAATAAATAGATTCATGATATGAAACATCAATGTTCAGTATAAAAACACCATACATAAGTAATAGTAGTGAATACAAAATATCTCACAAAAATAGAAGTGAGATGAAGAAATGCATACCTTAAGTCTGAAGGTGTTATCCATTTGATCTTAATGACCTGAATAATAAAATTTAAGATCATTAATTCATAATTGAAGAACCTATTATCCATTAAATGGATTTATTATAACCTTATTATGTTCATTCATGACCTTTTTTATGGGTTTAGAGGTTCAATTTCATTATTCAGGTATGTTTGTTTCATGATTGTTATATATATATATATACCCATGAAAGGAGAAACATGTACAATGAGGATGGTTGTTCATGATTGAATTTATATATTATTAGTGAACATACATAAGGATTCCGGGTTTTAAATTTAATTTGGTTACTTTGATTGAAGATGAATCATTATATAAATTATATAATGATAATTGTTTGGGTTAATTAGCGGTTTTTGAATGCAACGAACTCATTTTACTTTATAAATCAATACCATGTATAAACAAATATCAGAACCATAGATGAGATATAATACATATATTACAGTTAGTTTCAACCATAATAATTTTCTCATGATCATAATTGAATATGGTAATAGAAATTTAATGCCCATCATCCTTGAATGTCGTCAAATTGCACATCTTGTGATGTTATTTTTTTACTACTAGCATAAAAGAAGGGTAAAGAAAAGATGGTAATAACTTATTACATAACCATAAAAAAATTAAATTACATTTAAATTAATTAAGTTTTAAAAACATTTGAATTAGAATAGGTGAGGATAGAAAAGAAAATAAAGGAACTTGAAAATAAAGTAAAAGAATTGAAAAGAGTAATTTACCTCTTGAATTAATCTTCCTTGAGAGCCTCTTTAGTGGAGAGGATTTGGTCTTTTATGACACAAAGGAATGATGGATGTGGTGGAGGATATTTGGAGGATATTTTAGTAGAATTTAGACTAGTAATAAGGCTTTATATGAGTGAAGAGAAGAATAAGTGAGGGGGGTTATAGTGGAGGAGATGAGTGATTTTTGAGTATTTTATTCATTATTTTATTATTTTTCCAAGTCAAGTGATAGTATTGATTAATGTGGCCAAAAATAGTAATAATTCATTTTTATATCAAATAAATGGACATTTAAATCATTCATGACTCATGCATGCGGCATAAATTCACTTAATTAGCATTTTTCGTAAATTATCAAATTTCACTATTCACTAAAAAATTTGAGTATTTCAGAAAAATCCCTAAAAATCACCCTAACCGTTTTTCAATGTGTAGAATTAAAAAATGAACTCCATTTTATAAAAATAACTTTCTAAATAATAGAAATTTTATTTTTATTTAAAATCATTATTTACTTGAAAAATACAAATTAAAACTTAAAAATGATTTTATAATACTTTCAATAATTAACTAAGGTCTTATTGAATTATCCTAAAATTATTGGACAAAAAAATATGTATTTAGGAATAAATTTTAGTAAAATGAATTTTCTTTTAAATAAATTTATAAATTCAAAATTTCAATTAAATATTTATTACTCACAAAAATAAAAACACTTACTTATTAATTTCTAAAATACACTATTGTATATATAATGTGTCTAAATTTTATTTATACTTTCATGGGTGTGGTTAATATTCATAAGGGTTATATTACTATTCATAAGATTCAAGTTACTATTCATCAAAAATTTAATTAGATATTATTAGACTCTAAATATCTTATAGAATGCAACTGTGTATGTTAGTTTTTTGAAATTCAAATCACAACGGTGGTAAAATTATGTTTACTGGTTAGGTTATAAAAAAGTGGTGTTTTGTAGAGAATCGGTGTTTCATGCATTCAATGTTAAATTTATTTTCAAACTCTTAGGGTGTTATATTCTACCCTCATTACAAAAATTGCATCCTCCAAATTTGAAATTGAAGTTCGAAATTTTATGGTTGATACTTGAAAATTCCCTTATGATAAAACCTTATTAGAAATAAGGATAAAATATCCTCTTAATAAGAGGGAATGGTAAATGCATATGTTACTACAAAACTATAGATTATAATTAAACAACATGGTCAAGGAAGAATAATAGATGCATTATTTTCTGATGGAAAGTGATACAGAACACACTCAGCTGAAATATCATTACAAAAAATTATAAACCATAGTAAAGAAAAATTTCATTAATATCAAGAAAAAATATGATAATAGGATAACATTTTTATTGAAGACTCTTTTAATATAGTTTATTAATTACTACACTCTTATAAGAGTAAAAATATATGTTTCTATTTCATAAACACAATCTTATCCTTTTTTGTTCCTTGAATTATCTATACTTCATCTGTTAGCACAGGTTGAATTATGTTTTGACATTAAACTCAAAAACTTCCTACAATGATCAACTTAAAGCATTTCATAAATGGTTTAACTTTCCAAAATATCAAGATCCAATAATTTAGAATTGTTCCCATATATATCTTTACTATATCCATGTACACAGGGTCCTCATAATTCCTCTTTTTTTATAACTCTATGATCCATCCTGCTCGATGCATCTGTTGCCTTATTTTCCTTTAATCAACATGTAGAAGCCCTAAATTTTCACATTCCAAACATGTGAATATATTCATCATATGTCCTCTTGAAATATGGTAATAAATTAAATTACCATAAAACATTATTTTAAACATTCATTCACCCTTAAACATGCCATGGGATATATTCCTTATATCTAAAAATGTTGTAAACTCCATCAATGATAGCATATACCTCTTTTTTATAAGACAATAATTAGTTTTGAGGTAGTCATTACTAATACAAATTGATTTTTTATTCATAATTATATTTATAATTAGGAATATATTTATGATTTTTGTTCCCTCAACCATATACTTTCCCAATATATTAACTTTCTACTGAGTCACTTATCCTTGGCACAATTCATCATACAACCTCAAATACTTAATGAAATAGTACTGTAAGAAAATCCTCATATATTCCATAGTTTTTATAACTATTAAATTAATTATAAAATATTGAAATGAAATGATTATTGATGATGCATATTAATCCTTATGCTTCATCTATGGCAGTATCATGAATTGATCATTCTCTAGTAACATCATTTAGGGCATATTCCTTTGACGCTTGGGACATTGATTCGCATAGTGTCTCATCTACTTGTAGTTAAAGAATTGTACATCAAAACCCTTTTAATCACCCTTTAAATCATGAAATTAGTGTTATTTATCTCCACACTTATAAAAAACTCTTATTCCCTTCAAGAATTTATCAGGATGATTCTTTCCATAGTTTTCACATGTGGGAAAACCCTTCTTTTCCTTCTTCCCTTTATCCATTTTTTCTCTACCACCAACTTATTTTCTTAATTACCTACAAAACCATATAAATAAAAGAATTATTTACATATCTTGTTTCTAAATTATACAATTTCCTCATATTATTAGGATAATTGGGAAACTATCCTCTTTCAAAATGATGTCTTAAGACTATAAGAGATATGATCCTTCTTACTATTTGCATCACGAATATTGATGAAGATATCATTTATTCTATTAGGGTACATTTATAAATAATAGAACACACTATATTATGTTATGAATAATTATGTAAAATATCAACTTAGAAAAATAATTATCATAAATTTAAATCCTACACATAGATAATCTCATAATCATGGTTTCTTTGAGGAAAAATTTATATTTAAATCCTTTTTTATGGATTGTAACGAAAATATGAATTATCCATAGAATATCCCCATTGTAGTGTCACATAAATGAATTATTTTAAAGGTATCTTTCATTTAATTTTCATTCTTTATTTTTTGTGGGGTTTTCCCATACATTTTTGGAGGAAATGGTGAGTTTTCATGATTTGGCCCAAACAGTGAGCCCATTTCCAGATTTAAAAACTAATTTTGCTTCATTTATAGATATTTAATTTTTTAAAATTTTTCACCCATTAAACTTGAAACATGTCCTCAACTAACCTATTAACAACAAAATATCAATTTGGACCCTCTAGGAATCCATAATCTTAGGGGGTTTGGGTTTTTATTTAAGGAATTGGGCCAGCCCGTAAACCCATTTCCAGTTTCAAAAAAATATATTTAATATCTTATTCATTTTTTACTCTTTTTCAGTGATTCCACATCCCACTTGAATAAAAACCCCTATTCACGCCCCCCATCTTCGTTTTTTCCTCTTTGGAGATCATTTCAGTCACAGATTAGGGAGAAACTTCTCAAGATTTCTCAAATCGTCTAGATTTGAAGAGGTAATTTGTTTCCTTCATAAGTCCTTCATTTCCACTCTTTTACCCCATTCCAGTTTTAACATGAACTCATAATCTTTATTCGAACCTCACTTTCATTTTTTGTATTTCTTTTTAAAATTTATCTATATGTGTATTTGGGGCATTTTATTCAAGATATATCTAGTAATTGGGTTTCTTCTCATGTTCCTTCCATTTACTTAGGGTTTGATCCACTTTTCATGAGGTTTTAAAATGTCCAGAATCTAGGGTTCTTACCTAGGGTTTTATTTTGTGTCATTTGGCTGAAATATTGTGGATTAGGTCTTGATTTAACTTTCTTTTGGTGTGGCAGTGGTGCGATTGAAGTTTCACACAACGGTTTAGAGTTTTTTGCATAATTGGTTGGTGATTCCATGTGTAAGCATTATTGGATGAGTTAATTTTTCTTGATTTATATTTTTATCATGATTCAATTCCATTTTTTGGTGTTAAAATTATATTTGGTATCATTCTTTAAGCGGTTGGTTTTTAAGTGGCATTTTTGTGCAAAAATCAATATGTTTTGTGTGTATTCCATATTGTGTTCATTGGGATAGTTTTTTAATTCATGGAATAGTTTTATTAAATTATTTTATGGATAAAAATTATGGTTTGATGTGATATTGATATTATTTTGGTCTTAAAAGAGTTTTTATAAGGATTGTATGTGCAAAACATGGTTACACTCATTGGAATTGTTTTGTGAAGGTTTTAAATGGTTTCTTGATTTATTTAAGAGGTGAAACTATGTTTCCAAACTGTTTGGGTAGTAGTGTACTATTTACATGGTCTGTTTTAATTTGAAATGTCTGTTATTATATGTGTACTAACTTGTAATGGTTTTTTAAAATTGGTTAAAGGATTTGTTGAAGTGTGAAAGAGAGGTGAAACGTCTTGTGGGCTGGTTTGGAGTGAGTATGATTTCCAAAATGAATTTGAATGAATAAATGGGATCATGGAAAATTTTTGTAGGTTATTTGGTGTGTGTGTGACTTGGAAGTGTTATTTTCAGGTGAAATTTTTATTTCATGGCTTGTGGAACTTTTTTTAGCACAAGAGGGAAACCCTGTTTATCTAGGTGGATGGACGTGTACTAGTATGATAGTGATCCTGTGGGGTTTGGCCCCTGTTTCATGTAAAATGTTTGAAGATGAAAACACTAACTAAACTATGATGATTATGTTGTTGTGGGACCACTATGATAATGGTATGATCCCTACTAGTTGATCGTGTGCACGATAATAGATATTTGTATGGTTACTTTCACCGAGTACGAGGTACCTGGGACCCATAATGAGCTAGTGTCTATGGTTGTTTTTCCATTACTACTTCTCATTAGATATTTTATACTTACCATTGGAATACGGTATGTTTTTCTGGGGAAATTCAGTTGATTATTCATTCTATTTAAAAGTGTTTATTTCTTTTAAAGTATCCCACTTGAAAACTAATTTTATTTAAAGTTTCATCTTTTGAAGATTTTTACTAGAATTTCTTGTTTACAAAACTTAAAATATTTTTTGTATTATAATTATTTTCACATGGAATATTTTTTTGGGGAAATACTAATGGAATTTTCCTCACACCCCACATACACATTTGGGTGTAGGTATACTTGGTTATCTTTTTCACAGGTTGGGTAAAGCCTTTAGTGTCGGTTGTTTGAGTTTCTAGCGGTCCTTTGTGATGTGGTGTTTTGGAGATGGCTTGGGGGTGTTTCCCCTTGTGATAAGGTGGTCCATGGTCTGTACTTTTTGGTATTTTTTATTTTCAATAGTCTTCAAACATTGTTTTAAATTGTGTAACTCAATTCTCAATTTTTTTAAAGATAATTTGTTTTGAAAAATCCATATTTATTTTATTGAATTTGTTTGTTTTTTTATGTTTATAAACTCTGGTAAATCATTCCCAAATTTCATTTTATGATACTTGGGAACTTTTTCTAGCTTTTTGGGATCATGAATTCCCTTCAGGTCATTCCATGGACCAAGTAAGGAGCCGGTTTTGACAGTAACTAGATCTGGTTTGTGAAAAAATGGTATCAGAGGGTCAGGTTTACTCTCTTGGGTCATGCTATTTGGGGAAGAGTCAGGATAGTCTGGAGATAGGATTGTAAAGACTTGACATTTTTATTATGAGTAGGGTTTCTAGCCAGCGCACCTCATGATGGGATTCAAGTCACCAGGGTAAGTTAGGTTTTATCTGAGTCCTTTTGTTTTCGTGGGTCATCGATGGTTGGGGAAATGAAAAGAGAGTTGGTTCAATGGTCTCAGTGATCTTGTAGGGCCTGGAAAGCCATGTGGAGCTTGGGATATTTGTCTAGAACACTCTCTATGATGGTGATGTGATTGGAATATGGTACTAACCATATGTCCATGTCACCCACCAAAACTAGTTTCCTCTCGCATTATCTTGTTTCCTTTTGTTTTGGAATCATGGGATCTTGGTTTTAAAATTATAAATAAGACTTTATTTAAGAAATATTAACTTTAATGAAATGATTTTTAGTAAATAGGAAGTGTATTGATTTCTAAAATGGTGGAAATGAATTTTTTGAACTATTTTGAAATGGTAAATGGTGTGTTTACACATCTTTTAAAAGTATGAATTATGTTAGAGTAGATTTTGAAAATATATTCCAAATAGACTTTGTGGAATTATTAACAAGTGTTTTGAGTTGAATGATGTGTTTTGGGAATTTATGTGTGGGTTTTTAAGATACTTTTTGATTTGGTAACTAGTAATCATTTGAAATGTTATATGAATCATTGGAATCAAGTTTAAATAAGAAGAGATGAGTTTATAAATAGATGGGTTTTGATGAAAGGGAGTTTTTTTCATAAAACTGGGAGTGTTTTGAAATGTGATGAAATATTTTGAAATTAATGTATGGATTGAAAGTTAGTTTTTCTTTTAATGATTGGGGATTTTTGAAATGTTTTTAAGATGTAAATTAGGATTTTATTCTGTGGTTAATAGTTTTGAGAAAAAATGAAGTGTCGGTAGAATGTTATGGTTTTGAAAAGTGGAAGGAATTTTTTTAACCTTTATTATTGCCTTGAGAGACCACATGAATGGGGTTATATGGGATAATGGATGGTTAATGGAATGAATGGATGAGATTTAGGATGGATATGAGGAGGGTGCCTAGTGTGGCAAGGAAACATGAATGTGTGAGGCCCATAGGATACCATTGGTGCATACACTAACCAAAAACCCATTTATTTTCAATCAAGTGACTTCTTTTAAAGGGAAACTTGATGTCTTTAAGACCGGTTTGGGTGGTGGGTCTTATTTGTTTTTGAAAATTTTGTTGTTGTGGGATGTTTTTAGTTCAAGAACCCCTCTTGTTTTAATTATGTATTGGGTTTGTGTTTGGTCAGTATGTTGGGTTGAAGGGCTAGATAGTGGTATCTTATAAAAAATGTTTGGGGTCCCTTGTGGTGGATCCCCTCATGTGTTCAGTTATGACTAGTGATATTTGTTTGACCAATGGACCAACTTGGTTGGGTCCATGAGTTATTTCATTGTATAGGTTATTCCCCCATAAAGATTTAATGCATGACTAATGTGTATCCCAGATTGCTTCTCCATTGGAAATTCCTCCAGTTGATCAATGCAAGGAGTCTTTTTCTTGAGCTTTGGTGGTTGAGTCCACACAATTTTCTTTTATTGTTTTTGTGGATCCTCTTGTAGTAGTAGAGTGTTCATGGAATCTTGAAAGATACCATAGTTATTTAGGTTACCTAATTCTCCAAAGGTGGAATCATTTCGGGATTATCAGTGTAAAATTTTGTCTAAGAGGGCCTCCGGGTCTTTCATAAATCTCTCTAAAATAAGGGTTCATGTTAAACCACTAGTGTGGGGAATATGGTCAAGAGAGGGTGATATTTACATTTGTAATAAATCATGTGTTTTTTGGGACTCATCATAATTTCCCAATCCATATATTGTTTCTATGAGTCACAAGGGTCATGTTCGATGACACCTTCAAATGTCATGTGCTCATTTGACAGAAAAAGTGAAGGTTGTGAAATCTTCTGAGAGTCTCTGTTTTGTAGGAAGTGTTCCTCCCTTAAGAAAATAATGACATCCTCTATTTAGAGGAAAGTGTTTTCATATGTCCTTTCCTATTTCCATTTTTTCATCCGAAGAAACAAGCGGTGATGTTAGTGCATATTCTAAGCTCTTGTTTCCGCAAAATGTTAGATTTTGGTTAAGTTAGTTTTGAGTGTGTTGTGTCTTGTTGAACCCATCTGGGATCTTAGTATAGTTCATTGTGGCATCGAATGATGAAGTTCCATTTGGGGGTTTCCCAAGGCCTGACTACGGTGAAGAAGATGGTTCGATCATCTGAACTCCAGCCAAAGGTCAAGGAGTGAAGTTGGCGCATAGTCAGGGAAATTCTAGGGTCTTTAAAATTTTTTGGTCTAATTCTCAACCTCGATATAAAGGATTGGAACAGTTTAAACCTCTGGTATTGTTGTATTTCTCTAGTTTCTCTCATTTGATGGAAAGAGGTAGGGGAATTTCATTCCCATGTTATCTCCTAAATCCATGCTTTTACCCATTCGGTTTCCTTTGAGTTTTTAGATAAAAGTATGCAAATTTGGCTAGGTAGATGGTACTACATGATTTGCACAAATTTTGTAGCAATCATGCACTAACCTAGGAAATAGTTTGATAAGAGATAGTAGCTATCGAATGGTCTCCACATGGACATGCACTTTGGCCCATGTAACCATGAAAAGTTTCCACTTTCGAAAGAATTCTCTGCTTGGTTAGCCCACAATTTTCCAAACTGAGCAGAATAATTGTGCGGTCGTGCCAACTCTTTAAATTTTGGGGTCTTTTTGTGTTGGTCCATACTAGTTAGATAAGATATTTGGTTCTAATAGTGGGGAGACCCACTATGGGTCTCATGTAATTTCTTTTGGAAAAGTCTAATGAAAGTATACCCTTTATGTTGGGGAGCCTGTTTGGGCCTCCCCTATTAGTGTCCTGATTCTGTCTCGGGAAAAATTGAGTTTCCCCTTATGGGGGGGAGTCTGTTTGTGTCTCCCCATATCAGTAACATGGCTTTGTCCCCAGTATTGGTCTGAAAATATATAATCTCATTCGGATTTATTTAACCACCAACTTCCTCCTTGAGTAAACATTGGGATTGGAGTGCTCCCAATAGTTTTGTTGAAGTAAGACTGTGGTGACCTCATTCGTTTTTGTTGTCCCTTCTAGGTAAGATGCTTGAGTCTTGTTCGGATAGTGTTTGAGGAGTTTTGTTTTGAAATGTATTTTGAATATGTTTGATAATTTTATTAAGTGGTTTATGTATTTGTTGGTTATATTATTCCTTCCTTGTTTGACCAATTGGAAGTTTTTTTCTTTTTGGGGGCGGACGCAACATGGCAACGGAGTCCATTTTGGCCTTTCAGTTGGGTTTGGTTTTTTTTGTGGCCTTGCTGTGGATTTATGAGGGTGGAAAGTTTTATGGAGGGGATAATTGTCACATATATGAATTATTTTAAAGGTATTTTTCATTTAATTTCCATTCTTGATTTTTTGTGGGGGTTCTCCATACATTTTTGGAGGAAAGGGTGAGTTATCATGATTTGGGCAAAACCGTGAGCTCATTTATAGATTTAATAACAAATTTTTTTTCTTTATAACTCTTTCATTTTTCAACATTTTTCACCCATTCCACTTCCAACATGGCCTCCCCTAACCTATTAATACCACCATATAAATTTTGACTCTTTAAGAATCCATAATTATGGTGGATTTGGGTTTTTATTTAATGAATTGGGCTAGCCTATAATCCCATTTCCATGTTAAAGAAAATTGTTTATTTAATATATTATTTATCGTTTACCATTTTTTGGTTATTCCACCTCCCAATCTAAGCCAAAAGAGCACAGAATGCTTCGTTTCTTCTTATTTGGAGCTCATTTCCATCACAAATTAGGGTTAAACTTCTCAAGATTTCTCAAATCATCCAGTTTTGAAGAGGTAATTTGTTTCCTTCCTAACTCCTTCATTTTCAACTCTTTTCCCCCATTAAAGTTCCTAAATTACCTCCTCATACTTATTCAAACCTCACTTTCATTTTTTTCTATTTTAAAATTCATCAACTGGTGTAACTTTGGTGTTTCATTCAAGATATCTCAAGTAAGTGGGTTTCCTCTCATGTTCCTCCCATTTTCTTAGGGTTTATTCCCCTTTTATTGAGGTTCTAAAATTTAAATTAGATAGGGTTCATACCTAGGGTTTTATTTTTTGTAAATTTGGTGAAATATTGTTGATTACGGCTTGATTTCACTTCCTTCTGGTGCGGCGGTGGTGTGATTGAAGCTTCACACAACGGTTTGGAGTTTTTGGCACAAATGGTAGGTGATTCCTTGTGTAAGAATTATTAGATGAGTTAGTTTTTCTTAATTTATATTTTAATTATTATTATCTTCCATTGTGTTCAGTGAGAAAATTATATTTGGTAGCATTTGTTAAGCGGTTGGTTTTTAAGTGGCATTTTTGTGCAACAATGAGTATTTTAGTGTGTATTCCATGTTTTGTTCATTGGGGTTGTTTTATGATTCATGAAATAGTTTTATTAAATGATGTCATGGATAAAAAAACTTCTTTTATGTGATAATGGTATAATTTTGATCTTAATATAGGGTTTTAGAATGAATTTATGTGCAAAATATGGTTACACTCCTTGGAATTATTCTGTGATGGTTTTAAATGGTTCCATGATTTATTTAAGAGGTGGAACTATGTTGCCAACCTGTTTTTGTGCGATTTTAATTTTGAAATAGTCTATTTTATTGTGAAAGTGTTGTTATTTTATGTTTACTATCTTGGAAAGGTTTTTTAAAATGTTTTAAAGTATTTTTTGAAGTGTGAAAGAGAGGTGAAACGTGTTGTGGGATGTTTTGGTGTGAGTATGGTTTCCAAAATAAATTTGAATAAAAAAGGGGATAATGTGACATTTGTGTGGGATTTTTGGTGTGTTTATGACTTTAAAGTGGTATTTTCATGTTTAAATATCATTTCATGGCTTTTGGAACTTTTCTGAGCACAAGAGGGAAAACCCAGGTATCCGGGTGGGTGGACGCGTACTAGTATGCTACTGATCCCGTGGGGTTTGGCCCCTATTTCACGTAGCTAGTTTGATGATGACAACACTAACTAAACTATGATGGTGATGATGATGATGATGGGTGACCACTAGTTTATGGTTATGGTCCCAACTATTGGCTCGTTTGCATGAGAATAGATATTTTTCTGGTTGCTTTCACTGAGTGCGCGGTACGAGGACCCACAACGATCTAGTGCCTATGGTTGTTTTCCCATTGCTAGTGCTCATTATATATTTTATACTTACCATTAGAATATGGTATGTTTGGCTGGAGAAATTCAGTAGCTTTTTCATTCTATTTAAAAGTGTTGATTTCTTTTAATGTAGCCCACTTAGAAACTGATTTTATTTAAAGTTTCATCTTATGATGATTTTTTACTAGCATTTCTTATTTACAAAACATGCATGATTTTTGTCTTATAATTATTATCACATAGAATATTTTTGTGGTGTAATCCTACTGGTATTTATCTCACACTCAAAATTCACCTTTGGGTGTAAGTAGTCTTGTTTATCTTTGTCATAGATTGGGTAAAGCCTTTAGTGCTGGTGGTCCAGGTTTCTAGTAGTCCTTTGTGAAGCAGTGTTTTGGAGATGTCTTGTTGGAGTTTTACCTTGTAATGAGATGGTTCATGGCCTGTTTTTTTGGTTTTTTTCTATTTAATAGTCGTTAAACATTTTTCTAAATTTTTTAACTCAATTCTAAAAATTTTTAAATGATAATTTGGTTAGAAAATCCAGATTTGTTTTTTTCGATTGTTTTGTAGTTTTATGTTTATAAAATCTGGTAAATCATTCCCAAATTTCATTTTATGATACCTGGGCATTTGTTATAGCCTGTGGGAATTTGGAACACCCTTCGAGTCTTACGACAGACGAGGTCGGGTGACGGTTTTGAAGGCGACCAGATCTAGTTCGTGGGAAAATGGTATCAAAGGGTCAGGTTCTCTCCCTTGGGTTATGTAATTTAGGGAAGAGTAGGTATAGTCTAGAGCTAGGATTTTTGGCACTTGACATTCTGATTACAAGTAGGGTTCATAGCTATCACACCTTGTTACAGGATTCAAGTCACCAGGGAAAGATGGGTTTTATGTGAGTCCTTTTGTTTTCATGGGTCATCAATGATTGTGGAAAAGAAAAGAGAGTTGGGTCAATGGCCTCAATGTGCTCACAGGGCCTGGAAATCCATGTAGAGTCGAGGATATTATTCTAAAACACTCTTTGTGATGGTGAAGTGATTGTATTATGGCCTCCAACCATATATCCATGTAACCCACCAAAACTAGTTTTTTCTCGCATTTTATTGTTTCATTTTTTATTGGAATCTTGAAAGTTTGGTTTTAATATTATAAATAAGACTTTATTTAAGAAATGTTATCTTTTATAAAATCAATTTTAAGGAAAGTGGAAGTGGATTGATTTTTAAAATGGTGGAAATGAATTTTCAGATCTATTTTGAAATGGTAAATGGTGTGTTTACACCTCTTTTAAAAAAAAGAATTATTTTATAATGGGTTTTGAAAATCCATTCTAAATAGACATTGGTTAATTATTGACAAGTGGTTTGAGTTTAATGAAGTGTTTTGGGAATTTATGTGTGGGTTTTTAAGATAAATTTTGATTTTGTAACTTGTAAAAATTTGAAAAGGTTTATAAATTATTGGAATCTTGTATGAATAATAAGAGATGGGTTTTTAAATGGAAGGGTGTTAATGAAAGGGAGTTTTTTTCATAAAATTGGGAATGTTTTGAAAGGGTTTGAGTTGTTTTTAAATTAATATATGGCTTGAAAGTGAGTTTTTATTTAAATGATAGGGGATTTTTGAAATGTTTTGTAAGATGTAAATTAGGTTTTTATTCTGTGGTTAGTATTTTTGAGAAAAAGGGAAGTGTCGGTTCAATGTTTTGGGTTTGAAAAGTTGAAGGAATTTTTTTAACATTTTTATTTACATAAGAAACCACAGGCATGTGGATAAATTGGATGATGGATGGTTAATGGCATGAATGGATGATTGTCAGGATGGATATGAGGAGGGTTCCCAGTGTAGCCCGGAAGCATACATGTTTGAGGCCCATAGGATACCATTGGTGGGTATGGTAACCACTGACCCATTTATTTTCAATGAAGTGACTTCTTTTAAAAAAACATGATGTCTTGATGACCATTTTGGGTGGTGGGTCTTATGTGTTTTTGTAAATTTTGTTGTTGTGGGATGATTTGAGTTCATGAACCCCTCTTATTTGAATGATATTTTGGGTTTGTGTTTAGTTGGTATGTTGGGTTGAAGGGTTGGTTACTAGTCTCTTCCGAGAAAAGTTTAGGATTCCCTTGTGGTGGCTCCCCTCATGTGTTCTGTTCTGACTAGTGATATTTTTTGACCAATGGACCATCTTGGTTGGGTCCTTGGGTTCTCTTATTGGATAGGGTATACCCCCATAAAGATTTTATGCATGACTGAAGTGCATCCCAGTTTTCTTATCCATTGGAAAGTCCTCCAGTTGATCAACACAAGAAGTATTTTTCTTAAGCTTTGGAGTTTTTATCCACACCATTTCCTTTATTGTTTTTTTGGATCCTCTTGTTGTGGGAGAGTGGTTGTGGAAGCTTGAAAGATACCTTAGTTCCTTAAGTTACCTGATTCTCCAAAGGTGGAAGCGTTTTAGGGTTATCAGTGTAAAATTTTGTCTTAGAGGGCCTCTGGGTTTTTCATCAGTCTCTCTAAAATGAGGGTTCATATTAAACCACTGGTGTGGGGAATATGGTCAAGAGGGGGTGATATTGCCATTTTTAATAAATTATGTGATTTTTGGGACTCATCATAAGGTCCCTATCCATATATTGTGTCTATCAGTCACAAGGTTCATGTTCGGTGACACCTTACGATGGCATGTTCTCATTTGACTAAAAAATTGAAGGTTTTGAAATCTTCTGAGAGTATTTTTTTTGTTGGAAGTGTTCCTCCCTTCGAAAAATCTTGACATCCTCTGTTTAGAGGAAGGTGTTTGAAAATGTCATTTCCTTTTTCCATTTCTTCATCTGAAGAAACATGGGGTGATGTGTGTGCATCTTATAAGATATTATTTCAAAAAATCACCAGGTTTTGGAAAAGTGAGGTTGGAGTGTGTTGTATCTCATTGAACTCATATCGGATCATAGAATAGTTGTTTATGGAACTGAAATAATAAGTTCTATTTGGGGGTTTTCCTAGGACTGGCTGTGGGGCCAAAGATGCTTCGATCATCTGAGCTCCTATCATAGGTCCTGGAGTGAAGCTATCGCATAGTCAGGGAAATAATAACATTGTTAAAAACTATTTGTCTAATTCTCATCCTTGGTATGAAGGATGTGAATAGATTAATCCTCTGGTGTTTTCATCTTTCTCCATTTGTTCTCGTTCGGTGGAAAGAGGTGGGGGAATCTAATTCCCATGTTATCTACTAAGATCATACTTTTTTCCCATTGGTTTCCTTTGAATTTTAGAAAAAAGTATGAAAATTAGGCTAGGAAGGTGGTAGCGCATGATTTGTGCATAGTTACTAGTAACCAAGTGATAACATAGGAAACATTGCGATAAGTGATAGTAGTTACCACACAGTCTCCACATGGCCATGCATCTTGGCCCATGTAATCATGCAAATTTTCTCCTTTAGACAGAATGATCCACATGGTTAGCCCATGATTTCTTAAACTATGCAGACTAACTGTTCGGTCATGCCAACTCTTTAAATTTGGGGGTCTTTCTGTGTTTTCCCATTCTAGTTAGTTACGATGATTGGTTTATATAGTGTGGAGACCCCCTATGGGTCTTGTGTAATTTATTTTGAAGAAATATAATGAAATTAAACCCTTTATATCATGTATTTTGTTCTGGATTCCCCCTATTAATGTCCCAATTTGGTATTCGGAAAAACTGAGTTTCCCCTTATGGTGGGGAGTCTGTTGTGTCTCCCCTTATAAGTAACATGGTTTTATCCCTAGTGTTGGTCTAACAATAGGTATTCTCATTTTGATTTATTTAACCATCTACTTCCTCCTTGAGTAAACATTGGGATTGGAGTACACCCAATGGTTTTGTTGACGTAAGACTGTGGTGACCTCGTTGGTTTTCATTGTTCATTCTAGATATGTTACTTGAGTCTTGTTTGGATTTTGTTTCAGGTGTTTTGTTTTGGGATGTAGTTTGAATATGATTGATAGTTTTAGTAAGTGGTGTATGTGTTGGTTGTTGAGATTATTTTTTCCTTGATTGATCAATTAGAGGTGTTTGGCCTTTTGGGGGTGGGTGAAACTTGGAGACATAGTCCATTTTGGCCTTCATATTGGGTTGGGTTTTTGCTTTTGGCCTTTCTGTGGCCTTATACGGGAGAAAAGTTTTATGTTGGGGATAATTGTCATATAAAAGAATTCTTTTAAAGGTATTTTTCATTAAATTTCCATTATTTTTTTTTTGTGGGGGTTTTCCATACATTTTTGGAGGAAAGGGTGAGTTTTCATGATTTGGGACAAACTATGAGCCCATTTCCTGATTTAAAAACAAATTTTGTTTCTTTTATAACTATCTAATTTTTCAACATTTTTTACCCATTACAGCTTATACATGGCCTTCCCAAAACTAATAACACCACAATATCAATTTGGACCCTCTAGGAATCCATAATCATAGTATATTTGGGTTTTTATTTAAGGAATTAGGCCCGCCCATAAGCCCATTTCTAAATTTATTTTAAAAACAATTATTCAATATATTATTCATTTTTTACTCTTTTTCAGTGCTTCCACCTCCAACTAGAATCCAACATCCTAAGGATCCCCCCCCCAACATTGGTTCTCCCTCTTTGGAGCTCATTTCCATCACATATTATGGATAAACTTCTCAATATTTCTCAAATCATCCATATTTGAAGACGTAATTTGTTTCCTTTATAACTCCTTCATTTTCCACTCTTTTTCCATAATTACAGTTCCTATATTACCTCATCATCCTTATTCAAAGCTCTCCTTCATTTTTGGATGTTTTGAAATTCAGATATTGGTGTATTTGGGGCGTTTGATTCGTGATATCTCAAGTAAGTGGGTTTCCTCTCATGTTCCTCCCATTTTCTTAGGGTTTATTTCGCTTTTCTTATGGTTCTAAAATGTCCAGTAGCTAGGTTTCATACCTAGGGTTTTATTTTGTGTCATTTTGGTGAAATGTTTTGGATTAAGTATTGATTTCTCTTCCTTGTGGTGCGGCGGTGGTGCGATTAAAGTTTTTCACAATGGTTTGGAGTTTTTGGCAGAAATGCTATGTGATTCCATGTGTAATCATTATTGGATGAGTTAGTTTTTTCTTGATTTTATATTTTTATCATAATTATCTTCCATTTTTTGTGCGAAAATTATATTTGGTAGGATTTTTTTAGAGGTTGGTTTTTAAGTGGCATTTCATTGCAAAAATGGATATTTTTTGTTTTTTTCCTTGTTGTCTTCATTGGGGCTGTTTTATGATTCATGGAATAGTTTTATTAAATGATGGTATGGCTTACAATTATAGTTTTATGTGATATTGGTATTATTTTGGTCTTCAAAGATGGTTTTTAGAAAGATTTTATGAGCAAAACATGGTTACACTCCTTGGAATTTTTTTGTGATGGTTTTAAATGGTTTCTTGATTTAAGTAAGAGGTGAAAATATGTTAACAAACTATCTTGGTATGAGGGTACATTTCAAATTTTCTATTTTAATGTGAAAGGCATGTTATGTTATGTGTACTATCTTATAAAAGTTTTGTAAAGTTGTTTAAAGGATTTGTTGGAGTGTGAAAGATAGGTGAAACGTGTTTTGGGCTGTTTCGGTGTGAGTGTGATTTCCAAAAAGAATTTGAATGAAAAAGGGGATCATGTGACAAGTGTGTGATATTTTTGGTGTGTGTTTGTAACTTGTAAGCGGTATTTTCATGTGAAAATTTTATTTCATGGCTTTTGGAAATTTTTGGATCACAAGATAGAAAACTCAGGTATCTAGGTGGGTGACGGGTACAAGTATGCTAGTGTTCCCGTGGGGTTTGGCCCTTGTTTCACATAGAATGTTTGAAGTTGAAAACACTAAAAAAATTATGACGATGATTATGATGATGATGAGGGCCACTAGGTTAGGGTTATGATCCCTAATAGTGGATCATGTGCATGGGAATGGATATTTGTATGGTTACTTTCACCAAGTATGGGGTACATGGGACCCAGAGCGAGCTAGTGCCTATGGTTGTTTTCCCATTGCTAGTGCTCATTATAAATTTTATACTTACCTTTGGCATACAGTATGTTCATATGGATAAATTCAGAATCTTTTTCATTCTATTTAAAAGTGTTGATTTCTTTTAAAGTATACCACTTGAAAACTTATTTTATTTAAAGTTTCATCTTCTGAAGATTTTTACTAGCATTTATTGTTTACAAAACACGCAATATTTTTGTATTATAATTACTATCACATGGAATCTATAACACTCCAAGATTTTATAGTATGTTATCTCTTCAATGTATTTCAATAACTTGTGCTACACGCAACACCGTGTTCGAGCGCACCATGACTTACCAAACTAGCCATTAAAAAAAGGGTTTTATGAATATTATTAACCACATATTAAATTTTATATATCCTATATAATTTTAACATTCATATTTTGTGTTTTTTATACATAATATAAGAAAATTTTAATTTTTAAGATCGAAGAGGTATTTTTCAAAAAATGCAGTTTTCCACCTTTTAATGAAGAACCCTTTTTAAATCCAATATTTGACACTTTTATATATTAGATTTAGTGAAATTTAATTATTATTTATAATACGGACATAAAAATTTAATTTGGATAAATTTTTGGTACTTTTATGATAACTTTCATATTTTGATGAATAGTGAAAAAATACTAAATTTTAATTAAAAACAACTATTTTAATCAAAATAATTTATAGAGTTAAATTTTACATTTGAGTGGTTTTAAATTATCATTAGACTATATTTTTATCATTTAATATAATTTAGTTCTTTGGATGTAATTTCACATTTAAACTAGACATAAAAAATTGTCAATCTTTGGATAGTTATTATTTCTTAAAAACGTGCTTTCTGTTTTAACAACGGGAATTAATTTTAAATTAATTTTTGCCACTTCTATGATTTGAATTTGGAAAAATGGATTCCATATTTGGAATTATAAGTTCCAAATTTTATAATAGATAGCTTTTAATTTTAGACATTATGAATATTTACTTTAGTAAATATTTTATTTACCATAGTTAAAAGGTAAATCCGGTAAATTAGGAAACAAATAATATTATAATTATATTAAATTACCCTAACATGTGGAATATTCCTATTTTTTGATATATTTCCGACCATTGGCATCCTTAATTAAATTTTGGGACCCCATGGAGCCACTTGAGAGTGATAATGACACTTTATATTAATTAATTTAAAGTAAAGACAAAAAAGGCATAAACATATATCTTTTAGTAAAACAATTTTTAAATTTGGTTATATAAGTTATATTTTAGACTAAAAATATTCATTATAAAGATAAAAATATTTCCTACATAATTATATTTTATTTATAATTTTTATACATTAAATAATTAAATTTATATATGACACAATGATGATGCAGTAATTACCTTATTAATGAATGAATCAAATAAATGGTATTGTAAATATTACAATAAATATAATTTGCATCTTTTTATGCCATAAACGAATTTTCTAGGTTAATATGACATGATTGTATTGATTCAATGTATTTGGTTCTAATTAATCATGTTGTTATTACTTTCAAAAAAAACAAAATACTAAATTGTGTCAAAATTGACATAAATGAGTTTTTAAAACAAATATTATATTATTAAATTATATAATAGTTTTAAAAATCTAAGGTTCTGTAAAATAACTTATATAATGATATATATATATTAATAAAGAACCACATGGGGTTTTCTTTACTTGTTATAGTAAGTTTATTAACCATATAATATAAAAATACTAAGAGACATGGTAAATGTCAGACTATTTAACTAAGAGTTAAATCTAAAAGATAAGGTTAATATGCTGACCTAAACCAGTCTAAAACCTATTGGTTGAGATGTTTTAGACTCATACCCATATTATACTCTAAATAAATTATTTTTGTTCCATTAGAAACTGAAAATTATTTTATTATAAAATAATATTTCCAGCTTTTCCAAAAGTGACCCTCAACTCTCTTATAAAAGGGTATTTCCCCTTCTATTAATTTCACACCTCCAAAGCAATTTGGCTATTCCATACCCGGCCCAAATATCCTCAAAAATTTCCTCCCTGCATCCTAGAGGCCTTACATTGGTCATAAATCCAACCTAAGGAACACTTTTGATCAAATCAAAAGGAAGCACCTGAAGAAGAGGTAAATATTTCATCACCTCTTTTAAGTTCTTTTCTTCTTCCACTTCCTTTTTCTTTGTTGTTTCCATTCTAAAATAATAAATCCAGAATATTCTATATACTATTATATTATTATAAAAATTTTACAACCATATTCATTATTTTATCCATCATATTAATGACAAAGTCACCATACGTGCGTACGTACAGCTTATTGTCTCCACGTCGTGGTGTAGTTTCTTATTCAAACACTTAATTATTTGGATGTGTAAAATAATGAGTATAACTAATGAAAATAATAAATATAAAATGTTAATGATTCTGTATATATTATATACCATCCAATTACATACAATTTCCCCATCAATATAATTATATTTTCACTCGTGCGTGCGTAAGGATTGCCGTCTCCACGACGCGATGAGATTCATTTCCACATTCACCATTCAACGATGATTATAAAAATATATATATTATTAATAAGTATGTAATATATTTCATAATAATTATATATAATATATATATATATATATTTACATATATATTATTCACTTACTTTCGTTCAATACGATATGAAAACGGAAACATCGTTTATGCATACGTACGGTCGACCGTCTCCATAAACGGTGTTTTCCATTTCATATATCTATATATTATAAATATTTATATTCTAAAAATATATTATATATAAATTATGTGTTCTATTCTGGAATTATGTAAATCATGATCTAAATGATACGATCAAGAATAACAAGTCAAAACACACACGATAAAGAAAGCGATTATTACCCAAAATATTAATTTAACATGGAAATCATAATTAAATGGATAGTATAAAGTCGTAAATTAATCATGTATGATATAATAAATATAAATATGGTTATTTTATAATTTAATATCATATTATAGTCATTATACAGATGGTTAAACGTACCCTCGACCAAAGAAAAAGTGCAAGGTAAGGGTTAATTTCACAATCTCTTTATTATCTACGGTTGTTTTTATGTATATACTAGGACATATTTATTATTCATGTCCATGTTTCATAAAATAGTTTTCAAAGGGATTCTTTTTAATAGACTTTTTACTAAAACATCATTTTAAATGTTTTAAATATTTATTCTTCTAAACCTTTCTCATTAATGTCCATGTTTTTAAAATGGTTTTAAGGATTTATTTATATGGACATGAATGTTTTAAAATGTTAATTCCTATCAAAAGATTCAAAGTGGTATGGGACACTTTGATTCAAAACTATCTTTTAAATGACATCATTTATAAATTATGAGATTTTTAAACGATTTCATGAAAAAGGGATATTTCTCTCAAAGATTTTAACAGATCATTTTCAACTATGTCAATATCCATTATGGGATATTATTCTTGATCAAGGTTGATTTATTATACAAATCTTCCATTTTTTATTGAATATTTTGTGGTATGTTTGACTGTGGGTGTGTTTTTTTTATACCATTCAGGGTTTATAGATAAATTATTGACATTTCATATGCTAGTTTTAATACAAATGTTTATGTTATGTTTAAATATTTTCATATGAGGAATGCATTGGACTTTGTAAGTGATGGGTGGAGCCTACTATAGCTCCTAGATGTGTCAGTAGGTCTCATGAGATAGACTAGTGTCTTCTCACAAGGCCTTGACAAAATCTTATTTGTAGTCTTGGCACAAGTCCTTTACTATGTGGTTATGAAGTGTAGCATTATGCATTCCTTAATTATGAAATTAGATATCGATATTACATGTGATTATTCGACTAGTAGAATATCTATGTGAATAAGTAAATGGAATTATTTCATTTTTCTTTTCCATATTATACTGCATTTTATGTTTAACATGCATTTGTTTTAGTTTTATACATTGCCTTAAATGTTTATACTTATTTATAAAAGTTTCTGCTATATTGTTATCCTTACTGAGAATCTAAGCACACCCCTTTCTATGTTTTATTTTTCATAGGATGCGAAGAAATATATTATGACTGACCTGTAGGGATAATATAGGTGATATGATTTTGGTCAATGAAGACAATGTTGTTGTTGTTTTACATTTTATAATGTAATGTAAAGTTCATGTATGTAATATATGTTCCAAGACTTCTAAACTGATCGGTCCTTCGAGACTTGATTCCTTGTAATCATGCCAATGTATTAAAATAATGCACTGACTCTGGGTAACTAGGGTCGGGGTGTTATAGTTTGTATCAAAAGAAGTTTAGAAACAACCTTGGAAATATATTTATATAAACTCTAATTAAAGAACATTACCCTAAGATATACTTTGAGTATTATTATAGAAGAACTTCCTAGAATTTTGGTATTGTAGATATTTTGTGTATTTTCCAAGAAATACATCCTTGTATGGATACGAGCAGGTAGAGGCGGCTCTGGTACATATGTACCTAGGAGTGAAAAGTCTGAAAAAAAGTTTTGGGATTGACTTGGGGTATCCTGGTACATGACAATGGGCCTTACTACACTCTTGGTTATGAAACTCCCAAGGGATATGCTTAAGATAATTCCCATTTTCATTATAATCCATTATGAAGGATTTAAGAGTAAATACCTCCTCAAAGAAAGAAATTTATTATTTTATATTATATGTATAATATTTTAAATTTATGTTAGGTATTTTACAAGTTTGGAATTATTTATTGAGATTCATAAACTAACCTAGTGTATGCCATTATTTATAAATGACGCCTAGTAGAAGGAATGATAATTCCAGTAATATTCAAGATCAAAAGATTAAGAAGGATCATATGTTTCATTATATTAGTCCAACATTTAAAAAAGAAATAGTCTCCCACATGTTCTAATCATATAAAGAAATAGTTTCATGTGTTAATAAGATACGTAATGAATTCTCTGAGTCCTTTGGCTTTGAAGGGAAGCAAGAGAAGAAAAGAATGGTAGAGAAAAAGATGGATAAAGGGAAGAGAGGAAAGAAGGATTTTCCCATATATGATAACTATGGAAATAATCACCTTGGTAAATGCTTGAAAGGAATGGAATTTTATAATAAGTGTGGAGAAAAAGGACACCATGGTAAGAAAAAGGTTTCAAATGTACAATGCTTCATCTACAAGGATTTGGGATAGTACGTGAATCAATGTCCAAAATGTCAGAGTATGCCCCAAATGATGCTATTGGATAATAATAAAGTTATGATACTACCATAGATGAATAGGAATTACTAGTGTTATTATGTTGTTATTAAAGAATTATTTTATTTTATTGTTGTATCAATGATGTAATGGTTATATGAATTATGGAAAAAAATAATGATTGTACTACAGTACTATTTCATTAAGGATTTGAGACTGTATGGTACCAAGTAAATTCACATAGTTTCAGGTTAAACTTTTTGGAAAATACATGGTTGAAGGAAAGGTAAACCATAAAATAGTCCTGATACTGAGGTAGTGATTTTGGAATAAGATATGTTTTATTTGGATAAATTATTTTGGATATTTTTTACTACCTTGGAACTGATTAATGGTTTGTTTATTCCATCATTGTTGGAATATTCAAAAAATTTGGAAATAATGAATATATCTAGTATTCTATAAGAAATAAGGGAGTATGAATGCAATCAGTTAGGTTTTATGGTAATTCAGGGTGTGACCCTATTTTAAAAGAATACATGATGAAGGTATTCACATGTTATTACATGGAGAAAAGGATCTTCATTGTGATTACCTTCCTTATAAATTTTTGACTGTGAGTTTGGACAGAAGTATTTTGGATAAGTCTAAAGGTTGGAATGAATTATGTTAAACATTGGATACTATTATTTTATGTTAAAAAAACTTCTTAATATTTTTTTGGATTTTTATAATAAGGACAACCTGGAGGTCAGGCGACAACTCGCTGCGTCGGTAAGGCCGCGAGACTTGAACCCACAACTGAAGGGCGACAAGTGTGCACCACCTACCACTGGCCCAAGTGATTTCCTGGTTTGTATAATATAGTTTTTTAAAATGGGCTAAAAATGAATTATAAATTCATTTTTTTGAGCCATATAAAATTAGGATAAATAGAATATTTTTTAGTATTATTATCTTTTGGAGTGAAAGATGGGTTTTTGGTAAAAATTAGTAAACAGATAGAACTCTACTTGTCAAGTATTATTTTTTATACTTATTATATGAAGAAATTAATTCTTAAACTTTAGGGAAGGTATTATAAATCCAAAAATGTGTTATCCTAATACCATATGTTTTTTGAACCAATGGTTTTTTAAATCATCACAGATTGATGGCTTTTAGGCCCTCAATTTTACACTTGTTTGTGATTGATGACCTCAATCACTCCCTATAAATATTTATGATTTTCCTCCAATTATGGGTCTCTAATTTCCAAAAATTTTCTCCTAATCGAGATTATAATTTGGCGGTGACTTTTTCATTTCCCTTTTCTACTTATTAAGAAGAAATTTTATTAACCCAATTATTGATGTGGGTTTTCGACAAAAGTATTTTTCTATTTTTAACCCTTTTTTTTGAAGAACAATTTCAAATTGCAAGGATGAAATTTATTGAAGGAGGGGAAAATGTAACACCCCAAGATTTTATAGTATGTTAACACTTTAAAGTATTTCAATAACTTGTGCTACACGCAACACCGTGTTCGAGCGTACCACGACTTACCAAACTAGATGTTCAAAAAAGAGGTTATGAATAGTAGTAACCACATATTAAATTTTATGTATCCTATATAATTTTAACATTCATATTTATTGTTTCTTAGACATAATATATGAAAAATTTGATTTTTAAGATAAAAAAGGTATTTTTCAAAAAATACAGTTTTTCCGCCTTTTAATGGAGAAGTATTTTTAAATCCAATATTTGACACTTTTATATATTCAATTTAGTTAAATTAAATTATTTTTTAGTATAGGGACATAAAAATTTAGTTTGGATAAATTTTTGGTACTTTTCATGATAACTTTCATATTTTTATGAATAGTGAAAAAATTTGAAATTTTAATTAAAAACAACTTTTTTAATCGAAAAAATTTATAGAGTTAAATTATACATTTGAGTGGTTTTAAAGAATCATTAGACTATATTTTTATCATTTAATATAATTTAGGTCATTGGATGTAATTTCACATTTAAACTGGATATAAACAATTGTCAGTCTTCTGATAGTTATTATTTCTTAAAAATAATCTTTCTATTTTAACAACGGGAATCGGTCCCAAATTTCATTTTATGATACCCGGGAACTTGTGTCATCCCATGGGGATCAGAAACTCCCTTTGGGTCTTTCCATGAACCTGGTTGGGTGCCGGTTTTTAAGGTGATCAAATCTGGTTTGTGATAAGGAGTGTCAAACTATGTGCACAGTAAGGTCTGTTGTCATGTACTAGGTTACCCCGGGTCAAGCCCAAAACACCTTGTCAAATTTTTTACGCCAAGGTATATCTATTCCAAAACCACGTCAACTTGTAATATCTAAACATGGATTTATTTTCTAGGAAGATCCAAATAATCTATTCCTTACTAAAATTATAGGATGTCCTTGTATGTGTATTTTCAAGTCTATCATCGTGTTTTGTTCCCTAATCTATATTTTCTAGATCTAGTTTCATGTTTTCTACTATACTTCTTCTGATACCAACTCTATGGCATTGACCCAAGTTTCCCACATCCGGTGCATTATTTAATTACATTAGTATGCATACATGAAATTCGTATCTCAAAGGACCAAATATGTTATTAGTTTTGGAAGACCAAATACATACATAGGTTCAACATTATAACTTGAAATTAAAAACAACATATAATTATTTTTGGGAACATCCAAAATAATAATTTTATCTCTACAATTAATTAATAATACACCTCTCCACATCCTATGGAAAAATAAAACATAAGAAAATGTGTGAGCTCAGATTCTCAATTAGGTAAAAACAATACATCAGAAGATATCATAAACATAAACATTAGGCATAGTGAACAACTAAAATCACATGCCATTAAAAAGAAACATTTACATATTATGGTAGGAATAAGAGATGAATAAATAATGCCATAATAAAACATAATCATGGGTATTTTAATATTCAAATAACCATACGAACTTTCAATTACTAGCTTCATAATGAGGGAATTCATAATGCAGGACATCATAACCATACCATCAGGGCCTCATTCTAAGACCATAAATATCAATTTTTCATGGCCTTATGCCAAGACCATAGTTTGTATCGTTAGACCTACGGATGCAGTGATGGGATATACCGGGCCCCAAAAGACACATACTAAGTATAATTCATTCTTCATATGATGGGGATAAATATAAACAACATAAGAATTCATATTAAAACTAACATATGAAATGTAAATAACATTCCCCATACATTAAACATAAACACTAACCATTTGAATTAAATTTGTGAATGGTATTAAGATAGAACATCCACATTAAAAATAACCAAAAAACGTTCAACAAAATATTTTAGATTATATAATAAGATATAAACCTCTATTAAATATAATATTTATCAATGTATTTTGGCATAAATAAAGATACTTTTAAATGAGATCATTGAGATATTATTGAGAAAATAATCCTTAAAAATTCTAAAGTGAATCATACCACCTTGAAACATTCAAATAATAATCCCTTATAATATCATGAGACTAAGGGGAAACTTGATATCATATACCAAGGGTCATTACA
Source organism: Viscum album (assembly GCA_963277665.1). NCBI lineage: Eukaryota > Viridiplantae > Streptophyta > Magnoliopsida > Santalales > Viscaceae > Viscum > Viscum album. Next base: position 258,730,002 of record OY728165.1, on the reverse strand, counting down.
TACATCACATTTAAGTAATAAGTGGTCAAAAAGGAATATATCTCATAAAAGTTAAAGTGTAGTGAGAAAAATCTATTTTACTTTGGAAAGAAAAGTTATTTTGGAAATTCATTTTTATTTTTCATAAATCTTGTTTTATACTTGTTTATACAAAAAAAATAAAATGTAAGGTAATTTATATTACATTTTAGTCATAAATGATGTCCCACTGAAGAGAAATCATGTAAAAAGGGTTTTTAAAGAAGCTTTAGAATTAAAACATTTTAGTGTTGTTTAAGGAATTCATTAAAGATATTTTAAAGCGTAAATGTATTTTTTATTTCATAAAAGTATAAATTAAACAAAATAGTTTTTTCAACTTAAAATTTGTGATTTTATAAAGATAAATATGGATTAAAATATATTATATAGTGAACTTCAAAATATGTAAGAATTCGAGAAGTTCTTTGCATCTGGCTTGCATTTTGGAATAATTTTTGAAATATTATTTTAAAACATATAAATAACTATAAAATAAAGAAGTATTATTATTTTTAAACATATATAGAACATTCACACATAGTTTATGAGAATTACATAAGAATAAATAAGAATTTTATTGAGGTGAGAAGAGAATAAGGGCAACCTGAATGAAGGTAGAGGTTCGGGTAGAAAATACTTACGAATTTGTAATCAATTAAACCGTATTACCCAAAATTTATAATCATAAAATGATAAGTTTAATATTATGAAAATAAATATATTTATGATATGAAACATAAATGGTCAGTATACATACACTATACACAATTAATAGTAGTGAAAACAGAATATCTCACAAAAATGTAAGTGAGTTGAAGAAACCATTACCTTAAGTCTGAAGGTGTTCTCCACTTGATCTTAATGACCTAAATAATCAAATTCAGTTCTATTAATTAATTTTTAAAGAACCTAATATCCTTTAAATTGATTTATTATAACCTTATTAAGATCATTCTTGACCTTTTTATGGGTTAAAAGGTTCAATTTCATTGTTCGGGTTTCTTTGTTTAATGATTGGTATACTTATATACATGAATGGAGAATCGTGTAAAATGAGGATGTTTTCCATAATTGAAGTTATATTTTCTTAGTGAACATCCATAAGGTTAATTTTTTTAAAATTTAATTATTTTACTTGGAGTAAAGATGAATCATTATATAAATTATTTAATGATAACTGTTGGGGTTAATTGGCGGTTTTTGAAGACAACGAGCTCATTTTTCTCTATAAATCTAAACCATGTGTAAAAAAATATTATAGAACCATAGATGCGACATAAAACATATATTATAGTCTCTTTAAACTGAAATAATTGTTATATTACCATAATTGAATATGTTAATAGAAATTGAAATCCCATCATCCTTGAATGTGCAAAATTAGAACATCTCGAATGGTGTTTTTTTACTACAAGAATAAAATAAGGGTAAAGGAGATATGATAATAACATATTCCATAATAATAATAAAATGATTTTACATGTTTGGTATTGGAGTTTTTATAAAATTTGGATGAGGATAAAAATAAAACAAAGGAACTTGAAATGAAAGTACAAGAATTGAAAAGAAGAATTTACCTCATGAATTAATCATTCTTGAGAGCCTCTTTAGGGGAAAGGATTTGGTATTTTTATGATAAAAAGGGCTTATATATGTGGTGGAGGAGATTAGGAGGATATTTGAGTATAATTTAGAAAATTCACAAGACTTGAGATGACTGAAGAGCAGAGGAAGTGAGGGGGTTTATAGCTGAAGACAGGTGATTTTTGAATATTTTTTTCATTATTTTATAATTTTGCGCAAGACAAGAAATAGTGTAGATTCTTGTGACAAAACACAGAAATAGGTGCATGTTATTTATAAAAAATGGAAGTTTAAATCATCCATGACTAAATCATGATGCATAAAATCACTTAATTAGCATTTTTTATAAATTATCAAATTTCATTTTTCACCAAAAAATCGAGTATTTCAGAAAAATCCCAAATATTAACCCAAACCATTTTTTGATGCATTTAATTAAAAAATTAAGTCAATTTTATCAAAATAATGTTCTTAACAATATAAATTTAATTTTTAAATAAAATCATTATTTACTTGAAAAATACAGATTTAAATTCAAAACTGATTTAATAATACTTTCAAAAATTAACTAAGTTCGTATTAAATAATCCTACAATTTTAGGAATATAAAATATTTATATATAAATAAATTTTATGAAAATGAATTTTATTTTAAATAAATTTATTAATTTAAAATTGTAATTAAATATTTATGACTCAAAAAAATACCAACACTTAATAATTAATTTCTAAAATACTCTATTTCGTTTATAAGGTGTATAAATTTTATTTATACTTTTGTGGGTGTCGTTAATATTCATAAGGGTCATATTTCTATTCATAATGGTACATTAAAATTCGTAAGGGTCAAGTTTCTATTCACCAAAAATGTAAGTTGATATTATCAGACTCTAAATATCTTACTGAAGGCAATAATGTATGTGAGTTTCTCAAAATTAAAATCATAGAGGTGGTAAAATTATGTTTAATGGATATGTTATGAAAATGTGGTGTTTTGTAGAGACTCTATGTTTCATGCATTCAATATTAAATTTATTTTCAAAATATTGGGGTGTTACAGTGGATCTTCTTGAACTGTCATGCCTATAAATAAGAGGTTACCCCTCTTTGCTAAGAAGAAGTTTTTTATAGAAAATATGATACCAATCTAATTTTGTGAAGCAGGGGGAGCTCTGTGAAACTAGGTTTCTATGTGAGCTTGAGCATTGCAAAAAGACCAGACAAGTCTTGACTGATTCCAATGATTTTGATTAAAGGGAGATTCACAATGATGGGGTGTTCCACGTTTACTTAGCGAGCTTTGTGAAGTAGTTTTATTTATGAAGACATGGAGCTTCATGATTGCAGTTTGGTTCATGAAGGTAGTTTGTTCTTTTAAGGTAGTTAGTTCCTAGAAGGTAGTGAGCTTCTCAAAGGTAGTGAGTTTTAAGAAGGATCTTGAAGAAAGGAAGTATTGAACATCATGTTTTAGTGGGCAAATCTTTCAGACTACATCAACTCCTGTCTATGGTGCAAGAAGAGTCTCATACTAAGTCAATGAAAAGTACTTTAATGCCAAACCATTTAAGTTACCTTCATGTTGATAAATTTAGTTAGAATTCTCTCAAATCAATGAGATATGGGGATTTGATGGAAGTGTTCTAAGGGACATAGTGAGTTATCCCTAAAATATTGTAAAGGTAGTGTGCCTAGAAAAGAGTGACTATGTATGAACTATTTTACTCCAAAACTAGTGAAGATTAATGGAATATTATACGATCGACATAATTTCAGTGTATGATCCTTGGAGTAGCACTTTGTGGTGAACCGAGTAAAATTTTTGTGATGTATCTTTCTTCATGTGAATGTTGCATTACTGATCGAATCCATATTATAGGTTTAATTAGTTCCTACCAATGTGGAAAATAGTTATGTAACTCTAAAAGAAACATTTGACACCCTAATTAACCCCTCCCATATCAGGGTGCTCTGGGGTCCTATAAGTGGTATCATATAGAAGGTTTAACAATTTTGATTCTTTGTAGTAAATTTGTTCCTATTTTAAGATTTGAGTTTCATTTCTAAGTCAATAATGAAGTAAATTTTTGATGAATATTTACTTATCTTTTTTCATAATTCTATATCCAGTAAGACCATGATGAATTGGAAAAAGAAATAGAAGAGACATTTGAAGAATTACCACTTGTCTAAAGAAGATGCAGTATTTTTTACTCCATGCCTTTTCGATAATGAAGATATTTTATGCTTGTAAAGTAAAGAGTATGTGGATTAAGCTTCCACCAAATAAAATGACGACACTTCTAACTCATGTAAATCAACATTTTCAAGGGATCATGAGGTATGTTCTATCACCTTTGAAATATTTCCTCGAGAAAAATATCCTAGAAAAATTGAAAATGTTGATCAATCTACACCCTCTTATGAAATTGAAAATTTATGAAAATATTTTCATGATATTCCTGAAGAAAGTGTCATCATTGTTTGTAGAATATTTTAATATATGCATGAAGAGATCACCTTGCTAGAAGGAGAATCCAATTCTATGGAAAAGGGATTAGAAGGAAAAGTTATTTAATTTTTAAATCTCTCTGTACAGGTTAAATCCTTTTAAGAAACAAATAGGTATCATGAAATAATATTCATGAAGTACCTTAAATAAGTTGAAGAGAAAGAGGGATTCAAAAAGTATCTTGATGAAAAGATCCATGTGCTCGAAGAGAAATTTAAAAATAGAACTGATTTCAAGTGTCTACAGTTGGATGGAATGTCCAAGAAGTTCACGAAACCAAACTCTTTGATTCTGAATAAAGTGATACTGCATGTAGAATAAGTTATTACAATAAATAGTACTTGTGAAGAAATGTTTATTATGATTGAGGATCATAAAATCACCCTCAATATGAAATGTCAAGATTTGGAAGCCCAGTTAGTCAATGTTGAGAAGACATATACTGAGACTTCACAAAATAAGTAAATAGTTGTTACTACTACTTAATACTCACTAGAGGATTATAAATCTGAAATACCTCCAATGTGTTATAAGAAGATCATGACATCTTTTGATGATCTATCTCAAGCTGTTAAGAAGAAATAGGTACCATCCAAACTAACTTTTGTTAATGACTCTAAACCTACTATAATCAAGAGTGCAAGTTGTAAGACAAATACAGGACAAGTGCGGATAGAGAAAAGAGATAAGAAACAAACCACTATTACTAGGGTGGATATGAAAGAGATTATAAAAGTCAGTTGCCCACAAATATCTCCACATGTCATGAAGAAGATTTAACAGTCTTAGAAAATAGATACATATAAATCTTATTTTGTGGGTCAATGTTGGTGTTGAAATAGATTTGGGTATTATGCATTAAATTTCTAGAACAATCTAGAAAATTTGAAAGAACAAATAAAGCATGTCTCTTGGGGTTGTAAGCCTGATATGAAGAAGAAACATCCATAGTTCTAGAAGCATATATATACTACCAATAGATTTGGAATTCTTGATAACAAATGTGAGGTATGGAATAACATTGGTCACAAAGTTGGTACATTCTTATATCAACATGCATTCATTTTTTATAAGAAAAGAAGACCACAAATGTTGTAAGAGTGTGAAAAAGATTCCTTGGGATTAAATCAAAATAACATTATGAACACAAATTCTCTCAAGAGGATCACAAGTATGGAAGTTGAGAAGGCCTTGGATTTTAAATCCAAGAATATGAAGGGTAGTGCATCCAAGAAAACTACTAAGATGGATGACACTCATATTAAACCATGTGGAAGATCCAAACTTTCTATAACGGTTCCTAATGACATATTGATTATCTAGATATAATATTTGGAAAGAAAGTGGAAACTTAAAGATGAATAGGCCAAGGCTAGTGAAAAAGGAAAATAAAATATTCCATTTGATGAAGAAAAAGTGAATGAGAGATTAAAAACAAAAAGAAACCCATGGGCTAAAGATGTTATGTTTGAGATATGCATAAAATCTGGTAATATTTCAAAAGGATGATTAATATTAATACTAGAGTAAGAAGTAGTATTTAAGAGGATCAAGGATGTATCTTCCATTATGGCTGTTAAGAAGAAGAATTCACCATGAAAAGGATAAGATAATTTAGAGATATATATGCCACATCAACACAGATTAGAACATATGTTTATATGTGAAAGCATGAAGACTAGAGTAAATAGAAAAACTTGGTTGAGAAAAAAATCTCAATTGTGCAGTTCATATTGATGATTCAAGGAGGATCCACCTTATTTCCTTAATATTTTGTGTATTTTATTTTTTTCTTATAATGCAGGTAATTTTAGGTGAAGTAATTTCTCAGGGGGGGAACCTAATAAGTATATAGGGATGTCAATTATTGATAGTGAAGATGAAGAAAGTACCATCTTTGAATGATTACTCAATTTGGTGTTGAAATAAAAAAAATTATATAGTATAATTTTTGGATGAAGTTGAAGATTATGTACTCTAGATAACTAGGATAAATAAGGTTTCATATTGGATTGATCTTGTTTATGGTATCCTACAGAACACGTGTTCAAGAATATTATCCTTGGTGATGATGTGAAAGTTTTTAAATGTGGATATTCATAATATAAAGAACCATTCTGGTGTTTTATCCATACTGAAATTTCTTAAAATTCATTTTTGATGAGATTCATCATTATGAATATTCAAAGAAGTGTTTATCTTAATGTGGAGACAAATGTAGAATGATGAAGAAGCTGGAAGAATCATTATTTCAATTATTATATAACATGACTATTATATAAATTCATTAAAGGTCGTGTCATTAGAAAAGGAGTTTTAGGTATCATGATCAGTGTTCAAGAGACATATTCAGATGTATAAATAGTGGAATACTTGTAAAACATTCTGTGATGACACAAATAATATGATTCAGATGAAGAATTATAAGAGGAAATAATTGCTTAACAAACGTCATCGAAACCTCACAGAAGTCTCTCTATGGTCTAAAATAGGCACCATGGGCATGGTACTCACGGTTGTATTCTTATCTAAATAATATTGAATTTAAAATAGGATTATTGGATCACAATATCTATGAGAAGATTTCAAATAAAGGCTAGTTCATGGTTATGGTGTACGTAAATAATATTATATTCAGTGGAATCTAGTAGGGATTAGTGGATGAATTTTCTAATCACATGATATCATAATTTGAAATTTCCATGATTGGGGAACTCACATATTTCTTAGGGATGCAAATGATTCAGAGTAAATACTTCACTCTTATCTCTCAAGAAAAGTATGCAAGAGAGTTTCTAAAAAAACAATATACATGACTCCAAACCAATGTCGACTCTAATTATGGTTGGAACTAGATAGTGAATGCCTAAGGATGGGACATATTTAGATCCCAAAATGTACCAGAGAATCATTGGAAGCTTAAAATACTTGATAGCGACACTAACATATATTTTCTTTGCAACATGATTAGAAACCCACTTTCAAAGTATTCTGAAAGAAGAACATATAGTAGTAGTAAAAAGAATCATGAGAAAGTCCCCAAGTGGTGGAATATTTTTTAATATAAAGAAATGTGTGCGATGGTTTAGTAAGAAATTGGAAATTACTTCTCTTATTACTTATAAACTAGAGTATATCTTGGTTATAATGGATGCACAAAACTATTGTAGGTGAAGGAACAACTGATCGATGTTGGTGATGAAGTGAAACAGTCAATGGTGATTCACTATGATTATAATAGTTCAATTGATCTTATGAATAATTCTATTCAGAATTCTCATATGAAACATATTGAAATTAGATATCACTTCATCAATAAAAAGGTTGAACAATGCATAGTTAAAATGGATTATGTTGGAACTGAAGAACAAGTGGCTGACATACTAACCAATCCATTGGCAGCACAGGTGTTCAAGAAGCATCGATTAAACCTCAGTGTTCAACTGCCTAACAATTCAGGAAGAGGTTAACTTTGATCCCATCTCCCCAGCTGTGTTAACTATTTTTAATCTATTTTTGGAAGTGATTTAGGTTTATGGTTGAGATATGATCCCAGAGGAGTGTGTTTTTAGATCTACAAGTCAAATTTATGATCTTTGGGTTTATTTCCAATGGGGGAGAATGGAGAAATTCAATGAGAATGAAATGTTTTTCAGGTTGGTTTTTGGAAGATGGATAATAGATAAAGTTAAAAATGTTACAATGGGGGAGAATGATGAGTTGCAAAAGGGAGAAAATGAGAATGGAGAAAACAATTCGGTGTTATGAGGAAATAGTTATAATTGAGCATGGACATCTTTAAGCATTCTAAAACACGAGAACCCAATACAATCTTCCCCTCTTGTTTTCTACACCAATAATTTCCCACGTAGACTTAGATTTTTGGATGAGTTGATTTCTGCATATTAGGTTTTGATAGTGGATAGTGCTCTATTGAATATATCTGTAGATTGTCAACAAACCCAAAAGGGGAGATTGCTGGAACTAAGGCTAGTATTTTCTATAAATAAAGTATGGTTTGTGTTTTTTGTCAATCCTCAATGGATGATTAGGTAGTTTATTAGCGGAGATATCTTAAAGTTCAAGCAGACAATAATATTGAAGGTGGAGTCATTTCCCAGTGATTGACAATTTTTTGGGGTCTAAAATTTTTAGAATGGACAGCATCGTGAAAATTGGTTTTTTTGAAGGACATATAAAAATATGGAAAAGGAATGAGTTTCACGAAGATGGGATATGACAGTGGTGTTTCATGAAAGATTAAATAATTCTAATGGTTTGCTCCATGATTATGATGAGCAACGCAAATGATGGAGAATTAGAGCATTATGATCGGTGACGGTGATCACTACGATTAAGAGAATTGTTGCATCATGGTGGAACGAAGGGTTCGACAGATATCTTCATGAAAACATCAAATCCCAATCGTTCTTAGTGAAAAGAGGTGTTCCATGATGATTTTTTGATGGATCTGGAAAATGAACTGGATGTGGTGGAGCTTCATGAATGACTACGACTATAAATGAAAGGCTACCCCTCTTCACTGAGCATGAGTTTTTTCAGATAATATCTAAAATTGCGCTGATACTGTGAAGTAATAGGAGATTCGTGAAATTAGGTTTCTATGTGATCTTTAAAATCATAAAAATACCTAACATGTCTTGATTTATTCTAATGATTTTTATTAAAGGGATCTTTGCAATTATGGGGTTTTCTTCATTGACTCAATGAGATTTGAGAAGGGGTTTTCTCCATGAAGATAGGGAGATTCATGAAGATAGTTTGTTCTGTGAAGTTAGTGAGCTTCATGAAGGAAGTTTGGTCTTGAATGGAAGTGAGCTTCATGAAGAAAGTTTGGTCTATGAAGGAAGTGAGCTTTTTGATGGTAGTGAGCTTCATGAAGGAGCTTCACAAAAGTAAGTATTGAACATCAGGTTTAGGTGGACATATATTTCAGAGTACATCAACTCATGTATATAGTGCATGCAGAGTCTTGTGCTAAGTCAGGGAAAAATACTTTCATGCCAAACCATTAAAGTGACCTCCAAGTCAATAAATTGAGTTATAATTCTCCCAAATTAGTGAGCTAAGGGGATTTGATTGATTTTTTCTGAGGGATGCAATGAAATATATCTAATATATTGTAAAGGAAGTTTTTATGGAACAAAGTTACTATGTATAAACTCTTAAACTCCATAACTAGTGAATATTAGTGTACTTTGGTACGATCAACACAATGTCGGCGTATGATCCTCGGACTAGACCTTTGGGCTGAACCAAGTAGAATTTTTATGTTGTCTCTTTCTGCATGTGAATGTTTCATTACTAATTGAATCCATAATACATGTTTAATTAGTTCCTACCAACATGGGAATAAGATCCATCACTTTAAAAGAAAAACTTGACACCCTGATTCACCCCCCCCCCCTCTCAGGGTGATCTTGGGTCCTATATATCTATAGGTGACTACACACTCATCCTACATTATCCTGAATCCTAGAATAATCTATTATGCATCATAATACAAGGTATACTATAAAATAAATTCAAGAAACGTCAAAAATAACATATATTTTAACCTTCCCTTCAACTTCTAAAAGGCTCACTCATATGGGTCTGACTACATAGGCTTATCTCCTTCTTGGGCATGGTCATCATTAATATTTCCAAGTGGTATAAGTCCTGAAGGAATCTACTATAATATAATATTAATAATTGGAATCTATGGATCTATAAAAAATTATTGGGCCTCTCCTATGAAACCATGTCCTTGACCTTCCTAAAGACCACTAATATGCCTACTTTTCATATTAGGTATTTCATGAAGCAGAACTCGCTAATATAAAAATGAAACATCCAGATCTTAGAGTATAGTTGATTCTCACATAGGGTATCCAGAATAATATTCATATATTGGGAATATTCCCAGCATGATTGGGAGTATAACAGTATATCATTAATGAATACCACCACAAAATATTCCAAATAAAGATAAAAAAACATGATTCATTAGGTCCACAAATATAATTAGAATGTTCATCAAACTGAATCAAATAATAAAATACACATAAACTCCATCAATACTTCTAAAATAATTTTGAGAAATATTATAAGGACTCTCCCTCAATTGGTGATAACCCAACCTCAAATCCATTTGAATAAGCACATAGATCCCCTCATGATGCTAAACATGTCATTGATGTGAGGAAGAATATACATCTTCCTAACTGTTACCTAGTTCAACAAATAGTAATCCACACATTGATTTAATTATTCATCCATATTATTAAAAAAAATAGAAGAACCCCAAGGAGACATTCTTGTTGAATGAATCATTTCAACTAAATATACTCTAAGTATCCCTCCATATCTCTAAGATCTATAATAACTATCTTTGATAGAGGAAAATATATGGCCCATGTACCCAGCATAATATTTTTTTTAAATTCGAAATCTCTCTCAGATATAAATCCTAAACAATATTAAAAATGATTTCCTAGAACTAGTCAACAATATGAGGAAATAAAGGATATCATGTATCCTTGTCTTCTATATAAATGCAATATAAATGGGTTAAAAGTGTTCCCATCTATTAAAATTTATGAACTAAATGATTTTATTGAAAATACAACTCATCGAAAATGGTATAAATATCACCCTCCTAGGTATAAAAGATACCCATTAGTTATAGTAGTCAATGTGTGATTGTTTTTAATTAAAATAATCTATACCGAGGAATAAATTGAAAATGAACATCTCTAATATGAAGGAATACAAAATATGTTGATATATATTAATCATGTGGGTAGGCTCAATAAATTAATTAATACCCTTTGATAAAACCCCCAACAATGAATTAATAGACCTCACCCAATATAGGTTCTCGATGGTTAACCTTATATCACTAGCATACCAATGAAATATACATGAATATGATTCACCCATATCAAATAAATTAGATAATGAGGTAGATTCCACTGAGATCATACCTTGAACAATTGAAATCTCCTTTATATGATTAGTAGGACTAAGCTCAATATCATAAAAACGACCTACCCTTGAGCTTATGCTTGGTATTCTTGATCACTAGATACCTTGAGGATAACTTCTTTCTTTACCTTACTGGCTATGAGAATAATGAACTCCTCTACTACTTGACTATTTAAAAGAACTGTAAATATGGTTTCTTGTAAATTACTTAATTTCATTACTGATCTATGAGACTTTCCATCACTATGACAATTAATAAGATAATAAGAGATCTAATAAAATCATGATTGATGATCCATATGTTTACCAAAACAACACTCGACTTGAGGTCGGTATCACTACAAATGAATATTCCCCAACCTACCACACTAATAACATACTAGTGGATTCTTTTTATAATAGGAAGAACAATATTTATGACAGTAATTATCCATTATATAATAATTTTTGTGAGAATCACTGAAACTCCATTTCTAGATACATGAAAATCCACCCTGAGAACTATAATAAATATCTAACTAAACAAAATGATTATCCTCAACCAAGATCCTATACATAATGAGTTCCTAATTGAAAGCCTCAAAAAATATATAATCTTGAATAAGGTCATCTAAGAATGAATTTAATGTATCAATTCGACCCTAAATCAATAAACTTGGCCTATTTTGTAACTCACCAATAAAATTGTGAACCAAATAAAGTCAGTAAAAATGGTTCCATAGTCCATCATAAACATGCTCCACTAAAATAAATGCATAAATATTATCCCTTCATTAGATCTAAACATCTTTGGAATGAAATTATTTTTAAACGTGACTAAAAATTGTTCTAGTAAAACCCCACATATCGTTTTTATCACATGTTTTATTACATTATGAATACATGCTTCCAAAAATTCAGTTTCTCAATCTATATTTAGACTACCCAATTAATATTTCCAAGCCATATCATTGCATAAATCTTTAAATAATCCAATGATTATGTCTCTCACACAAAAATAGAAGGAAAAAATATTCACAGATATCCAAATTCATCATATGCATATGGTACATGAACTCTTACTGTAAAGAATTATAATTATATAAAATTGATCATCTATATTTGAGTAAGATTCGATCCACAGATAATCGACCCCCACTGTTCTAGAATAAGTAATAAGCCTCTAATCCAATGTGAAGTCTGACCTAATGTCCCTATACCAATGGAAACTTTAATCTTGAGAGATTCCAATTCATCACAAATGTAAAACCTATTATCCATATATTATACTGGACATCTAATTTTATGCTAATAACATAAATTATAAACTGATAAAAATAAAAAACACTAAATTTCTAATGTAGATAAAAATTAAATCTTGTGTTGTTCTACCTAACATGTAATTAATGACATGAAAATTTATAAGAATATATTTATTATATAAAGTAAAGTATACATAATATCCAAATATTATAAACATTTAATAAACATGAATATTCAAAATTAATAATCAGATAAATAAATTTTTTATTTATTTTCCTCATATTATACATAAATATGAAAATTTTCATATTTAATTTAGGTACAATAAAAATCGTATTTACAATGATTGACCCTTATCAATTATAAACAATTTATGAACTATAATAATATTAATCCATAATTTTAACCTTAATCATTTTTTACATGAATCATATATTATGATTCAAAAATGGGTATTATCAGTATTAATTTGTGATTTATTTAAATTCTTATGATAATCTCTATTATAAGGTTCCCCTTGTATTTGATGATATATGTCATATTTTCATTACAAAAAAAGCTATGTTTTTAATGCTAAACCATAAGTCAAATTATCACATAAAATACACAAAATTGCTAATATAGATTTTTTATCCCATGATGTATTGATATAAACCCTAATATAGGGTTTTTATCAAATAATATAACATAAAATACCCAAACTCGGGTAACAAAATTGCATAACGAAACCTCGGGGACCCTAGTGCATACTATGTTACAACAAAACATAATATAAGGCAATAAAACCCCTAGATTTTGTGAAATATATATTTTTAAAATATATTTAATTTATTAAATATATTTTGTTACACATTATAATTATTTTATATTATGTTACATGTAACACTGAGTTTATCATGAGTTGCACGCAACACCGAGTTTTAACGAAACATGGAATACTATTAAAATATGTTTTTTAAATGATAGTTATCCCCTAGACATTGGAATGGAAGGTATTAATATGATTAACTAAATAATAAAAATATATTATTTACAAATGTATATAAAATTAATTATTTGGTCACCAATTCATTATAAATAAAAAAAACTATTCGAAAAATAGTGAAATCTTTTTTTGGAAAAAAACTATTTTCATGAAAAAAACACGTTTTACCTCAATAAAATAAAACCTCTTATAGTTAATTATTTTAATGAAATTTATATATTATATATTCAATAAACTATTTAAGATTTATCTTATGTGTTTTTTATACAATAGATACGAATAAATCAAATATTACACTTAAAAAGTCTATTTTTCTAAAAAATGTTTTGTCGCCTTTTTGTACACTTATTTTAAAACAAATTTTTTAATATTTTCAAAAATTGATTTGATAGAATAAAAATATTTTTTAAAATTATATTATTAAAATTATCTTAGGGTTAATTTTTCTTAATTTTCTAAAAAGTTTAATTTTTTGATGTATAGTAAAAAATACTAAATTTTAATTGAACACTACCTTTTATTTTAAATTAATTATAAATTTAAAATATATTTTAAATTAGATTTAAAGTAAAATTAGTTTAATTATATATATATATTAATCCAATTTAATTCATTATAATAATTTTCATATCAAATTTGGATATATAAACTTTGAATACTTTTGAACATTGTCCCTTTGATAACTCGTTTTCCCATCACATCTATGGGATTAATTTAAAATTAATTTTTTTCACTTATATAAATTGAATTAGGAATAATGGTTTCCATATTTTGAGTTAAAATAAATTATATTATCTAATAAATTCAAATTAATTTTTGACCAAAATGAATAGTGAAAATAGTAAAAATTAATTTTCGCGGTTAATGTAAAAATGGGTTTATTGTGGGTGAAACTATGAAGATAAGGATTAAAATGACTATAAAAATCTTTTAAAATTATTATTGGATGAAAATATTGAAATATTATCATTCTAAAGTTCTAATATATTGCTATTTAGAAGCTTTTATTTTGGGAATGGCCTTTCTTTGGATTCATTATATAAATTTCCAATAAATTTTCATGTGTGTTCATTTCCCCCACTTATAAAAGGCCACCACCACCCTCCACTTCTTCACACATATCAAGACATATAGTTTGGAAAATAATCCAAAATCCATTCCCAAAATACTCAACCATTTTTTATATGTTTTTTTCCTCCCAAAATACCAACACTAGGGTCCTTAACAAGATATCCAATGGAGGTTCTTATAAGAAAAGTTAATTGTCTTCATTAAGCACCTTGTTTTTATTAATTATTTTTCAACCTTAAATTATTTATTAAAACTTCCAATATAATAACACCATTATATCACATATAATGATATTTTATTATTCTAATGTAATAACATATATTTATCTCCACTTATGTCAAATGGGTTACGAAATCATTATTCTTGTGTAGGGAGGACTACCACTTTGCGAACTGATTCCATTCATTTTTTCATTACCACATATCCTGGTTGGTAATGATGATGTATTTAATGATTATATATGATATTAATGATTTTTATATGCTTATGGAATCATAATATAACATTTCCCTTTTTTACTTTCCATTTTGTGGGAATACGATAACATAGTTTGTGTGTACAAAAAACTATTGCCTTGGGAAGTGATGTGATTCATTCACACTTTAAATAGAAGGAAATAAGGATGTTTTATTGATAATATTTAAAATATATAAAATAAAAAAATAGTGTTAATATATTACATTCCTTTATTTATTTCCATCAAGAAAATAGAAACAACCTTCATGCGTATGGGCGACCTATCCTCTCTATAAACAATGTATTTTTTTCTATATCTATAATTTATGGATAACTATAAATATATATATAATGAATATATGTTATGTTTATATCATGGTTAAAATTATATATATTATGGAACCACTCTCATGTTAATCGGACCAAAAATAAAAAATCAAAACATATGAAAAAAAACAAGGCATTTATTCCCCAAAACTTGACTTTAACATGGAATTGTTAATAAATTGGTAATAAAAGATAAAACTAAAATCATATATCATATGATATATATAATAATGTTTATTTAATATATTTATAATAAACCTTTATTTATTATATGGTAGTTTCAAATGTGAATGAAGGAATATGATATTTAAGGTGAGTGTTTTTCATCTCACTTTTTACTTCTATGTGACACATATCTTGTTCACAACCAATTTTTTATGTGGTTTATATAATTAAAATGAATTTATTTTATTATTTTTATCCTTAAAATTATTGGTTTTTACATAACATTTTTATGATATCTCTTTCATGGGGTAAAAGGTTCAAAATCTAACAAAGTAGTAAGGGATTTTTGTCACAATTTACATTCATTGAGATGTATCCAATGTTATAAACCTGTGTTATTTAATGAGGAGTATATATATCCGCTTTGACATATAATATCATGAATTAATTTATCATAATGATACTTGAAGTTCTATTTTATGTTTTTCCTTCACAAGCATTATGATTCAGTCTTACCTAAGGGGGTAATGATTTTATGTTACAATCTCATAGTTTATCGGGATTATTTATTATTATGTTTATGATGATAAAATAATACAATACATTTCTCAAGAAAATATTTAATTCTCTATTTATTCATGAAACTTTCAAGTAATAATATTTTTTTCCACTCTATGGTACTGAAAATAATAGAGAAATCATTTTTCAGAAAATATGACTTTATTTCTCTCTTCTATCAGAAATCCATTTTCTTTTAAAATCATGTTTTCTAAAAATGTTTTCAAAAATGTTTAATTATTATCCTATTATTTTTAACAGAAATTTTTACCAATGTTTTATATTTTAAAAAAAATGTTTTGAATGTAATATTCAAGTTATTTTCCAAACAACTCTCATTTGGATTTTAAAAAAAATGTTAAAGGAATCGTTATTTTACCATTTACGGAATGAATAAAACTTCATTTCATCATGTCCATAGTTTTCTTTGAATATTCCTTTATGAATGTTAAATTTTATTTTAAAATAAATATAATTTCAAATGTATTCATTTTTTACAAAGTTTATTTCAAAGCATAAAATATATTTTCCTCAAGAAATGTTTTAAATGATCTTTCAAAAATCATTTTCCATCTAAGATGACATCCTTTGTTATGACTTATTATTTTCTAAGGATATAAAACAATGACACCATTATTATTATTTATCTGATTTTTTTATGATAAAAACATGTTTATGAAACTCATTTCTCATCCTTGGGTTAGACCATGATAAAATTATTTTGGAACCCACTTCTTTTCATATGTTAAGATGGGATGAAATGATGAAATGATTATGAAACTAGTCTCTTTTCCATAGGTTATGTTATTTTGGAATGTTTATGAAACCCATTTAATTTTATGGGTTATGATATGTTTAATGTTTTATTTTCTTATGCACACATAAATATGGTTTTCATTATGTGATGTGTGGGACCTATATCTCCCTCTAATGCATTGAGTAAAGCTTTATATATATTAAGATAATAATGTGAAACAACTCAATGGGCTTGATCTGCTATGAGAAACAAGTGTCTCCGGATCCACTATTGGAAACAAGTGTGTCCTGATCGACTATGGGAAAAAAGTTTATCCTAAACCACTATGGGAAATAGGTGTGTCCTAATCCATAATAGGAAATCGATGTTGAGTCCTAATCCACTATATTCAAGGTCTTGTTAGTTAACCTTGATATATGAAATTGTTTTCAATATTCATGATGGTGACAAACTATTATGATAGGAGATTATGGTTTATGATTGAATTATGATAATTTATCACCCTTATGGGCCATTTTTTGAAAAAGATAAAGTGTTATTTCATGACTCGTGTTTTTGATCTATGAAAGGTTGGGTATGAACTCTATAATTTATGTTCATGATCACATACCCTTATTCTTATCTTATTATTTCATATGATCATATATTGATATATACTATTTTTACAAATTCTGAGCATATGAGCTCACGTTTTCTTATTTTTTCTACCCTAGGTTATGAAGAAAGGTAAAGGTTGGGAATTTGTAAGAGGAGTAATATATGGTAAGATCTTTGTGGGAGATGTTGAATATCATTTACCAAATTAAAATATTTTGTATGTAGTCCACAAATAGAATAAAATATTATGATCATGAAGTTTGTTTTTAATAATATATTGAATATAAATATAAAATTATATAATATATATTTATTAAAATTAGGGGTCTCTAGAGTTTGAATCAGAGTAAAGGTTTAGTTAAACTTTAGATACTATGATGATAAAACATTAATAAGATCCATAAGGATTTTTCTCTAAGGATAATTCTAAGAATGAGTGATATTATTTGAAAATATCCTTGAATCTTTTTAAAGTATAGAGAAAGTGGTTTCCAAGAGATTAAATCCCAATCTGGATAATACAAGTGGATTTGGCTCTGGCATAGAGGTACCTAAGGGTAATAACTCCGAAAATGGTGCATTGATCTAGACATGATCGTCACCTATTTCACACAAATGGGCCCTACTAAACATCATGTTTTAAACTCTTAGGGATATACATTTTTAATTAAAAAATATTAATTAACCATCATGAAGGTTTTAAATAGACAGGACTATGAATTACATATGATAAAACATTGGTGACATTAATTGAAAAGAATGTGTCATGATATAGACATCTTATAGCTGATTTTTCATAAATATGTATTTTTTCACTCTCATTATTGTTTCTCACTAAATAAACTCTATTTTTATTCAATGGATGGAACCCTAAGGAACTGTTTTAATGTTGAATTTAATGGAAATGAAATGATTTTCCTCATAAGAAACTTAACATCAAGGGATCTATAATGAAAATTCTTGTTGATATTCTCAAATAACAATCTCAGTGTATGAATAATTTTGATCTTCTAAATGGGAAAAAGAGGAAACCAAATTATGTTGATTCCTTTATAAGGAATTATCCATATTCATTTTTTGGTTATAATGATCCACTAGTTTCTAAGAAATAAATCAGTACCACAAAAAAATATTTCTCATTCTTCTATGTTCCGAGGGTGGAAAATTAATTTTGGTTGTTCGTAATTGGAAAGGTTAAATGAATCAGTGTTGGACTCTTTTTAAGAATATAAAGGAATAATAAGAAATTTAATTTGTAGAATGGGAAGATTTTAAGTATATATTTCTTAATAATTACTTTCATCATAATATATAATTAATTATAGAGAAGTAATTCCATGATCTTTAGAAAAAAGGATGGCGAACCTATTGGTACCTATTGGTACCTATTGGCACCAAAATGTTGGACGAAAAGAACAAATAAAAAAGGCATCGCGACCTGCCTTGCGAAGCTGCGGCGTGGAGTCCCCCCAAGCAAAGCGGTCACCGCGAAGCCAAGGAGGCAGTACGATCCATGAACACCACTAACGTTCGTGAGCCTATCATGAAGAAAAGGAGGCATTACCCTCTGCGAACACCCCTGAAGTTCGCGAGCTCTCCACGAAGCAAAGGAGGCGATACCCTCCGTGAATGCCCCTGATGTTTGCGACCCACCGCAAAGCAACAGAATCCCTCTTCATGCCATGTCAGCTCTGCTTTGCGGCATCTCTGGCCTATAAACACCAGAATCCCCCTGATCCTGAAGGAAAGACAATCCTACCTTTCACCTTCCTAGCTCCCAAATCGCGAAGCACCATTTGCTCTACGAATCATGAGCTCCACGAGGTGTTTTTGCTTCGCGAGGTGCCTTCGCATTGTCTCACTTTGATCCCCTCTTCTGGGAGGGATTCCCTTCATGAAGCCTAAGGTCATTCAAAAAGGAAGGGGATCCCAAAGGGGGTCCGGGTTGTTGCGGCACATTTATGCTTCGCGAAACACCCTTCACATACACGTGACCCACATGCCAAGGCAGGGTCACTGTACTTCGCGAAGCACATTGCTACATGACACTTCGCTTTGCGAGGCCCCTGTGCTCCGTGAGGAAGTGCTCTGCGAAACCCCTTCCACTTCGCGAAGCACCTCCCATTTGCATCTTCGCCCCATGCTAAGGCTAAGGCACCCCACTTCGTGAAGAACACCCCTTTGTCGGTGCCCCCAACCATGTAGAGCGACCAAACTCTACAAGGCCCCTTTATATGGGCCCCTCTGCTTGGGGATTCGTTTTTCTGTGTGACCCTCCAGGTTTGCACGATGTGATTTCAAAGTCCCCTGTACGATACTACTCGAGGAATTGCTTCGCCTAATGCTTCTTCACATAGGCACGCTAATGGCTATCACTTATTCTCATAGCCATGCTAATGTGGACCCCTTGATGGTTCGATCTGTGACCCCCCTTCAGTACGCCATTTCCAGTACCTTCCCTCCCACAAGGAGCAGAGGGTATCGGTCATGTAAGTCCATGGGGGTGCAGAAAAAACACACCTCGTCCGAGTTGTAGGACTTTAAACAGTCGAGTACCCTCTTCCTCAACACACGACGTTAAACTGTGACATCGCCTCATGCCTCTCATGCGGGGTGCCCCTGTAGGATCGAAATATAATATGAGATTCTCAATATACAAGAGGGGGGGTGAATTGTATACTTTAAAAATTCCTTTGGAACCTTTAAAGTTAGTTATGAATAACTAAAGTTTACTTAAGAAAAGGAAAGGGCTAAGTTTAACAAAGTTAAACTAAGTAAATTCACAACACCTCTAACACCGAACTAAACTTGGAAAGTGATTCAAAAAGTAGGTTCCGAAAATATGGTTCCGGAAATTGAAAATTAACAAAAGTTACAATATGAGATTCTACCTTAAAGCGTATAGAATCTAAATGAATCAGAGTAAGTAAGAAAGTATAAGAAAGTTATACTTTCCTTAAGATACAAATTACAGTGGAATAAAGACAAGTAGTAAAACTACTAGTAACAAGATAATAGTCTTTTAACCCAAAGAGAAGGGTATCCAACAACCTTGGATAAAGGTCCCTTGATTTATACTTTCAAGCAAGTCTGTCTTACCCACACCAGGGTAAGCCCTCGATACGAAGATCGGAGTCTCTGTCTTGCTATCCCCGCAAGCCCTCAACTTCAAGGTATTTGGCAACCTCTGTCTTCCTCAGCAAGGAAGCCCTCGAACTTTAAGGTAGTCGGCACCTCTGTCTTCCTATCCCCGGAAGCCCTCAAATGTAATCACCAACATTCGGAGTCGCACGAAGCTTTGAGAGTTAATAAGAGCCTCTCTCTCTAGAATTCACTTCAATAGCTTGTAGGCACAAAACTCAGTTGTTTTTCCAACAGCTACGAGCTCTTTCAAATGAGCTCTTATTTATAGGTAAGGTCGTCTCCTTCTCCAACGGTCATATTTTCCTTAAAGATCGGAGGGACCTGTACACGTGTCACTTAGACAACGGTTAGTTTATAACAAAATGGACGACATCGTTTTATAACAAAATAAGTGTAACAGAAAGTACGACATCGTTTTAAACTCTAACATAAAGGTTCGGAATAGAAACTTCGGAGTGAAGGTTCGGAATGAATAAATTCAGAGTGTATAAAACAATGATAATCAGATTCTGTTTAACAGGTGAATTCGGAATGAGAATTCGGAATAGGAATTCGTCATCAGAAATCGTAATGAGAATTCATCATCAGAATTCGTAATGAGAATTCATCATCAGAATTCGTAATGAGAATTCATCATCAGAATTCGTAATGAGAATTCATCATCAGAATTCGTAATGAGAATTCATCATCAGAATTTGTAATGAGAATTCGTCATCAGAATTCGTAATGAGAATTCTTTATCAGAATTCGTAATGAGAATTCGTAATGATATTTCTTCATTAGAATTCGTAATGGGAATTCTTCATTGGAATTCGTAATGAGAATTCTTCATTGGAATTCGTAATGAGAATTTTTCTTCTGAATTCGTAATGAGAATTCGGAATGGGATTTCTTCATTAGAATTCGTAATGAGAATTCTTCTTCAGAATTCGTATCCTGAATCTGGAATAGAACTTAGTCAGAGTTCATATCCGGAATTCGGAATGAAACTTCCTTATAGTTCTTGTCCAGAATCCGAACCCTAAAACAGAATGCTTTATATCAAAGTTTCAATGATTCCGAGAAAATGAATCCGAAACTCATACTTAAGAAAAAATATGAATGAAAATATGATAAGGATAATTTTTCTTATAAAAGCGATTTTCCTTAAGAAAGCAATTTTCCTTAAAGATAAGGTGTTTGTGATTTTCAAAACAAGAAGGAATGGAAAAGTCATAAGGAAAACCTTATTGACTCAACAATCTCCCCCTTTTTGGAAAGCACAAACATCCTTACGAAAAAGATATTCCAAGAAGAAAGAAACACATAAAAGCTTATCTCCCTTGGTTTAAGGATATAGATGAATACGACTAACTCCCCCTTAGGCTTTGAAACTCTAATGATCGTATTCATATTTCCGGAGTGATGTTTCTTTAAGAAAAACTCCCCCTTAAACAAACTCTTATTAGAGTTCTTTTTCCTTGGGTATTTTTCTTTCTCCCCCTTTGATAAACTCTTATTAGAGTTCCTCTTTTTCTTAAGAATCTTTTCCTTCTCCCCCTTTGTGATTTTCAAAAAGAATTGGAGGGAATGGAAAAAACTTAACAAAGTACCTGAAAAATTAGTAATGACAACAATAGAAACAACAAGTACGACTTTCATTAAAATTGTAATCTCGACAACAACAAAAAATTACAACAAAAAGATCGGATTGGTCATTTCGGATCTTTTTCTTTAGACATGAGACCCTTCAGAATAGTCTTGATCTTCTTGAGGTCTTTATGATCTTCTTCAGCTTGCTTTTCTAAGGCAACTATTCTTTCGGATTGAGATTCAATCTTTTCTTCCTGAGCCTTCAACTTTTCTTCCTGAGCTTTCATCTTCTCTTCCTGAGCCTTCATCCTTTCTTCAAACTCGATCCGATAATCCCTTTCAAATTTCCATCTTTGATTAACGGAATTGAGCTTTCCATTCAGATCTCTCACTTCCTGAATCCGAAAGTTCTTTTCCTTTGTCAAATTCTCTTCGAAGGATGCAGTGAGCTCATTAATCTTCTTGTCTTCGGTCTCAAAGGCATCCTTAACATTATCTTGAAACTCATCAAGCAACCTCATCTCTTCCACATTCTTCTTCGACCAGCTTGTCATCCTCTTACAAGATCTTTTATGAGCTTCGTAACCAACAAAGAATGTTTTGAACTGAGCTTCAATCTCAACACACTTATCCATAACCATGGATACGAAGTCGGTTTTCTGATTCAACGCATGTTGGAGCATCTGGCATCGTGAATCAATGCTTGAGAAGGTCGGAATGGTTCCTACCAACTTCTTCAAAGACTGAACAACAAAATCATGCTCCAACGAAGATGACTCCGAATCTGAAATCTTGCTCGGAGAATTTTCTTCCTCAATAAGTTCCAACTTCCTCTTAGAAGAACTACCAGCTTCCTTCCTCTTTATTACTACTGAGCTCGGAGTCTCGGTAAGAACTTTCTTTCCCTTATCTTTTTCCGGAATAGAATCCTGTTCTGGAGTTTTCTTTTCACTGTCAGAAACTTGAACAACCAAATCTTCCTCATCAGCAACTTCTTGAACACCAACCTCTATGTTTCCCATCTGAGAAATATCATGTAAAAGTTGTTCTTCTTCTCCATTATAGGCAACTTCTTCTTCTCCTTTCTCTTCTTCCATCGCAGGAGTAACTAACTTTGAAGATTCAGCTTCTGAAGTCTGGAGTGATAAGTGTTCCGAAGGAGTTCCCTTGTACTCATCTACCTATTTTAGCACATCTCCTGTCTCACCACTTCCTTCAGCAGCCTCTTCAACTTGTTCCACTTGCTCTACTTCCTCAGTATTTGTGGCAACAGCCTCTTCCGGAGCAACAAGATTTATTCATGGAGTCTCAGGTAGAGATTCCAGGGAGAAAGTTCTCGGAACTGGAATTGTTGCTGAAACCATTTCATTGAATTTCAACAACGCTTGGACTGCCTTGGCTTCTGACATTTTCTTCTTAAGCTTCTTTTCCTTAGCTTGTTTCTCAAGCTCATCATCAGCTTTCTCCTTCAAAGCTTTAGCTTCCGCAGGGTCCAATCCGAACTGCGGATCCCCTTCTTTCCTCTTATCTTTGTCAGCTCTCCACTTTGTAACAACCTCATCAGGATAGGTCTTTTTCTTCTTAGGATTTGGCGATGCGGAGTGGACTTCCTTAGACTTGGGATTTTCTCCTTGTTCTTCCACTTCTTTCAGCTTTCTCTTCCTTGTTGGCTTGGATGATTCTGGATCAGTAGATTTCGGAGCTACTTCTTCTTGTGGAGGTAGATCAATAAACTTCCCAGACTTCTTGTCAAAAGATATATTCATTCTTTTAAGCGTGCCATCACTAAGCAGCATGATCTTGCAAACTCCCGGCTTAGAACTGAAAGCTACCTTGAAAGATTCTAGGCACCGAACTATGAGCTTTGATAATATTGTTGGGTACATTACGATCTGAGCTCTCAGATTCCCCTTCTTCAAATTCTCAATATTAAGAAGAATATGCTTCATCAAGTTAAACTTTCTTAGATTTATCAGGAAATCTAAGATATATATCTCACTCTTCTTCAAGCTATACTTATCACCTTTTCTCGGTACGATAAGTCCTTGCACCCATAACTCCAGAATCCGGAAGTTTGTAGATAGGCTTGCAATTTTCGGAGCCTTGTCATCATCCAATCCGAGAGTTTCTAAGGCTTTTTCCTTGTTGAAGCTACCCTTGGAGTCCGGCAATACGTGAGAAATAAATTCAGCTTCACCTTCATAAGATAACCCTAACAAGCTTGCAGCCTTGGTGTAAGAAAGCTTATATGTCTTGTCATACGATTTGAACGAAAATTTCTCTCTATTATCTTCCTCGAAGAAAGCAACTGACTCATAAAACTCAACAAGCAAATCAGAATAAACTTCATCTTGATTCCCGGTTTTAGATATCGCAACATCCTCCCAGCCATTTAACTTGATATTCTTTGATATGACAGAATCATAGTTGATGAAGAAAGTTGGATGAACTAACCTTTCTCTGTATATTAACCACTGAGATATAGGCTTGGTTGAAGACATTTCTTGAGAATCTAACTCTGCAGACATTCGGATTAGAAGTTCTCTGGGAAGTTCGGAATGGAGAAGACTGAAGTTCGGAACAGCCTTAAATCAGAGGGGCAGAGCTTCAGCATGCGAGAGCTTGAAACTGATGTGGGACAAGAAATTGGGTCCCCTTTATATAGGCAATGGGATGACCGTTCACCTTCCACGATTGATCTAACGGTTTAGAATGAACTGAGATCGAATCTGACGGTTGAGAGCTCGAATCCGATCTTTTTGAGGTTTTATTAAAACAAAGAATTAAGAAATCTAAAATCTGAAAACAAAATATAAGAAACTTCCAGCAAGTAAAATATGATTACGAATACTTCAGTAAGGAAATCATACCTTTCGGATTAGCTTAGGAAAGTTATTCGTAATGGGTAATATAAAGATGACTACGAAAAACTCGATACGAAAAACAAAATACGAAAAACTCAATACGAAAAACTCAATACGAAAAACTTAATACGAAAAACTCAATACAAAAAACTCAATACGAAAAAGTAAATAAAAGACTTGTTATGGAAGATTCAGTACGAAAGTTCCGTTATGAAAATACCAGTACGAAAGTTTTTCATTCTGGAAATTTCCAATATGAATACTTCCATTCCAGAAGTATTCTGTACGAAAATATCCATTCTGGAAAATTTTCATTCCGGACATTTTCATTCCAGAAATCTTTGTTCCGAAAAGTTTGAAAACAAATTTTGAAAAACTTTTTTAAACAACCAAATGTACTCCTCCTATGAAAAGGAGTTTATTACTGTAAGGAGATTTTTTTAGCAGAAAGTTAATTAAGAAAGATTACCTTACGGTTATCATTCCTAACTTCTATTTAATATATTCAAATCTATCATAAGGCAAAGATTTTGTGAATATATCAGCAAGTTGATCTTGCGTTCCGATAAACTGAAGAATAATATCTCCTTTAAGTGTGTGATCCCTAAGAAAGTGATGCCTAATATCTATGTGTTTTGCACGAGAGTGATGTGCAGGGTTTTTACTTAGGGCAATGGCACTTGTGTTATCACACAAAATTTGAGTTTTAGTAAAACTCAAGCCATAGTCTGTGAGTGTGTGTTGCATCCACAACACTTGTGCACAACAACTTTCAGCTGCTACATATTCAGCTTCAGCAGTGGAGAAGGTGTAAACATTCTCTTGCCTGTTGGCTGAGAGAATAAATTCTTCCTTGGAATTGTGAACTAAGCATTTATCATTCCTAAAATTCACAAGGTAACCTTCATCACATAACTGACTTATGCTAATGAGGTTGTGCTTAAGACCTTTAACAAAAAGAACATTTGAAATTAAGGTTTTACCTAAAAGAACAATATTACCAATACCAACAATTTCTCCCTTAGCATTGTCTCCGAAAGTTACCTTTCCTCCTTTCGTTTTGATAAACTTTTCAAAAAAGCTTTTGTTACCAGTCATGTGCCGGGAACATCCACTATCCATGTACCATATATTGTTGCTGGTACTTTCTTTATTTTCCTGAAATTAAGAACAAAGTTAGATTTTTGGAATCCAAACTTGCTTGGATCCGAGATTTCCAGCCAATAAAATTTTTGGAACCAACATTTTCTTAGAAAAATAAGCTTTATGAAAACCTAAGGATTTGGGTTTTGTTTAAGGAACAATTCTTTGCCCAGTGACCACCACATTGACATTTAGTGCAAAATGGGGTACTCTAAGGAACAAAATAATTGTTACTGAAAACTGGTTTTGCATGGGTATAACCAAATCCAGATTTATTTCTTAAAGGTCGTATTTGAGAATACATCTTATCAAAATTTTCTTTACCATGGGTAAAGTTTGATAAACACTTCTTTAAGGAAAAAATTTCGGACTTGAGTTTTACAACCAAGTTTTTATCCTCAAAATCATTAGTTTTTGAGCTAGAGTTAGGCTCAAAAACATTTTTCTTAGAAATTACTTTTTCTAATTCTTTAGAAAGTTTATTCTTCTCAGAACTTACTTCCTCGAGATTTTTTGAAATATTTTCAAAATCAGCATTTTTCTTATCAAGATCTTTAGAAAGATCCGATATCTCTTTAGTAAGAATAGAATTCCTAGAATTTGCCTTGTCAAGTTTATTGTTGAGTTTGGAATTCTCAATCTCAAGAAGTTCAGCAAATCTAGAGACTTCTTCATAAGTAGGTAAAGTATTTTCCTCATCAGAAGGTGATTCTTCATCAGAAGAGTTATAATACTTATTATCATTAGGATTTATGGAAACATTGGTCAATGATTCAGCATTTCGTACCTTAGCCATAAGACAATGATTACCAATAGGTAATCTGGCTATAAGACCAAGATTCTTCTGTCCTGAAGATTCATAATCAGAAGATTCATCTGAAGAGTCACCACCACTGGAACTCCAGGTGTCATTAGCTTTCAGAACTTTCTTAGCTTTAGCTTTGTAATACTTCTTTCTGTTCCTGCCTGAATGTCTTTCCTTTCTTTCTTTCTTTTTGAGCATAGGGCAATCTGGTCTAATATGTCCAGCTCTTTTGCATTCATAACAAGTTACTTCTCCATCTTTCTTATCTTTCCTATCCTTTTTCTTATACTTGGATTGAAAGTTTCTCTGTCCACCTATCTTGTTCATCCTTCGAGCAAGATTGGCTAGCTCATTTTCTGAGACTTCACTCTCACTAGATTCGGATTGGAAAATGACTTTCTTAGACTTGGATCTGGTTACTCTCTCAGGAGTCTTAGCTTTCATCTGATTATAAGTTGTAGTAAAAGCAACAGTACCATTTCCATTCTTCTTCTTGATGTTGTCAGCATCTCTCTTCATTCTAGTTTCATGTTGTAGAAGAGTTCCAAATAATTCATCAAGAGTAATTTGAGTGACCTTCCTGTTCTCATCTATAGCTGTTCTCTTGGATTCCCACTCATTGGGCATAATGTCAATTATCTTGTCCACAAGAGCTTCATCATCTAAACCTTTTTCTCCCATAGATTGTAGACTGTTGACAATAGTCATAAATCTTTGTTGAATTTTACAGATAGGTTCTCCATAAAGAAAATTGAAGCCGTGATATTCAGCTCTAAGCATACCTCTTCTAGTCTCAATTACCTTTGAAGTCCCAAAGTGTGTAACCTCTAACTTCTTCCATATACAATTAGCTGCTTCACAAGAAGAAATTTGGCTATATATATTTCTGGTCATTGAACATAGTAAAGTGTTGCGTACCTTATAGTTGAGTTTATATTCTTGCTTTTCCTAGTTAGTAAAGGTTCTGACTTCCTTGTCAGGAATTTTATAGTCACCAGTAAGCATGACAAAGTTATCTACCCCAGTATTGATAACAAATGTCTTCATACGATCTATCCAGTATTCATAATCATTACCATCAAATATAGGTGGTCTTGTAGGATTCAGATTGTCAATAGATCCAACATTAATTCTTGCCATACTAAAAATAACTTTGCACACAAACTTGTTAGTAGCAAAGAATTGTAATCACAAAGTTCGAAATGAGAAAAGTTCGGAATGAAAAAGTGAGCAAGAAAAACTTGTATGTGAGTACAAGTATTTCAGTAACCTTGGCTCTGATACCAAATGTAAGAATGATATAGAGTAAGAGGTTTCCAACCTCTGATACCAATTGTAGGATCGAAATATAATATGAGATGCTCAATATACAAGAGGGGGGGTGAATTGTATACTTTAAAAATTCCTTTGGAACCTTTAAAGTTAGTTATGAATAACTAAAGTTTCCTTAAGAAAAGAAAAGGGCTAAGTTTAACAAAGTTAAACTAAGTAAATTCACAACACCTCTAACACCGAACTAAACTTGGAAAGTGATTCCAAAAGTAGGTTCCGGAAATATGGTTCCGGAAATTGAAACTTAACAAAAGTTACAATATGAGATTCTACCTTAAAGCGTATAGAATCTAAATGAATCAGAGTAAGTAAGGAAGTATAAGAAAGTTATACTTTCCTTAAGATACAAATTATAGCGGAATAAAGACAAGTAGTAAAACTACTAGTAACAAGATAATAGTCTTTTAACCCAAAGAGAAGGGTATCCAACAACCTTGGATAAAGGTCCCTTGATTTATACTTTCAAGCAAGTCTGTCTTACCCACACCAGGGTAAGCCCTCGATACGAAGATCGGAGTCTCTGTCTTGCTATCCCCGCAAGCCCTCAACTTCAAGGTAGTTGGCAACCTCTGTCTTCCTCAGCAAGGAAACCCTCAAACTTTAAGGTAGTCGGCACCTCTGTCTTCCTATCCCTGGAAGCCCTCGAATGTAATCACCAACATTCGGAGTCGCACGAAGCTTTGAGAGTTAATAAGAGCCTCTCTCTCTAGAATTCACTTCAACAGCATGTAGGCACAAAACTCAGTTGTTTTTCCAACAGCTACGAGCTCTTTCAAATGAGCACCTATTTATAGGTAAGGTCGGCTCCTTATCCAACGGTCATATTTTCCTTAAAGATCGGAGGGACTTGTACACGTGTCACTTAGACAACGGTTTGTTTATAACAAAATGGATGACATCGTTTTATAACAAAATAAGTGTAATAGAAAGTACGACATCGTTTTAAACTCTAACATAAAGGTTCGGAATAGAAACTTCGGAGTGAAGGTTCGGAATAAATAAATTCAGAGTGTATAAAACAATGATAATCAGATTCTGTTTAACAGGTGAATTCGGAATGAGAATTCGGAATAGGAATTCGTCATCAGAAATCGTAATGAGAATTCATCATCAGAATTCGTAATGAGAATTCATCATCAGAATTCGTAATGAGAATTCATCATCAGAATTCGTAATGAGAATTCATCATCAGAATTCGTAATGAGAATTCATCATCAGAATTCGTAATGAGAATTCGTCATCAGAATTCGTAATGAGAATTCTTTATCAGAATTCGTAATGAGAATTCGGAATGAGATTTCTTCATTAGAATTCGTAATGGGAATTCTTCATTGGAATTCGTAATGAGAATTCTTCATTGGAATTCGTAATGAGAATTTTTCTTCTGAATTCGTAATGAGAATTAGGAATTGGATTTCTTCATTAGAATTCATAATGAGAATTCTTCTTCAGAATTCGTATCCTGAATCTGGAATAGAACTTAGTCAGAGTTCATATCCGGAATTCGGAATGAAACTTCCTTATAGTTCTTGTCCAGAATCCGAACCCTAAAACAGAATGCTTTATATCAAAGTTTCAATGATTCTGAGAAAATGAATCTGAAACTCATACTTAAGAAAAAATATGAATGAAAATATGATAAGGATAATTTTTCTTATAAAAGCGATTTTCCTTAAGAAAGCAATTTTCCTTAAAAATAAGGTGTTTGTGATTTTCAAAACAAGAAGGAATGGAAAAGTCATAAGGAAAACCTTATTGACTCAACAGCCCCCACCTTGGAAATTCTCCACACCCCCTGGTCTCCACAGGGGATGATATCCTCCTTCTGGGAGTGGTATTTGTCTGTGGGGGAAGTGCGTCCTCCTTTGTGTAAACCCCTAGCCTTTCTTGCAGGAGGTAGCACCCATGCACCTCCGTACTTCTCCTCTCCCTCTACGCTTTGTCGCCCTCGGGCCTCCATCTTGGAGTAAGTCCCGACACCATGGGCCTCTCAATGCGTAAGCCCCTCTTCGCTTCCCATGGATGCACCCTTCATGACGTGATCATCAGGTCCCTACAACCTCTTGTTTCTCACACTGAGCATGACTCCCATGAGATTAGACTAAGCACCGACAATGACACACCCTGGGCCGCCTCAGAGCATAAGCCCCAAATTCCCCATCCCGCATGACATTAAACTGTACACCCAAACTATGAGTTCTTTGATCCATGTCAAAGAATGGTACATATCAAGCCTCCATGAGTTTCAAGCCCACTACCCATTGGACCAAGGTCCTCATTCACGTCGGTTCGCCGGCACCAACCCGAACTACGTGGACATTGATCCATGTCAAGGAATGGTACGTAGGAATCCTCCCTGAGGTTCAATCCCAATACCCATTGGACCAAGGTTCTTATTCATGAAGGTCCTCCGACACACACCATTTTGAACTACGATGTCTTTGATCCATGTCAAGGCATGGTACGTTGGAAGCCCCCTAAGGTTCAAGCCCACCACCCGGTCATTCTGACCTCATTAATGTCGGTTCACCCACACCTTGGGCAGCCTAGAGTGTATGCCCCAGACATCCATTCTGAACTACATTGACTTTGATCCATGTCAAGGCATGGTACGTAGGAATCCTTCACGAGGTTCAAGCCCAACACCCATTGGACCAAGGTCCATATTCATGTCGGTTCACCGACACGCCCCCGTCTCGCATGACATTAAACTGCATTCCGATCCAGCGGTAAGCCGTTGTGATCCATCCTGAACTACGCATAATTTGATCCATGACATGGCATGGTACGTAGGAAGCCTTCCTGAGGCTAAGGAACCCCACTTTTCGAAGAACCTCCCATTTGCATCTCCGCCCCATGATAAGGCTAAGGCACCCCACTTTGCGAAGCACACCCCTTCTCTAGTGCCCTCCACCACGCAGTGCGACCAAACTCCACAAGGCCCCGGCCTATGGGCGCCTCTTCTTGGCAATTCATTTTTCTGTGAGACCCTCCAGGTTTTCACGATGTGATTTCAAAATCCTCTGGACGATACCGCCCGTGGCGTTGCTTCGCCTAATGCTTCTTCTCATATGCACTCTAATGGGTATTGCTTCTTCGCATAGCCACGCTAATGTGGACCCCTTGATGGTTCGCTCTGCGACCACCCTTCAGTATGGCATTGTCAGTACCTTCCCTCCCACAAGGAGCAAAGGGTATCGGTCATGTAAGTCCTAGGGGGTGTGGAGTAAACCCACCTCGTCCGAGCTATGGGACATTAAACTGTCGAGTACCCTCATCCTCAACACACGACGTTAAACTGTTACATCGCCTTGTTCCTCTCACACGGGGTTCCCTCACCTTGGACATTCTCCACGCCCCCTAGTCTCAACAAGGGATGATATCCTCCTTCCGGGAGTGGTGTTTGTCTGTGTGGGAAGGGAAGTCTCGTTGGTGTAAGCCCCTAACCTTTCTTGCAGGATGTAGCACCCATGCACCTCCGTACTTCCTCTCCCCCTCTGCGATTTGTCGCCCTCAGGCCTCCATCCTAGTGTAAGTCCTGACACCATGGGCCGCCCAACGTGTAAACCCCTCTTCACCTCCCACGGATGCACCCTTCGTGACGTGATCATCGGGTACCTACAACCTCTTATTTCTCACACTGAGCATGACTCCCGTGAGCTTAGAGTAAGCACCGACCATGACACACCCTGGGCCGCCTCAGAGTATAAGCCCCAAATGCCCAGTCCTACATGTCATTAAACCGTACACCTGAACTACGAGGTCTTTGATCCATGTCAAGGCATGGTATGTAGGAAGCCTCCATGAGGTTCAAGCCCACTTCCCATTGGACCAAGGTCCTCATTCACGTCGGTTCGCTGGCACCAACCCAAACTACGTGGACATTGATCCATGTCAAGGCATGGTACGTAGGAATCCTCCCTGAGGTTCAAGCCCAATACCCACTAGACCAAGGTCATTATTCATGAAGTTCCTCCTACACACGCCATTTTGAATTATGATGTTTTTGATCCATGTCAAGGCATGGTACGTAGGAAGCCCCCTGAGGTTCAAGCCCACCACCCGGTCGTTTTGACCTCATTCATGTCGGTTCACCCACACCATGGGCAGCCTAGAGTGTAAGCCCCAAACATCCATTCTAAACTACATCGACTTTGATTCATGTCAAGGCACGGTACGTAGGAATCCTTCACAAGCTTCAAGCCCAACACCCATTGGACCAAGGTCCTTATTCATGTCGGTTCACTAACACGCCCTCGTCCCGCATGACGTTAAACTGCATTCCGATCCAGTGGTAAGCCGTTGTGATCCATCCTGAACTACCCGTACTTTGAATCATGCCAAGGCATGGTACGTAGGAAGCCTTCATGATGTCAAGCCCACCATCCACCTAGACCAAGGTCCTTATTCACGTCGGTTCTCCGACATTCCCTCGTCCCGCATGACTTTAAACTGCACCCCAAACCAGCGGTAAGCCGTTGTGACCCTACCATCCAGTTTTCCTGATACTCCTTCATGTCTGTTCAACAACCCCTTGTCCACCTAAACTACACAGACTTTGATCCATGCAAAGGCATGGTACGTAGGAAGCCTCACAAGGTTCAAGCCCATCATCCATCGGACCAAGGTCCATCTTCACGTCAGTTCACCGACACACATCCATTCTGAACTACGAGGAATTTGATCCATGTCAAGGCATGTTATGTATAAATCCTACCTAAGGTTCAATCCCTCCACCCATTGGTCACTCTGTCCCCCTTCATGTCGCTTCTCACCAGCCGAACTATGCGGAATTTGATTCCCTGACAAGGGGATACGTAAGAGGTCTCTTCGAGGCTCAAGCCCATCACTACCATCTTCTTCACGATGGTCTCATCTCATTCCTCCTCCACTCCGTTCAACTCTCCATCTTCCATCCTGATTCTTACCCAGGTCGACACGTCCCGGTGAGATCATACCACCCCGGTCCCCTTCACATCATTCGAGAAGCCTCCCATGCATTGGCCCCAATATCGGTGTTCCCTCAAGGGGGGTCCTCAATATGATCCACCTTTATTGGTGTTCTGATCGGTCTGATCCATCTCCACTAGAGGTTAAACTTCCGGCATACGCTGTGTTAAACATGGGAAGCTAAGGAAAACCTCAGATACATTCCTAGGGAATATGATTCCCCGCCCTCAATGTGGGATGTCTCGGGCTTCCGCACCCTTGAGAAACCTATAATAAGGGGAAAAGGACAGACATGCCAATTCCCCAGCATCCAGACACGCCAGTGATTCCTCGATGTGACTACTCCCCCAACTGAAGGTTGCTGCCCTGACCGGACCCCTTGGAATGTCCTGACAGAAGCAGTGTAATTAACCGGCATCCATAGAAACATGGAACTGGGAAGAGTTTCACGAACAACGTATTAAATATATAAGGGATACCCAGACTAGGTGACGAGTTTCGTGGAGGAATCCATGGAAGGAAGAACCGACATCCCATCATCCCGTTTCAATCAAGGATCAGACATCCCTGAATTAGGAGTGAATGCCACCCGCCTTTGGAATACTGGAAGAAAGGGCAACAAAATCTATGCGGACGTCATCCAAATGTGACGGACGCACGTGCCCCGACGAAAGCATCAGAAACAGATAAGGTGAACCTGACATGAAGTTCTTCTCCTTAATGTAGAGATTAGTAGCACTCAAGACATCAGTATAGTGACGTGTCACCGAATCTAGATATCTGGTGCCGGGTCTCACCATGAAAATAGCAAGCCTGGTGTGAAACTCACTAGAATTTGGGGTAGTAGAACATTGGGCATCCCGTTCTGTGATGTTGTCAGTGTGGATCCCTCTTACCGGCCGTGGAAGATGGAATGACGTTGGGGCATTGGTTGCCGATTTCTTTTCCGAGCAGTGCTGATGAGTTAATCTCCCTGTTTCACATGAATCAGGTTGCTGCCACCAGGAAACGATCGCCGCCCACCTGCCTACACAGGGGAAGGGGAAATGCTAGCAGAGCTGCTCCGCGTGGCTCCACTATTGCCGCAACGGTGTCTACGTCTGCGAACATGGGGCGCCCACACCCCATATCCCCATTGGAAGTCATCCAACGAAGGGTGATTAATGACCTCGTACGTCGTTATGAGGATGAGGGAATAATCCCAACCAGGGATATGGCCCGCCTGGACCTGGAGGCGTCCAGGACCCGCTGTCAATGCCTCCCCTGAGGGTCATGTAGGGAGCCGCTACTCCCCACTCTGACATTCAACCGTTTTGGGAGCCTCTCCCTAGAATTCCTCTATGACTCTGTACCCTACGCCAATGAGGTAGGGGATGTTCGAGCCAACCCAGTCGGAGTTCCATCCCAGGGGATCCCAGTGAGGGCCCCCACCAGGCTGAGCCAGCACCTCCACCCGGTTCCCTGAGCTGAAGAGCAGGTATACTACCTACATGCGCCGCCATCACCGGCACGGATGACCTGACACCAATATCGGGCACAGGCCGAGGAGGGAGCTCGCCAAGGGGAATCAATGTCAGTGGTTTCTATGGCCCGAGCCACCGCTGACGTGCATCATTACCCCCCTGCATACACTGAGCATGGGCAGTTGTACACCCGACCCGGATCGAGGCCCCAACCACCCCACGGGCAGGCTGGATCGACTCTCTTAGTCGCAGGCACAGACAGTGGCCACTACGGGCTAACCGGTAGCAATGTCACTTACTTCGGGGGCGCTCCCCGTGAAACCACCATGAAGGATGCAGACATTTCCTTCTCTCAGGACCGGCTCAGAGGTATACCTCATGCCACCTTCGACCCGAACGAGGGCCTACCCCATGGTAGAAAAACCTCATATGGGAGCCTCTCTCGCACTCATTACACTGGGTATGGAGCCATCCATCCTGCCACGGACCGCCAGGTTAGGGATGATGTACATCTGGTCACTCTATGATGTGAGGACCTTCCTCACAACATTGTAGGAGTTGACGGAGGTTCTATTCATCCAATCAACAAAAGGGATGGAGATCAACTTCACTTCAACAACACCCAGCAAAGAGGTCCTACCTATGTTCGGCCCGATTAGTACGGAGACTTTCCTCGAACTGACATCACCAAGGGAACCAGGCATGGAGGTCCTACTCGTGCTCTCGTCCATTCCAGCGGGGGTCCTACCCGCACCAGCATCCAGCACGGAGGTCCTCCCTATGTCCCCTTTGATATCTGCCCCGGTGCTCCTCGCACCCCGGCCTACTCAGGCGGAAGCACTCCCCGCCCCAACACTAATACGGCCGAAGGACCTCCTTGTGACAAGAATTTTCCCCTCCCCAAAGAGCCATCCCGGGGCAGGGGGGTGGGTCATCATTGCTGCAAGAAGAATACTGAAAAGATTCAGACTGAGATCAAACCAGTCTGTTTGTTGGATTCTGAAGCAGAGTATGACTCAGCGGTGGAACCCTCCCCTCGATCGTCTATGTCAAGTACCGGGGCAGGAACAAGGAATAATAGCCTCATCCTTCCTGAGTTTGAAGCACACCAGATTCCTGCCTCTCTTCGCAGGTACATCCAGGAGGAGGAAATCTTGGGAGTCCCACTAGTTCCGACTGTGCAGTGACCACCATCATCACTGGAAGCACCCTCTACCTCGACCAGAGGTCACAGGGTGTTATTTTGGGGACCGATGGTAGTTGAGCAACAACGTGACCCATCACCGGAAACCGCGATACCTTCACCAGAAGTTATGGCTGTCAGCCCATCGTACCGTGATATTGTGGTCAGGTCACCGCACTCCTCGGAGGATGGCCCAGAATTCAGTGGCCAGTCAGCTCGTTCTCCGTATTCTCCGCTGCCCAGTATAATGTCTCGACGGTCTGCCTCAGTACCGCTATCGGTTCCTCAGCCACCTTCGGTTGACGAGTGGGGAAATACAGGGACCCTAAATCCGAGCCCAGGAACTTATGGAACATTCTTGTGGCAGATCACTTCCTAGAGAAGTTCTGGCTGGTGGCGGTGTCAAACTTCTGTGCGCCGGAATCCCTCACCCCAGAAGATGTCGAGTGCTTCCGTCAAACCCTATGGGTGACGCACTTCCATCTTCATTATCATCGGTTGGTATACCCCATGATCCAAGTGAACTTTGAAAAAATCAGCAAGCAATGTCGTCTGGTCGATTTGGCTGCACTCACCATGGCCCAGTGCCCTGAGTCACCTGGTCTCCAGAACGCCCTCCATCAAAAATGCGTTCAGAGCTTCAGGGTACTCCACAATATCATCAAGGAGGCTACCCCCCATGTGCAAGTCCGTGGCTAGGAGAAGTACGCTGCCCTCATTTTCAACCCTATTCGATGACAGCCCATCTCCATATGTGATATTGAGGACATGCCCCCGGGAAGGGTCGCAGTCCATATGGTCGATGTCATGGAAAAGGAGGATGAGCTAGAATTCATTGATGGAGACTTCCCCACTGAGGGTTCGCCGCCATTGTTGGACCCATCAGAGAAGATTACTCATCAGCAGAGAAGCCTCCTGGGTCTCCCTGCGCCCACCGGGTCATTGGTACTCAGTTGGAATGACGGTAAGGGTAAAGAGAATGTCAGAGTTGTCAAGCACTCCGACCCATCTGCCTCAGCGAAAAAGATGGAGGAGGACCCCGAGAAGGTCGTGTTGTGCTAGCAAATTACTGAGTAGAAGAGGTTAGTCGACGAACTCCTGGATGAACATGATATAGAGCGACGACCTGACTATGGAAATCCTAGGCCGGGGCAGCAGGGCCAGGAACAACTCCCCCCGGTGAGATGCCTCCGGGAATCCCTGATCATACCGCTCCTTCGAACAGGGTTGAAGATGAAACTCATGAAAAGAGGGCGCGATACATCTCACCAAACCCTCCCGAACGGTGCGGCAATCCGAGGAATCCAGCCCGGGTTCCCCCAGATGCCCCGTAGGCCGCTCCGCTAGTCGCTCCATGAGCTGCTGAACCCGTATACCATGTCGAAGAGCCCGACAACGCACTCGTGGTCAGGGATCCCTGCCAAGACAGGGACCCCCGCCCGGATGATCCAATGGCGGCACTCATCACCAACCTCGAGGCATTGGAAACGTGGTAGGTGGCAGTCCCACCCGATGGCAAGCTATATCCAGTGTGGGTGGATGATATGCCTGCACCCCTGGATTTTGGAAATCCCACTTTCTTGACCATTAATGGGACAGGAGATCCGCCACAGCACTTGGCCCACTTTTCCTCAAGGTGTGGCCCCATGTTGGGGACTCCAGCACAACAGGAAGCTAGAAAGCTCTGATGTTTTGTGCAGACATTGGAAGGCCCTGTGTTTGTCTGGTACAACTAGCTCCCCATTAGATTGGTGACTGGCTGGGAGGATCTTTGCCGGCAATTCTTATATCAGTTCAACTCCACCACACAAAAGACCAGCATCGCATACCTCTTCAAGTGAAAACAATGGCCTGATGAGAGAGTCGCGGACTTTATCGCCCAGTGGAAGGGGCTCACATACTCCATAGACATGCCACTGAATCAATAGAAATTACTGATGATGTGCGTGGGGAATGTCAAAACAGAACTGGTTCCTTCCCTGATCACTCAGAACTACCCCGGAGGGTTCCGGGATTTTTCAAATAAGGCCCAATTCCTTGAGGAAGCCCTGCAACAGGCTAGTCCGGTGCATTTGCTGCCCCTAGTGATCCCAGCAATGAGGTCTACCAGGTCCGAGCCTGCTGCGGTGGCCCAAATAGAAGCCCCTAGGTAGCTAGAATTCTCGCAGAGGCCCTCCGCCTCAGGCGCAGCCTCCTTCCCAGCAGCGACTGCCTCAGAATCGACAGGTTCCCCCGCACAACGCGCCACCGCCGCCTAGGCGGGATAATACAACACCGCCTCCTCAACAGGCTCCTCCAGACCCTCATCAGGGCCAGGCTCCCAGAACCTCCTATCGAGAAAAAAGACACTAGACTTACTTGTTTAGCGAAGATCAGGTCCCTGGTTACTTCTGTAGTGCCCTAGAAAAAGGGATTGTGCGTCTACCTGAGTGAAGAAGTCTGGAAGAGGCAAATATCACCGATCATCCCAACTACATCCCCTATCATCGGATCCTGGGGAACACCCTCAAGATGTGATATGTGTTTAAAGACTAGCTCCAAGACCAGGTCAATAACAACATAGTCAGGCTGGGCCCGGCCCCGGCACAAGTGGCGGGTCTCTTTGTGAGGTCAGAAAGTGGTAGCGACGACGAAGGTGAATGGCACCAGGTTCCCAGCCACAAATCCTAGAAGTACGATGATCGGATGGCTCATAAAATAGGCGCATGTTCCCATGGTATTATTCAGACACGCCTGAATGAGCTGGAGCCTTCATATGTTGCAACCAGTGCCTCTACGTCATCATCTTAACAGGCCTAATCCCAGAAGAGCAAGCATCGGCAGTACAAGAAGAAGTAACACGCTCCACCAATGCCATCATCATCCTGCACTCTCGGTGACTTCATTCCCCCTAAGATGTGGATCCCTCTCAGAATCCGCTTAGTGTTGGATGATTCATCAAGCGATAGTCAGGGGTACGCTTCAGTTAATATCATGGAGTTGGTAAATCCCTATATAACTCTCGATGAGGGGGAACGCCAGGCGAACCTCCCCAACGTCCCCAGCCGACATCAACGTCGGCGGAGCCGTGTCCACATGGGTCATCAAGGCATGTCAGTTAGTGCTTTCAACCAGGTCGTGCATTCCACTAAGATGAGACAGATGGCCCAGCGTAGAGCTCAGCACGCACAACTTCCTCATCTGGTGCCATCAGATATACCTTCGTCGTAATTCGTGCTACTAGATCAGGCATAGATACCTCATCCGTACCACGACCAGTCTCACCCTGTTACAGGATGATCTCAGTTGTCTGGTTCTCATCCAAAAGCTACTCTTCAGGCCATGACTAGTGAGCAACAGGGCGTACCTAGCACTAGCCAGCCACCGGTCCAGCCGGCATGGGTCGTCATGCCTCCAATCGTAGAGCAGCCACCTGTAAGCATAAGTTCACACCTAGAATAGAAGTATGATGTTCCGAAGAAGCTTGCAGGAATCTCAGTGAGGCTGTCTATCCTTGAGGCTCTTCTCCTATCATCAAACATACGTGAAGCACTCACCGAGGCTCTAAGGATCCCCCTCTAGTTTGAGACAGAGGTAGGAGCCGCAGAAGCCTTCCATGCTGAGGAAATTGAGAACTCCGAATTCCAAGCAGTTATCTCATTCTCTAGTGAAGATGAAGACCCTCCCATACAGGGGAACATTCTTCCACTATACATCACTGGTTAGTTTAATGGCGTGGAAGTCCACCACTGTCTTGTTGACATGGGTTCTGGGATTAATCTAATCCCGACTCAAACATTGTGGAAGCTGGGGTTGTCTAAGGATGATCTAACTCCCTCCGACCTCAGAATCTAGGGATACCACAGGACCGATCAGACCCCG
The DNA here is from genome assembly GCA_963277665.1 of Viscum album. Lineage (NCBI taxonomy): Eukaryota > Viridiplantae > Streptophyta > Magnoliopsida > Santalales > Viscaceae > Viscum > Viscum album. The sequence goes on along the minus strand of OY728165.1, from coordinate 258,690,423 downwards.
GTTGGCAAGATTCCCTTGAAGACCCAATTCGGTGGCCTAGTTTCCAGTACTGAATTTATGGTTGTCTCCCAGGACACTGCATACAATGCATTGATGGGTAGGCCATGGCTCCACCTGTATGTGGCAGTCCCTTCATCGTATCACCAATGTATCAAATACTCCTTAAATGTTCGAGTAAGTGTGCTTCAAGGAGATGCATCTCCTTTTACCACTTGTGAATCCCGCTATCTGGACACTGACTCTTGCAATAGCAAGGATAAGTAGATCCTGGCAAGCGAGATTGAACCCGCCACTATCACAAGTGATCCCTATGTAGTTATGGACGACGCATATATCTTCCTGATCCATCGGTTGGAGGCTACGACCCTAGACATGGGGAAATGATTTTTCATTTTGGGTACGAGAGGAAGGTATATTCCCGTGGCCAAGAGATGGAAAAAAATCACCTCATACTTCTACACCAACTAGGCTCGGGTGATCCTGGAACCTCTTACCCCTATATGGTATTGGGATGTCAGGCTCATGGAAATGGCGGTACGTCATACGTGTCTGTTTCGCCGGGCTGGAATTAACCGGATCAAGCCGGCACACCACTACTACTTTGATGTTATCAAGTGTGGACCCATGGGCTGAAGACCAGATGGGATTGGATCGACTGAGTTCATCACTATGGTCTTTGTGGTGAATGAATCTCCTGATATGATGACCACTGCCACTCAAGTCGTCACTAGCCTCCCATTGTAGTTTGGTGGCTTGGACACAACTACCCCCATGTAACATCTCTCCACAAGTGGAGAAGAGGATCTAGAGGATTCTCCCCCCGCCTTTGAAGAAGGCGTCTCTACCACGAACGATGAACTGGTATAGGAGAACCTTGTTAGCGAGGCAGATCTGAGACCCACATTGTTCAGTGCCGCCATGTCTCTCAAGGAGCAGCAATGGTACGTGAACTTCTTTAAGAAACACCATGATGTATTCTCCCGAAGTTATGGAGAAATTCCAGGACTAGATCCCCAGGTAGTCATCCGCCGCCTTGTCCTCCTGACAGACCATTGCGGGTTCAAGCAGCCTCCTAGAAAGATGCACCCTTCTCATGGTTCCATGGTTGACGCTGAAGTTGACAAGATTATCAAATACAACTTTGTCAAGGAGGTCCAGTACCCCAATTGGATGGACAACATTATTTCGGTCAAGAAGAAGAACGGGCAGATCAGAGTCTGTATCGACTTTTGAGATCTCAACCACCACTATCCGAAGGATGAGTTTCCCCTCCTAGTGACAGAGTTGTCGATTGATTCTATGGCCGGGTTCCAGGCCCTCTTCTTCATGGATGGGTATTCTAGGTACAACCAGATCCATATGGCCCCTGAAGACGAGGATTCCACCGCTTTCAGGGCCCCCCAAGGTACTTTCTGTTACTAGGTTATGCCCTTCGGCCTGAAAAATGATGGTTCCACCTATCAGCGGGCCATGCACCGCATATTCAAGCCAATTATCGGAACATTGGTGGAGTGCTATGTGGACGATCTGGTGGTCAAATCTCACCAGCTCTAGGACCATCTCAAGGACCTTGAGAAATTATTCGGCTTCCTCTATTCTCGCCACTTGAAGATGAACCCGTTGAAGTGTGCCTTTGGGGTCACCTCAGGGAAGTTTATTGGCTTCATTGTCAGATATCAGGGCATCGAGATCGACCCAGAGAAGATCAAATCCATCAGCCAGATGCCTCTCCCAAGTAATATTTTGGAGCTTCGAGGTCTTCAAGGCCACTTAGCCTATATACACCGATTCATTACAAATCTATCTGGCAAGTGTAATCCCATTTCCCAGGTCATGAAGAAAGGCTCTGCCTATGAATGGGATGAAGAGTGCCAGACCTCTTTCGAGGAAATCAAGTAGTATCTGCTCCAGCCTCCGGTCTTGATGCAACCTATCACTGGAAAGTCACTAGTCCTTTATGTGACCGCCCTAGAATGGTCTCTCAGTGCCCTGCTCGCCCAGAAGAATAATGAGAGGACAACGAACATCCTCTACTACCTCAGCCGCATGCTCCTCGATACAGAGACCAGATACTCCCCCATCGAAAAGAGTTGCCTTGCACTCATGTTTTCTGTTCAAAAATTGCAACATTACCTACAAAACCATGAGGTACAGTTGGTATCTCGGGTAGAACCATTGAAGTACATCCTGAACCGACCCATGTTGACTGGCTGGATAGCGCGGTGGGTGATAATTCTCCAGTAGTTTGACATCAGGTTTGTGCCTTAGAACGCTATCAAGGGGTAGGCTTTGGCGGACTTCATAGCTACCCATCCAACCCCAGAAGATCAATCCCAGGACCTATATTTTCCTGGTGAGGCAATCCTCTCATTCGATCATGTCGTCTCGTGTTGGAAAATTCACTTCGAAGGTGCCCCTCTAAGCCCCATCGATAGGAGGTTTAATGATCCCAGGCTCCACAGAGTGGGTCTGGGTATCATCTTCATCACTCCGGTGAAAGACGTTCTACCGTACTCATTCCTGTTGTTAGAAGGTTACACCAATAATGAGGCAGAGTATCAATCTCTCATCACTGGCCTCGAGCTGGCCCTTGAGATAGATGTGCCCCATTTTCACATGAAAGGGGATTCTGAACTAGTCATCAAGTAGGTCAATGAAGACTATGTTTTTAAGAAGCCATAGCTCATGCCATTATTGAAGTGCACCCTCCATCTAATGGCCCAGTTCCCTTCTCGACCAGAGGTTACCCATGTCCCTTGGTCACAGAATGGTCAAGAGGATGCTTTGTCCAGTTTATCTACGTCACTTGTAGAACCCGAGCAGGATGATTTGATTATAAAGGTGGCACACCAGAGAGTCATTTCCCCCATCATCTTAGAGGATGACGATGGCCCGCGGGTAAGCCATCTTACCGCTGGATCCTCCACATCAGTATCCCTAGGTTCTTCAGATGCAGTGGTTGAGACGACTCCCGAATAAAGAGCACCTTTTTTTCGATTTTCTCCAAAATGGTTTCCTCCCAGGTGATTGGGCCAAGCGCAAGCGAATCCGACGTCGTGCAATGCAGTTTACCCTCCAAAGTGGTCCCGGTCTTGAGAAGATCCTCTATAAGCGTGGTTTTGATGGTGTTATCCTCCGTTACATTCAAGGAGTTGAGATTTCTTAGGTCATTCAAGAGGTTCATGTCGGTTCATGTGAATCCCACCAAGCTGGGTCGAAGCTGTCCCATCAGATCTGGAGACTGGGGTACTTCTAGCCCTCTATGATCCACGATTGTATCGAGTTCACCAATAGATGTCATGCATGCCAAGTTTATGCTAATTTCCAGCATCAGCCTCCAGAACTTCTCCAATCCACCAATTACTCTTGGCCCTTAGCGGTGTGGGGCTCGATGTCATGGGGTCATACCCACCAGTGACAGCTCTCCAGTGCAGGTTCATCCTGACCACTACGGACTTCCTCTCCAAATGGGCAGAGGAATTCCCACTCAAGGAAGTCAAGGATCGATCCATTGTCGATTTTGTGAGCTCCAACATCATATAATGATTCGGAGTCCCTCATGCCATGCTCACCGATAATGGAACAAACTTCCGAGCAACTGAGATGAAGAAATTGTATGCCAAGTACAATATCCATTCAAACCATGCCTCTCGCTATCACGCACAGGCAAATGGACAGATCGAGGCATTCAACAAAACCCTCTCTAACATTTTGCAGAAAATGGTTGGTCAGAACATGAAAAGTTGGTCGGACAAGCTCCCCAAAACCCTCTAGGCTTATCGGAGGAGGAATCGAAATTCCATCCAGGTGACTCCATATTCCCTGGTATATAGGGCTAAGGCTGTCCTGCCCATTGAGATCCAACTTCCATCGTTACGCACTGCAGCCTATGACCAGTAGGCGCCGAATAAGGTGGTCGAAATCCATCTAGCTTAATTGGAAGCACTTTACGAGAGTAGGCTCCGTGCCCTGCGAAATCTGGAAAGGCATTAGAATAAGATAGCTAGAGCCTTCAACAAAAAGGTTTGCCTCCGCTCTTTTCTATAGGGAGACCTGGTGTTGGCCCTCCAAGCGCCAATGATCCCTAGAAGGAAACCACCCAAGTTGGATCCCAAATGGGAGGGACCTTACATCAATCACAAGGTTTACTCCAATGGAGCATACTCCTTGGTGACCATGGATGGTGAGTGCATAACTCGTCCCACCAATGCCATGTTTCTTAAGCAATACTTTGCCTGAGCCATTATGGTACTGCAAGACCATAAAATTTATGGTCATGCACAACCTTAAACTATATCGTCCTGCATGACCTTAAACTGTATCATCCTACACGACCTTAAACCGTATGGTCCTGCAAGACCCTAAACTGCACGATGGTCTAGCATGACCTTAAACTGTCCAGTCCTACATGACTTTAAACTATGCATCATCTGGCATGACGTCAAACTGCATCTTGAGAACTATGTATGGCATGATTCCCATCCTCATGGGATACGTAGGAACGCTCAGACGCCCATCTTGATCCCAGCCCCGATCTCTTCTCTTTGACTGTTCCCCTTAAGTATAGTATCCTTGGAGGGTCCTTGAATGATGTGGAGTAATCTCCCTTAGCCCCACTCATACGAGGAATATAATGGTCACCCCATGTGCATTCTCTCGTTCTTCTATCCTCCATTGTCCTCCCCAAAAGACGATAAACTGCATGGCCTTCAAGAACTATGTGTGGCTTGATTCCCATCCTCATGGGATAAGTAGGAACGCTGGGACATTTTATCTGTCGGCCCAGCCCAAATGCCAGAATTTACCCCCCCCCCCTGAGTTAAGATATATGGAAGGGGTGCAAACTTTTTCCCCAATTCACGTCAAGATAACCTCAATCTGGTCGTATGTACCGCTCCCTAGAGACATTCGCCTCATTGAGAGATGGGTACAGATATGCTTCACCCACTCCTTGACTGGGATTCCATCACCTTCCCTATCTGGAAGGGCCCCTGAATGGTACAAATGCTAGGCCTAAGGGCCCCATCTTACCACATCAGGCCAACACCCTAGAGTATGTCGAGCAAAAAATTGATACAAATCCCGCGTTTTGAATATGGTCATCGGTCGATGCTTATTTGTTGATCCTGACGCTGTGTTTTGAACATGGTCAATAGCTGTCCAGGATCGTTAGGTCTGCCCTAAGATATCCCAAATGTCAAGTGTAGTGGTTCATATCGCCACATTGTATCTCTAAGCGGTGAACTTCTTCCGGGTGATTCCAACCCTCAGCCCCCTTGGTTTTTTCGGGCCCCTGGCCCAGATTCTCTCTTATGGGATTGTACGATATGGGGTGGGATTATGTCATCCTTCACGTTGGGATGCTCTCCGTGTCATACACATCCCTATATGAGACACATTATCCTCCCTCGTCCTCACTTCAAGACGTTAAATTGCAAGTCGGTCAGACCCTTTTGACCAAGGCCCCTAGCCCAAGTTTTCTCTCTCATAGGACGGTGCGGTGTGGTACGGAATTATGTCCTCATTCATGTCAGGTTATTCGTCGTGTCGTACACCTCCCTTGTATGGGGTATCTTCCCTCTATCCTCATCCTCACTGCAAGACTTTAAACTGCAAGCTGGTCAGGCCTTCCTGACCGAGGCCTAGCCTCAGGCCCCTTGGCCTTCTCGGGCCCTAGCCCGAGTTCTTACCCAGAGGGTGCGGTGTGGTGTGGGATTATGTCCTCATTCATGTCGGGTTATTAGTCATGTCAAACACCTCCTTTATCTGGGGTATCTTCCCCCTATCCTCATCTTCACTGTAAGACGTTAAACTACGAGCTGTTCCAGGCTTCCTGACCGAGTGCCAGCCTGAGGCCCCTTGTACTTTTCGAGCCCCTGGCCTAGGTTCTCTCTTATGGGACTGTGCGGTGTGGTGCGGGATTATGTCCTCATTCACATTAGGTTACTCGCCACACCTTAAACATCCTCGTTAGGGTTTCCTGCCCCCAGGTATCTTCAATAACTATGTGCGGCTTGATTCCCATCCTGTTGGGATACGTAGGACCACCCGTATGTCTAGACTTCGGTTCCATCCCCATCTCTCGGAAATCTCCATTTCACCTTGGCCCCTTGGCCTACCCTCTCCTTCCTGGATGTCTTCGTCGGCCCTTATCGGCGGTTCACCAATGTGCCCAAGGGTACTCTGGTTTAGTACCTGGAATGTTAGACTCTGCTCGGACATGTTTTCACCCTCTTTTCAGGCTTCGTGTTCCCCTTCATCAAGGCTTTCATCACCTTTCACACTTGAAGGTACCCCCAAGAACGACCTAGATACCCCTCTTAAGAGCTCTCCTACCATTACAGGCCAACGCCCCCGAGGGTTTCAGACAACAAATTGACACAAATCTCGCGTTGCAAATATGGTCAGTGGTCGATGCTCATTTGTTGATCCCACTTCAGGCTAATGCGATATAGATACTGTTTTTTCCACCACGGTTAATAGTTATCCTCCATCGCCTCACCAACCGCATTAAGCCCAAAGTGCCAGTTACATGATTTACATCCATCTCCATATCATCATGTCCAAGTAGAACTTCAAAACTCTTGGTACTATTCCTCAATGCGCATCTGTGTATTTGGGGAACAAAGCCACGATAAGGGAATCCTTCAGGGCTCCGCACTGATTTCCCTTTGATGGACATTCCAGGAATTGTAAAATAAATATTCCTCCCTTCTTTCCCACTCCTATTTTGACTCACGTGGGCTTAGGGATAAGGTTGAGGTCTACACTTACTTGTAAAGCTGCCATCCATCCCTGGTCTGAGCTCTAAGACCATAAACTGAGCTCTACTTTGAACTACGTACGGCCTTATTCCCATCCTCTTGGGATACGTAGGAACGCCTAGACCCCTTTTCTATGAATCCAGCTTGAGTTCATATAATTTATCTTTTTTGTCCCACCTTAGGGACTTTGACTACGGGACCGTCTGGCGTGGTGCGTGATTATGTCCTCATTCACGTTGGGTTTGCAAGAGCCGCACCACGCCACCCCATTCTAAAAATTAGCCCTCCTGTTTCTTGTCATGCATGACATTAAACTGTATATTGTCCCACACGACGTTAAAAGGCACCCTCTAGAACTATGAATGGCATGATTTCCGCCTTTATAGGATACGTAGTACCACCCGAACGTCTCTTTTTCATGACCAGCTTAGCTGGGAGCTAGTTTCTCTGGCCCCTTTCGCTCTCAACCAGATTTGGGCCCCTTGGCCCGAGATTCCTCTCTTGGAATTACGTATGGTGTGATGTGGAATCATGTCCCTATTCACGTAGGTTATGTTTCATAGCACCATACACATTCCCCACCTAGCATTGTCTCTACTATGTCTGTGTTGCATGACGTTAAAATGCATTCTTGGTCCTATCACATGACCCTAAAGTGTGACATTATCGTCCTGGTCTCATGATGAAATATGGCACAGCATTGTGATGACCACATCATAGAGGACATCCCATTGGGTATTGGTCATATGCCATGCCATTTTTCAATGCCTACTACGACTTGATTCTTGGGGAGACTCCAAGGCATGCTGCCCTAGGCCTGTCGCTTCACAAAAAAAACCACTCACCTTAAAGGAAAAACATGATTTATCAAATACCGCTTATATTGGTGTGAGGGATAGACCTGCACACCCCTTTTATCCTTTTCACTGGTACTTCACCATGTCATTCCACCCTCAAGAACTATGTATGCTTTGATTCTCATCCTCATGAGATACGTAGGAGCGCCCGGGCACATCCCCGCGGGCCCAGCTTAACTTTCGTGCTCGGTCCCTGGACTCGAGAACTTCCCCAGAGAACACATGGTAAGTGGGTCTTATGTCCTCATTCACGTCGAGTTTTGTAACCATCTTACCATGAGTCTCTTGCTCTCGTTACCCATATGATCCGAGTTCTAATACCTTAAACTAAAACCCTTCAAGAACTACGTGCAGCTTGATCCCCATCCCCATGGAGTATGTAGGAATGCCTTTGAACTTTTCTTCAGGACCATCTCAACTCTCATTTTTGGTCCCCAGACCAAAAACCTCTCCCTGGGAACACATGGTGGTCAATACCCCTATTTCCCATTCACGTCGGATATTTGAGTTACCCCACCATGTGACTCCTGCGTTTCATCCCATCTATGGTACGAACTCTACGACCCTAAACTAAGATATACCTATTGGAAGGGACTTGACTCCCTATATATAATACATCTCATTAATGTATTCATATTTGTTTTGACAAAGAGCCCAAAGTGTGAAGTTTTCATGGAGACATTCCCCTCATTCCATGACCAACCTTCGTGAGCTCTCCAGTTGGATCCTCATACTCTTCCACATCCCAAAGGACCCTCGAACGACATAGATGCTAGGATTAAGGTCTCTCCATGGATGCTGGGCCTAAGGGATCTCCCATCGTTTCGGGCCAATGCCCTTAAGGATCTCAGACGACATCTGCGACAGGTCCCATGTTTCGAACATGGTCAACGGTCGACCCTCATTTGTCTATCCCCATTCCCGGCTAACGCGATATGGATACTGTGTTTCCTCCACGGTCAACAGTTTTCCTCCATCATCATGTCTCCATCATTGCAATCCAAATTCTGAGCATCATGATTCACACATTTCCACTTCCTAATGTTCAAGTGTAATTCCAACATACTCGTCTTTATCTCTTCGCGTGTCTAGGTGCGCCACATGGACATGTTAGCATCATTGGGTCGGTATTTACTGAGCATCCCTTCACCCTAACATGTCCCTTTCTATGTCGGGAAAGTTCCACCACTACTTATTGTTTCCCACAATGAGCACAACTGACGTAGGCTTAATAGTTTTGGTAGGATTTATACCAGTGCAACCATGCTTCTCATCATCCTACATGATGTTAAATTGTGCCCCAAGAACTCTGTGTGGCTTGGTTCCCATACTTATGGGATACATAGAGACACCCCAGTATTTCGCCAAGGGTCTAGCCACGGGAATCATAAAATCCTATTCTTTCCCCTTTCCGGCCCCCTGGTCGGACCCCTCATGAGGAACCGTGTAACTATGACCTTACCCCGAATGAGTTCAGGATGCCCCAAAATGACATTGGGATGCGATAACCCCCCTCGTCAGAGAGGCCCTATCTGAAAGAAGGAATGATCCATGATCAAAATTATGCGCCCGTCTAGCATGCTGCCACCACGGTGGCATAACATCGTGAGTGCTGGATTCTATTCGAAAAAACCATCACTCCACATCCCATGCTTCGTCTGCCCTTTATTCGGACTCTCTTCCTCTTTCATGTCTGGAGGAACCCCCTAACGGTATGGATGCTCAACCTACGGTCCACCTGTTATCCTGGGCCAACAGTCTAGAAGACTGGTCACGTCTAAAAGGACCCCCTAACTGTATGGATGCTCGAACTATTGTCCGCCTGCTGTCCTGGGCCAACATCCCGAAAGACTGATTGACGATATTTGAGTTAGGCCCCGTGTTGCGAACATGGTTAGCGGTTGTCCCTCATTTGTTGTCCCCATTTCAGGCTAATGCAATATGGATGCTGCATTTCCGCCATGGTCAACAGCTATCCTCCATTGTCACGCCACCCCCACAATGTTCTGAATCCTCGGTATCGTGATTCACACCTTCCACTTCCCTATGTTTGGACTAATCCCAACGCCCCTGGCGTTACCTCGCTTTTTCACCAGAGCACATCGGAAGAATGGCCCGTCAGTTGTTATGAGGTCCTAATCCACCAATCAGGACCCTCCCATGTCTTCCTAGAAGATCCAGATTGGTTACTTAAACCCCATATACCCGGAGCTGGGTCGATGCATTATGTTCAGATGGAACAACATAGTGATCACCCCTTACTTCTCACATTGGGCTCGACCCGCGTGAGCTTAGGGACTGACCACTGGAGATTTCATGAATACAACAAACGCATGTGGACCCAACTTTGACAACGAGACTCATGCATGATATGGCATCAAATAAATCAAAACATGAAAGTACGTTTGAGAGTTTCTGATCCTTACAACACTCAGGGGTTTATTCCTCCCACGGACGGGTTGACCCAGTCAAAAGAGAGTTTCAGTTCCACCACCCTCTGACTTGTGGAATCCAGGAGTTGTTGTCGCTGGATCAGCTCTCGCTCCTCCTCAGCAGTTATGGGGCGCAATTCATCAGCCTTAGTTTGGGCACACACTACGTCAGCCTAGATGCCGACCATTTCTTCGGAATTATGCCTTAGACGCTCTTCCTCCTCTGCCAGTTGGGCCTTATGTCGCAATATCAGCTCTGATTGTGCATTAATGGAGGTTGTGTTCTCATCCTCTCTGATCCATAGCTGTTGGATCTCATCTTCAGCCTCCCAAATATTCTTGATGTTCATCACCTTCCTCCGCTGCCAGCCCAGGCTGAGGCCGCGATCATACTCTTGGATCTTCTCCGCCATAAGATCTCAGATGGGGATGTGAGGGTGCTGGGCATCCACTCCCCCAGAACACAGATCACACATCCATGAGCAAGGTCTATCCATCTCATCCAGCCATGGTGTCTGGGGGGGGGGGTATTTTCAATAAAGCGCATGATCAGCTTCTATGATCGGCGGTAGACAATGTCGTTGTCCTCTTTGTCAAAGGTCGTCTCGTCCCAGTCCGCATGGTTGGTAGGCTCGTATGCAGGGTACACCCTTGGGAAATCTTCAGTGGGATCTGCATCTGGTGTGGGATCAGGTGCGACATCTGGAGTTGGATCAGACGCAGCGGGACTTGGGTTGACCGGCAGATCCTCATCATCGGACCCCACCTAAATTACCTCATGCACGACCCCGCTGGTGGTCCCACCAATGATGGTGGGAGCTTCAGCTCGGGTGGGATGGGTAACTATCTCCACTATTATTGGCATGCCTTTGGGGGGGGCCGTCAGAAATGCCGACCAGCCTTGCCCCAGCGGCCCATGCCAGTTGAAGAACTATACGTAACAGAGAAGGGAATGGACGTCAGTTGGCACGATCAACGTGTGGCATAAACAAATTCATTGGAGAGGACTTACAGAGATTGAACTCCTAGTATTTCTCCAAGGTTGATGTTGATGGGACCCCAAATAGTTTCCCTATGTATATTTTCGGAAGGTCCGAAGACTCTAGAAAAGCCACCTCGAGTGTCCTAGCCCCACCAGACACAGAACTGGATGCAGCCACAATTGTGGGTTCCAAGGGTCCAGCATCATCACCCACTGAGGGGCGAGAGTGAGGTCTGTGCATGAGTTCCTCTTGCACAGTTCAGATGTTGGTAAGAAATCCATAATGACCTGATAGCACACCCCAAAGAACGAAACTTGGGATGTTACCTCGAGAGCCTCCGCAAAATCATCGAGACCCAAGTCTTGATCGATGACTTCGCCTTCCTCCAACGGGATCCCTATGCCGGCCTCGTCCCCCCCATAGGATTCATCTGATTCTTCCAGTAGGGGGAAGTGCTCTCTCAGCTCGGCGGATAACAATTGTGGGGGAACAGTCCAATCCAGCAGTACCCTCACCCGGTCTATCATTGGATGTGGGGAACCACTGGAATGTAAAAAGTCTTCCAGCTCATCTAGATATTGATCTATCTCCGCTGGGGACACTGCAAAACTGGCCCGGATAGGGCCTATACCTGGTAAATCCATCCCGATGTGGTACAGGTGTTCCCACATCTCGAGAAGGCTGAGGAATTTTCGATTGATATCCCAAACGTCATAGGCCTCTGGGAAAACAGCATTATCTTGCATGTCGATATGGCGCAACCTTTTCCCCAGAGCCTAAGTGGATATCCTGCGGAATCCCCTCGGTGGTCGCCCCTCTAGATGAACCTGCTCTCCTAGGACCATCAGATCCGCTGCCGCTGTTGGATCCACCGTTGCTGCCTCACCCTCAGCTGGTGCAGGTCTCGCTGCCATGGGAGACCCTCCACCATGAGAGGACCTCACCGCCCTTCGACCCCAACCTCGGGATAGGGGAGGCCCTCCATCACCAACTCGAATAGTTGGCTACTTCAGCATTTCCCCCTGATAAGCTGCCTCCCATCTTATGGCATACTCCTTCACTAGTCCAAAGGCGGCAGTAGGCAGAGGCAGTGCATTTTTCTTTTTCATGTCTTCCCGTGTGAACATGAGCCACAATTGCATCATCACACACGGTTGATCCTCGTGGCGCACCTCCCAGTAGGCCTGTGGGGTCAGCCAATGTAGGCACCGGAATTGCCTTGCAAACCGGTGTGGGGTATACGGCTCACAAAGAGGCTCACGGTCCACCCAGGCCACCAAGACTCCACCTCGAAAGGCTAGGAGATAGGACCTATGCTCTTTCGTCCCCTGACCATCGTTGGTGAGTACCCCCATCGGCAAGGGAAACGGGTGGAAGTTAAACTCATCTGCCTTCCACACCCGGTTTAGTACCAACGGTACGGTCAACTTGGATGGAAAGCTCCGGGAAGCATTCAGAATGGATGGGCAGAAGTTTGACCCCGGAGGCGAGATGGGGTTCATATATTCATAAACCCCCCTGATGTGCGTCATGTTCCACCCATACAGAAGATGGAAGGGCTCGCATATCCTCGGCGGCTTTTTTCCCTCACTAACATGCCGCAACATCTTGTACAATCTGGAGAGCATCAGAATCCCCAAATTGACCCTCCCACCTATGTCCAACATGGATTCCATGATGAATGAGTTGTTCCACACCCCCATGTTGGTATCCCTCACTAGTAGGATCCAACCACAGATAAGGGCTGCAATAAACGCCGCTATTCTGACTATCGGAAGTTGCTTGGTATTGACACTGAAACCCCACATATTCCATTGGATATCTTCTAAGAGCCACCAATATGATTTCTCCGTGCCCCGTTGAGCCTACTTTTTTCATGTTTGAGTCCTCTGGGGAAACACTCGATCCTTCGGGAAGTTCGGGAACTAATTTAACCACTTCTTAAAGTGGACATCTCACATCGCCTCTTTATCTTCTCAGGGGACCATTCCCATCAGTGCCAGCACCAGCCGCGGCATCTGATCTGGATCCTCCCACGCACTCATGATGGGGATAAACTCATCATACATAGCCCCCAAGATTAGGACCCCCGAAATTGGATGGATATCCCACAGACTGATGCCAACCTCCCCATGGTGTAGGTGAAAAGTGTTGGTCCTAGACGACCATCTGCTCAACAGCTCTGGCATCAGCTGTTTCGGTTGATAAATGTAGAATTGGGAGGCCCATTCCGCCTCATACAATCCCACTCTCCTCAACTCGGCTCCAAATTCCTCACATGAGGCGCCTACTCAGTAGGTCCATGCCCAATCTTTTGTGAATTTTCCACCCTGGAGCAAATCCCACTCATCGGACCACCCCTTCTTCGCATCCCTCAAGGCTTCCTTAAGTATTGTGCGGTACATGGGAGGGGAGGTCTCCGGCAGAAATGTATTCCCATCAAAATTGTTCAAATGATTGTATAGGTAATCGGTGGTGACAGGTGTGAAGTCCTTCTGTGCATGACCATCATCCCCCCTGAACCATTGGCGTTGGCACGATGTGCTTCTGAACCAGCAAGCTGGTTCGTCCCTACTTGCCTTAGGAATGAAGACGTAATCCCTCAGCCCAAATCCATACAAGGGCATTGTAACACCCCAAGCTTCTACGGTACGTTTCCCTTTGAATAATGCGATAGCGTGTGTTGTACGCAACCTCGAGTTCTAACACACACCACAACTAATTAAACTAGCCGTTGTGAATAGTAATACCTAATTTTTGAAATCATATATATTCTATATTTCAAAATGGACTTCATTTTTGGATTCGGAATATCAAAATTAGCCTAGGGTGAAATTTTGGTACATTTCGGATAACTTTCATATTTTGATGAATAGTGAAAATTTCTAAATTTTAATTAAAAACAACTTTTTTAATCAAAATAATTAATAGTGATAAATTATGAATTTGAGTGGTTTTAAAGTATATTTAGAATATATTTTTACCATTCAATTTAATGTTTATCATTGGACATAATTTTACAATTAAACCGAACATAAACAAGTGTCAATCTTTTGATAGTTATTATCTCTTAAAAACACGCTTTTTGTTTTGACAGCGGGAATTAATTTTAAATTAATTTCTGCCACTTATGTGTTTTGAATTTAGGAAAATGGATTCCATATTTTGAATCAGGATGTTCAAATTGTGTAAATAGGTAACTTTTATTTTTACACATTTTGAATAATTACTGCGGTAAATATTTTATTTACCATGGTTAAAGGGTAAATCCGGTAAATAAGGGTTAAAAAAAATAATATTATAATAATACAAAATTACCCTAAAACGTGTCTTAACCCTATTGGTTGATACATGGTCTACCATGGGCATCTTTGTGTCAATTTTGGGACCCCATGGATCCACTTGTAAGTGATAATGACACTTTATTTTAATTAAGTTAAAATGAATACAAAAATGACACAAGCATATATCTTTTAGAAGAACAATTTTTACATAGGGTTATACATGTTGGATTTTCGATTGTAAATATTCATTAGAAAGATACAAAGATTTCCTACATAATGATATTTTATTTATAATTTTTAGACATTAAATAATTTATTTTATTTATGACACAATGATGATGCAGTAATTACTAAAATAGTAAAAAATTAACATAATTAATATTATAAATACACAAATAAATATAATATCAAACTTTTAATAAATTACACTAATTTTCTATGATAATATGATATATTAGGATTGATTTAATTGACTTTTTTCGAAGTAATCAATCTGTTAGGAGTTTCAAAAAAATCAACTATTGAATAGTGTCAAAATTGACATAAAAGAGTTCTTAAAACAAATATTATATTATTAATTGATATTAAATTCCTAAAAATCTAAGGATCGGCCAAGAGACTTATATTATTATAGGTTCCTCATTAATGGACCACTTGGGGGTCGCTTGGATGTATATAGTAAGTTTATTAACCATATTATATAAAAATACAAAGAGACATTGTAAAAGTGAAACTAATTAACTTAGAGTTAATACTTAAAGATAAGGTTAATATAAGTACCCAAACCTGTCTAAATTCTATTGGATGAGTTGTTTTCGACCTATCCCCACCTCATCCTTTGAATAGTCAACTTTGGAGCCTTTAGAAACCGAATATGAATTTATTATAAATTAATATTTCTAGCTTTTCCAAAGGTGCCCCTCACCCCTCTTATAAAAGGGCACTCCTCCTTCTCATTTCTTCACACCTCTAAAGCCTTTTGGTTCGGCCAAACTCTGCCCAAATACTCTCCCAATATCCCTCAATACAACCTAGAGGCCTTAGTTTGATCAGAAAGCCAACCTAAGGAGCCCTTTTGATCAAATCAAAAGGAAGAACCCGAAGAAGAGGTAATGATTTCACCACCCTTTTCTAAGTTCATTTCTTCTTCCACTTCTTCTTCCTTTGTTCTTACCATTCTGAAATAATAACTCCAGTATCTCACATATACTTTGATGTTATTATAAATATGGTACAATCATATTCAGTATTCTATCCACCCTTTGAATAACATGTCACCATACGTGCGTACGTACGGCTTATCGTCTCCACGTCGTGGTGTAATTGTTATTCAATATAATATTATTTGGATGGGTATAATAATGATGTGTAACTCATGTAAATAATAAATATAACATGTTAATGATTCTGTATATATGATATACCATCCATTTATATATTATTTTAATATCAAAAGAATGATATTGTCGCTCGTGCGTACGTACGGACTACCGTCTCCACGAACGCGATGAGATTCATTCTCCATCGTAACCATTAAAGCGTAATTATCATTTTATGATTTAAAAATGATGTTTAAGGACTTGATATCATTCTGGATATGAATAATATACAACCTATCCTTTACAAACATGTCTTACGTAACAAAACATATGAAATAAAACAAGTAAGTTAACACCCGAAACAACGATAATACTAAGATATTATTGTCAAATCAATATTAAAAGATCATATATGATATCATATTAATGTATATGATTCTTGTATAATTTAATAACAATTATTTCACCATTATACAGGAGGTTAACCTACCACAACCAAGGAAAAGTACAAGGTAAGGGTTATTTCACAATCTCTTCATTATCCGAGGTTGTATTATACGTAATAATCTACTGGGATCTCTTTATCATCCACATCCATGTTTCTTCGAAATGTATTTCAAAACATTTTTACTATTTACAAGAATATGGGTTAAAGTCATTTATACCATTGTTTGACTTTTTATAAGAGTTTTATAAAGGAATCATTCCGTCGTTTTCAAAACAAGGTCCTTTTTAACCTTTTCGACAGAATTGAGGTAAGAATGTTTTTTTTAACTTATACGGCGGGTGCGGTTATTTTACGCCGTTATAAAATCTTCAAAGCTTTCCTTACAAGCTTATAAGAATATTTTCAAAGAAAATGTTTTATTTTATATGGATCTTAAATGATTTCAAAATAAAAGGAGATATTTCTTTAAAAAAGAATTTTGATTTCATCTATGTCAACATCCTTTGATGGATTTTAAGATTATTTGAAGTTGATTTATTATGATACAAAACTTCTATATTGTATTGAAGGTTTTGTGATATGTTTGACTGTGGATGTGCTATTTTTATACCATTCATAGTTTATTGTGAAAGTATTGACATTTCGTATGCTAGTTTTAATACGAATGTTTATGTTATGATTAAACCTTTTCATATGGGAATGCATTGGACTTAATAAGTGACGGGTGGAGCCCGCTATAGCTCCTCGATGCGTCGGTAGGTCTCATGAGACAAACTAGTGTCTTGGCACAAGGCCTTGACAAAATCTTATTTGTAGTCTTGGCATGAGGCCTTGGCTATGTGGTTATGATAGTCTGGCATTATGCATTCCAACATTATGAAAGTGGTTATTGATTTTTGCATGTGATTATTCGATTAGTAGAATATCCATGTGAATAAGTAAATGGCATTATTTCATTTTATTTATTCCATACTATGTTAAATGTTCAAGTTTAAAAGGCTTTTGTTTTAGTTATACATTGCCTTAAATGTTTATTTTTATTTATGAAAGTTTCCTCTATATTGTTATCCTTACTGGGCATTTGAGCTCACCCCTTTTCTATGTTTTATTTTTCCCAGGTAGTGAAGAAGTAAATTATGAATGACTTGCAGGGATATTATGAGGGGTTAATAGTGTGGATATGAAGACTTTGTTGTTATAGTAGTTTTTCACTTTGAAATGTAATGTAAAACATTATGATTATATCTAGTGTTTCCAAGGCTACTAAACCAATCGGTCTTTCGGGATTTGATCTTTCTTGTGATCATGCCAATGTTACGAAGTAATGCACCGACTCTGGGTAGCTGGGGTCGGGGCGTTACAGTTGGTATCAGAGGAAGTTTAGTACAAACCTTGGAAGCTAGATTTAGATAAACTCTGATTAGAGCACGTATACCTAAGATGAACTTTGAGGATTAGTATAGAAGAACTTCCTAGAATTTTGGTATTGTAGAGATTTTGTGAGTTTTCCGAGCAATACATCCCTGTCTGGATACGAGCAGGTAGAGGCGGCTCTGGCACAGATGTACCTAGGGGTAAAACCCGAAAACACCGCTTTGAGCTAGACTCGAACGGGAACTGGTGCACGACAACGGGCCTTGCTGCACTCTTGGTTACGACACTCCCGGGGGATATGCTTAGGATAACTCTCACTTTCTTTACAAATCATTATGAAGGGTTTATGAGTATATACTTCCTCAAAGAAAACATATTTATGATTATGGATTATATCCATAGATAGTTCAATTTATGTTTAGTGTTTTATAAGTATGGGATTAGGTATTTTGATGCATAAACTGATCTAGTTTATGCCATTTTTTTTAGAAATGGCGCCTAGTGGAAGAAATGGAAACCGTATCAATGCACGCACTCCATGTAGGGATTGCCCTCCTGCTCAAGATAATTATAGTGGGGCTGGTGATGCAACTGGTGCTGATCAGCTAATCACCGTACTGGGACAACTTACTCAGGTTATGAATAATAACCTTACCCGTATGGAGCACCCTGATCCTCAGCGTGGAGGATCAATGTTAGATCGATTCATGAGACAACAACCACCAACGTTCAATGGGAGTACAAATCCCTTAGTAGCTGAGCAATGGATATTTTCCCTAGAGAAAATATTTCAGGCTTTGGGGAGCAGTGAAAGGGAAAAAGTTATCATGGCAGTTTACCACCTCACTGGAGATGCTGATCAATGGTGGTCATTGATTCAAAATACAAAGGAAGATGATGAAGTATCAAATATGGAATGGAGGGAGTTCAAAGAGCTGTTTTTAGAAAAATACTTCCCTCGCGACCATCGAGCAGATATGGAAAGGCAATTTCTGAGTCTGAGACAAAAGGAGGATGAGAATGTCACAAAGTATGAGGCTAACTTTACAAGGTTAGCGAGGTATGCTGGAGATTATATTCGCAACCCAAGAAGTAAGATTGATCGTTTCTTTGATGGGTTAAAACCATTTCTCCGTCGAGCATTAGTCTCACAATCCTTTTCGTCGTACGAAGACATTGTCTCATGTGCTATCAAGACCGAAAAAGAATTCTCTAAGTCTTATGACTTTAAAGCGAAGCAAGAGAAGAAGAGACCTGCTGATCAATCTGGGAATGGAAATAAGGGGAAGAAGGGAAAGGTTGAATATCCATCTTGTGGTAAATGCGGGAAGAAACATCCTGGTACTTGCTTGAAGGGAATGGGAGTCTGTTACAAGTGTGGTGAAAAAGGCCACCAAGCTCATGATTGTAAGGGGAAGAAGGAAGCTACCAACGTTCAGTGCTACAATTTCAGGGAGATGGGGCATTATGCAAATGCATGTCCTAAGCGTCAAGAGAACTTACCTCAGAAAAGGCCAAGGGATCAAGGCCAGGCTTATGCTATCACTACTGCAGAGGTAGAAGCTCCAAAAGACGTGGTGGCAGGTAATTTAATGGTTTCCTCAAGTTTAGCAAATGCATTATTTGATTCTGGATCATCGCATTGTTTCATATCTTCCCAGTTTGCTAAGAAAATTAGATATTTCCAATTTGATTTAATAAGGGAGTTGTCAGTTAAAACTCCTAAGGGAAGTATCGTTGCAACAAAGTTTTGTGAATCAGTCCCCATTAGAGCACATAAATTTTCTTTATCTGCTGATTTCATCGTCATACCTATGATTGAGTTTGATATAATCCTCGGTATGGACTGGCTTTCGGACTATGATGCGAAGATTTATTGTAAGAAGAAAGAGGTTACGATTCTTGATGATAATGATAAGGAACACCTTATTTTTAGAGCAGAATCGTCACCACCTAATTCTTATTTAGATCCACCCCCAGTAGCTCAACTTAATTCAATTATTGGGGAGGAAGAGAATGAAATAACTATCGGTGAGGAAAGGAATGTTCAAATAGAGGATGTACCTATTGTGAAAGAGTTTGTAGATGTATTTCCGGAAGATTTACCTGGACATCCTCCAGAACGAGAAGTAGAGTTTTCCATTGATTTAATTCCTGGATCAAGGCCTATATCGAAGACCCCTTATAGAATGGCCACTGTAGAGCTAGTCGAACTAAAGAAACAACTAGAGGAATTGAGTAATAAGGGATTTATTCGCCCTAGTGTTTCTCCATGGGGAGCCCCTGTTCTTTTTGTTAAAAAGAAAGATGGATCTATGAGGTTATGTATCGACTACAGGGAGATCAATGCTATAACGATAAAGAACAAGTATCCCCTACCTCGTATTGATGATTTATTTGACCAACTGCATGGAGCTCAATACTTTTCAAAGATTGACCTTTGATCTGGATACCATCAGTTGTGTGTGAAGAAGGAAGACATTCCGAAGACAGTATTTCGAACCAGGTACGGGCATTACGAGTTTACTGTAATGCCGTTTGGATTGACTAATGCACCCTCTGTATTCATGGATCTGATAAATAGAGTTTTCAAAGAGTATCTCGATGAATTTGTGGCGGTATTTATTGATGATATCTTGGTATACTCCAAAACATACGAAGATCATGAAAATCACTTGCGCATTATCTTGAAGACCTTGAGGAGGCATGAATTATATGGGAAGTTTAGCAAGTGTGAATTCTGGCTTCAGGAGATTTCTTTTCTTGGCCATATTGTCTCTAAAGATGGAATCTCTGTTGATCCTTCTAAGACCAAGGCAATCCAAGAATGGCCAGCACCTACGAATATAAATGAGGTACGTAGTTTTATTGGTTTGGCAGGTTATTATCGACGTTTCGTCCAGAATTTTGCCCGATTGGCTAACCCATTAACGAAGCTCACACGTAAAGGGGTTAAATTTGTTTGGACAAAAGAGTGTGAAGAATGTTTCGAAGAACTGAAGAGAAGATTAGTCAATGCTCCTATATTGACTCTACCATCGGGGAATGATGGGTTCGTTATTTATAGTGATGCATCGAAGAAAGGACTTGGCTGTGTCCTTATGCAGAATGATAGAGTTATTGCCTATGCATCACGACAGTTGAAAATTCATGAACAAAACTATCCTACTCATGATCTTGAGTTAGCAGCTGTGATCTTTGCTTTGAAGATATGGAGGCACTACCTCTATGGTGAAAAATGTGAGATTTATACTGATCACAAGAGTTTGAAGTATATTTTCTCACAAAAAGAACTCAACATGAGGCAAAGGAGATGGCTTGAATTACTCAAGGATTATGATTGTACGATACACTACCACCCGGGGAAGGCAAACAAGGTGGCAGATGCTTTGAGCAGAAAAGACCATGGAGTTCTGAACATGATGAGAATTGAAAGGGATCCAATTTTCATGGATCTAGTGAAGATGGACATGGGAATAACCAGGGAAGGTGAAACATCAATGCTTTTTCAAATGGTTGCCAAACCATCTTTACTAGAAAGGATTAAGAGTTCTCAGACCGATGATGAAGAATTTCAGAAGAAGATTAAAGCTGTGAATGATGGGAGATTGAGAGACTTTGTGTATGAAGATGGAATTTTGAAATTCGGGAAGAGACTTTGTGTTCCCAATATACCTGATCTAAAAAGGGAATTGCTGGATGATTCTCATAGTTCCAATTTCTCTATACACCCTGGGAGCACCAAAATGTATAGAGATTTGAAGGAACATTTTTGGTGGGACAACATGAAGAGGGAGATTGCTGATTTTGTATCAAGATGTATGGTTTGTCAACAAGTGAAAGCTGGAAGGCAACAGCCTGGAGGAGTCATGCAACCTCTTCCCATACCGGAGTGGAAATGGGACAACATTACGATGGACTTTGTCATGGGGCTACCAAAGACTTCTAGAAGGAACGATGCAATATGGGTTATTGTTGATCGTCTTACCAAGTCAGCACATTTTCTTGCTATAAGAGAAGATCTACCCCTGGAACGTCTAGCAAGACTATACATTAATGAAGTTGTGAGACTTCATGGTGTACCCCTATCGATTGTTTCTGATCGTGATCCCCGTTTTACATCAAGATTCTGGAAAAGTCTTCAGAAATCCCTGGATACTGAACTTCATTTGAGCACTGCTTACCACCCTCAGACAGACGGACAATCAGAACAGACTATTCAAACCTTAGAAGACATGTTGAGATCTTGCTCACTTGATTTTTAGGGTATGTGGGATCAATATTTACCTCTGGTAGAATTTTCCTATAACAATAGCTTCCATTCGAGTATTCAGATGGCACCATATGAAGCGTTATACGGAAAGAGATGTCGTACACCAACCTGTTGGGATGACGTTGGTGAAAGAAAACTTGTAGGCCCAGAACTGGTGGAGGAAACGGTGGAAAAGGTGAAAGTAATCCAAAATCACATCAAAGCAGCTCAAAGTAGGCAGAAGAGCTATGCCGATAATCGAAGGAAGGATTTGGAATTTCAAGTCGGTGATCATGTTTTCCTGAAGGTATCTCCGTGGAAGGGAGTAATACGTTTTGGTAAGAAAGGTAAATTGAGTCCCAGGTACATCGGACCTTTCGAAATTCTAGAACGAATTGGGGTTGTAGCTTACCGATTGGCAATGCCGCCAAGTCTCTCCAAAGTTCACGATGTGTTCCACGTATCTCTGTTGAGAAAATACATGCCTGACCCAACGCATGTACTCACCTATGAGGAATTAGAACTGGAACCGGATCTGTCTTATTGTGAAGAGCCCGTCAGGATTCTTGATACAAGAGAACAAGTACTGAGAAACCGGACGATGCGTCTGGTAAAAGTTTTGTGGAGAAATCATAAGATGGAAGAGGCAACGTGGGAACCCGAGGAACTTATGATGAAGAACCACCCGAGTCTTTTTATGCAGTAATACCCTAGAAATTGCGAGGACGCAATTATTTGAAGGAGGGGAGAATGTAACACCCCAAGCTTCTACGGTACGTTTCCCTTTGAATAATGCGATAGCGTGTGTTGTACGCAACCTCGAGTTCTAACACACACCACAACTAATTAAACTAGCCGTTGTGAATAGTAATACCTAATTTTTGAAATCATATATATTCTATATTTCAAAATGGACTTCATTTTTGGATTCGGAATATCAAAATTAGCCTAGGGTGAAATTTTGGTACATTTCGGATAACTTTCATATTTTGATGAATAGTGAAAATTTCTAAATTTTAATTAAAAACAACTTCTGTAATCAAAATAATTAATAGTGATAAATTATGAATTTGAGTGGTTTTAAAGTATATTTAGAATATATTTTTACCATTCAATTTAATGTTTATCATTGGACATAATTTTACAATTAAACCGAACATAAACAAGTGTCAATCTTTTGATAGTTATTATCTCTTAAAAACACGCTTTTTGTTTTGACAGCGGGAATTAATTTTAAATTAATTTCTGCCACTTCTGTGTTTTGAATTTAGGAAAATGGATTCCATATTTGGAATCAGGATGTTCAAATTGTGTAAATAGGTAACTTTTATTTTTACACATTTTGAATAATTACTGCGGTAAATATTTTATTTACCATGGTTAAAGGGTAAATCCGGTAAATAAGGGTTAAAAAAAATAATATTATAATAATACAAAATTACCCTAAAACGTGTCTTAACCCTATTGGTTGATACATGGTCGACCATGGGCATCTTTGTGTCAATTTTGGGACCCCATGGATCCACTTGTAAGTGATAATGACACTTTATTTTAATTAAGTTAAAATGAATACAAAAATGACACAAGCATATATCTTTTAGAAGAACAATTTTTACATAGGGTTATACATGTTGGATTTTCGATTGTAAATATTCATTAGAAAGATAAAAAGATTTCCTACATAATGATATTTTATTTATAATTTTTAGACATTAAATAATTTATTTTATTTATGACACAATGATGATGCAGTAATTACTAAAATAGTAAAAAATTAACATAATTAATATTATAAATACACAAATAAATATAATATCAAACTTTTAATAAATTACACTAATTTTCTATGATAATATGATATATTAGGATTGATTTAATTGACTTTTTTCGAAGTAATCAATCTGTTAGGAGTTTCAAAAAAATCAACTATTGAATAGTGTCAAAATTGACATAAAAGAGTTCTTAAAACAAATATTATATTATTAATTGATATTAAATTCCTAAAAATCTAAGGATCGGACAAGAGACTTATATTATTATAGGTTCCTCATTAATGGACCACTTGGGGGTCGCTTGGATGTATATAGTAAGTTTATTAACCATATTATATAAAAATACAAAGAGACATTGTAAAAGTGAAACTAATTAACTTAGAGTTAATACTTAAAGATAAGGTTAATATAAGTACCCAAACCTGTCTAAATTCTATTGGATGAGTTGTTTTCGACTTATCCCCACCTCATCCTTTGAATAGTCAACTTTGGAGCCTTTAGAAACCGAATATGAATTTATTATAAATTAATATTTCTAGCTTTTCCAAAGGTGCCCCTCACCCCTCTTATAAAAGGGCACTCCTCCTTCTCATTTCTTCACACCTCTAAAGCCTTTTGGTTCGGCCAAACTCTGCCCAAATACTCTCCCAACATCCCTCAATACAACCTAGAGGCCTTAGTTTGATCATAAAGCCAACCTAAGGAGCCCTTTTGATCAAATCAAAAGGAAGAACCCGAAGAAGAGGTAATGATTTCACCACCCTTTTCTAAGTTCATTTCTTCTTCCACTTCTTCTTCCTTTGTTCTTACCATTCTGAAATAATAACTCCAGTATCTCACATATACTGTGATGTTATTATAAATATGGTACAATCATATTCAGTATTCTATCCACCCTTTGAATAACATGTCACCATACGTGCGTACGTACAGCTTACCGTCTCCACGTCGTGGTGTAATTGTTATTCAATATAATATTATTTGGATGGGTATAATAATGATATGTAACTCATGTAAATAATAAATATAACATGTTAATGATTCTGTATATATGATATACCATCCATTTATATATTATTTTAATATCAAAAGAATGATATTGTCGCTCGTGCGTACGTACGGACTACCGTCTCCACGAACGCGATGAGATTCATTCTCCATCGTAACCATTAAAGCGTAATTATCATTTTATGATTTAAAAATGATGTTTAAGGACTTGATATCATTCTGGATATGAATAATATACAACCTATCCTTTACAAACATGTCTTACGTAACAAAACATATGAAAGAAAACAAGTAAGTTAACACCCGAAACAACGATAATACTAAGATATTATTGTCAAATCAATATTAAAAGATCATATATGATATCATATTAATGTATATGATTCTTGTATAATTTAATAACAATTATTTCACCATTATACAGGAGGTTAACCTACCACAACCAAGGAAAAGTACAAGGTAAGGGTTATTTCACAATCTCTTCATTATCCGAGGTTGTATTATACGTAATAATCTACTGGGATCTCTTTATCATCCACATCCATGTTTCTTCGAAATGTATTTCAAAACATTTTTACTATTTACAAGAATATGGGTTAAAGTCATTTATACCATTGTTTGACTTTTTATAAGAGGTTTATAAAGGAATCATTCCGTCGTTTTCAAAACAAGGTCCTTTTTAACCTTTTCGACAGAATTGAGGTAAGAATGTTTTTTTTAACTTATACGGCGGGTGCGGTTATTTTACGCCGTTATAAAATCTTCAAAGCTTTCCTTACAAGCTTATAAGAATATTTTCAAAGAAAATGTTTTATTTTATATGGATCTTAAATGATTTCAAAATAAAAGGAGATATTTCTTTAAAAAAGAATTTTGATTTCATCTATGTCAACATCCTTTGATGGATTTTAAGATTATTTGAAGTTGATTTATTATGATACAAAACTTCTATATTGTATTGAAGGTTTTGTGATATGTTTGACTTTGGATGTGCTATTTTTATACCATTCATAGTTTATTGTGAAAGTATTGACATTTCGTATGCTAGTTTTAATACGAATGTTTATGTTATGATTAAACCTTTTCATATGGGAATGCATTGGACTTAATAAGTGACGGGTGGAGCCCGCTATAGCTCCTCGATGCATCGGTAGGTCTCATGAGACAAACTAGTGTCTTGGCACAAGGCCTTGACAAAATCTTATTTGTAGTCTTGGCACGAGGCCTTGGCTATGTGGTTATGATAGTCTGGCATTATGCATTCCAACATTATGAAAGTGGTTATTGATTTTTGCATGTGATTATTCGATTAGTAGAATATCCATGTGAATAAGTAAATGGAATTATTTCATTTTATTTATGCCATACTATGTTAAATGTTCAAGTTTAAAAGGCTTTTGTTTTAGTTATACATTGCCTTAAATGTTTATTTTTATTTATGAAAGTTTCCTCTATATTGTTATCCTTACTGGGCATTTGAGCTCACCCCTTTTCTATGTTTTATTTTTCCCAGGTAGTGAAGAAGTAAATTATGAATGACTTGCAGGGATATTATGAGGGGTTAATAGTGTGGATATGAAGACTTTGTTGTTATAGTAGTTTTTCACTTTGAAATGTAATGTAAAACATTATGATTATATCTAGTGTTTCCAAGGCTACTAAACCAATCGGTCTTTCGGGGTTTGATCTTTCTTGTGATCATGCCAATGTTACGAAGTAATGCACCGACTCTGGGTAGCTGGGGTCGGGGCGTTACAGGCATCCTCTTGCACAACGGATAATTCTTTTGGCTCTCTGATAGCAGCCCCATCATAGAATTATGATCCGAATGGCTACAGACCAACTCTCCTAGGCCCAGACAATTTTCCATCTCATCCCTCCGAGCGGCGTCTGCGAGCACCCCCAGCAAAGCTTCTTGATGGTCTATTGGGTTTCAGAACTTGGAAAAAGTTCAGGTCGGGTTTTGGATCTCATTTTCAGAGCTCTTTCACAAATCCAAGTCATAGATCCTATCCTCGGTCTATAAGCACACGATCGCTTGGTGCAGTCGCAGAGTCAGAGACTCGCGGTTTGCCGTGAAGCTCGATTTGCGGTGAGCAGTCACAGAGTACGTGGAGCTTCTCGAATCGAGAGCACAAAAGAACAAATTCGCGGAGCATGGAAAGGAAAAAAGAGATTTTGGCTCCCCTATTTACAGGTGGGTGCCCTCAGAGCTTCGCGGCACATACAGCTCAAGCGGAGCTTCACGACACGTCCGGCCGGCGCGGCCCCTGTCTGCCTCGTGTGGCCTCTTCGTGAGTCAGCACTGCGAACAGCCAATGAATTTGGCAATTTCACCCTAAATTCAACCCTTGATCTCTCCACGGCTCCAAGTCTGAGGGGGGGCATTTGTTGGTGCCAAAATTTTGGATGAAAATAATGAAGAAAAAGAGGCCCCGTGACCTGCCTCGTGAAGCCGCAGCGCGGAGTCCCCCCAAGCAACGCGGCCGCCGCGAACCCAAGGAGGTGGTAAGCTCCGCGAACGCCCCTGACTTTCGCGAGCCTTCCAGGAAGACAAGGAGGCGGTACCCTCTGCGAACTCCCCTGACATTTTTTATCCTTCTGCGAAGAAAAGGAGGAGGTACCCTCCGCGAATGCCCCTGACGTTCGTGAGCCCTCCACGAAGCAACGGAGGCGGTATGCTCCGGCAATGCCCTTGACGTTCACGACCCGCCGCGAAGCAACTGAAGCCCTCTTCACGCAATGTTAGCTCTACTTCGCGGAAGCTATGGACTATAAATATCAGACTCCCCCTGAACCCGGCGGACAAACAATCTGACCTTTCGCCTTCCTTGCTCCCAAATCATGAAGCACCCTTTTCTCTGCGAATCATGAGCTCTATGAGGTATTTTTTCTTCGCGAGGTGCCTTCTCATTGTGTCGCTTTGATCCCCTCTTCGGGGTGGGATGCCCTTCGTGAAGCCTAAGGGCATTCGATAAGGAAGGGGATCCCCAAGGCGACTCAGGTTGTCATAGAGTGTTTATGCTTCGCGAAATACCCTTCACGTACACGTGACCCACATGCCAAGGCAGGGTCACTGTACTTCGCGAAGCACATTGCTTCACGACACTTCTCATCGTGAGGCCCCTGTGCACCGTGAAGCAGTGCTCTGCGGAACCCCTTCCACTTCGCAAAACACCTCCCATTTGCATCTCCACCCCATGATAAGGCTAAGGCACCCCACTTTGGGAAGCACACCCCTTCTCTAGTGCCCTCCACCATGCAGCGTGACCAAACTCCACAAGGCCCCTGCCTATGGGCCCCTCTGCTTGGAAATTCCTTTTTCCGTGAGACCCTCCAGGTTTTCACGATGTGATTTCAAAGTCCCCTGGACAATACCGCCTGTGGCGTTGCTTCACCTAATGCTTCTTCGCATAGGCACGCTAATGGCTATTGCTTCTTCACATAGCCATGCTAATGTGGACCCCTTGATGGTTCGCTCTGTGACCCCCCTTCAGTATGGCATTGCCGGTACCTTCCCTCCCACAAGGAGAAGAGGGTACCGGTCATGTAAGTCCTAGGGGGTGCTGAGTAAACCCACCTCTTCTGAGCTGCGGGACGTTAAACTGCCGAGTACCCTCATCATTAACACACTACTTTAAACTGTTACATCGCCTCGTTCCTCTCACGTGGGGTGCCCCCACCTTGGACATTCTCCATGCCCCCTGGTCTAAACAAGGGATGATATCCTCCATCAGGGAGTGGCGTTTGTCTGTGGGGGAAGGTCAGTCTCTTGTGTGTAAGCCCCTAACCTTTCTTGCAGGAGGTAGCACCCATGCACCTTCGTACTTCCTCTCTCCCTCTGCGATTTTCCGCCCTCAGGCCTCCATCCTAGAGAAAGTCCCGACACCATGGGCCACACAACGCGTAAACCCCTCTTCGCCTCCCATGAATACATCCTTCACGACGTGATCGTCAAGTACCTATAACCTCTTGTTTCTCACACTGAGCATGACTCCTGTGAGCTTAGAGTAAGCACCGACCATGAAACACCCTAGGCCGCCTTAGAGTGTAAGCCCCAAATGCCCAGTCCCGCATGACGTTAAACTGTACACCCGAACTACGAGGTATTTGATCCATGTCAAGGCATGGTATGTAGGAATCCTCCATGAGGTTCAAGCCCACTACACACTGGACCAAGGTCCTCATTCACCTCGGTTCTTCGGCACCAACCCGAACTACGTGGACTTTGATCCATGTCAAGGCATTGTACGTAGGAAGCCTCTCTGAGGTTCAAGCCCAATAACCATTGGACCAAGGCCCTAATTCACAACGGTCCTCCAACACACACCATTTTGAACTACGAGGTCATTTATCCATGTCAAGGCATGGTACGTAAGAAGCCCCCTGAGGTTCAATCCCACCACCCGATCGTTCCGACCTCATTCACATCGGTTCACCCACACCTTGGGCAGCCTAAAGTGTAAGCCCCACACATCCATTCTGAACTATGTGTAATTTGATCCATTTCAAGGCATGGTACGTATGAAGAGTTCATGAGGTTCAAGCCTAACACCCATTGGACTAAGGCCCTTATTCACGTCGGTTCTCCGACACGCCCCCATCCAGCATGACGTTAAACTGCATTCCGATCCAGCGGTAAGCCATTGTGATTCATCCTGAACTATGTGGACTTTGATCCATGCCAAGGCATGGTACATAGGAAGACTTATTGAGGTTCAATCCCACCATCCACCTAGACCAAGGTCCTTATTCATGTCGGTTATCTGACATGCCCCTGTCCTGCATGAGGTTAAACTGCACCCCAATCCAGCAGTAAGCCGTTGTGACCCAACCATCTAGTTGTCCCAACACTCATTCATGTCACTTCAACATCCCCTTGTCCACCTGAACTACGTGTACTTTGATCCATTCCAAGGAATGGTACATAGGAAGCCTCACTAGGTTCAAGCCCATCATCCATCGGACCAAGGTCCATCTTCACGTTGGTCCGCTGACACACATCCATTCTGAACTACGAGGACTTTGATCCATGTCAAGTCATGGTATGTAGGAAGCCTCCCTGAGGTTCTAGCGCTCCACCCATTGGTTGCTCTAACCCCCTTCACGTCGGTTCTCACAAGCTGAACTACGCGGACTTTGATTCCCTGCCAAGGGGATACGTAGGAGGTCTTTTCGAGGCTCAAACCCATCACTACTGTCATCTTCACGATGGTCTCATCTCATTCCTCCTCCATTCTATTCAACTCTCCATCTTCCATCTTGATTCTTACCCGGGCCGCCATGTCCCGGTGAGATCATGCCACCCTGTTCCCCTTCACAGCATTCGGAAGTCGCCCATGCGTTGGCCCCAATATCGGTGTTCCCTTAAAGGGGGTCCTCAATCTGATCCACCTTCATCAGTGTTCTGATCGGTGTGATCCATCTCCACTGGACGTTAAACATGCGGCATACCCTGTGTTAAACATGGGAAGATGAGGAAAACCTCAGATACATGCCTAGGGCATATGATTCCCCACGCTTGATATGGGATGCCTCGTGCTTCCACGCCCTCGAGAATCCCTATAATAAGGGGAAAAAGATAGACACGCCAATTCCCCAGCGTCTAGACATGCCAGTGATGCCTTGACATGACTACCCCACCAACTGAAGGTTTCTGCCCTGACCGGTCCCCTTGGAATGTCCTAACATAATCAGAGTAATTAATTGGTGTCCATGGAAACATGTCACTGGGAAGAGTTTCATGAACAACGTATTAAATCTGTAAAGGAGACCCGGACTAGGTGACAAGTTATGAGGAGGAGTCCACAGAAGGAAGAACCGACATCCCATCATCCTGTTTCGATCAAGGAGCAGACGTCCCTGAATAAGGATCGAATGTTGACCGCCTTTGGAATGCGAGAATGCGGGGAAACAAAAGTCGCGTCGACGTCCCCTGAACACGACGGACGTGCGCGCCCCGACTAAAGCATCAGAAACAGTACCTATAAAGATACTTTTATAAGACTTTCACAGTATGTTTTTGGTTTAATTATCATCCCTAAAATAAAAATTTATCAATTATTTAGTGGCATAAATCTATGTATTCGAAATACATTAGAAATATGAGATTTTATTAGTTATGAATAATTCTTTTGATTTACATTGAAGGTAGAAATAGAAATTGGATATTACCACCATTCTTATAGTTTTTATAAGAAAAAGAATATTGAAATTCATGAAAACTAAAATTATAGAAGTAAATTTCATCCATATGTGTGCTAGAAATGTGGGAAGATGAATCAACAGAATATTTCAAAAAAAATTAAAATCATCATTTTTATTTTTCATAAATATTCTTGAAAAAATTGATGCAATATAAATTAATGTGATGTTATAAAAAATATATTCATATTGAAATTTTTTTACATTGTCTATAAATTTTTAATACATAACTCTTCAAAATTTTTTATAATACATTATAGTGTTGTTGTAGTTTATTGACCTAAAACATAGTTGATTTAAAAAAATATTTAATATTTTAAGAAATACATAATTATAAAATCTTGTAGATATATCTAATCCAAGTTATATATTACTTGTAGTAGTATAATTTTCTTCAAATTTCATTATTTAAATGTGATAGTATTAAAAATAAATGATATAAAATAAAAAAATAAAAATTTTAATGAAAAAATTTTGATCCTGAAAATTTAAATAGAAGGAAAATAATTTCATGGGTTCTTATTTCGTGTCATGTTATTTGAATATTAGGAAAGGTTTCAAAATAACTTGAACTAAATTTTGTGCTAATAATTACAATGTGGTAATTTTTAATAGATAAGAATGTCATGTAAAATTTTTTCTATTATACATTGAAAAACAATATTAAATTTATTGAATATATTTTGGTTAAATAAAAAATTCAATGAAAACGTGAACTTAACTAAACACTACCTATAACGAACTAACCTTTTTGACATGGAACATCACCCAAAATGGCATTCCACAAGCTATAGATCAGCACAATAACCAAAACATGCCTCATGTTTAAAATAAAATAGATAAAAAGAAAAATTGCATCATGGAAGATAAGGTATATAATAATGATACATGGAAACCAAGATGAAAGGATTAACATAGTAACAAAAAAATCAATTCCAAATCCAAAACACATATATCTATCTACAAATCTATAATCATTATCATTCCAATCCATTATGAAGGAAACAATAATCAAGGTAAATCGACATGATACATGGAACCCTTCGCATTAATTATAAGGACCCAGCCTTAAACCTTATTTAATCTTGAATTATTACAAGATTACACATTGAGGATCTTTTCAGGTTTAGAGTTTTAGAGAATTAGATCATGAAAATTGCATTACATTCCACATTTAAACAAAGTGGTTACATAAAAGACAGTATTCATTCTTCCCATCAACAGAAACATATTTAAAATAAAACATGGATTCTTTCTTGACACATCCTTGACACTATCATCACATCATGTACCCTTCCCTTGACCTATGAAAAACATTTCAAAAACTTGGGATGAGCATAAAAAGCTCATTAATGGATATAAAAATATGGAAAGGAAACATGAGTACATGTATACATAATAATGAAATCATACTTTACCCATAAAACATAGGCATATCAAATCATGAATAAATCATAGAAATCATAAGACATAAAAGGTAACTTGAGGCATTCATAACATTCTTACGTAGGGAGTAACCCTCTTGGTTACGTTTTGGAATACCCATCACAGTATATTCCCTAAATCTCTTCGGATAAAACTTAACGTCTCACTCCTTCGAGTTACCCAATGCATTGGAGAGCTATATCGGGCTCACCCGCCCTTAGTCTATCACGGAACCACCCGTCTTCATAATAATGCCCAAGAACCTCAACATAATCGTATCACATAAAACATGCATAAAGGAAACATAACATTTCCACCTTTCAATAACAAGATATCAATACAACACATTGATATAAAAACATTATGAAAACAATTTTCAATACCAAAATAAATGAAAAGTAAAACATGGTATTTATTTTTTTCTTTTTTAAAAAAAGTGATGGTTTGTAGAGGAAGCCGAAACTCAAATAATGGTCACGGTGGCGGAGAAGTCGTTGTCGCCGCATACGTACGACAAAAACATTCCCTTTTGTCGTTTAGTAAATACTTTGTATAAAAAATATTCCTTTTGAAAAAACGTAAAATTCAAAGGGGTTTATACACTGTATAAAAGAAGGTTGTGTATAAAACAAAATATGCCTCAATGAAAGGAGATTGAGATGAAGTCCCATGAAAAGATGGTATCCTTGGTTTAAGTATAAATCAATTACATAATTATGTGTGACAAAAGAATACACCAAATATAAGTGGATATTAAGTGTAAAATAATCAAAGGTCATTCACACATATTCAAAGGATTACATATTCAATAACTACATGTTGAACCCAAAAAAATCGAAATTGGGTTAAGAAGTTCCCTTGACAGCCTAACGTCGTCACATCAAAATGAGTTGATGAGAGATAAAAAGTGTATCTCATCACTTGGACATAAAATTTACATCAATCAGGATATATAAGAACATATCCCAACATAATAGTATGTGAATTAAAAGACATAACAAACTAAGTCTTTTAAAATGAGGAGGGCGAAAGGTTCCCTTACCGACTTGGGTAACTTTCGAAAAGTACACCCCATTGAAGAAGTGTCATACAATGAATATGTAAATACCCATAAATTGAATTATATTAAAAAAGGAGTGTAATAATGGGAAGTACCTGAACCACTCAAATGAAATTGTGGCAAATGTAGCATAAATCTCACAGGAATAAAAGTGAGATGAAAAATCCCTTACGAAAACTCGGCAGCCTAACGACGCCACTTAAAACTTCCAAAATGGATTGATGGGAAGAAATAGGGTCTCTCGTCATATGAACATAATAAGTACAGTGGGAGTAATATAAAAGAGCATCCCAATAATAATAAATATGAGCTTAAAAGTAATGACATAAAAGAGTGTACTTAAAAAGAAAGAGAGGAGTAGGATCCCTTACCTCGGGTCCGACTTGACTCGATCGTTCTTTAACGTCCTGAATAATAAACTTGAGTTAATTTATACTTTATTAAGAACCTTTTTAAAGTTAATTATTCCTTTTATATCACTTATTTCCATGTTATAAACATTATGTATCCATTTAAGTTAATAATGTTTGTTTTGTTGATATTTGGTTCTTAAGTCGAAAGTGGACTTCTTACAATTACATGTTGTTCGTGTGGTCAAAGGTTCTTTATATCCATAATGACATTCCTGATTTGGATATCATATATATCATATATATCCAGCATATACATGTATTTATAATATTACATAATCATTTATAGGTAAGAAATGAAATGCACCGTTCATGGAGACGGTATGCCATACGTACGCATGGACGCTACATTCATTTCATTGTCATATTAATGGACTTAAAACTAAATTAGAGGTATTTATATTTTAATTCCAGAATTATATTCATCATTTAGATATATCATTCATTATATATATCCATTATATAAATTTACTTTTAATAGTACATTACATTTGGGGGTAATGAATGAAATGCACTGTTCATGGAGATGGTAAGCCGTACGTACGCATGAACGCTAATTTCATTTTTATCTCATACTTTAATAGAATGATATAGAGGTATATTATAATTCCAGAATAAAATCATATATAATAACTTTAAATCCATCATTTACACGTCCCACATATGGCATTAAGGAATCACATCATTTTGAGGGGGCGGTAGTCCGCACTTCCTTAAATGAAGATATTGTGTTTACCTATAATGGAAACCATAAAAGTATGCCCAAAATGAAAAATACAGAAGCTTAAGGAAAATATAAACATATTATATATCATATATAAATATATTTTCATCTTAATTTCCACCTTTTAAGGTGTTAAAATAATGTTGAACAATCATCGTTTCGGGAGGCAGAAATTCGCCATCCACGGAAATAGTATGTTCATTAACCATTAGATGTAGGTGTGTGTAAGTGTAGCTCAAATACTTCTTATAAGAACATCCTAGTATATTTATAATACTGTATTTTTTACAAAATAAATTAATAAATAGAGTTTAGGGGGTTGGAGAAGCAAAATAAAACAAAAGGACTCAAGTGAAGACATTACCTTAAAATCGGGTAACTCCCTTTGGTTTGAGCTCAAAGGCTTCCTTGGGAAGACTTCTGCAAAAAGTGAGGCTTCAAGGAGTAAGATAGGGAAGTGGAGAGACAAAATGGGCAGAGTTTTTCCAAGCCAAAGGCTTTGGGAGTGTGGGTAAGCAGGTAGAGGTGGGGGCCTTTTATAAGAGGAGAGGAGGGGCACTCTTGGAAAGTAAAGAAAAGTCACTTTGTTTTAAAATGGTATTCGAATTTAAGAGGTCCCACATTGATGTATTTCTAGGATAATGTGATAAGGGTTCGAAATCCACTCATCCAATAGGTTTTGGACATGTTTAGGTCTTAGATATTACATTATATTTCCATTTTATTTAAATCGTTAAATAATGAGGTCATCGCTGCATCATCATTATGTCATAAATACATTAATTCATTTAATGTCTAGAAATTATAAAAAAAATACTACGATATAGGAAATATTTTTAGCTTTCCAATTACTATTTATAGTCAAAATTATGATTTGTATAACCCCATGTAAAAATTGTTTTAGTAAAACATTTCATGTTTGTCTCATTTTTACTTTAACTTTAAATAAAAAGATATTAATGTCATTTTCCAACCAAAGTGGCTTCATGGGGTCCCCAAGTTTTCCCATGGGTTGTCTTGGTCGGCCATGACACATCCAATGAGGTTAAGACATGTGTCAAGTTCATTTCATATTATTAAAACATTATTTTTACCTTAAACTACACTAATTACCTCTAATCGCAATTAAAAACTTAATAAGTTACTATTCACCAAAAAATTATTTTTATCCCATTGAACCACATTTTACTTATTAATGACAACCATGTATGTCGGATTTTTGAAATTCAAAACACAAAGATGGAAAAATTTCATTTAAACGGAAAAATCAGTTTTTATAAGTACCACATAGTGGTTTCACTATTCATCAAAAATTGAAGTTTTTCAGAAAAATCCCAAAAATTCACCCTAAGATATATTTGATATTCCAAATTCAAAAATGAAGTCTATTTTACAAAATTCCAAACATATAAGTCACATTAATTAATTTAATAATTAATTCCCGCTGTCAGAGTAAATAGCGTGTTTTAATGAAACAATATGTATCAAAAGATTGACACTAGTTTAAGTCTGATTTCAAAGTGAAATTAATTCCAACGACCACTATTGGATTTAATGGTAAAAATATATTCTAATTTCACTTTAAAACCAATTCAAACGATAATATAATCATATAAATAAATTAGATTAAAAAGAGGTTTTGAATTAAAATACAACATTTTACACTATTCATTAAAAAATGAACTTTATCAGAAAGATACCAAAAATTTACACAAAGTAAATTTTGATGTCCCAATTCTTAAGAAGAGTTTTATTTGGTACAAAATCATGTATAAGAGTGAACAAAACTATATTTAATGACAGTTCTCCATCAAAAGGCGATAAGTGAACCTTTAGTAAAAACTAGGGCATATACGCCTGAAATTGAATTCTTTCCGTATTTTATGCCTTTATCTTTTATTGGATAAATGTAAAAACATTTAAAAACATATTTTAGTTATTTCTATACATTCCCTCCAATACAACGGCTACATGTTAACTACCATTTAAAATAATATTATTTTATTATTAGAGTGCAACGTAAGATTCCCAAGAAACTCGTTGTTGCGTGTTGGGTACACCATCGAGCATAGCGTCCCTTTTAAAGTCATGTCAATATTTTATTCACAAATATGGATAAATATGAAAATGTCATATTCTTTATTTACCTTGGGTGTTACATCCTTCCCCCCTTTTGGGAATTGCGTCCTCGCAATTTTTAAAATTGAGCTTGGAAACATCCTTGAAAGTCCCACATCGGAACAAGAGTTGGTAAAACAATCACTTTAAAATAATGAAATATAAGTACAGAGGTCACCCGAGTTAACCCATACTAGTATTCCATGTAGAAAAACATGGACATGGAAGAAAAAGAAAAGGGTCATGTTCTTGAGGGAGAGTGATAGTAAACATGTCTAGGAGAAAGTTAACCATGAGAAAATCACAAACTTGTGATGGGTTAAACGGTGTTGGGTTCCCCAGTAGGAAAAGTTAATAGACAACATTTTTGTTTTAAGTTACTTTTTATTGAGGAATTTATTCATAAGGAAACATAATCACTTATCATGTTGACTTTCAACCTTTACTATATTCCTTAATCAAACTCATATTTTTTTCCAAAAGACGAGTATTTAGGGAGACTTTTTCACATTAAGAGTACTATAATCAACTTCTAGAGAGTCACCTAATACAAAAAAAAAAGATAACTATATACTTCCCATGTCTTTAGACTTTAACCAAAACCAAAACCAAAAAGGTTAGTACAAGATCAGATAATCCAGAAAAGGATAACCCTTTATAAAAAGAAAATCTATTCTTAATCTCCAAAATTTGTCCAACAAAACCAAAAGTTCAACGAGGACCATTCTATAATCAATTTGTCCATAAAATTCTTCAAAGTAAACCAATCTAAGATTGAAACCCAAATATTTGAAGGATTTAGTCACATAGTCTTCCAAGTTAAATCGTAACATTTATCTCCAAACAACATCAGTTGCTCCTAAAGTCTCGTATTGAAAAGTAATTAACCATCACATATCCTCCATGATAGGTTAATCATTTTTATAAATAACCCAAAATCGACTTACTCTTAATTAATAAAATCATATAACTAAAAATAATCAGTCAAACTAACAAAGGACTTCACGTAGTCCAGTGGTAGGCGATAAATACCAGTCGCACTTTGGTTGTGGGTTCGATTCCCACAGCTTTGTCCGACACGACGGGTTGTCACACGGTCTGCGTGTTGTCCTTTTTCCAAAACTACATAATTCTTAAAAAATTCCCCAAAAAGAGATAAAATCTTCAAAAATGATCATAACATATTTTAACCTCAAGTTTATCTCATGCCTTTAATTTTCCATCATAACATATAATAACCCATAATTACCTCAAAAGTAAGGATCATATAAACTCTAATGGTTACCTTTATAATTATTACCTGAACTTCCACATCGAGTTGGCCATCTCGTACATGATGCATTAGATAACTCACCAAGGTTGAAGTAGTTGATCATGACTCCTTGATAGTTGGTTTAGAACAACCATGATATTCCTCATTGAATCCACCATCTCATCCAGTCTCTTAATCAGAGAACCACCACAGTTTCCTTCAAACCCATTGTCACTTTAGTGCCTGCTAGATCCATCCATTTACTAAAACCAAAAAGGTCAGTGTGAGTATATCAACATAACCATCATGTACTAATGAGGAAGATAAACACTAAGATATACTTACTCATTCACTTTATCTAAAACTAGGACTCTTTCTGAAATCCTAACCATTATGGTAATGTCACTTATGCATAAAGAATACCCTAACCTCTAAAGTTATCTAAACCGACCTCTGATACCAACTATAAGGCCCCAGCCTTAAACCTTATTTAATCTTGAGTTATTATAAGATTACACATTGAGGATCTTTTCAGGTTTAGAGTTTTAGAGAATTAGATCATGAAACTTTCATTACATTCCACATTTAAACAAAGTGGTTACATAAAAGACAGTATTCATTCTTCCCATTAATGGAAACATATTTAAAATAAAACATGGATTCTTTCTTGACACATCCTTGACACTATCATCACATCATGTACCCTTCCCTTGACCTGTGAAAAACATTTCAAAAACATGGGATAAGCATAAAAAGCTCATAACGGGATATAAAAATATGGAAAGGAATCATGAGTACATGTATACATAAGAATGAAATCATACTTTACCCATAAAACATAGGCATATCAAATCATGAATAAATCATAGAAATCATAAGACATAAAAGGTAACTTGAGGCATTCATAACATTCTTATGTAGGGAGTAACCCTCTTGGTTACGTTTTGGAATACCCATCACAGTATATTCCCTAAATCTTTTCGGAGAAACCTTAACGTTTCACTCCTTCGCGTTACCCAATGCATTGGAGAGCTATATCAGGCTCACCCGCCCTTATTCTATCACGGAACCACCCGTCTTCATAATAATTCCCAAGAACCTCAACATAATCGTATCACATAAAACATGCATAAAGGAAACATAACATTTCCACCTTTCAATCACAAGATATCAATAAAACACATTGATATAAAAACATTATGAAAACAATTTTCAATACCAAAATAAAAGAAAATTAAAACATGGTATTTATTTTTTTCTTTTTTAAAAAAAGTTATGGCTTGTAGAGGAAGTCAAAACTCAAATAATGGTCACGGCGGCGGAGAAGTCGTTGTCGCCGCATACGTACGACAAAAACATTCCCTTTTGTCGTTTAGTAAACACTTCGTATAAAAAAGATTCCTTTTGAATAAACGTAAAATTCAAAGGGGTTTATACACCGTATAAAAGAAGCTTGTGTATAAAACAAAATATGCCTCAATGAAAGGAGATTGAGACGAAGTCCCATACAAAGACGGTATCCTTGGTTTAAGGAT
The DNA here is from genome assembly GCA_963277665.1 of Viscum album. NCBI lineage: Eukaryota > Viridiplantae > Streptophyta > Magnoliopsida > Santalales > Viscaceae > Viscum > Viscum album. Next base: position 258,651,202 of record OY728165.1, on the reverse strand, counting down.
AAATCAATTACATAATTATGTGTGACAAATGAATACACCAAATATAAGTGGATATTAAGTGTAAAATAATCAAAGGTCATTCACACATATTCAAAGGATTACATATTCAATAACTACATGTTGAACCCAAAGAAATCGAAATTGGGTTAAGAAGTTCCCTTGACAGCCTAACGGCGTCACATCAAAATGAGTTGATGAGAGATAAAAAGTGTATCTCATCACTTAGACATAAAATTTACATCAATCAGGATATAGAATAACATATCCCAACATAATATTATGTGAATTAAAAGACATAACAAACGAAGTCTTTTAAAATGAGGAGGGTGAAAGGTTCCCTTACCGACTTGGGTAACTTTCGAAAAGTACACCCCATTGAAAAAGTGTCATACAATGAATATTTAAATACCCATAAATGGAATTATATTACAAAAGTAGTGTAATAATGGGCAGTACATAAACCACTCAAATGAAATTGTGGCAAATGTAGCATAAATCTCACAGGAATAAAAGTGAGATGAAAAATCCCTTACGAAAACTCGGCAGCCTAACGGCGCCACTTAAAACATCCAAAATGGATTGATGAGAGGAAATAGGGTCTCTAATCATATGAACATAATAATTACAGTGGGATTAATATAAAAGAGCATCCCAATCATAAGAAATAAGGGCTTAAAAGGAATGACATAAAAGAGTGTACTTAAAAAGAAAGAGAGGAGTAGGATCCCTTACCTCGGGTCCGACTTGACTCGATCGTTCTTTAACATCCTGAATAATAAACTTGAGTTAATTTATACTTGATTAAGAACCTTTTTAAAGTTCATTATTCCTTTTATATCACTTATTTCCATGTTATAAACATTATGTAACCATTTAAGTTAATAATGTTTGTTTTGTCGATATTTGGTTCTTAAGTCGAAAGTGGACTTCTTACAATTACATGTTGCTCGTGTGGTAAAAGGTTCTTTTTATCCAGAATGACATTCCTGATTTGGATATCATATATATCATATATATCCATCATATACATGTATTTATAATATTACATAATCATTTAGAGGTAAGAAATGAAATGCACCGTTCATGGAGACGGTAAGCCGTACGTACGCATGAACGCTACTTTCATTTCATTGTCATATTAATGGAATTAAAAATAAATGAGAGGTATGTATATTTTAATTCCAGAATTATATTCATCATTTAGATATATCATTCATTATATATATCCATTATATAAATGTACTTTTAATAGTACATTACATTTGGGGGTAAGAAATGAAATGCACCGTTCATGGAGATGGTAAGCCATACGTACGCATGAACGCTACTTTCATTTTTATCTCATACTTTAATGGAATTATATAGAGGTATATTATAATTCCAGTATAACATCATATATAATAACTTTAAATCCATCCTTTACACGTCCCACATATGACATTAACGAATCACATCACTTTGAGGGGGCGGTAGTCCGCACTTCCTTAAATGAAGATATCGTGTTTACCCATAATGGAAACCATAAAGGTATGCCCAATATGAAAAATACAGAAGCTTAAGGAAAACATAAACATATTATATATGATATATAAATATAGTTTCATCTTAATGGCCACCTTTGAAGGTGTTAAAAGAATGTTGAACAATCACCATTTTGGGAGGCAGAAATTCGCCATCCACGGAAACAGTATGTTCTTTAACCATTAGATGTAGGTGTGTGTAAGTGTAGCTCGAATCCTTATTATAACAAAATCCTAGTATATTTATGATACTGTATTTGTTACAAAAGAAATGAATAAAAAGATTTTAGGGGTTGGAGAAGCAAAATAAAACAAAAGGACTCAAGTGAAGACATTACCTTAAAATCGGGTAACTCCCTTTGGTTTGATCTCAAAGGCTTCCTTGGGAAGACTTCTGCCAAAAGTGAGGCTTCAAGGAGTAATATAGGGAAGTGGAGAGACAAAATGGGCAGAGGTTGGCCAATCCAATGGCTTTGGTAGTGTGGGTAAGGAGGTAGAGGTGGGGGCCTTTTATAAGAGGAGAGGAGGGGCACTCTTGGAAAGTAAAGAAAAGTCACTTTGTTTTAAAATGGTATTCGGATTTAAGAGGTCCCACTTTGATTTATTTAGAGTATAAGGTGATAAGGGTTTGAAATACACTCATCCAATAGGTTTTGGACATGTTTAGGTCTTAGATATTACATTATATTTCCATTTTATTTAAATCGTTAAATAATAAGGTCATCGCTGCATCATCATTATGTCATAAATAATTTAATTCATTTAATGTCTAAAAATTATAAAAAAATACTATTATATAGGAAATCTTTTTATCTTTCCAATTAATATTTATAGTCAAAAATAGTATTTGTATAACCCCATGTAAAAATTGTTTTAGTAAAACATTTCATGTTTGTCTCATTTTTACTTTAACTTTAAATAAAAAGATATTAATGTCATTTTCCAACCAAAGTGGCTTCATGGGGTCCCCAAGTTGTCCCATGGGTTTTCTTGGTCGTCCATGAAACATCCAATGAGGTTAGTACATGTGTCAAGTTCATTTCATATTATTAAAACATTATTTTTACCTTAAACTACACTAATTACCTCTAATCGCGATTAAAAACTTAATAAGTTACTATTCACCAAAAAATTATTTTTATCCCATTGAACCACATTTTACTTCTTAATGACAACCATGTATGTCATATTTTTTAAATTCAAAACAGAAAGATGGAAAAATTTCATTTAAACGGAAAAATCAGTTTTTATAAGTACCACTTAGTGGTTTCACTATTCATCAAAAATTGAAGTTTTTCAGAAAATTCCCAAAAATTCACCCTAAGCTATATTTGATATTCTGAATTCAAAAATGAAGTCTATTTTACAAAATTCAAAACATATAAGTCGCATTAATTAATTTAATAATTAATTCCCGTTGTCAGAGCAAATAGCGTGTTTTTATGAAACAATATGTATCAAAAGATTGACACTAGTTTAAGTCTGATTTCAAAGTGAAATTAATTCCAACGACCACTATTGGATTTAATGGTAAAAATATATTCTAATTTAACTTTAAAACCAATTCAAAGATAATATAATCATATAAATAAATTAGATTAAAAAGAGGTTTTGAATTAAAATACAACATTTTACACTATTCATTAAAAAATGAACTTTATCAGAAAGATACCAAAAATTTACACAAAGTAAATTTTGATGTCCCAATTCTTAAGAAGAGTTTTATTTGGTCCAAAATGATTTATTAGAGTGAACAAAACTATATTTAATGACGGTTCTCCATCAAAAGGCGATAAGTGAACCTTTAGTGAAAACTAGCGCATATACGCCTAAAATTGAATTCTATCCATATTTTATGCCTTTATCCTTTATTGGATAAATGTAAAAACATTTAAAAACATATTTTAGTTATTTCTATCCATTCCCGCCAATACAACGTCTACATGTTAACTACCATTTAAAATAATATTATTTTATTATTAGAGTGCAACGTAAGATTCCCAAGAAACTCGTTGTTGCGTATTGGGTACGCCATCGAGCATAGCGTCCCCTTTAAAGTCATATCAATATTTTATTCACAAATATGGATAAATATGAAAATGTCATATTCTTTATTTACCGGGGGTGTTACATTAATTATGTCCTTCAAACTCTATTCTATATATTTAAAAATAAATGTATTGGGTGTGAGGAAAAGACCTAGAAGGATACCACCATGAATCTATATACTGTATGTCACCTTTCAACCATTAATTATATATTTATAAATGGAACTGAGTTTATAAATCTATTTTTTTTAAAAACATTACACAAAACATCTATTGGTTTTCTTTTCAAAATAGTTCATATCCAAAGCCACAGTATTATGGAAATAAAAATGAATTACGATATATATATAGAATTAATCAATGAATACTCATATGTAAACAAAGTGACCATTTAAAACATGACATAAGAATGAAACCAAGATCATGAAATGTAATTGGAGTCTAGCCTATGTGAATTCATCACTTGTACATGAAAGGAACCCTGTGTTATACATAATGTGAATCTGAATGATATCAAGCCCCAAAATAGTCTATATATATCAAAATCATAACCTCAAGTGGTTCCACACTCACTACAGTATGCATATGTTCATCCCCAAGGTTCCCAAAATGTTCCCATGTGACATTTTTTCACAAAACATTCAATAAAACATGGTCATAATTTTACCAAACATTTTCAATAAGGATTAATCACTTCTCCCTTACTAAAAATCCATTTTCTAGTCAAAAACATTTTTTAGGAATTTCAATGATTATATGGTGAAAAAAATAAATCAGAAACCATTAAAAACCAATTTCACAAGACATGCAAGATTTAATTTCATAAAACAACCCTCATATATTTCTACTCATTGAATATCATAAATCAACCCAAATAAATTTATAATAATAAAATATAAGTCAAGGGATAAAAATTTTTATAGAGACACATACCCAAAAATGGAGGAAACATCAACAAAATCGAATTCAGTGAGGGAAGAAAAAGAAATTTAGTCATCATGAACCTATATCTATATAGGGAAAAAAGGAATCACTCTAACAAAATTCTTGAGGAAAGGTGAATTCCCAAAAACCATTCTTCGAATATGTTCAAATGGAAGTTTGAGTAAAATGAAGGAGAAATATTGGTTTATTAGATGGGAATCGAGTCAAAAGATACATTAAAACCACTCATTAATGGTTTATATGACTAAACTAATCACCCCTGAATGAACCAGATCCCAATGATGTGTTTCAAATTCTAAAACATCCATCACCATGGATTGGTGTTTCCCACCATTGTGTAGTGAATTATCCAATATGATGGACCATGGTGGATGTCCCCAAAATGGTGTAGAAACCTAAACCATTTAGGACTCAGCACAGTTACCACCATGATGTGGTGACGTACCTTTGACCACAGTCGATAAAAATAATCCTAGTGAATTCCACCTAAGACCATGACCATCCACTAGGCATTTTTTCCTTTCCCAATTCATAGAGGAGACTTAAATTCATATCACAACTTATACCATGGATGTGGTCCTATCTATTTTTCAAAGAGAAATGCCAAAAATAACTTTAGACCATTTTAAACCTCCAACACTTTTGAAAATTAAATTAACTAACTTAAGGTTCAAAAATAAAATATGAATGTGACTTGGAAGGAATAAAAATTTTCCCCTCCATAAAACGTTTTCTCTAAGAAAGCACCATGATTCTAGACTGATAAGAATAGAATCCCACTAATGTCTCATAAATGATTCCTACTCTGACATATCATGGTTAACTTGTATACACTACAATAGTACACAGACAAAATGAATTTTTTACCTCACAACACCTATCTTGTCGATACATAATCTTATCTCATTACTCAACCGCAAATGTTTCCAAATCAATATCTATATCCTCCCATTCTATCACGTGGTAAGGATCCAGTTGATACCTATTCAATTAAGAAACATGAAACTTCGCATGAATCATTGTCAAGTGATATAAAATGTCTAACTAATAAGATAAATTTACATGTTATTCAATGATCTCTAAAGGTCCTACAAACCTTAGTTCCAACTTACCATGCCAACCCAAACAATGATGTACCAAGTGAGGTGACCCAAAAATAAAAACTAGATCACCCATTGTAAACTACAATGGGAAACAACGATGGTCCACATTGTATTTTTGAGAAATCTACGTAGTATTTTACCTCACTCAGATCACATTCTCCTTTTTAATCTCCTAAACAAGGCTTAGTACAACCAAATACCATTATCCCAAATAATCACAATGAAAGAGAGGTATACAAGGACACCCATACAATGCTTCAAAGGGTTCTGTTTTATTTGAGTGTTGATAAAAAAATTATAGGAAAACATAACCAAATTCATATAATTTTCTCATGAAACACAAAAATCAATCTTGAATGCCTAAAAAATATCCCGAAGAATATGTATAGATAACTCAATATATCTATTCATTGAAGGGTGATACAACATTATTAACTTCTATTGGGCACACATTACTTCTTGAAAACCATTAAAAACTAAGATATAAACTATGGGTACCTATTAAAAACCACAACAAAAAGAACTCCATGGGGCTTCATTATCTCTCAAACATATGAGTGACTAAGCTCATACAAATTCACTATCTACTTAATTGAAAGTAAATGAAATGATTTTATATGATAATAAACAATCACCCAAATCACATCAGTCCTAGTAGCATTTGATGGTAAATCAAAAATGAAGTCCACAGATATTGTAATGACTTGAACATTTAAAAGTAAAATTCCAATTATGATTGAATTAAATTTCTTGTTATGTATTATGGTTATTGAAACCATTTAAAATTATTTGGAATGTTATATCCAGTCATATTTTAAATACCATTAATAATAATCATCATTGATAATATAGCCTTTTAATAGTTATCATATGATTGTTATAAATATAGGTTTCTAATAAATCCAATTGACACAGAAAAAGGAAGTGATGACCTCAAATAGTAGGATCATACCATATGAAGCCTATTTACTAGAGTTTCCAAGTGATATATAACCATTAGTATTTTCCCTTAATCAAGCCCAAGATGAGATCCAACAACTAAAACATGAGCAAAACCATTTATAGGAGATGTATAAGCTCATCGATATCACAGTCCAAACTATGTATGCTGAACCACCCCATGAAAATATCACAATCATGTACCTTAATATTTTGAAGTTTTATAGTGTAATAAATAGCTATGTATAAATACCCTAATAATATAAATATGTGTATATTATATAATATTGAATATATAATTTTTGTTCTTGTTACTTTGTAAATGATGTTGATTTGATAAAACAAAAATTCTATTCTTTTGTAATATGAAATTTCAATTATGATATTCCTTTTTTATGAATTCATGATTTCTAAAAAATATATTTTCAAAAATAATACAATTACATAATTCTTATTAACAATAAATGATAATATAATTTTTATAATGCAAAATGTAACTGTTATATGAGTTCAAAAACTGTTATTATAGAAAAAACCAGTAGTTGTAGAAGTATATCTATTCATATTTTGAAAGTAAAAAATGAAATAATTAGAAAAAAAAATTATAAAAGAAATATTATTTTTTGAATCATAATGTTGAAATTATACAACAGTGAATGTTTTATAATTTTTTGAGATAGTCAAAATTTTGAGTAAGAATAAAATATGGTATAAATATGTGCAGTTTATTATGATAGCATAATGACCCAAAAGTGATTTAATAAAAGATTTAAAATGTATATAATATAAAATAGATTTTTTTATCTTAAAATAATGTTTCTTGATACCAAAACCTATATTGTATTTTATTGTTTTAAATTAATTTCTTATAAAAATGAAACACTTACGCATCACCAAGGGTAATATTTATTTGTTTTTGTCCATTGGCCTTAAAAAATAATTAAAACCAATCCACTTTTGAAAAACCCATTGGAATGTTTTTTATTTTTATTATATTATTATATAGATTCCAAAACCTAAGTATGAGAAATAATATAGAACTCCCCTCTCTTTTACTATATATACCCACCCAAGCACTCATATCTATTCAGTCAAAAATCTTTTATGATTTCCTTACTCTACCCTCCCCAATCTATAGTCCTCCCAAGCTTCCCCAAATCTCTCAAGAAGCTCCTCCCAAGCTTTTGGAATCACCCTATCAAGGTAAGGTACCTCTCTCTCTTCTTTTCAATTCAAGCACCCCCATTGTATTTAACATTTTTAATCTCAATTAAATATGCTTTCATGACTTAATAAATATCCCTCTATATTTTATTTTTTAAAATAATGATATATCATTTATCCCCTATCATTATAGTGTTTACCTAAGTTGTTACTAAGCTGAAATTTAGTAATAGAACATATTATTTTCCTCTTTATTCAAGAATCATAACTATTTTATGAATTTTCATTTCCAGTCACCAATATTGGGACATTATTTATGTAACCCACTAATATTTTATAGTATGTATCTTTTTAAATTTGACCTCTTTGATGGATTACGTTGGACATAACACCCACATTAAATGAGCAATGAAATATTATTAGGTGATAGTTATAACTTAGCCATTAAATTGGAGGGAATAAATAGTATTAACCATGTTATGAAATATATAATTTCCCTAATCATTTATAATTTATTAATTAATTCTTTTTTAATATGGTTATAATTTTTAGTAAAATAATTGTATTCTTCAAAATATATGTTTTCTTCAAAAATGATATTCTTTATTTTTATGATTAAATATTATAATAAATTTAAGGAAATAATATAAATTTTATTTTATAAAAATAATATAATTTTTAAAATCATCATATTAATATTACCTATGGTGATTTTTTGAGAATTTTCTAAGAAGATAGATTTTCCATTGAATAGTAAAACAATACTAATTTCTTATAGAACTATCATTTTCATGACATGATAAAGATTATGTATTATTTAAATTTTATATAAAATTAAATTAAGTACTATTTTCTATTTATTATATATTTAATTAAATTTTAATCATACATATACATTATTTTTTTTATAAGTTCATATTTAGGTGTAAAAATGCATTTTTCAAGAAAACTGCTTTTTCATTGTGTTTTTGAGAGATTAAATTTAAATTAAATTCTGAAACTTAATTTTTTTGAATACTTTAAAATTGAATCAATATTTTTATTTGTAATTTAAAAATTTATTAAATACGTTCCTCTTATTTTTTTTCTAATATGAATAGTGACATTGGTAATTTTTGTTACCATGGTAATGGGTAAATTGGGTAATATTGGTTAAAAATAAAATGAAAAGGACTTGAAAATGAGATTAACATTTCACAAAGTTTTTTTATGAGTAATTTTTATCCATAAACATTCATGGTTCAGATATATTACCAATCAATTCTATTAGGATGGGATTATGATCCTTATAACATTTTATTTAAAGAAATGTCAAAGATGTCCCATTTAGGATTTTAATGACTATGAAATTTATAGTATGAGGTTATCTAGATGATATCTGAAAATATAAATATTAATTATAAATATAAAGTATTTATCTTAATCATGGTAATTGTTTTTTATTTTTAGGGAATAAATAATTACCTTAAAATCTTGAACAATGCTAGAGTAGTAATTATTTAGTTAATGAAAAAAGTAAAATAAATGATTTTAAAAATATTAAATTATATATAATTTTATATAATTAGTGTGATAAAATAATATTTTAAATTCACTTAAAATTTTAGGGATGTAATAAGATAGATTTTTTTAATTATAAGTGTTTTCTTGTTATTATTAAATTCAATGTAATGAATAGTTCTTAAAATTGACATTATGATTATTTTTCATTAAATAATAATTTATTAAATGATATAAAATTACTAAAAATATAAAAATCATATAAAATATTAGGATAAGGTGTAAAATTCCATACATGATACATTTATGTGTCTTTTAGAATTTTATAGTAACTATATGAAACCCTAATAGAGTAAAATCCATGTTGTCGTGATAAGAGTTAAAGAGGTTTAAATAAGGGTTAAAATAAAAAATAAGGGTAAAAATTTAGTAAAAAATTATCTAAATTTTATTTCATTAGGTAATATGTACCCATAATTATCTTATATTATAAATTAATAAGTTATTATCCATTTATAATTGAAAACTAATTTATATTAAATTAATATTTTATGAAATCTCTAAAGTTCCCCACATCTCAATTATAAGTGGGCACTCCTTCTATCTCTTATTACAAAACATTGAGTCATATAAATCAACAAAATATGGATAATTAATTTTTTAAAATTCATTATCTATGTTCTAGAGGTTATAGTATCCTCAAAATACCAACCCTGATTCCCATAGGAAGAGATCTAAAAGAATTCCACCAAAGAAGAGGTAATCATTTTTATCAAATCTTTAATGTTTATTTATTCTAATTTTTATTAATGAGTTTTTTATATATTAAAATAATAAATCCTTTATAATGTATATAATATGATTTTATTATTATTTTGAAACAACTATATTATACCTTTTATCCATCCGATCATTACACGAAAAATACCATTTCTCGGCAGTTTTTTTGGAAATGTCGGCGGTTTAAACCGCCGTCATATGGTTCTACGGTGGTTTTTTTGAAACCACCGCTAAAGTGTGTGTCATCATACAATATGATAAGGTTTCCTAGATTTAATGGTGGTTTATGGGAACCATCGTAGTGGGTGAATTTCAAGGCGGTTTTAATGGTTTTAGAGGCAGTTTCCCCCCAATGAAACTGTTTTTTTTTTCAGGGCGGTTATAACTTCTGTGAAAAAAAACCGTTTCACTGGGGGGAACCGCTAATAAAACCATTAAAACTACCACAATATAATAAAGTAATATGAAAACTATTTAGGAGTGGTTAAAACCACTACTAAAAAAATATCAGTTTCTCCAGGGAAAACCGCCACAAAAACCATTAAAATTGTCGTGATATAATAAAGGAATACGAAAACTGTTTAGTGTCGGTTTTAACCGTCGCTAAATTATTGTCCATATCAGTGGTTTTGAACACTATAGATAGCAAGATACCGTAATTTTAGTGGTAGTTAAAATTGCTACTAAAAATATTATATTTATTTTGCGGCGGTTTAAACTGTTGCTAAAGACAGATTTACCAAAAAATGAATCTGATACAGTAGGCCCATTACCTGTGCCCTAAAAAATCCATTCTAATAGATATAACATATAAAACATCATAACCACAACACATCACAACCATTAATCTCAAGTGAATCAATATTGAATTCAATTAATAATAAGACTTCATCAAAAACCACCCAAAAAAGAAGAGAATTGCCACCATAATGAACTCTTGAATATAATAGAAAGATAATAAAAAAGTAATAGAGAAATATAGGGCTACCATGAATCAAATAACTTCAATCTAAATGATCCAATATGACCCAAGTGGTTTGGAACACCAAGGGAGGTGACTAGGGAAGGGTAGGATGAGTAAGGGTCAATTAAGAATTGAAGGAAAGTCTAAAATTCAAAACAAGGAGGTAATAAAACTCTTATTTATAAGTGAATCACATTGGACTCTACCAAAACATGGTTAATATACAAAACTCATGTGGTGGGTTTGGTAAAAGTGTGATCTAGAACCCTCATTTTCGTTTTATCTTTTTCCCATTTAAAAAGGAATTTGGCCTCCCACAAATCCCAGAACATGGAGTGGTTTATGCCATAGTGGTTATTCTATATTCTTCCATGTATATAATCCATGAACTATTTCCCAATTCCCAACCATTTTACCCTCACCATGCCCAAGGCTACAATGTGGTGAGCTTGGGTTTCCTATTTTGGATAGGTGGTCCTCCGATATTCCATCCCTACCCAAGGGCATTTCAAGATTCTCATGGTGCATAGGAAAACCACTAAGACAACATGCATAACACCATATCATTGCCAAGTCATGGTTATATATCCCATTTTAGACAAGACCACGCCCAACATAGAACTACCTCCTTTATATCCAGACATGTCATTGCACAAGTTTTGGTGGCCTACAAAAGGCTAGAACACCACCTCAAACCTCAAAATCATCACAAAACTCTTCCTAAACATCCTCAAGACTTGATAATTCACAAAGGTAAGTTCATAAAGGGTATGTACCGTTACACACATTCTATTTATTTTGGTTTCCCTATTATTTCTCAATTCTAAGTCAAGGTGATCATATTTTCCCCAAAATTATAAGAACTATGTGTGGATTGATTTCTATTTCATGGGATACGTAGTGATTCCTAGATCTCCTATCTCAAACCCACCCAAAAAACCAATATCAAATCCCCCACTTTATCTTAGTGACTGGTATTCTTCATTCACATTGGTTTTCCATCTATAGGGTTGGCATCAAGACAAGTTCATTTCATTTTAAACATCAGTTTAAACTACATTAAACCTTATATAATGAGGTATTTTTTCTACGATATTAAACTATAGATTATTTTAGTAATTTTTACATGATGTTAAAATATGTGATGCATGATCTATCTTATAAGACATGAAACTTCTTAGAGAAGTCTACCAAGTAAGACATGTCTTACTCTACATATTATTCAAATCCACATAAGTATCCTTGTCATGTGGTTCTTTTTTCATAAAACAATGTTATGAAAAAAATGACTCTTACCCTAGGAAAGAGCCTAATATGCATAGGGTTATTATATAAAGATTATATGTGGATTGATTCATGATGTTTCAATATATGTAATGATGTGGGGATATACTATAATAGTCCATGCGAAAAATTATAATCAGACAAGTTATACCCTAAAGGCGAGACCCTTCCTCATTCCCATAAATTTGTTTATTTATTTCTCAAATAATGGTTCCTATACATCTCATCATTATCCTCCTATACAGGAGGCAAATTTTTATAGAGGACCCTTTCCAAGAACTATGAATAGATTGATTCTTGTTACTATAGGATATGTTTTTGATCGTTCATCCTTTGGTAAAAAACCTAATAAATTTAGGAAAAATGAATCATAAAACATGATTCATGGAAAAAAATATTTTACATATATGGTGCATACCACAATTGAGAAATCAAGACATAAAGGAAACATCATAAATAAATAAAATACATAAAAGAAAACATGAGAAATCAAGAAAATGTTAGGTCATGAAAATGTCTTCTGGCAACTATGTGCCATAGATGATACATATACAAACCGACTGTTACCAAATTTGTCCAATATATCAACAAAAAAACTAATCATGGTCCGATGATGAAAAAATCTTATCACCCTCTCCACCACCATCTATAATTCTTTCTACCACCTGAAAAAACATTATATTGAAAATTAAATATTATTGTATATTTATATTTAAAAATAAAACAAATAAAAATTTGAAAATAAATGATTTTTAATATTTTTTATTTACAATTATCATTACCAATCGATGAAATACCACTGGGGGAAGATCTAGTCGTCTTATGATATAAATAAATCAATTATTTCTACAAAGCAGATATCTGAGCCCCCTAGTCATGAATTGTGTTTCGTAGAGAAACAATATCTCTCTGGGTCTTTCAGGGGTTGGATTTACTACAACTAATAGTAGATGCAACTGAAATCCCTAGTGGCCTGCCAAAGACCTTAGATGGTATAGGTCCCAAACCCATCCCGTTCACACTACTAGGATGATCTTTCTCAAGGACTTTAGCAATCGGGTCATCTTGGGAGACTCAGTATGACTGTGCAGGATTGGGATCCCATAGTTCTTTAATTTTTATCTATAAATCAAATAGAATTCATATTAGAAGAAATATATATTAACATAATAACAATAGATAATAAGTTATTATAATGAAAAATGAGTTCATACCTCAACTTGATTAGCAGACTCATTAACAAAACTTCCATCAGATTTTTGGTGAACATTCAACCACACTTCTGTTCGAGATGCTTCATGCCCTAAACTCTGTGACTGCATTAAACAAACATAAATAAAAAATTTAATATATTAAACAAATAATATTGTTTTATAAATATTTAAACTTTTGAAAATATTACCAGAGCAGATCAGATTCTAGAAAAACTCTTTGACCACGTAGTGTGCGGGATGAACTGCTTAGCCCAGATTGATGCATTATTTCTTAAAAGATCCTGAAATAAATAAAATGAAATTTAATAATAATTTATTCAATGTCGTCTCATCTTCATATACATGTATGAATGTAAAATGAGGTTATTATAGTAATATATATTTAAATACCATTTATTCCTCATCACGATGTATGTCAATACAAACATTCCACTGCTCTTTGGGTACCCCATCGGGTACCTTGTCATACATCTATTTGGGAAGTCAAAGAAGTATCATTGACATCGCCCCACAAACTCCATTTATATTCTTTCCATTTTTTTCCAATATTTTTCAATGTCCACTTTCATGCAATCACATTAGCAACCATAAAGTGGAAAAAATCTATATACATAAATTCATTTTAAAAATATTAATAACATGACATTAAATTACACTATAATGTACTAAAATTACCTTTATTTGGGAATCAAAAAAATCATTTTCCAACTTTTAGGCATATTTCTCCAATCATCATATGAAATAGGAAGGAAAACGGGCTCTATGGCCAACTGCCTTAAAATCTGGCCAATTAATCATGTGGCGTCATCCAGAGGGACCCTATATGAATCAAATGGGACAACTATCTCCTCTCTAGTCAGATTCCATACATTAGAAATTTTTATATTTTTCTCCACAGTTTCGTTGTTTCCATCTTTAATGAACAAACTATTAGTATAAAAAAGTGCAATAAATTTATTCATATTAATATTTGTGCCTATAACAGTCACCCTCTAGTATCCTAGCTAAGAACATGAATTAGCGCACTGCTCCCCCATAGCTGAGGTTCCTAAAGTGGGAGGTGACGACAGAGCTATTGAATGGCCGCTCACAGAGGGTGTGAGAGATGGTGTTGGGGGAGATGGTGTAGGGGGGAAAGCAGATGGTGGCTCAGATGTCATATAGAGAGAGACATATGGATCGTCATCTGTCATAGTGGTCGATGAACATTATATCACTTCCTCCTTCTAATTCCTATCATTTAATCAAATAAAATTATGTTCAAAACATATATTTCAAAAAACATTATTCAGAAAAAAAAAATAAAAAAGAAAACAGATGCACAGTACTAACAAACAAAATATACATAATAATGATAATGAATATTAAAAAAATTTAAAACACCTAACTATTAATAAATATAGAAATATATTTATATATACTTGCTGAAAAAATATATAAATATGTTAATGATTTGGAAAAAGTCTATGACTAGATTAAAAAAAATCTGCAAAGACACTTTTTCCCAATAGCCCATGGTGGTTACATGTAGAAATAATAAGATATAGGAATAGAATATCTAATAAAATTGAAAGATCCAAAAAACACATCATAAGAAATGAGTGGAAATATCCATAAAATCTATGATATACAATGGATATAAATTTTTATGATGAACCTCATCTTGTATAGTGGAAAGCTCCATAATCATATTGAGTAGAGGTTTGTCTGATAATTGCCTCTGCCAAGTCTATACAATAGAACTAGGAAGTGATATCGCCAAATTACTACAAAAAACTCTACTAACACACTTCACAAAAAATAAAACAAAATATAAAATAAATATTTATGTGGTTCAAATAATTTCATACATCTATGGGAGAGTAATAAAAACATTTTCATTGTAAAAGATACAAGAAAAATACAAAACTCATCACTCACATACAATCTATTATAAAGTCTAAAATAATTAATCTAGAAACTTACAGTATTCAGCATAATCTTACATAGAAACTAATTTGGACAGAGCAATTTCATAAACTATTCTGTATGGGAAAATAACCACAAATAGAACTGTCGATATTTAAATACTTTTTATCGAAAATTTAAATTATAAAACCATAATTAATTTCTATAAATGGTTGATATATAGTAAGAGGTTAGGATCTAAAACCAAGGGATATAGGAGATAAAGGTAAAAATAGAAAAACCTAACTCCATGATTCAAGATCTTATGTAAGAAAAAAAGTGCATGTGGTGTAGTGATGGTGACCGAGATACCTAAATAGTACTAGGATATAGCACTACATGACCTCATTTTCACCTCTTGATCACCAAAGGCTGGAGAATAGCATCGAGGTTCTAAGAAGACCAATGGGATTTGGTTTACCCAATTTTATTAATAAGCTAAAATACAAGAAAAATAACATGATCCAGAGTGAATTTAATATGATAAATATTGACAAATCATATAAAGTTAAATGGTATAAAATTATCCCTGAAACCTAAGGCTAAATGAAAAAATCAATCTCCTATCTCCATTTACAACACTAAATGGAACACGAGTCATACAAAAAACAACCAGGATTATAAAAAAAATCATCTGAACATGTAATTGTACCTATAAGTACCCAAAAAATAGACCATGAAATTTCATATCCCCCCTAAGTGTATATGCTAGGTGTGAGCATATAATACCTAGTAATAAACCACCTAGTTTATAACTTATATGAAATATACTTACATATGTTCCATATATCAATATAAACATTTATATATATTCATATAAAATGACTTTACAAATAGTTATCAATAAAAACATGGAAGCATCAGATAATGGAAAACATCATAAAATAAAATCAATTATAAAAAATAAATCCCCATAATGGGAGGGTATATACCTAACATAATATCTTTTATCCTAGACTTGAATTTGAGACATCAGTTCAAGGAATCCATTATTTCATTCCCATCGAACTAATATCATAGCAACACTTCTCATGTTTGAGTCATGGGAAAATCCTTGTATTTTTGAAAGAGGAAGGTGTATACAAGAATCAAGGAACTATCATCACATGAATTTAGGGATAACTAAAAGGGGTATACAAAATTCAAGTCATTGTGATCCCATCCCATTCATCAATCTCCGTATAATATATACCAACACAAAAGTTATACAATAGAAAAATACCCCTTCTAACATACTCATTATTTATCAAAACAATATCCATGGTCTAGATAGAATTATTATTTATACTAATCAACATGCTTGGTATAAAAAAGTAAAAATAAGATCAACATATCAAAGTAATAGTCATGCTTAAGAAATAATTCCATTATATTGAATCTAATTCTCAACCAAACAAAAGGTAAATATGATTGAATATGACATATTAACTATAATATCAATAATACATAATTCCATGTCACACATGATCATAACATATAACATGAATAAATAATGAATATTATATTATGGAATCCGAATAGGTATAAAAATATCAATCCAAACATAAAATAGGTTATAAGGATACATTCTCTTCATGATACTCTAAATTCCAATTATACTAGTTATAAATTATTGGATTAAGAGCAATTCATGGTTCACTAAAATATAACAAAAAAAGAATCTAACTTTATCATGGGAAGTAACAAGTGTGCACTAGTAAAATACAACCTATGATAAAATATGGTATTTTTCATAACCAATTTGATAAAATACCTCTGAAATAGGCAAGGCGGTGAGGCGGTGAGGGGAGAGGTCACAAGGAGGTGAGGCGGTGAGAGATTTAGGGGTCATCAGGGGGGGTCTCGTGGGGGTTGAGGAGAGAAGGGGGTTGTGGGGGGTAGGGGAAGTTTCGGGGTTGAAAAAAAGGTCTTAGCAGCAGTTTTTAAAAACCCACCACTAAATCATTAATAAAAAATTTATCAGTGGTTTAGTAAACCACCGCTAGAAAACCAGGGAAAATAGCTATTAATGTTGTAGTGTATGAAAAATTAAAGCACTGCATGTTTGTACGTACAACTTACCATCTCCACGAAGTTATGTAATTAGTTTTTCATCACCACTTTGAAAGAATGGTTATAGTGATGGAAATAGTGGATATGTATGGTACTTATCAAATGATATTTATTATTTAAAGTTGATATATCACCCACTTCCATATCATTTCACCCATTAATATAATGATATCATTGCTCATACGTACATACGGCCTACCGTCCCCACAATATGATGTGATTCATTTTCCATGTTCAACATTCAATATTTATTATAAAAATATATATAGTGAGTAATATGAAATAAATGGACTTAATATAATTATTTATAAGATGTAACTATATACTATGCACAATAATCGAGACTTACATAAAAAAACATGCATAGGAAAATAAAGAATTTAACACCCAAAACAAGGGTAATAATGAAATATTCTTAACAAGAATGTGATAATATGATATAAGAGGAATATATATGATATCATAAATATAAATATTTTTATGGTATTAATTAATAAAATTATTTAAACCATTATACATGAGTTTAACTCATGCTAAACTAAAGGAAATCACAATGTAAGGGATTTCTAAAATCAATTTCAACTCATTGGGTTAAACTTATACTTCGTTGATTATATCAGGCTAAGATTATATGTGTAATTACTTTTTATTATGTTATGTTATATTTCCAATTTTATTATGTGGATGTATAGTAGATACACATTATTTATTAATTTATTAATTCTCACTTCTTTGTTGTGATCATTTTAAGGGTTTATTTCATAATCTCATTCTAATTGAGATTATTTATTCTTGAATATAAGTCAAAGGAAATTATATAACAATTTCCTAACAAACTATCAAA